>CP149045.1:1250000-2500000 GCA_038024825.1 Polylopha cassiicola
TGAGGGCCACCGCGTGTCAGAAATCCGCAAGATGCGCTAGTGTAGAATGAGGTCTAGCTGTCATGTTCCACCAATGAGAGGCAAGCTACTGGCCTGTGATTGGTGGTACATGACAGCTGGTCCTCATTCTACACTAGCGCATCTAGCAGATTTCTGACACGCGGTGGCCCTCATTGGATAACATTGTCATAGGGGTCTCGAATTTTTATGTTTATCGGTACAATTATCATTATTTAATTCAATTATTTAATGGTAATAATTTCTGATGCCTTCGCGTTTATTATACATTAGAATGAAGCAACTTTAACTGATATTTTTTTTAACGTTAGACCATTGTCAGCCCGTGTTAAATCCGTTAAAGTTGTTTCATTCCAATCAATTAATGGTATTAAAAGATACATCTCGACCGAATTTCGACTGAAACATCTTAGTAAAAGAAATACATATTGTGATTTAATCAAATTAGCAATTAGGCCATGATGAATAGGAAAATTAAAATATCAGATTAAAAGATAATTTAAAATGAATAAAGACTAACAATAAAATATTATATTGGTACTAAATTTCAAAATTCAATTATAGTACATTACGCACCAAGGCCAGTAAAATAAAAAATGTCTCAGATCACATGTAATTGTCGTCCGAGGCGAAGCCGAGGTTGACAAAAATGAGATCTGAGGCTTTTTATTTTACTGGCCGAGGTCAGTATACTATTTTTCTGTTCGACGAAGCCAGAAAGCGGAAATTTCATTTAGCGTAGCGGTCAAGTTGGCGCTTTCTGGCCGGAGGACGGAAAAATATATTTTTTTTATTTTAATATCAAACCCAATAAAGTGTCAATTATAGGAAAACGTAATCTTTTCCTGCAAAGGGCTAAGCCCGTTCGCTCAGGTATTTAAATATAATCAAATGAAGCGTTGGACACGTGAACTGTGGGTCACACACACAAAAGCAAAGAACAAAGCAATGACACACGATAAAATGACAATTAAATCAATTAAAGTACGCAATTGATTCCGGCGATAACGTACAAACTGAAGGTTACGAGTTCGAATCCTGATATCGCACAGAAATGACAAAAAATTAAAGGTTAAACGGTTAAAGGACAAATTTATACATACATTTAGATTGCGCATCTTTTTATGGAAATTGACCAGAGTGCTGACCAGAAGGAATGAACACATAGAATTGGGTACCTACTTGGACATTTTTAATTCGAGAGTTGTTAATTTAAATTGAAAACGGAAACATTTTTTTTTTTCGTGTATAATAGCACATTTTCCGTGAAGTCCATATGAAATCCTCATTTATATATTTTTACTAGCTGACCTAGTGAAATTGGTACCGCGTTTTTTGAGATATTGATGGTAGAAGTCCGAAGTTCATTGGGCTAGGTGGTACCTAATATTCACTACATAGTATAAAACAAAGGCGCTTAAGCTATCTGTTCGTCCCTATGTATGCTTAAATTTTTAAAAGTACGCAATGGATTTTGAAGCGATTTTTTTTAAATATAGAGTAATTCAAGAGGAAGGTTTATTTTTTGTTTATTTATAGCGCCCGTGTGACGCCGAGCGGGTCGCTAGTATAAAAATACATGATTCAATGCATTAGTAATGACTGACTCTACAATACATGAGAATCACAAGTATGTATGTATGTACATGCAGCTTGAAACAATAGAAAAGGTTACGATTGTCCGAGTGGGCGATACAAAATTATATAAACACCAGCTGACACCCGCACTTTCAATTGAATTACACACTTTGTAAAAAAATAATACTTAATGAAAGTAGTTTATTTCCTTCTGAAAGACTCCAAAATCTCTAACAAAATGCATCAAAATCTTGGACCGAGTTCACTGTCAGTCCCCCTTACGTGATTTTAGGAAAGATGAAATTTTTAGGATCAGCAGATCTATACTAACATTATAAAGAGGAAATGTTTGTTTGGATTGAATAGGCTCCAAAACGACTTTATCGATTTGAAAAATTCTTTCACTTTTGAGAAGCTACACTATTCCCGAGTGACATAGGCTATTAAAAAAAAGATCCGTGCAAAGCCGGGGAGGACAGCTAGTATAATATAAACGTAGAAAGGAATGGATACTCGCTAAGCTTAAGACGTGGCCGTTTTACAGGTAGCTGGTATTAAAGGTGGAAACAGAACATGCTAACGTTAAATTAGGAGGGCTGGTTTTTACATATACATATTAGTTATATTGTTATAAACAAACATACACAGTTACTGGTAACTGTGTATGTTGTGTCTGGACACATCCTGTTTTAAGAGACACTTTGAAAGTCATAAAATATGTTATGCTTCCAATCCTAAAAACTTAATTTTTCGCAAGTCTGGGTTGCCTGGGATCTCACTCTATGAAAAAAGGACGTTTTCCTCTTTTATTTGTTGTGCCTGAAGGCACTATTACTACGCGCGTGCGACAGTGACAATAGAAAAAGAGCAACGTCCGTTTTTCGCTGTGCTCCGCGACCATCCTTTACACAATATACATTCGCCTAAATATTGATCCTTATCAAGATCAGGTTCCAAATTATTACATTTCGTCACTAATAACAATCACCAAGGGCGTAGATAGGATTAGAACTAAGAATATATTATCTAAGGTAATTTACAACACTCTCAAGGGAATCAAAACCTAAAAGCAAAACCTTGCCCGTACATCGCTACGCCCTTGACAATCACTAAATGATATAAAATTGACCTATTAGTTATACCTAAATTTCAAAATTCGCAACCTAAAGCTTGCCACTCATTTTACTTGGTAAAAATACAAGAAGTTACCTGTCGCAGAGTAGATTGCGCCTCTCGTCCGACCGGTATGGGTACAGCTTCTTCTGAGCGTCCCTCTGTACCCTGGCCAGATACACCTAAAATAAATGTCATTATTAAAAAATACATAAGCACATATGAAATCGTCGATGAATAAAAACGTTGCAGTTGAAGGAAAAAATATGTACTTATACGACTTTTTGAACTTGACTGAAAATTTCATGCGAAAATTTAGTGTAGAATAAGGAGTAAAGGTTGATCTGATACTTCTATGACACGAATTCGCGTAGTACTAAATCGTGATTTAAATTAGCCAAAAAGGAAGCACATTTTTGTCATCGAAACAATACCGTGGAACAGTACTTGTGTCTAAATTTGTCTGTATTTGTAAACCAGCGTATTTTTCGAATGTTCTTTTTTATGGGAAATTTGATCAATAATATACCTATAATAAAGCTTTTCCGTCCTCCGGCCAGAAAGCGCCAACTTTGTGGCCGCTTCGCTAAATGAAATTTCCGCTTTCTGGCTTCGTCGAACAGAAAAATAGTATACTGACCTCGGCCAGTAAAATAAAAAAGCCTCAGATCACATTTTTGTCAACCTCGGCTTCGCCTCGGACGACAATTACATGTGATCTGAGACATTTTTTATTTTACTGGCCTAGGTGCGTAATGTAATATTCTTTACAATCATGATTAATAAGCATAGCTAAAAATATTTTTTTCTAGATGTTAGTTAACTTTATTTTCCCATAAAGTAAGTCGCAAAGAAGCAACAGACTTCAGTCATAGGCTAAGGTATCAAATTCAAATCATTACTTTCTTCCTCCTGTAAAATCTCGACACACACATACGCGGTTTTTACAAAGTGCTCTTGCACACTATTGCATGCGCAGACGCAGTGTAACTTGTTCACCTTAGAAGCTTCAAAGAGCAGAGCTACGAAGAATAACGCTATCCATGTGATCGCAAACGCCCACCGCGTGGTCACCTCCAGGCCGGCGAACAGGAACGGGCCGAGGTCGTACCCGAACCACATGAACATGTGCATCATCTTTAATATGTACCTGTGGAACGAAACGAGCAATCAGCGAAGTGTCCATTAAAAATGAATATTCGGCTACTAAGTATACGGTATTCAGCCTATTCGGTCATTTTTTTGGTATTCGGTATTCGGCCGAATAATGGCGTAGGTACCTACAAATCAACCGAATACCAAATCATAAAAAAAAGACACGTCAATTTTATTTACTCATTACCAAATTGCAATACTTTAGTTAGTAAATTTAATGATCAATGCGCTCGATAGGCATGTATTTTGTGCCGAATATACGGCTCTTCGGCCGAAAGCTTAGCCGAATATTCGGTGTATAGGTAGTAACATAGATGATAATGAGCATTGATGAGCCTTTTTTAACCTAAAAACGGCGCAACATAAAAATATAAATTTGCATGATGCATACTTCAAGAGAATGAACACACTTATCTCAGTTCAAAGTGCAACCACAACCTACGCATCTCAGATATATATATTCTATTAAATAAACGATGTTGCTTTTATTTAATTAATAATAAGAACTGAAATTTCATAAATGTTTAATTTATACTAAGAATATTCTTCCTCTCTTTTTGGTAAATTTGATAGGAGACAGAGGTTGATTGGTACCTTTTATATGATTCCAACAGTCTTGAGAATGATGTTACATAATTTTTAAATAAAGTCACTATACATATAATTAACAATACACCTTGGTATAAACCATATCAATATATATTCACAGATGCTCAAAACAGACATGTGTAATAAATATGTAAACTGATCATTGATTTAATATTGTTCACAGGAAATATGAGACGGCATACAAGTAAATTAAATTAGGAAAAAATGGAAATAGAATTAATAATGTGACAAAATGTAAGTGAATTAACTGGTAGAAAAGTTACAGACACAATTGAATCGTAAAAAAATGAGTAGTAATAAACCTGAACTTCATGATAAAGACTTCCGTTTTGTTTAAAACCAGTCTTTTAATTGCTTTTTAACTCTCATCCTTATTTTGCTGATACTTGAAAACTACTGTGCAATTTACATACGATAGCATTGTGATAAAATTATTTCATGGATGAGTTACTTTTAGCATAAAAAAGTTTATCAAGTTTAAATACTAAGTTTAAAAAATATATAAAGTTGTGTTACTTTATTTTAGTTATGGCAATAAAATTTACGTTAAAATTTAAAATGCAATATGCTTTTCAAGAATCTGTTTCTCATCAACATTGTACTTACAATTAATTCCAACCTGTACAATTTTTTCTTGGATAATACACAAGAATTACAGATTAGGAAAAACATAAATTATTTAATTCGCTATCAATGAACTACTAATTTTAACCATCTGTTTTATTCCAAATAACTAAAGCTCATGTTTGGAAAATGAACATTTGAAGTTTTACTTACTCACACTCTCCATTCTATCTATATAAAAGGTGAAGCTGCCTTAATGACTGACATATCCACGCAGAGCTTAAACTATAAGTGTTAGAAACTTGAAAATTTGCACAGGGTTTTCTTTTATAATGTATGAGAGCACTAAGAGAGGATATTTGAAAATTCACCACCTAATGGCAGATCAGGGATACTTATTGTGGGCAAACAAAGTCGCAAGTATAAGTTGGTATGTAATAATCCAAAGCAAACTGACTATAGTCTAAACTACTTTTATACTACTAAACACAGCACCATACAGGGCAGCCTAAACCAGATAGTCACTATGAGTGAAAACATTGTGTAAAAAATTAAAGCATATTTATAATGCACTGACTTGTTTTGTTAAGCTATAGGAATATGAATAGGGTTTTAAATAATACACAAGCACTCTGAACAATTGATTTAAACATAATGGAAACAAAACATATCCAATTTTTAAATCAACACAATACCTCTGATTCACTAGTTATAATGATAATAATGAGCAGCGTGATAGTGTGTTCATGCCATCTCTCTAAATTTTATTTTCACAGGATATAATGGGAATATTTATAGGTTTAAATTGATTGCATGGAAAATTGTTCAGAATTTTTTTTTATTCAGGAGAAAAACACATTTATGACAGAGATATAGTGGTAATTCCACTTTGTAGCATAATTTGTACATATAAGCACCTTTTGAACAAAGATTTAAACTAAATAAGAAAAACTTTAACACTACGAAATCTGCTGTGGGAATCACTGTATTTTTTTATATTTAATTATTGAGCATTATATGAATGAATGTTTCGCAATGTTAATACATTTAATACCAGACCCAAGGTGTCACCCACAGAATGAAGCTAATTATAAATATGATCATGAGACAACATAAATTATATCTGTACTATAATATGTTAGGTATACTTAAGTACTCCGTACCTATAATAGTCAAGTACCTATTGTAAAATTTTATGACCATTTCACTTTTAGGAACAATAAGGAAAATATTTAAGAAAATAAACTGCTGATAGTTTTGTAAATAGAGAAGGATGAGTGTTTAGAATTAATAAATAATACTTACGATTGGTTACCTTCGTTATTTGTCAATTATCACTCTAAGCTCAAATGTCTTCTGTTTACCATCAAAGCACTTGATAACAGCTCCACATCCTTATCAATAAACTGATAAACCTATTAGAAAGTAAATAATTAATCATTTCCGAGACGGTTTTTTATTACGTTAACCACCACTACGAGGACTTTGTATTAAGTAAATTAAATTCACATCACATAAAAGACATGCGTATATGTCTTATTTAGTATAATTAAAGTGAAAGTGTAGATTGGGTTAATTTATTTTAATACGGAGAGGGGAAGGTCGTATCACATGAAGTAGTAGGAATAATTTGAAAAATAGCCAAACGTCAAACGAGTTTTGACATTAACGTGCGTTTACGAAGCTGCCTCTATACTACATAGTGGTAAGTTTTACATAGGTACCTATTAATTATTTTTAAACATAGTATAAAGAACGGTGTTATTATAAGATACTCATTATAATACATGTTTACCGAAAGTTCGTTTATATCCCCCACCACCACTGTTTCTATTCTTCTTATTATATCGGAAATGATATGAGCAAAAGACTCAAATTTTTTTTCAGATAAAAAATCTACTATGTATAATCAATAAACGAGTTCCTAATAAAGATATAATTAAATAAAATGATAAATTAATAATACACATCATCCTTTTATTATAAAAAAATAACACAACAACGCTTAATCTTATGTAATAATGTAATACTACTTCTGGTTTCAACCATTATAAAATATAAAATATCAAAATACAATAAGTTTGTAAATAAAAACTAACCTAAAATATAGAATTCGTTAATCTCTGCTTAAATTTGGATCAATAATAGATAACGAAGCTCCTACTAAATGTAGAGAGCCAGTAATGAGGACAGATTTTTTTCTTCCTGCACTGTTACGTTTAATATTAATTAAAGCATCTGAAACACATTCCATAACAGATATCTTGCTAGAATTATTTCCTTCATGGAAACGATTCCATAATTCAGCATGTTTATTACACCGTGCCACTAGCTCATTATGCTCCATCAAAGAGAAGTTGTCATTCTTAGTACTAATATCCTTATAAGCTGTTGGAATAACAAAAAATATTGATTTAAATCCAATGTTCATCAGGGGTCGCAAGAGGACTTCTGCATCACGGTCTCCAGTAGCACTGAATATCAGTATCTTGTCATGATCTCTGTAAAAAAAAGAGATAATTACAAACGAACAGTTTAGGTAATATAATACTTCGTAAACACGCTACCAAAGAAATCGTTAGGAAATACTCAATAAAGAAATTAATTTTGATATATATTTTTTTATAAATAAAACTTTTTTGTAACAAGTTTAAAATGATAATATGATTATTGTATTTTTGACTAAATAAGCTTGTTGACGTGTAAATGACATTTATATCCTACTATCCATACAAGTATGATTTCCGAACTGAAGTTGACTGATTAACTGTCATATTAGTACATTGTAACTAGTTGGTTTTGGTTATGTTACCCTATGTTATTACTGCGAATGATTTCACCACATATTAATTAGTTTCTTTTGATTTCCTATAAATTTTAACTAATTAAGTACGATGGAGACCTCGGCCGTAAAACCAAAAAAGAAACCAACTAAAATAGAAGATATGACAAAAGAAGAAATACGGCAGGCGATACTCAAAAAACGCGAATGCAACGCAAAAGCCCAAGCTATTGTAGAGAATTTACTGGAAAAAACGGTAACTGAAGACTATTTTATGCAGTGCTTACCACAAATCAACCAGAGTCACTTCGAAGACATTATAGAAGAGAGATCCATAATCCACATTTGCGGCTATCCTTTATGTTCAAAATCGATATCAGAAAAAGATATTCCGAAGCAAAAGTACCGAATATCAGTTAAAACAAACAAAGTGTACGATATAACGGGCAGAAAGAACTTCTGTAGCAACAGTTGCTACGAAGCAGCAATGCATATCAAGAAACAAATGTTGACAAGCCCCCTGTGGTTCCGAGAGTATGAGGTTGTGCCTAAGTTTGCATTGCTATCTACAGGTTCCAGCGGCAGCATGGGGCAAGAGATAGATGTGTCTATAGTAGATAGAGTCAAAATAACTGAACAAACTTTTACTTCTATTAATGATTTTGCTAATGCCAGTCTTAATGAAATGGGAGGCCAGGGTGAAACCACTGATGAGAATAATACTAAAGACACTGCTACAGACGACAAACAATCATGTTTAATGGATAAAAAGGCAAATACAAGTGTAGTAGAAAAAACTGAACAGTCATTGGAAAAACCCATTGAGAATAAACCTAATAAACCACAAAGCACTTCTAACATAGTAGGTGAAATTGTAGAGAAACCGGAACGCAAAATAGACCCAATATTATCAAACAAACCTGAAGTGAAAAATGATACTGAGAAGAATAAAAAGCCCCAGAAGAAAGAGCTCTCCATCAGTGGAATAACAATTGAGGTAGAAAAATGTCTAGCAGAATGGTTCACTTTAGACACAATGCTGTTTCTACTAGGAGAAGAAAAAGTTAAAGAAATGGTAGCAGATAAGGGTGAATGTATAATGGAGTATTTAAACAACTATGCCAATAGTATTTTCTACACCTCTAATAGTTACGATCAATACCAAACTCTTTGTCGGAAGTTAAACATGCTTGAATTAGGAGACAGAAAGTTTGATGCAAACTTGCAAAAGGAGAGCAAACCACTGCCAGACTACTCAATATTACAAGAAGAAAGTAAGAGAATGCAGTTAAAGGTAAAAGCATACCTTGCTGGTGAGACGGAGGTCTCTGAACCAGTCAATCATACTGAAATTTCTAATGATGGTACTGGCACACAGCTTCCTCTAGTCGACAAGAATGCTCAGAATGCGTTAAGAAGAAGAATAGTCAACCAACAGCTAAACAGAGTGCTACCTGACTTACTACGGTCCTTAGGACTAGCCAGTTTATCTGTAAGCCAAGATGTGCATCTTTTAGTGAACACATTCAAATTGACTGCAAAAAACATCATGTTCAAACCTGTCCAATGGACATTGATAACAATAATCATAATAAAGCTGCTATCTCTGCGTGATAAAAGGTTAGAATACTATTTGGAGCAGCCAAATACATTTAGAAATTTGCAACTTTTGTTATTGAGTTACAAGCATGATGGTGGATACCTAGAAAGATTGATTTGCTGGTTGACCGATATTGACAGACTTCTTGACTCTAGCGATACACAACTAACCATAGAATAAAGCATACAATTATGTGAATTAATAAAATATGTGATATTATTGTATTGTTTTGCTGACAGACAAACCCAAGATACTTGGTATGCTAGGTATGTAATACTAACACTTATATCAAATCAGCCACTTGCTCTATCTTACTAACCCACTTATTCTTTCTGTATTTACTTATAATAATAATCATTAATTGAACTTGTTTTTACACTTGATACTTAATAAATATAATTGCAAGTCATATTTTGTTTAATTAGATGTTGATGAACATGGAGTTATGTATTTATCATATAATATTGCAGTACTCCAGAAATTTCTATAACAAACATACTTCGCATATTATACAGCATAGGTTGCACACAATGTTTCTCTTTGTCAGAGAGATAACCAGACAAATAGAACTCGCAACCCCCCGATCGCCAGTTATCTATAACGTCTTATAGACCCACTAGCGGCCCCGGCAGACGTCGTCCTGCCCGTCCGATTGTTTCGTCAAAGATCTGTCAAAGTCTTCTAACTGTCACTTCTTCATAAGGCTTCATATTTTCCCCGTTTTTTACACTGTTTCTTCGCTCCTATTGGTCGCAGCGTGATGTTATATAGCCTAAAGCCTTCCTCGATAAATGGTCTATCCAACAAAAAAATAATTTTTGAATTCGATCCAGTAGTTCCTGAGATTAGCGCGTTCAAACAAACAAACAAACAAATAAACTCTTCAGCTTTATAATATTAGTATAGATGAGAATTTACCTTGTCTTATCCTCGAACCAACGGGCGCATATCTCCATGGATTCCTTTGTATGAGCGCCGTCGAGAAAAAACGTAGCATATTCTGATTCTAACAGTTGATATCGTCCCGGCCACTTGCAATTCTTCAACCCCAAGAGAGTCTCGACTGGAACGTCGCAAACCAAGTCTAGAACCTTGGAATGGTCTACAATGACAGTGTTAATCTCGTGTCGTTGTTTACCGATTTGCTTTGTCATTTTTTGTAGTGGCTTTTTCGTTCTGATCCAGGAGTGAGCTAGCTGGAGGGCGAGCGAGGCGTTAGTTCTGTATGCCGTCAGGTCGACAGGCAATACCGACTGGCTCGCTATACCGTACTCCTCAAACTCTGGCACTATGTTCAGTTTGCACTGAAAACAAATATTTCGTTACAAATGTTCTTTTGAACGCAAAACATAAATAAAACACACTAGGTTTATTTGTAACTAGCTTCTGCCCGCAACTTCGTCCGCGTGGAACTCCTCCTTTTTTGCAGTCGGTTAAAAAGTAGCCTATGTTCTTTCTCAGGCTCTAGACTTTCTTTGTACCAAATTTCATTTAAATCGGTCCAGTAGTTTTAGCGTGAAAGCGTAACAGACAGACAGACAGACAGAGTTACTTTCGCATTTATAATATTAGTAGGGATAATCTTCGGATCTCCGGATCTCTAATTTATTCAAAATATTCTATAGCCTATGTTACTCAGGCACTCAGGGTCAGCTTCGAATCGAAGTCAGCTTTCCAATGGTGAAAGGATTTTTGAAATACAGTAGTTTGTGAGTTTATACCAAAATTCCATTTACACAAAAATAACATCTAAATTTTTTCCTCTTTAAATTAGATTATCTAGGGGTCTATTAGAGGTACCTAATATGACTACATACCTTGACATCTCTGGCCACCTCTTTCAACACCTGCATAGCGTGTTCGGACTGGTCGACAGTGTACGCTTCGCAGCCGGGCTTCATCACGCCCGCCTTGGCGCGGGCTATCTGCGGCAGCGTGTGCCCGAGTATAGAGGTGTGGTCCAAGCCGAGCGCAGTGATGCCAACCACAGGCACCTTCCTGTCGTATTAAAGGTCATACGATCAGCAAAGATTGTTCTTCACTTCAAGGCAGATGCTTCTAGAAGGTTAGTTGTTACGTTAGCATTTCAAAATGTACACACGTGACACTGAATATAATCATTTCTAATACCATCGCGGTTATTTCACATTGGGATGAAATAACTATAAACGGATTTAACTCGCGTACTTTATTTTATTTCGTTTGGTAAACTTTACTTAACTTAACAAAGTTTAGCTTTAGCGTTAAACTATTGTCCGCTCAGTCGTGCTAACAATATGGTAACGTCAGAAAATAAAATATATCATGCCCAGTAAAATCCGTTTATGGTAGTTTCATTCCAAAACTATAAATATAATCAACCTAATATCCAGCCAATAGTAACAAACGTGACGAAGTAGGACGGTCTTGAAACCTTAAAAACAATGTGATGTTATTCATGGATGACCATTGACCCGTACGCTGAGTGAAATCCCTAACACTTTATAATAAAGCTTCCAAAGAAACTGTAACTCACTTCACCCCAAAGTCGTTTGAGAGATACAGATTTCATTTCAAAGACACTACTATTTTTATTTTCGAACTAAATACTGAAGCGCAGTTGACCAACAAAACCGGACGGGTGGCGAGCCTCCTGGGAGGAGACATTCAAGCCTTTAAACCACTACTAAGGAAGTTTTCGTTATGCGGCCACCAAGTGTTGGAACAATATACCTCCTCCAATTAGATCGTCTAAGACTGTACAATGTTTTGGTAACAGGTTAAAAGCATATCTAATAAATACACAAAACACTTCGCCGCATAACTCGAAAGCCTGCTTTATGTAAAGATAGATGATGAGTATATATATATATATATATTTTTTACCATTGTATTTATGTCCAAAATTGTTGTGTATGATATTATTATGTGTGTGTTTGTTGAACTGTATCGGTCGAATACCACGTCACCCTCGGCCGGGCTCCAGCGGAAGATCAGCGCTGTGGCATGCGCTGTCGTGTCGCAGCAAAATGCTGAGCTGGAGACCCTTTTACCACATTTATTGTAGATTAAGTATTTTTATTTTTTGTTATTTCTGTAATTTTGTAATGTGTGGTAAATAAATATTTTCTTTCTTTCTTTCTTCTTTCTTTACTATGAGCAGTGTACCTGAGTACATTGGTGTAGTCGACTGTGCCGCCGATGCCGACCTCGACCACGGCCACGTCGACGCGCTCCTCCAGGAACACGTTGTACGCCAGCACCGTCAGGAAAGCGAAATACTTAGGCATGTCACCTTCGAACGCCTGTAAAAATACATCTATCATTGGAATGAAACAACTATTAACGGATTTAACTCGCGTATTTTTATTTTATTTTATTTGCTGACGTTTCGGATTCTTTACAGATTCCATAATCGTAGCACGACTGAGCTGACAATAGTCTTACGCTAAAGTGCTACGATTATGGAAACTGTAAAGAATCCGAAACGTCAGCAAATAAAATAAAATAAAAATACGCGAGTTAAATCCGTTAATAGTTGTTTCATTCCAATGTGTAATAACCGCGAAGGCACCAGAAATTATAATACATCTATCGTTAGTAATTTAGCCTTTATGGATCTTATTTACTGGTACCCCAATAGGTTTTTAGCAGGTGCGTGCAGTGAGAGTCGCGGTACTGCGTCAGGGTAGGCACTCCATACATTTATACTATTGTGCCCATATGGAATGCACGCCCTTGGATTTTAGTATCGCTTTGGCAAGAAGAACAAGGTTTCGTAATTTCATCAGTTATCTTTTTTTATTGTTTTCATAGCTGTGTAGGTACATTAGATAGAAAATAACAAATTTGTCCACTATGAAACCCTGCAGGGGCAAAGAGGAAAGGTTTGTTTGTTGGTTTGGATTGAATAGGCTCCGAAACGACTGGACCGATTTGAAAAATTCTTTCACTGTTGGGAAGCCACACTATTCCCTAATGACATAGGCTATATGACATTTAAAAAAAAACCGAGATCCATGCGAAGCCAGGGCGAACAGCTAGTTCTTAATAGTTTTGTTGCGCTTACAAACATAACAGACCAGCATAGTACAGACCTTGGAGCCATCAAGCATGTCATAGACTCGATGGAACCGCTTGGCGAACATCTCCTTGGAGACCGGTTTGCCGTCGAGTCGGATTCTCTCCCTGACTGCCACCAGGTGCGGCGAGGAGTAGAACCCGGTCTTGAAGCCATGGTGACGCAGTATCGACTCGCACATCGCGCTCGTAGACCCCTGGAACAAATTTCATTAAATACTAACACTAAGAGACACACTACTAATTTGTAAACTGGAAGGAAACTGCATATATATCGCACACCTAGATCTAAAGTGAGCTAACTCAAAAAAGGTAATTTTTCAGGAGAGGCGAGAAACTGATTAATATGTCCATATGCACGCATGATTTTTCTGTATAAATTTATACTTTTTATAATAAAGCTAGCAGAGTTATATTAGCTGAAATCAGTTTTAGTGTAGGTGGCTTTTGCTGGAATCCAATGGTGTGCATAACTCAAATCTTCCGGTTTTTGAGTTAGATCCCTTTAGATCTAGGTGTGTGATGTCTTCGCGGTTAATACACATTAGAATGAAACAACTATTTATTTATTATATTTATAAACTATTGTCAGCTCGCGCGTGCTACGATTATGGAAACTGTAAAGAATCCAAATCGTCAACAAATAAAATTAAATTAAAAAACGCGAGTTGAATCCGTTAATAGTTATTTTATTCCAATGTACATATATAAAATTACACTTCGAATGCAGTCCATTTTATCTTAAGTCATACAAAATGTAGTTAATTTAAGTATACTAAACATTCCGGTATTTTTTTTAAAACCATTATTGGTATTACCACCTACCTAACGAGAGTTGAAGCTCGTTGAGTAAATTTTCCAATCCAATTATATACTCGTATATATAATAAAATAATGCTATTTTATTGCATGAGGAAATAAGATGATGTAAATACTCAGTATATTTTTCATAATCTCAATCCTTTGCGTAGAGCAATCGTAGCTCAACATGCCGCGATTGGAAGTAGAACAGACTGTTTATGTATGTATATATATATATATCTTTATGTATGTATATATCGCACACTTAGATCTAAAGGGATCTAACTCAAAAACAGGAAGATTTGAGTTATGCACACCATCGGACTCCAGCAAAACCCACCTACACTAAAACTGATTTCAGCTAATATAACTCTGCTAGCTTTATTATAAAAAGTATAAATTTATACAGAAAACTCATGCGTGCATATGGACATATTAATCAGTTTCTCGCCTCTCCTGAAAAAGTACCTTTTTTGAGTTAGCTCTCTTTAGATCTAGGTGTGCGATATATATATATATATATATATACACCTGTCACCTGTATTATACATACATAAAGAGTAATAAACAGTCTGTTCTACTTCCAATATATTATATTAACTTTTTTACTACCTTTCCTTTGGTCCCAGCAATATGTATCACAGACAGTTCATCCAACTTGTTGAGACTGACTCCAGTTCTAAGTAAATAGTTCTCCATATCTTCTATATTAGTGCATTTCTGAAATAAACAGATATTATGCTGCACTTTACATATAAACAAAAATCAGTTAAGTCTTGTCACCCCCATAATCAACTTGAAAAAATATTGGTTAACCCCATTTTCACTTTTCAAAAGACTATCCTTACTAATATTATACATGCGAAAGTAACTCTGTCTATCTGTCTGTCTGTCTGTTACGCTTTCACGCTAAAACTACTGGACCGATTTAAATGAAATTTGGTACAAAGACAGTCAGGAACCTGAGAAAGGACATAGGCTACTTTTTAACCGACTGCAAAAAAGGAGGAGTTCCATGCGGACGAAGTTGCGGGCAGAAGCTAGTATTCTATAAACATGTTTATTACAATGTATATTTTCAGACCAATTAATAAATGAAAAATGACAATTCAACACAATTATTATAGTCCTAAACTAAGCAAAGCGGTTATCTATTAACATCAATGTAATAGTATTGTAGGTGACTATAAATATCTTAAGAGTCATGTGACAGATTTATGTGAAACTTAGAGCTAGTTATGTTACAGTAAAATTATATAGACCTGGCCAACTTTATTGTCCCGTCGGATCTGTTCTATCGTAGATTTGTTGGACTGTAGAGAATTCAATTTCCGGACAGCCTCCTAAAACAAATAATACATAAATGGGTGATTCCACGGGCCTTTTCAACCGTCAGTCCTTTGCCATAAATATTGAAGAATTAAGCTACAATAAGATTAAACTCTATTAATTTCGACAAGTGCGAGCGCAGTATGTCGTCGCATCAAAATGTAATTCTTGTTGTAGCTCATTTCTTCAATATTCAGGACAACGGACTGACGGCGGTTGAAACGCCCCTGGAATCACCCAAATATAGATTTGATATAGTTCAATTTATTTTATAACAATACTAGATTAAAGTGAATTTTTGAAAAACTTTTAGCTACAAACTATAACATGAATTATTTTGGCAAATATATCACAATATATTGATAATGGAGGAAGTATGAACTAAACATTAGTGACATCCATATATTTCTAGATTGACACAGTTAATTATCATGTTGTTGCCTTGACTTTTGAAACTATATTATGTCTATTAGCTTCAAGGTTATGACAAAGCACTATTCAATTGTATTAATAATTCACAAATTTAGTAACTGACTATGTTTTATAACTTGGATTTAATTTTGGTCACATTTGAGAAATATCACATGAACTTTCTAGTTTTTATAAAAGTGTAATTTCATTGAATACACATTAATTTAATTTTCATAAATAGCCCTACTTTAATATAATACTATTTTCATCTTAAAATTACCAATACTTTAACAAAATTAACTAATAAATGTAAAGATTTGTTTTTTCATGATGATAAAATAAAACAATAATTAAAATAAGAAATAAGTTTTATATATACATGAACTATTTATGTAATAAAATAATATTAGACCAATTAAAAATAAATTAATATTATAATAAAGTCAATGTATAAATGTATTATTTACTTTAAAATATTTGAGATATAAACTTAGTCTGTTCAATGGAAAAAATTACTTAAACATTTCCATAGACTAAGTTTATGTAAGTTACTTTATAATCATATGATGTTGTTTCTTAAATAAGATATGGCTTTAAAACATGATTTATGAACACATTATGTACCTCGTACGATGTGTTTGTAGACGCCATCCTTGTGCACGCGAAGTCCACTACTAAACTACGACACATGAACGCAGAGCGATTCATCTGCTCACAGCGTCGCGAATCTTAATTACACAAGGTTAGGAATTGTGCGATACATAAAAAAGTAATGCAAAACTATGGCGTACAAGTCACATGCCGCGCGATCCGGCTTATCGATTACTCGCTTTGACATCTGACCCCCAATCATGCATGTACTGTTATTGTTAAACTGAACAACACCGGTAAAGATCAAGCACAATAGATTAATTTAGAATATCATAACATAACCTCCAATTCGATGCCACATGTCAGATTGACGTTTGACAGTCTAACAGCTGTTTTTTTTTTATTAGTTGCGAAGCTTCGGAATGTTATTAACTTAACTTACAGAGACTTGTACCTACAATAAAAATATAAATATACACTCAAACATAGATCATGTATGTCATGTCATTTATTCCCATTTTTTTTATCTAAGATTAAAGTTGCTTTTATTGGTATGCTCATAATATACATAATATATATATAAATATGGTACGGTCTATATTATAAGGAGAAGTAACGATTAAAAAATAATACTGACAATAATAATGAGTTGGTAATCAAAGTCTAGTTATGTCATCTCTGTTAACGGAGTAGATAATAAAATTCAATCGGTTTTCGAGTATAATTTTGAACGAAGAGTAAAATATCTGCTTCAGTGGGTACTTACTTAATAATTGTTTTGCCACTATGACTGAAACCGACACTGTAGTGCGGCCTCTAACAATGCCAGAACATTTCCTACCGTACTTAGAAAAACATAGGATTTATTCGCTTTTTAAGGCAAGTAATAAGTATATGAGTAAATAGGTACCTACTTACTTAACTATGTAGGTACCTACTTTACTTAAATACGAGAAACAGTAGAAAGATTCCTCTATAAAGTAAGTTTATTCAGGAAATGGCGGAAGACCTGGTACTTAACCTACCCAGAGACCACCTGAAACATATGAAGATATTCTTCGGCCGCCACATCCACACTTCAGGAGACACCGATCGGGTCATTATGTTAGTGTCACCGGAATTGCAAATTGGTAATAATTTAATTCATATCTACAGGCATTAGATTATCGTGGTCATGGAAACCGACCGACAATGAGGGCCACCGCGTATCAGAAATCCGCTAGATGCGCTAATGTAGAATGTCTAGCTGTCATGTTCCACCAATGAGAGGCAAGGTACTGGCCTGTGATTGGTGGTACGTGTGATGTATGTGACAGGTAATGTCACTCTTTTGTTCAGTCGTAAAATAAAGGCTTTGCAATAACGTCTTGCGTTTCTTCATACATATCAATTGGCGACGATTTGAAAAATCCGTGTAGTTTTATGGTAAATAAAAAGAGCGGAGCAAGGAAAAACGCGTGCAACAATCATGTCTATTGGGAAGATTCGTGAGTTCGTTGTTGGAGGCGGCAGTTGGAGCGCTTACTGCGAACGACTCGAGATGTATTTCAGCGCGAATGAGGTTGAAAAAGACAAGCGGCTGGCCACTTTAATTTCGGTTGTCGGTGATCAGTGCTATGACTTGATGGTAGACCTAGCAAGTCCGAAGAAACCCTCGGAATTAACTTATGAAGAGTTAGTAGAGCTAACGGGCGGCCATTTAAATCCGAAGCCGTCAATATTAGCGGAACGTTATCGGTTTCGGCTACGTAGGCAGGGAGCGAATGAAAGCATCGCTCAGTACGTAGCGGAATTAAGGAAGTTGGCTCGTTCATGTGATTTTAAGGATACGCTGAACGACAATCTTAGGGATCAGTTCGTGTGTGGAGTCGCTGGAGACGTTTCAAGGCAGAGGCTGTTTGCGGAGGATAAGTTAGATTTTGACAAGGCAGTGAAAATAGCGAGTACGCTAGAGGCGGCGGAGCGCAATTCAGCCATTGTTACGCAGCAGCATACTGGACAGTCGAAGGTCGAAGAAACAGGTCATTTACACGTCATGATGCCGGGCGGCGGAGGCCCAGCACGAGGGAAGCAGCTGCGTCCACAAGGTTATCAGGCGGCCGCGGGCCGAGATGACCGCGTAGTTGCTTGCCGTGCTTGTGGTGCGACGAATCATGATATGAGTCAGTGTAAATTCAAAAATTATGTTTGCAGTGCATGCCAGGTTACAGGGCATTTGCGGCGAGTTTGTCCTCGGGCGTCGAGGGAGATGCCGATGGCAAGTAGGGGTCGCAGTAAGGGTCGCCAAGCTCGCAACCACTTTGTTGAGGAGGAGGACGACGGTGATGATGATAGCGAGTCTGAAGCGGAAGAGGCTCTCTATAGAATGGCGTTAAGCAAATACAAGCCGGTGAGTCTCCCTGTGCGGGTGAATGGTACTGAGCTGGTCATGGAAGTAGATACTGGAGCGGCTAGTTCATTTATCAGCAAGAAAACTTATGATTTGTATTTTAGTAGCATGACATTGAGCCCGTCAAATACTATGTTTAAGTTTTATGACGGAACTAAGGTGAAGCCGGTAGGTATGTTAACACCGTTTGTATCGTACGGGTCCGTAACTAAACAGTTGGATTTGTATGTTGTTCATAGGGGCGAGGCTAATTTAATGGGTAGACAGTGGCTAGCGGAATTAGCGATCCAGATACCTGTATTGCGTTATGAAGGTATCGTTAGTAGGCCTGATGTTCATAGTATTAAGCCCGCTAGTAACGATCTTAATGTCATCCTCGACAGACATAGAGAGGTGTTCGACGGGACTCTGGGGTGCTATAATGGTGGAACGGCGACTTTGCGAGTGCGGGAAGGTGCAACGCCCGTGTTCCGGCGGGCGCGGCCATTGCCTTTTGCGCTGCGGGCGCGTGTCGATGCCGAGTTGGATGCCATGCTGCGGGACGGTATAATTGAGCCTGTTGATTGCTCGGACTGGGCGACGCCTCTAGTGCCGGTTAATAAGAAGGATGGGGGTTTAAGGGTATGTGCCGATTTTAAGGTAACGTTAAACCCTGCATTAATGGTAGACAGATACCCGCTGCCACGCGTGGAGGAGTTGTTTGCGAACTTGTCAGGTGCCAGATTTTTCACAAAAATTGATCTATCTCAGGCGTATAATCAGATTTCTTTATCGGATGAATCTAAAATGCTAACTGTAATCAATACGCACCGGGGTCTTTTTAAGTATAACCGGTTAGTTTTTGGGCTTTCGTCAAGTTCGGGAATATTTTGTAGAATTAGTGAGTCGATCGTAGCGGGTATTCCTAACGTACAGGTGTTCTGCGATGACATATTGGTATATGGTCGATCGGAGGAATCTCATATGATTGCACTGGATGCGGTGTTAAGCAAGCTCGCGATGTCGGGGATGAAAGTAAAAAAAAGCAAATGTACTTTTTTGGCAAGTGAGGTCAGCTATTTAGGTTTTGTTGTCAGTAAAGATGGCATTAAACCGGACGCGAATAAGGTGTCGGCTATAGTTAAGATGCCGCAGCCTAGCAATGTGTCGGAAGTAAGATCGTTTTTAGGCATGGTAAACTTTTATGCGAAATTTATCCAGAATGCTAGTGATGTTTTGCATCCGCTCCATTGTTTATTGAAAAAAAATGGTCGTTGGAATTGGACCGAGCAATGTTCGGCAGCTTTTGGTAAAGTTAAGTCATTGTTGGTAGGCAGCCAGATACTGGCGCATTACAACCCTGATGCTGATCTTACGTTAACGTGTGATGCTAGTGCGCGCGGTGTCGGGGGGGTTCTGACTCAACCAGACGGACACGGCCGCGAGCGTCCTGTCGCATATGTTTCGCGTAAATTAAATTCAGCGGAGCAGAATTATTCGCAAATTCATCGGGAGGCGCTGGCGATAGTTTTTTGTACGCAAAAGTTTCATCAGTATCTGTATGGTAGGCGTTTCATCCTTAAAACGGATCATAAACCACTTGTAAGTTTGTTTGGTCCTCATTCTGGGGTGCCTAGCATGACGTCGAGTCGTATGCAAAGGTGGGCGTTAATATTAATGGCCTATGACTTCGATATTAAGTATGTGAACACGGCCTATAACTGTGCTGATGCGCTGTCACGTTTGCCAATAGGCGAGTGTAAGGAGTTCGAGCCTCCAGAGCAATCGTTTTTACATTTTGCTTCCAACGCGTTATTGCTTGATAGTAATGAGGTTAAGTTGTTGACGGCCAAGGACCCGATGCTAGGCCGGGTGGTGAATTTCATAAAAGGTGGGTGGCCAGATAGGGTGGAGATTGTTGCGTTACGACCTTATCACAATAGGCGTGAGGAGTTGTATTTGGAGTTAGGGTGCGTTATGTGGGGTCACCGGGTGGTTATTCCAGAAGCATGTCGTGAAAGAGTTTTGGGTGAGCTTCATGAACCTCATATGGGTGTGGTGAAAACTAAGGCTTTGGCCAGGAGTTATGTGTGGTGGCCAGGAATTGATGAAGCTATTGAAGCGCAGTGCGGTTCGTGCGGTACGTGCGCAGCTGTAGCGCCGGCGCCGCCGGCTAGCGCGCCAGTGCCGTGGCACTGGCCGGCTCGGCCGTACGAAAGGGTCCACTTGGATTTTTTGGGTCCAATTGAGGGTCAAACCTTTTTGGTAGCGGTCGACGCGAAGTCGAAGTGGATTGAGGTTTTTCGAATGGTTCGAACTACGACGGAGAGTGTTGTAGCGAAGTTGCTGGAGTCGTGGTCGAGGTGGGGTATTCCGAAGCAGATTGTTACTGACAATGGTCCTCCTTTTTCGAGTAAGGAGTTTAATGACGTTTTAAGTCAGAATGGTGTTCGCCATATATTTTCAGCCCCTTACCATCCGTCGTCAAACGGTGCTGCTGAGGGAGCTGTTAAGTTGATTAAGAACGTCATCAAGAAGGCTAGGCATGAAAGAGCTAATGTTGACCAGGCTATATTGAAGTTTTTGTTGTTTTATCACAATACTCCCCATTGTACGACAGGTCAAACGCCGGCTAGAATACTGCAGGGGCGAGACTTGCGGATTCGTCTGGACGTGGTTAGGCCTGATAGTAATGCGAGAGTAGTTCATGAGCAGGCTAAGACTGTTCAACGGTCGGCTGGTGTCTCTAGGGAATTTGGGTTAGGTGACCAGGTCAGGTATAGAAGTTTCAGACCCGGTGCGAAATGGTTTGACGGTGTGATCGCCGACCGATTAGGGAAGTCTGATTATACAGTCTTGGGTAATGATGGGGTCTCTCGGCACAGGCATATAGACCAGCTCCGTCGGCAAGCGAGGAGTTTGATGGTTTGTCCTTCTCAGGGGATAGAGGATGGTAATGGAGGTGACGTTTCGTCCGAACAACCGAGTCCCGTAGTGGGTGAGAGTAGCCAGCAGGACGGTTTAGATTCCGGTGTGGGTTCGGTGCCGGCTGCTCTATCGGAGGCGGCGGGTGTGTCGAGTGACCGCGAGGGTGAGGTAGAGTGTGGTAACGCGAGTCCGTTGCGGCCGGGTTTAAGAAAAAGCGCCAGAGTTCCCAAACCCGTTAAACGCTACGGTTTTGATTTTGAAATTGATTAGGGTTATTTTTATTTATTATATAAGGAGAGGTATTGTTTGTATTTTGTTACATTTTGTTATTTGTTAAGAGTGTTTAGTCTATCTTATTAGTAATAGTAATATGAGTTACGTTGTTTGTTTTGTTTGAGTTATTGTGTGTGTGTTAGTTTTAAAATAGTTGTTGTTAAATAAGTGTGAGGGTGTGATGTATGTGACAGGTAATGTCACTCTTTTGTTCAGTCGTAAAATAAAGGCTTTGCAATAACGTCTTGCGTTTCTTCATACATATCAGTACGGTGGTGGTGGTTTGTTTTTATTTTAAGCATTTTAGGTAAGTAGGTAATTGTCTAGTTAAGTTACCAAATGTGCGGTGCTCCATAAATGATTATTTATATTCATTTAGACGTTCATCGCGTTGTGAAGGAAATGATAAAGGATCTCGGAACCTTTGTGATCACTCGCCGCACCGTTATGGATCGTTACGAAAAGGTGATGATGCTAATTTGAAATTTGAATTTGTGTTATAAGCACTTACCTACCTACGAGAGCGTTTACGTATGTTGGTTTGAATAGGTAATATGTAGGTAAACAAACAAAAAATACAACTGAACTGAGATCCTCCTTTTTGTTAATAAAATAATAATATAAAATTTAAATAATAATACCTAGGTACGTGTAACTTTACACTCTGTAGATATTACAGGATAAATAGGTAATTCACTTAGGTATTTTATAATAAGTCCTCTTAATTGCAGACTTTGACTTGTCTAATTCTTAGTTAATAATGTTAGTATAGACCTACTTCAAAACTATCGCATAAGCTCTTAGTTTATTTTATATATCCAGCATGACGACTACGTTCCGGGGTGCGTGTCCACTGTCCTGATGTCGCAAGTAACTAAAGACCTTACGATAAAGGAACAAGTAATACAAGCTGGGTGGATCATGTTTGGTACTAATCATTTAAATAATACAGGTACTATTTAGTTAATAAAGATTTCCTCATTTGTTCGTTGAAATGATGTCGTTTAAAAATAGGCAACTAGCTTGTTCCATGGATTAGACCAATCCATGGAACAAGCGAGTTCTTATTGTCAAGGAACTTACCTACTTAGTAAAAACAAAAGGGAACGCTTGAGTTGTTTTGGAATCAAGACATTGAGTAACTATAGAATGTAATGTTTTTTGTGCTTAATTTTTAAACTATTTAAAATCACAGATCATCCATGCACTGTCCGTGAGGCGCGCTGTCTGCAGCAAGATGGCATCTTACCGACAGTGACACTGGTACTGATGCCGACTCCTCCAGTCGCGCCACCAACACTCAACCCGCTCACAGCGGCTAGGAATTTCTTTAAGCAAGACTTTGAGGGACTGAAGTATGCTTACAAGGCTACTTTAAAGGTTAATCCTATTCTATTAAAATATTATAAACGCAAAAGTTTGTAAGAATGTGTGGATGTCATGTAAGAGGATAACATGTTGATATCTTATGGAACAAATGAGAACGACTCATTTCGAATGGTGCTTTTTAAGGAGGTGCACTTGGATTCAAACGACGATGTAGTGAAGATCTCAACTAAGTGTTTCAACGCGATAAGAGCGTGTGCTTCCGGCGCCCAGGGCCCGATGCAGGGACTCCATGTAGTCGGCGCTCCAGGCGTGTATAGAGTGGTGCTGATAGGACCGCGAGGTTCCGGCAGGAGGACCCAGGCGACGATGTTGGCTAAGCACTTCGGACTGGTGTATTGTGAGATCTCATTTCGCTGGTTGAATTATGGATATGTGGCTATGCTATACGAGCGATTTACAATTAGGTATTATTGTTGCAATGACAAGATTCACTAAACTTACATACACAAGAGTGATAAATTCGTTTGTTATTCTTATAACTTAACTTTATTATAGTTACTTAGACGTTCTTTGTTCGTAAATTGTAGTACATTTTGAAGATCTGTTTAGAGAAGCGATTGAAAAGACAGACGAGATTGGAGAAAGGCTTCGCAGCCAAGGGACCAGCTTGCAGTTAAGGGCTAAAATTGTGCAGAAGAGGATTTTAAAGAAAGTAATTATAGAAACTCATTCGAGCTACTTGATATAAGGTTGAGTCTCTAGCATGCAACAGAGGTTCGAACCTACGTCCTATTTAGTAATAATGTAATATCAAGGGAGTATAAGTAAGCATTTATGTTATATTTAGAGTTTACTTGAGCTATATAAGATCTGTATCGCTCTAAGTAGGTATTTATACGTTTATAAATTCTGAATTAAATTAATAATAGAGCGATGATGGTCCATGCTGAACATCGGATACAGCGCTATGAAGTTCCATGTCGATTTCTTTTCGAAGTGGCATCGTGTCGATGTTTGGTATAGATCTCGACAGGTATTTTGGGATTTACCTAAAGCTCTGTAGTTAATTTAAATAAAATTAACTTTTTGTCAGGATTGCATTGACCATGGTTGGGTGATGACTGCATATCCTTCTTCTGGTGTAGATTTTGAATATTTAGACAACATGTCAACTCCGCCAAACCGGTGAGTACATGTTCAAGATTAGTACAAAAGAGGACTTATTACTTATGTAATATCAAACAATATTCCCATCCACAGTGTAATATTCCTGAACACTGATTGGGCGACATGCAAAGCCCGCTTGGAGGCACGTGGAGTCGACTGGTGTACAGGACGAAGTGTGCCGAAAGATTCAGGGCCACGAGTACTGCCTCATCCCGAAGACAATGCTGATAAAATAGAATCTGAGGTTAGAAATTTTAATATAATATTGTAAGAAACCGCATCTTAGAATATTACATTCAAAATCTTATTCAAATGAAAGTACCTAAACTCATTATCTCACTAGCCAGTACGCCGTACGTCAGACTTTAGTATCGATTTTCAGCAGGAGCGTTGCCTAGGTGACTGATATCTAGAATTCTGGATGTAGGTATTGATAAATGGCCTCCTGTAGTAGCTGTTGCGCAGGTGTCCAGAACGACGCATTGCATATTAAACAATCCTGTACCGACAATCGAAATTTGTAACGTATCGTCCGTCACTTTCCTTCCACTTAAGTCTTTGCATCGATAGTAGAGGATAGCATATCGGATATTTCCTAAGTCGCACTCATCTAGGATGGCTGCATCTGACCTAATTTAATCTATGCCCTATACTCTGATATCTTTTTATTGAAGAAGACTCGTGTAATTAGATACTTACATTAATTTACAGTTAGACTTCTATTACTCCGAGGCATTGGCCGAGTTGCGAGCGGCGGCCGGTATCACAGCTGTGGAGGTGGATGGAAGTTTACCTACTGGTTATCATAAGATATTATATATATTACTCATAAAGTTTATAGTTTATAAGACACTCTGAATATTAATAGACACAATAAATTTGCAACCTTGTGTAGGATTTTTTAAAGTACAAAATCAGTCAGCATACTACGTTAGGAATATGTACCTGTGTTCATCGGTCTTTATACCTTAACGTTGATATTTTAAAGTACCTACCTACTCAAGACTTAAAAAGGTAACGGACACTGTGTTTGAAATTCCAATGTACGGTAAACACGATGAATCACCATTGTATTGTAGGGTTAACGTAACGGTAGTGCCAGCAATCAAATATAGGTACCTATTTTTTTTGTTCCACATGGAACAAATGGGTACTACGGACTACCAATCGGAGCTGGAAACGAAAAATAATCGACGAGTGAACGGTTTATTTATATTAAAAGGCCAAAAAAGGTTTTTGTTTTAAACTTAACAATTTAAAAGTCCTTCTTTACATATACTGAAAATTGGAATGCTTCTATTTTTTGGTATTCTCTAATATGTAATTAACTTAAGGGTAGGTACGATTAAAACTTCCTTTATGCACTGAATACTGTCTTATTGCAAGAACTTGGCAAGCCAATAGCATCAGGAAGCACTCTGGCTTATTTGCAGATTTTTGTCGTGTTGTTGCAATTTGTTTTATTATTAAAACAATTGTCTTAATTTACAGACCAGGTGCATGTGAAAATACAAGCAGCCGTGATCGCTGCGCCGACTTTCAATATTGAATATTGTGCTCAACTCAAGAACGTACGAGGTGAATAGGAGTTCGTTTTAATAAAACCTAAGGTACCTACTTAATTAGGTTAACCTATAGTTGAAATGTAACAGAACATGAATATATTTGATTACAAAGATTTGTTGTATTATTAAGTATACTAACCGTCGCATCGTCAGGGATAACGTCATTTGGTCGCGTTTACTTATTTAGTTGAGCGTCATATTATAGGCACTTTCCTCTTTTAACGGAGCGAGATAAGAACAATATCGCACACCTAGATCTAAAGGGAGCTAACTCAAAAATCTGAAGATTTAAATTAAACACACGCTAAAAAAAAGGACCCGATTCCTTACAAAAATTTCGCCTCTCCCGAAAAAGTTACTTTTTTTGAGTTAGCTCCCTTTAGATCTAGGAGTGCGATATACCTATTAAATTTTATTGATAGTTTTCGTTCTATGTCTTCAGACTTAGAAGATCTGGATCTAGGTTTGCATAATATTATTACGTTCACAGGAATTGACTAGATTGTATTACTAAGGAACCAAGGTTACGTAGATTTCAAATAAATAAAAGTGAAAAAATTGTTACATAAAAATTGTTTTATTAATATGTACTCCTCCCACTCAATTGAAATTAATTCTACATAATTATTTTAACTTGCTAATTATATCTAACAAGGATGCAGTCTCACAATATAATTACATACAATACAATAAAACACTGAGGTAGTCTCCAGGGTGAGACTCTCGCCTCCTTGCCGTCGGATGAGGAAGACAGGACGGGAGGCTATGAACGAGTTAATAACTCTAATAATAAAAATGCATCAAGTAGAGCGAGGTCCGCCACGAGCGAACCTCGCAATTGTTACAACCACACACACACGACCATTCATACAAACGCGCAAACGAATCAAGAGTATCCCGATTACGAAGCCGACGCTAGGACATCTACCGAGCGATTAAGTATGAGATGCGAGTTGGACCCGCGGTGTCTGACACCAGCAAACGTCGGCGACGCATCCGCAGCACGCGACACACGCACACATCAATAAATACACACACGAGCTAAAACACTTAGTATCGTATCTGCTTGCGTACAGATTATACACAAAATATGTTTACTTTGTGTACAATCTGTAAGTGGCCCTGGAGATCACATTTGGCTACTCTGTTGTTCTGTGAAGCGATTACAACTCGTCTTTGAAGTCCTCGTCTTCGCCGGGGCCGGGTGGCGGCACTCCGCCCGTACCCTGGTACAGCTTGGCGATGATGGGTTGGACCACGTCTTCGAGAGACTTCTTCTGCTTCTTGTACTCCTCAGCGTCCGTGTCCTGGTTCTCTTCGAGCCATTTGATAGCGGCATCGATCGCCTCCTCCATTTTGGTCTTCTCTTCGTCTGTAACCTGTGGACAATGAAAAGTGGATATTAGAAAACTATATTAAGTAACAAAGTAGATTGGATTTAAAAGGTTCTTCGTTATAGAATGAAATGATTTTCGAATACATACCTTAGCACCGAGTTTTTCCTTGTCCTGAAGTTGGTTCTTGATGGAGTATGCGTAGCTCTCGAGTTCGTTCCTGGCTTCGACGCGCTCCTTTAGCTTCTTGTCGTCGTCGGCGAACTTCTCGGCGTCCTTGATCATCCGCTCGATGTCTTCAGGCGTCAGTCTGTTCTGGTCGTTGGTGATGACGATCTTCTCGCGGTTGCCGGTACCCTTGTCCTCGGCGGACACCTGCAGGATACCGTTGGCGTCGATCTCGAAGGTGACCTCGATCTGAGGGATGCCACGCGGCGCGGGAGGAATGCCCGTCAGGTCGAACTTTCCGAGGAGATGGTTGTCCTTGGTCATTGGGCGTTCGCCCTCGTACACCTGGATGGTGACGGTGTGCTGGTTGTCGCTAGCGGTGGAGAAGATCTGGGACTTCTTGGTGGGGATGACGGTGTTGCGGGGGATGAGTTTGGTCATAACGCCTCCGACGGTCTCGATACCCATGGTGAGAGGGTTGACATCGAGCAGCACGATGGCGTCGGTGTCCTGTTCGCCGCTGAGCACTCCGGCCTGAACGGCGGCTCCGTACGCGACGGCCTCGTCGGGGTTGATGCCTCGGGAAGGCTCCTTGCCGTTGAAGAACTCCTTGACCAACTGCTGAACCTTGGGGATACGGGTGGAGCCACCGACCAGCACGATCTCATCGACGTCCTTCTTGTTCATGTCGGCGTCCTCGAGTACCTTCTGCACGGGTTTAAGGGTCGATCTGAACAGGTCCATGTTCAACTCCTCGAACTTGGCGCGGGTCAGGGTTTCGGAGAAGTCTTCACCTTCGAAGAAGGATTCGATTTCGATCTTGACCTGGTGGCTGGAGGAGAGCGCTCTCTTGGCCTTCTCGACTTCACGACGCAGTTTCTGGACGGCGCGGTTGTCCTTTCTGATATCCTTGCCCTTCTTCTTCTTGTACAGCTTGATGAAGTGTTCCATGACGCGCTGATCGAAGTCCTCGCCTCCCAAGTGAGTGTCACCGTTGGTGGCCACCACCTCGAACACGCCGTTATCGATGGTCAGGAGGGACACGTCGAAGGTACCACCTCCCAAATCGAATACAAGGACGTTCTTCTCTCCCTCCTTCTTGTCGAGACCATAAGCGATGGCGGCGGCGGTGGGCTCATTGATGATTCTCATTACGTTAAGACCGGCGATGACTCCAGCGTCCTTGGTGGCCTGGCGCTGAGCGTCATTGAAGTACGCGGGTACGGTGACGACGGCGTGGGTTACTTTCTTGCCGAGGTAAGCTTCGGCAGTCTCCTTCATCTTGGTCAGAACCATGGCGGAGATTTCTTCGGGTGCGAAGATCTTGTCACCTTGGGCGGTCATGACGGAGACATGAGGTTTGCTGTTCTTCTCAACGACCTTGAATGGGAAGAATTTAACATCATGTTGGACAGTATGGTCGCTCCACTCACGACCGATAAGACGCTTAGCATCGAAGACGGTGTTCTCGGGGTTAGTGGTCAGCTGGTTCTTAGCAGCGTCTCCAATGAGACGCTCGCCGTCGCCGGTGAAGGCTACATAGGAAGGCGTGATACGGTTACCCTGGTCATTGGCAATAATCTCCACACGTCCATTCTTGTATACACCCACACTGTGGACAATAGAAAAACCATGGTTATAGCACTTATAGTTTTAACACACATAAAATACAATCCTAAGAAAAAAATATTTAATTAAACTAAGCTAATTTCTATTATGATGGCTTTTGTGTTATTTTGACTATACCTTTTTTTTAATGAACTGTGTAGTATGAGTTATCAATTCTTTATATTTTACAATACTCATGTTGACTGATAAGAAAATATAATGTAATCCTAATCAGAATTTTTCATTACATTATAACAAATTTTGTAATTTCTAGAACAATCTGGACTAGATAAACCCATTGAACTGAACAATTATAATAGATATTAATTATAATTATGTTTCGAAAACTTGACTGATGTCTAATACTTATAGTTTTGTGTTAGACTATTGTCAGCTGAAAGTACTTACTGAATATGGGAATTATAAAATTTTCGAAAAGTCAACAAATAAAAGAATATATGCACATTTTCATTAATTTTATGCTGCTGTTAAGCTAAATTTTTGTTTTAGAAAGTACATTTCAAGAGGAATGTATTTATTTAATGGAAGCCTTATTTGGCAATAACAGTACTTTAAATTAGCATGTAACTGTTATCTGAACTGATCTGTTGACCACCAGTCTATAAATGAATTAATATTTATTCAGTGTTGGCATCTAACTGTGCCTTAGTTATGTATGAATTAAAAGGGCAATGACATTGAAGACATCATATTTTTTTTAATATAAATCCTTAGAAGGAGAACTCTCTTCATAGAAATTAAGGAGTTATATTGAACATAATATAAAAGTAACATATATGTTAGTTCCATTGCAATTATACATAATATATTTAACTAAAATGTTAAATTAAATGTATTAATAATCCTGGTTTTATCAATACACAAATTTAATTTCATAAGTTGCAGTTTAGAAAATATAAAATCATATTGCACATGTTCATGCTTTTTAGATCTAGTTGAGCGAAATATAGATAAAGGTACATAGGTAAGTATGTAGTGTGATTGTCGCCGGGTCATTGGAGGTTACGCATCTAAGCAGCTGTTACCAGGGAGGACTTTCTAGAATGTTCCAGAGCACTCACCATGAGTACGTCGTTCCCAAGTCGATACCGATGACGGTGCCTATGTCCTTGTCCTTCTCCTTTTTGTCGTCGGCGTACACCGCGACGAGGACGCACGCGAGCGCGAGTAAACTCAACCGCATTTTGACACCAATGTACAAACACTGAAAAATAAAGGATCAACTTAATAACGACGCCACTTAAGAACAAAAGGCCAAACGGGAAAGGGAGGGAAATAAAATGCTCCAGAAATAATGTCGATAAGTACACGTAAGTACCTACGTGGTGGACACGTCACGCCTAAATCAATTCACTGTTTGACAAAAATAACGACACGGCAGCTTCTAGAAAGGGAAAGTAGTTGCTTAACGGGATAAAATGCGGTAACGGTAGATTTCGGAACGCCTATAGACTACAAGTAGGCCAGTGCGCCGGTCCCACGTAGCCAGGGTCGAGAAATTTCCCGGCCCACTCAATCTTTGAAATACTATAGAATCCTAATTAAAATCTAATCAGAACCCATTCAAACATTATTTTAACAGCGCATATGCTCTTGAAATAGATAAAATAAGCTCAAAGTCATTGAACAGTCGTTAGAAAGCATCGACAGGTTATAATTATCGCAAGCTTCACATTTTGACAAAGAAATAAAACTAAAAAGTTTATGGTGTAAAGTAAAAATCAACTTACCGATTTATAAAGACTATTGATGAGAAGTTACAGTTCTGCTACAAGTATTTCACAGCCACGACAGCACTGGAATGAGCCACTTGCTTGCACGGATTTCAAGAAGTGCGATGATCTGATCTTGTACATTCGATTTTCCAGAGAGAACTGAAGTTTCACACGCCACCGCCGCTATTATTTAGCGCTGGCGTTGATCGTGGGCTAACGCGATTGGTCCACCCAATGGTGACGTATTCAATGCTTGTATCTGATTGGAACAAGTGTACGTATTTGGCGCAACGCGATTGGCCCACGTTTATAACTGGCACAGTAAAGTAACACTTTCATTTGGCGTAAATTTTCAAATATCTCATTCAGTATAGTTGTGTAATAAAATAATGTTTATGCTAGTTTTTACTAAGATTCTAATAATATAGGTATAATGCCTCCGTGTTAGAAGTGATTTAATATTATGTTTAATAAATTAAAATGTGTTTCTAAAACTTGTAGTGGGTATTTTTAATTTTATAACATATTCTACATACTCGTAAAGTACGTCATGCACCTGTTGTGTTAAAGATTAGTGCCTTTTCCTTATTTTGGTGTAAGAATAAGATGAAAATTCGTTCAGTTATAAAAAGGACTTTATTCCATTGCACAAATACACAATTTAAAAAAAATACCCATTGTTGACAATCTAATCAACCATCGGCTCGTGTTGGTCAGACATGTAGCTATGATAACTGCTTACAGAAAGTTTACTCGATACTGTCGCCATTGAAGCTACTTTAGAACCATTATTTGTCGAACACCCGCTAGTTAAGGAGTTATCTGTCTTGGCTGGTTGACCATGGGTCTTCTTGTATAAGATATGAACCTGGGAAGAGACCTGGCATCTTCCACATAAGTTTAACTTGCATCTATTCGTTTTTTTCGATCGAACGCATTTGCTACAATTGCATCGTGTATGCCGGAGCCGTAGTTTCGATTTAGCTTTAGATATTTTAGCATTGGTGAATGAACGCTGCCTGCGTTTTTTTCTTCGACTGGGCCGTTTGTTTGGAAATGAACATTGAGTATTTTTACTGTTGTCTCTGTTTGAATTGTTTATTTTCTTACTGGATATTCTAAAGGGCCTCACCTAGAATATAAGAACACTAGAAATTGCGGTACTTACTGCGATATAACCTACTTTCAAGACCGGAAGGGTTTTTATAGACTTTCACTTTTAGTCTTACTATCTATAATGCAAGCCAGATCTGATGGTATATATATTTTACTTGTAACCAACATTGGTATACCTACATACACCTACCTACCTAAAACTACTACCCACCTAATTCAAAATAGATCCTTCATACAAGTGGTCCCCAATGACAGAGGTCCCAGTGACATGATTCACTCTAGAAAACATTATTTAATATCCCAATTATTGTTTAAATTTGAAGATATGACATGGTAACAATTTAGCAGGTTTCAAATCTGAGTCACATGTATTTTATTATGAGACGAGCCTAGGTCAGATAAATCGAAGTCATTTCTTAATTGTCTGTACAGCCTGTGCAGCCTGTATAGAGAACAAACCTCAGCCGTGGACCTCCTTCTATCCAACTCTTCTTTCATCTGCGGGAACGAGCTGTTTTGTTCTTGAACGGCTTTCATTCGATCTGTACTCGACTTAGCACGACTCTCGTGCTCTTCTTGGTGTTCTTGAAACTTATCTGCTGCTGTCGATCGTTTCTAGTATAATTTGGTTAAAATATTACATTGATATCAACGAATCCCTACTAATATTATAAATGCGAAAGTAACTCTGTCTGTCTGTCTGTTACGCTTTCACGCTAAAACTACTGGACCGATTTAAATGAAATTTGGTACAAAGAAAGTCTAGAGCCTGAGAAAGAACATAGGCCACTTTTTAACCGACTGCAAAGAAAGAGGAGTTCCACGCGGACGAAGTCGCGGGCAGAAGCTAGTTGTCTATATGAACTCTGAACAAAGTGTGTCAAATACTTTAGGTACCTCTTTAAGGAATAATATTATCTTTTTAATACGGTCACTTTAACTTGACCTACCTGTGCAGGTAAGAAATTGATTTTAGGCTCCGGTCCATCTTCTCCCATGATTGAAATTGACAAGATATATTTTTTGGAAAACTTTAAGGTCTTAATTTTTTTGTGAATTTTGTATTTGTTTATTCTACACTAGTGATTTCGTGTGACATAATAATTAATGTCACTGTGAATTTTCGAATGTCTGCGGAAGTTTTGCTGCCAGCGTCTATGACATATTTACTGCTTAGATAATATCTGGGACCGTGTATTGCAATGAGACTTATTTACATAGGTACTTATTATATTCTGGCAATGATCAACAGTAGGTAACTATAACCATCCCATACCAAACCTAGATATGTTATCTGTTTATCTATAATCCATCAAAATACCTAGATAATAAAAATTAACACTAGATTTAATATCCACTTACTTATTTTTGATACTGAACTGTACCTTTTTATTACATAATTAGTATATTAGATGATATATGAAATAATGGGAAATTACTAAATACTAATTATGTAATTATCAGAATAATGTCGTAATTTAACCCATACTTACGTGATTTTAATTAATAAATGAGTACATCATTAGGCCACGACATCTCTTTATCTATAAATTTATCATTACTAAAATTATGGCTTACCGACGTGTACGCTATACTATCACATACATACACATACGTATATAGGTATATACCTACTTGTTCGTATAAAATCGCTTCTTAAAAATGGCTTTCCTATTTCGATGAAATTTACGATTTTGAGGTTAACCAGGGTTAAAAATATAAGTCATAAAAAATATCATTCAATAGCATGTGAAAAAGGGAAGGAAACTTAACGTAAAAATGCATAACTGACGTTTAACAATTTTATTAAAATTTAATTTATCGTAATAACAACATGTCTATGTACTTGGAAAACAACTAAAATTGAGCACCAATTATTATAAATCTAAGAGTAAATTCTTAAATCAACCTATATTATGTAACAGTAAAAAAACAGACAAACACATGCGTAAAATAAACCTTCACCAAACTTTAAGACCTCAAAGTTAATTTTAATATTTTACTTATAAGTCATTTTTCTTCTGGAAGCGGGAATTTTCGTAGCAAAAGTTTACTTTTTAGAAATTATGCTTAAAATTAGAGGGGCGAAGTACGTGATAATACAATCGGCACCTGAAACAAATGCAATAGTACATTACGCACCAAGGCCAGTAAAATAAAAAATGTCTCAGATCACATGTAATTATCGTCCGAGGCGAAGCCAAGCCGAGGTTCACAAAAATGTGATCTTAGGCTTTTTTATTTTACTGGCCGAGGTCAGTATACTATTTTTCTGTTCGACGAAGCCAGAAAGCGGAAATTTCACTTAGCGCAGCGGCCACAAAGTAGGCGCTTTCTGGCAGGAGGACGGAAAAATATGTTTTTGTATGCACATAATTTATGGTCCAAGATCCCACTCACCCCAGACTTACATTTATACACGTTTTATAAAAATTGTTTTCTTTTTTTGGATCGGTAGTATAAAATAAAAGTAGAAAGGGAAGATGCTCGCTAAGCTGAAAGCTGGCCGTTTTACAGATATCTAGGAGGTATCAAATGTAGAAAAATATCTTTCTTTTTCCCTGCGGAACGGGATAAAAAGTATCCTATGTCCGTCTGGTGGTGAAATGACGTAAGTCTGAGGTGCCTGGGATCGCACTCTATTATATAAATCGTACTTACTAGATAATATGTTTTATAAGTCTAATGTTATATTTGGAATACGGAAGAAGACTCTAGTGTAATAGTTAAAGTTGGTATCAAAAATTAATGCATGATTATATTCAGGAGAGTTTGCAATGAGCCTGCTTCCTGTAGGATTTGACAGTTTTAATTTTTTTATGGGAGTCTCTCGCGGAAATATTCAACTTAGTAAACCAAACTTTTTAATTTTAAAAATTCTGAAAACCAGGAAGGCTTCTAATGTACTATCAAATCAATACGACACGTCTAAACGTTTCAATGCAATTTTAACAATAATATGAACAAAATAAGAAATTTTTCATCGCAATCCATTTCAGATTTTTTACTGTTCTTTTAATATTTAAACTGATATGTAAAATTATCTTACCGGCCCGCCTCATACACAGTAAGGTCTCCATCAAGGTGGACTCGACCTCCTTGCTATCACCACTGCGAGAAATCATCGCATATTCACCGGACACCTACAAAAATAATTTATTATTTACGTACACATTGTGATTATTAAAAATGCCTTTATTTGTGTTTAAATGGTCTACCCAGCAATAGAGACCAGATTTATCCGTTTGGGAACACAAACACACAGACACGTCAACTTTTAGATTCAGATTCATTTATTTCTCAATATTTTATACATCATAATTACATGGTCATATTATAATAATATGTACCTACTAATAGTGACATCGTCAAGAATATAAAAACAGAGAATACTTACACAAAAAGTCATTATTTTAGAAAATCATTTTTTCTTAGTCGTCAAGTATTTTTAAACATAGAAGTACCTATTCATTAAAACGTCAAATGTTTTTGCGTAGGAGGTAAAAAAAAAATTTTTTTTTTTAAATTAACTTCCTTGTAATTGAATTAAATAAACCATTGTCCCGTTTTGAGTGAAACAAATAAACGGTCCCGTTATGTTTACCTGGTATATGAAGAGCGGGTGGTTGGGGAACTGGTCCTTGGTCTGGCGGACGATGTCCAGGTACGGCAGCCCCGGTTTCACCATCAGGAAGTCGGCGCCCTCCGCCACGTCACGCGCCTGACGTTTATAAATATTGTATTGGAAGGGAGCGGTTTGTTATAGGAGATTAAAGTTTTATAGTAAACTAGCTTCTGCCCGCGACTTCGTCCGCATGGAACTCCTCCTTTTTTTGCAGTCGGTTAAAAAGTAGCCTATGTCCTTTCTCAGGCTCCAGACTTTCTTTGTACCAAATTTTATTTAAATCGGTCCAGTAGTTTTAGCGTGAAAGCGTAACAGACAGACAGACAGACAGACAGAGTTACTTTCGCATTTATAATATTAGTAGGGAAGTAGGGATGCTAGTGGTAAATTAGACTAGGGTTGCCATGTCTAAAATTAGGCGACCCAGACAAGCCGCGAGTCTAAAACCCGGACACGTAAACATAAACCAGGGTCGATAGTTTTGGAACAAAAAAAAACGGTACCTACTCAAATTAGGTACATTTTTATACCCGGACGCCGCTGAAAGTCCGGCCCGGACGCACCCCGGACGCCTTTAAAACTAGGACGGATGGCAACCCCAAATTAGACTCATATTAGCATAGGATAAGTTTTTTTAAAGTAGGTAGTAAATTTCTAATTTTCAAGTATATATCATCCTCGAATTAATTATAAATGTACAAAGAAAATAATAAAATGAATGACCGGGAAATAGATTAAAGCGATTCAGTGTTATTTTTACTTCTGCGGTTATTATATACATACTGGAATAACTACAAAGTTTTCAAATTCATTTAATCCCTACTAATATTATAAATGCGAAAGTAACTCTGTCTGTCTGTCTGTCTGTTACGCTTTCACGCTAAAACTACTGAACCGATTTAAATGAAATTTGGTACAAAGATAGTCTGGAGCCTGAGAAAGGACATAGGCTACTTTTTAACCGACTGCAAAAAAGGAGGAGTTCCATGCGGACGAAGTCGCGGGCAGAAGCTAGTTTAAATATATTTGTGTATAATAAGTAAGTGAATTTTGCAAATTCTTTATGTGATGATAAATTTCTAAAACCATAAAAAAGCTAAGCTAATTAAACCATTGTTTTATTTTATTTTTTCATATTGGTAAACTCATTATTTTCTTTCCCGCTTGCTATTTTACGGTTTCGGTAAAATTCGATAATGGAAATTTCGAGTCTGATTTTAGGCCACTCGAGATGATAAGCCACGCGCAGAATGCGAGACGATTTATCATTTATGTTAATCACGTCATAGCCAAGTCACTATTTATTCAATTGGTATTAACACAGTAAAATTATGTATGATTTAATTGATTTATACTTTATTAAGTACAAAGACATGAAAGCGTATCCATATAGCGTTCACGTCACCCCAAAAAATACGGATTTCTACTAAAAATATTTAACCACGTTCATTAAACAAAATATGTATTTCAAGAGAAATCATTATTATAATATACTAGCTACTGCCCGCGACTTCGTCCGCGTGGAACTCCTCCTTTTTTGCAGTCGGTTAAAAAGTAGCCTATGTCCTTTCTCAGGGTTCAGGCTTTCTTTGTACCAAATTTCATTTAAATCGGTCCAGTAGTTTTAGCGTGAAAGCGTAACAGACAGACAGACAGACAGAGTTACTTTCGCATTTATAATATTAGTAGGATTTTATTTTATTCTAACGATTTGATTTACTGTATAGCATTTGCTCGCTACTTCGTCAGCGTAAAGTCGAAAATGAATAATTCTTATATCTTACTATTTAGCACCCGTAGGGGATAAATATCAATAAACCATCAAACACGTATTTAATTAAATGTTCTTAAGAACACTCTCATGTTTTATCAAAACCTTTGCTAATTCAAAGATTTGTAATTCCTATTTCATCGGTTTAGGGTATTTTTTAAGGCCCTTTTTAGGGTGTTCAAACTACACACATTTACGTTTCTACTATAAGCGGTTACGGCCAAGGGCGTAGCTAAGATTTTGTTAGGGGGGAGGTGTAAACAAACTAAAAATATATATAAGGTAATTGTCGACACTGGCAAGGGTATCAAAACCTACAGCGAACTTCTAGGGAGGCTTTGGTTACGGCTGTGCGTGCGTCTACATGTCAGTGGTAACTAGCCACCTACCGCAGCCCTGGCGGCCAGGCCGCGGCTCCCCGGCGGCAGCTGGTAACACTTGCGGTCGCCCTCCATCGGCGAGCTCTTCATGGTGTCCCGGAACGGACCGTACATGGAGGACGCGAACTTGCACGAATACGACAGCAGCGACACCTGGCGACCACACGTCACAAATGATTTACTATGCCGACTAGACAAGTGACAAAAGTCACGTGGTCAGTTTTTGTTCGCTTATGTCAATGTTTCTTTATATATGTACTAGCTGTCTGCCCCGGCTTCGCACGGATCATCTTTTTTTATAGCCTATGTCACTCGGGAATAGTGTAGCTTCCCAACAGTTTAAGAATTTTTGAAATCGGTCCAGCCGTTCTGGAGCCCATTCTATCCAAACAAACAAACAAACCTTTTCTTCTTATAATATTATTAGTATAGAAGTATAGATATAATATATTTTACTTAAAAAAGGACACCTACAATAGGGTATTTGACATGTTTTTAAAATCCATTTTATATTATGTAGTAGAGTCTAAGGAACCCAGCAAAAGTTGTTTTTTTTAAATCTGGTATGTATTAGCTGAAAAACATCGAATTAAAAATTCAATATTTAAATAGTGTGCCAAAACGCTACTTTGACAATATGGCGCCGCAATGAGGTCGGTGACGTCACATGCCTGTTTGACAACTAGGCGCAACACAACTAGGTAAACAAAGTTTACGGGCATGTGACGTCACGAAAAACTCGGCCCAGCAGGAGCGTTTTGTGTCACGTGACAAACGTTTAAAAAATGTAATTTTTATTTAAGGATTTTTAAATAAATCAATCATTATTTTCAACTTACGTTAATGAATAATCATTTTTTAACTCTTAATTTATACTGTTAACAGTAATTTACACTTTATTTTTCGCATTGTCAAAAAGCCTATTATGCAATGGTTTAAAATTGAGATGAAATAAGTTCATTCTTTATTTATTAATGTCATTTGAATAAGTGTTTTGTATTCTATTTACTTGCCTGCAACTTGTCTTGAAAGATCTAATTATCAGAAAACTCATATTGTTATGTTTTACTCATTACCTGGTTCTGCAGTTTCGCAGCGACAAGCGAGTCTTTAATCGCCTTTATTCTATTATCCATCATGTCGGAAGGGGCCACCACGTGGGCACCTGTAACAAACAGCTGTACTAATAACATATTTCATTTATACACATTACTCTATTATATTCCAACTCTATGGCCGATCGACACCATAAATGTGCTATTTTGTCTGACCCCTGACCGCATCCTAACTACATGTAAAGTTCACACTTAACTTATGAAGATACTCACCCGCCTTGGCATAACTGAGAGCAACCTCAGCTATCCTAGCCACGGACGCCGCGTGGTCGATAGCGCCTTGTGACGTCAGCACACCGCAGTGTCCGTGCGAGGTGTACGGGCACAAGCACACGTCGCAAGCTATAAGGAGGTCCGGAAATGCCGCTCTGAGTTCCGGCAACGCCCGTACCACTGGGTTCCGGGGCGAGCCCGCGTTCGTCCCTGTTGCGTCCTATACACACGTTGACAATGAAATGACAAACATGACGTTTTAAAGCATATGATGCTCTAGCTAATATTTATTCCAATTACAACGATTTTATACCTTCGGCAGAGTCTCTATGATCCCAAATATGAGTATGGACTTGAGACCCTTTTGTACCAAGTCACTGAGCGCTGGTATCAGCTGTTTAATTCCATATCTATATACATTTGGCATACTAGCCACTGGCTGTATTTCATCATCATTTTCCCTGAAAATTAATAATAATTATCTACATAATTATATATAATAATATAAATAAATCCCTATTTCCCTTGGTCGCAGCATTAAGCCAGACCCATCCCAATACTGTATTTATGATAAAAAGTTATTATGAAATAAAAAAAATAAAAATTAAAGAAAATATTAACATAGTAACATCTTAATGACAACAACTATCAAATGAGAGATGAGAGAGAAGAGATCACTATCCCTACTAATATTATAAATGCGAAAGTAACTCTGTCTGTCTGTCTGTCTGTTACGCTTTCACGCTAAAACTACTGGACCGATTTAAATGAAATTTGGTACAAAGTAAGCCTGGAGCCTGAGAAAGGACATAGGCTACTTTTTGAACGACTGCAAAAAAGGAGGAGTTCCACGCGGACGGAGTCACGGGCAGAAGCTAGTTTTTATTATAATTATAATACAATGTAGTTTCAATAATCCCAATCACATTGTTTATTTATTTTTTATTGCAATGTAACAAATGTAACACTGCCCTTTAATACAATATGTATCCATATTCCATGTTTCATGATTCAAGAATGAAAATACATATTGCTTTAATACTGCCTCAATAGAAATGATGTCACAATTATCATATTATTGTTTAACAAGTAATCACAATCTCTCCGATTGATATTAATAGACTAAGCAAAACAAAACTATTGGGTACTTGGATTAAATACTCGTGCTAATTTTGTACACTTTGCTGAACATGATTTCTACCTGATCCAAAAGATTCTGATGCAGGTTTCAGCAGTCCATCAGAATTTCTGGACCAGGTTCACTCAGCATCAACCCATAATAGAAGATATTCAGAAAAAATAATTGAATGAATAGGTATATAGATTGTTATACACTATTATTATATACTAGCTTCTGCCCGCGACTTTGTCTGCATATGATTAGTATTTTACACTATATCGTTATAAAATATAGCCTATATGTTATTCTGATGTATAAGCTATATTGTGGTAAAGTTTCATTCAAATCCATTCAGTAGTTTTTACGTGAAAGAGTAACAAACATCCATACATCCATACTTACAAACTTTCGCCTTTATAATAGTAGTAGGATTGTTATAGACCATTTTGAAGAGAAACAAGCCATATTTATGTGTATATGGCTAACTAGCCATGGTTACGTGGTTACATCTATTAAATGAATTATAATAATATTATGTATATTCATTTTCCTGTTATTACAAGTAGACTGTGCAAAGATCAAATACATCACAAAAGGAAAACACAATTAAGTTTAAGCTTTCCAAGATTATATATATTTAGATATTTTCTATTTTTTCATCTAGATTTCCTAGACCTATAATTGATGGGGCAGTCATTGACAACATTATGGACCTGCTTAATCTATACTAATATTATAAAGCTGAAGAGTTTGTTTGTTTGAATGCGCTAATCTCAGGAACTACTGGTTCAAATTGAAAAAAAACTTTTTTCGTTGGATAGACTATTTATCGAGGAAGGCTTTAGGCTATATTACATCAATCTGTGACCAATTGGAGCAAAGAAACAGTGAAAAATGTGTATAAAAACTGGGAAAATAACAAAATCATGCAGACGAACAGCACGGACACACAGCTAGTTTAAATACATATAAGGGATGGGGACCAACAAGTAGAACAGTAGATATACACAGGTGAACAGGGCCTAGTGGTAAAAAATACACTGCAGTTTAGTTGAAGACCCTAATATCTGTAGTTAAAATACAGCTGAATTAAGAAGCGTTTATATTAGTTTGATAAAATCTAAATAACAACGAACTTATATCACTTAATTTTAAATGACGCGGCAGATTTTATAGACTGATTTAACAATGTTTTTTATGTACAAAATATTGATAACTAAGGTCACAGATAACTTTGTTAAACGTATAACTAGCCGCATTAATTTACGAATGAAATGATACATACTTACAGCAGAAAAACTGGATACATGATATTGTGGGGCTCTATGTTGGTGTCAGGCTCTTGTAGTTTGCGAAGAGTCGAGTGGAAATATCCCCCTTGCAAAACATGTTCAGGACTTAAAAAAAGATGATTCATTATGGATAATTTAGAAAAATGGATGTAAGAATAGCAGTTGCACTTGTGAACAAATTACACGTTATTTCAATACAGTAAATAGGCCATCATCAATAAACGGTAATCATGAATCAATTAGAATTTATTGAACTTATTTGACAAGTTGTCGTTGAGTCGTTGACAATTGACAACTCGCGTAAGTAACGAAATGAATTGTACTGAGGACAGTGTTGCTAGCTCATAATTTAAGTTATAAATTAGCTTTAATTATTACAAAAGTATTTAATTTAAATATTGCACTATTATTCTAAAGATAAAAATACATCACAAATACATACTTATCTGACGTGTGATCTCCCCAGATCTGCTATTAAGGGGCTCCTACACGGGCCATGTTTTCGTGCAATATGTGGCTGCAACACAGTGGCTGGGAAATTAGTTGCCAATAGTGCAGCCACAAATTGCACAAAAACATGGCCCGTCTAGGAGCCCCATTAAAAAAACATCAAAAAATTAAGAAGATTAGTCAATGGCTTACCGCTCCAAAGTTTCTAGATTTTTTGTAGGATAGCAAACAGAATCAAAACAAGACCTGTTACAGCATACATTAAATGTTCGTATAACTATAAACGTTTTGATATTGTATCTACATCGGAACATTTACTGAACTCAACGCAAAATAAAAAAAGACGAATATAATATGCTGTGACCGCAGGTCATCGATAATAAATGTGTAAATGGGGTACCTAATAAAGAGCAAACAATTATGCAAATTCCAATATTATATTTATTTTAATCATAGATTCTATGTCACAATTACAATACGCTGGGTTTACATTCCATAATACTTTACATAAAAAAATATTAAGCTAATAAATAATCTATACATTTAAGTCTAATTTATACAAGAACATCCGACTAACGCCACAATATAATTATATAGTGCGTTCGTACCTAATTATATATTGAGTAGAATCTAAAATATGATTGCTTATTCTTGGAATTTGTTTTACAACTATGTACAGAAATAAAAAGAGCAATCCATTAACGCATAAAGGGTTGTCTTTATTTAGGGAGACAAGTCAGTTAAAATTTACTTTGCCATATCAACTCTGGCATTGACTAAAAGTTGGTATTCTTCTCTACTGCAATACGGCCTTAGTTTGTCCAGCAACTCTTGCGGTAGCGGCCTGGAATATTCCAGTTGTTGGAGAAGTTGCCGTACCGTCGGCCGGCTGTGCCCGTCGTACTGCAGGCATTGTCTGAGCGTTGAGATCAGAGATGGCGAAAAATCTGTAATAGAGGCTTTATTGTAAACACCATAATATATATATATACGTAAGAATCTATTTGTGTTTTGTTTATGATCACTTTTTTCTTGCCACATCTCACAATTCACGCACTAATAGAATCGTGTTCTTAACAGAACTCAGATAAGATACCTAATTCAAGTAATGGCAAAGTGAAAACTGTAACCTTTGACAGATCTGTATTAGTATGTGCCTTAAATTCTATATGAGTAATGATGACTAACTTTCTGTGGGTGGATACTCGATCACATGTCTCGGATCCCTTATGCTCGCTAATTTGGCCATATTAGGCAGATGACCGAAGGGGGTCCGGCCGTAGACCAAACTGTACAGTATGCAACCCAACGACCACACGTCTGAGTAAAACGATATCTGCAATAAAAATATATATTAATAAATTGCCATAATAAAAGTTAACAATATTTAACTAATCTTAAAAAGGAACACTCAACTCAGCATGTTAGTTATCTATGACTGGAGAGTAAGGAAACTATATGTATGTTGAAGTAGTTATTTTAAGTACTGGCTGAGAGACTATTGCAAGACCTGATTAGTAGGATAGGATATAATTATTCTAGACAGAATTCGATTACACAATTTTATACTAGACCGTCAGGTCATCCATACATCTACATACCTTTATTGGATGGCTGCCGTCCCCGCCCAGAGCCTCGGGGCTGATGTACGAGAAGGTGCCGGCGCCGCAGGGCCTCAAGACGCTGGTGGCGTCGCTGCTCACAGCCGAGGCTATGCCGAAGTCGATGAGCTTCAACCGTCCCGATACCAGCAGGAAGTTCGCCGGCTTCAGGTCTGCATGGACAATGCCTGGAAAAAATATATAAATTTAGTCTATAAGGCCCAATGAGGGCCACCGCGTGTCAGAAATCCACTAAATGCGCTAGTGTAGAATGAGGTCTAGCTGTCATGTTCCACCAATGAGAGGCAAGCTACTGGCCTGTGATTGGTGGAACATGACAGCTAGACCTCATTCTACACTAGCGCATCTAGCGGATTTCTGACACGCGGTGGCCCTCATTGCACGTTCTCGGATTAGCCACTAACACGGGGTTAACGGAATAAATCTAACGGTCATCAGTACAACAACTGCCAGACTAGTGTTAGTGGCTAACCAGGGAACGTGCAATAGGGCCTAAGTGACTTAGATTAAATCCACCACGCTAACACGCACATAATACTGAGAACGTTGTCGAGAAGGTTTGTCATGTCGATATTGTTTCGTTGTCGACATGAAAAAATAAGAGTCGACATCGACATAACAAGATTTCTCGTTATCGACAACTTTACTGTTTTTTTACAGTTCACCTCGATAATAAGTCGATATCTCGAGAATTCATCACAGGCCCGCAGATTGTATCACGTTTTCATTAGACGGAAAAAGTGTACATAAAAAAAATATGGATTGGAATCCGCGTTCTCACGATCACCAGTCCGCTCATATACCTACCACTGAGTTACGATTATTGTCAAGCGGAAAAACATATTCATAGTCAACATAATATAACAGAAAATAACCTACCAAACCAGGTGCATAAAGTAAACACTGCTTAATTTTTTTTATATGAAATGTTTCACATTTGAATCCGGCCTTAAAAAAACTCAACTTCAAGTTGTTTCGACTTGAACGTTACCTCAGCGGTAATAATTAATCATGTTGATAAGTAGATTCACATTTAACACACTCACCATGTTCGTGTATCTGTTCGACTGCTCTCAGCATCTCCTCCCAGTAGTGCGTGACGAGAGCGATCGGGATGCCGTGCCGGTGAGCCTTCAGAAAGGACGCCAGGTCCGTCTCGCCGACCTCCATTACCAGACGGAGGAAGTTTTTGGCCTTGTCATATTCACTGCACATAATAAGCATCTTTTTTAAAAGCTTTTATTTAACTTGCAATGTAAGTATAAGAACATACAGGTGAAATGTTACACCTCTATTTTGCAGATAAATTTAACCGATTGAGCTGAAATTTCGTACACACATTGAGTTTGGATGACGATGCATGGTTGACAATGTGATGTAATTCTAAAACCAAATCAACGGAGGTACAAGGCTGAGTGGACAACCAAATGTCTACAAATATACCCGAGTGGGGTATCAAATGAAAGAGGACATATATGGTAATAAAGAAATCAGTTTTGTACCTGTTTAGTTCGAAACTGAACAGACGAAATTCGGTGTCACCAAAATTCATAATAGTTAATTTTACAAGCTAACATTACAACAATACTTACTATCCATATAGTCTTATGACTCTATCAGACTTCTGTAGTTCGCGTAACACTCGCACCTCATTCAGGTATCCTTGGGCCATCTCCTTGTCGATTGCCAGGTCTACACATTTCACAGCGTATTCACTTGATGTACTCATCTCTAGTACCTAGTCAAAGAATAGAATTAAAACAGAGCTCCACCATGTACCTACCTCATACTCTTTAATGTAAATAGCATTGAAGTTAGAATTAATCTAAGCCCTCAAGATTCAATATATTTATAATATTGAACCAATTTAAATTATTATTACATTTCCTTGATGTTAAATTATAAAAATCACAAGATCTTATAGCATATTGGAATGAGAGAACTTTAAAGGATTTAAAATTTATTGGCCTTAGCATAAGACTGTTTCAGCTCAGTTGTGCTAAGATTATGGAATCTGTAAAGGCAAAACTTCAGCCAATAAAATATGTGAGTTTAATTGTTTAAAGTTGTTTCATTCCAATGTATAATAACCGCAAAGGCATCAGAAATTATTATCTTATACCACAACTATATGCAACAAGCAGAAAGGACTTATAGTCTTCCTTAAAAAAAAAAAACTACCTTGAATACTTGACTGGACCCACCAGTGCCCAGTTTCTTGATAAACATGTATCTCTTGCCTTTAATATTGATTGTCTTGAATTGTACTTTGGAATGGCTCCTAGAGGAGCCCTGGGGCTGAGAAGGGGTAGCTCCTGTTGTCCTCATAGAAGGCAGGGAATGGCTGTTATCACCATCTGGCTGCATTGGGGTCGCCGGGTAGATCCCCGTCTTGGTCTTAGGGGTTTCCTTTGGTACATTTACTGGATCAGGGAATAAACCTTGAAACATAAATAAGAAATATAAATTTTTAATCCTCATACATTAGTGAAAATACTTTGGATTATTTTCCTTTTGACAGGTAATAAATAAACATTCACTTATGTTTTTTTATAAGAAACAATATTGATGGGAATCTCTTTTAATAGGTTTTTACACTTTTTATCTTATGTTTGCCATCTTAGCTTATAATAATGTAAATCTTATGTCATCTGCAGTAATTGTTTTTATATATTATACATAAACAGCCTAATGACATTATCAACATTAGATTCCTGTCTGTCCATGCCTATGTACATGCTTAAATCTTAAAAACTATGTAACAAATTATAGATTTTGAAGTGGTTTTAGTATTTCATTAGGTTTATCACACCCATGCAAGCTCTCGGGCTGTTGCTAATACAATATTTAAACCTAGAAAAAATGTAAGAGTAAGTGACATAGACCATCGCTATATAGTCTAACAACTAGAATTGATAATAATAAAAGTACCTCAGATATGTAACAATATAAATAAAAATAGCTCACATCTAACACTCTCCTTCTTCTGTTCCATATCTTGTTTCCTTGGAGTTTTCTTACGGCTGTTTCTACCCGAGCAAGGTGTAAACATACGAATCCCTGATTTTATTGTAGGAGTTGTCACCTTGGCCTTGTGATTACTGGATGGCTTAGATAGAGGCGTTTTTGGTTTGCGAGAGCTAGACGGCATCTTCATATCAGGGGTTTTGAGCTTCAAACTGTTACAGGGCTTGAACATATTGGGAGTTTTGGGTATACAGGAGCTAGATGGCTTCGACATGTCAGTAATCATAGGTTTCCGCGCGCAAGAAGGTTTAAACATATCAGGTGTCTGCAGACCTTCTTCAATTTCAGAAGGAACGCTTTTTTCAGAAGTCACATTTTCATTAGAAGGTCCAAGTATACTGCATTTTCTATCCTCGGTGGGACCGTCGGCAGTACGGCATGTCGGCAGGACGAGGTGATTACTGCCAACATTCTCTTTATCAAATTCCTTGTCATTGCTTTGTGGCAGCAGTATCTTAACCGTACCTGAGACATCCTCGATGACTGGGAGGATTTCTACCTTTTTCTTAAATCGATGTAACGAGCTGTTGGCCGGAGCGTTGTTTTTAAACGAAGCGTTATTTTTCACATCAAGCCGCTGTAGAACATTCATCATGCTGGAAGCGGTGTCGCTGTCGTCGCCAGACGTGTTATCCCATGAGTCTGGACTGCGGAAGGCCGTCTGTAGCGGTTTGAGATTCGCTATCAATGCCGACATGGGCATCGGTGCGAATTTAATGCTTTTTGACGATGATGTATCTCCTTTGCAACTCATGGTTAAATCACTTACGATTATCTTGCACTATTATCATAGGTATATGATTTTCTTCTTTACGATAACACCAATTGTTACTAAAATAAAGTTCATTGCCCACTTCTCACTTTTCACGCTCAAACAACAATGAACAAACCGTTGGGTTTGTAGTTTTCGAAAATTGACAGTGTCAGTCGTTGAAGGAGTGAAGGACGCGATGCGATAGGCGATGACTGTGTTTTTATCTGTAGTGATGTTGCTTGTACCAGGAAAGTGGTACATACAGTATCGATAAACTTAAAAACTTAGTTTGTAGTTTTGAATTGATTGAATTAATGAAAAATCATTCTTTCTTCTATTATTTTAATTATCTTATGATAAGATCTAAAAGAAAAAATGTAATATTAATTTACAAAAGTAATTAGTAGTTTAATTTGAGATATGTGGCAAGGGAAAGTTACTAAGACTTGATGTAGGTATACTGATAATTACTGATTTTGAGATGAATTTGTTCGTCATATCAGTCAATTATTTTTTGAGCAAAAGAGGGTGGATTTCACATCAAACAAAATATTACAAAATTATTTAAATTTGATTAATGTCATAATTGCTGTATACAAATTTAATGCCTGGTGTAACTAGTTTTTTAAAATTTAGAAATAGGTAATGATGTCATTTGAACGCCCGTGAAATCTTAATAATGTTCTGGTCACAGATATAAAATATTAATATTTTTTAATGTATCTGTGCCAGCCTCTAGCAATACTGATCTGACAATATAGTACCTACAATACTAATTACTAAGTTACTGACTTTTTATTTTGTTTTGTGAATCGATTCGTGAGTCCTTGGAATTCTTAACTTATATATTATTCCGTCTATAGGTTACAATTTATCAGTGATATTAATATGTCATACAATGTTTACTTGGAACTATTCATATGCGAAAACCTTTTTTGAACAAGAGGTTTATCTTTGATTTCTGTGTGGTTTGTTATGCTAAGGGCTGAAGAAGTGAAACCTACTGTCCCAAAAGCCTCTAAAACCGACCTCGAGCGTATGGACGATCGGTCCGACAATATGCTAGCGGGCTCAGATGGCGTGCCCAAGAAAAAAGTCGAAGGTAGTCCCGATAACCCTGCCGTGAAACTGGAGAAACTAGATGTGAAAAAAGTTGACAAGAAGTCTACCGAGGCAGATGATCCTAAACCGCGTATCGTGTTGACATTCCGCTCGGAGAAGTCCGGTACGAAGAGTAGCAACATGAAAATAGTTACTAACGAGGAGAAACAGGAGGTGTCGCCGCGACGGTCGAACCGGAGTCGCGTGCAGATAAAGTATGACTCCGACGAAGAATTTGAGGCTGGAGTGTCCCCTAAAAAAGAAAAGGGCGCCAGTAGACCAATGTCAGAGAATGACGATGCATCTGACAGTTCACATACCACTCCGAAACGATCAACGCGTCGCAGGAGCAAAGAGTTTTCAGACAGTATCCTTGCTAATGCTATAGCAAGGAAAGAAAAGTCGTACAATGACGCGACGCCGACGTCAGGGCCGCAGCGGCCATCCCGTCGGATCAAACCTACTCCGAAGGTGCTTGCTAATAAAGAGTTGAGTTGGCTACAATCACAGCCATACCCTCAGGAATTGCCAGAGAGGTCGGAAGAAGAAGGTATTATGATGCGGCGATCTGCTCGATTGAGAGAGAAAAAAGTTGAGGAGAGTTATGAAGAAGTTGAAGATGGAGTGGAAGAGGTTGAAGAGGCAGATGAGGAAGTAGAAGCAGAGTTGGAAGACGATGAGGGTGCTGGAAATGAACATAGCTTGAACAATGTAAAGAAGCTGAAGCACCTCTGTGAGCTCGGCCTGAGGGCTATCAACCCTGAAGCCATGGATGAAGATGGTCAGGATTGTGAACTGAGGTAACTAAATAAAATTCTTACATCTTCATTCACAATGGCTTTTTACCAGTTTTCTAGTAAATAAAAATATTTTTAAGACTAAATCATTATGCAATTAAGTAAATAATAATACTCATTTATTTATATTGTGGTTGATAATTCTGCTTTGAAAGACTCACTGCTGGGCATAGATTTGAAGAAGATTAAACCATTCAATACTATGATTGAATTACAGAATGGTAATAGCAGGGTTTTACCTAAAAAGGCATAAAAAATAACTCCAACTGTACTTTCCCATTTCAATATTTTTGTTTCATCTTTAGTTGATTGTTGCATTTATAAAAACTCAGTGGCATTGCGAAATAGTAAAAGTTTTATTAGTAGCATTCCATTGTACCCATAGCAACAACCCATAGCATAGCTTTGTCTTAAAACATACACAAACAAAAATCTATACCAAGTCTGCCCACGCCTTGGAAGCCCAATGCCCATAATGCTGGCCGCGTTTTTTAGTTACATATTTATATTAATACATATTTAATTGTTATAAATATTAATTAATAATATTTAACTAACTATGGCATTATCTCTTGCTGCAATGCGAAATGGACCTTAAAACTTGAGCAATTCTAAAGTTTTAAAATACTTTTCAATGAAGATACTTCTTTTTCAAATGGAAACTTGTATATTATTATATCGCTTTGCTCATTAGATCCAGTGTTAAGGGCCTTGTAATTGTCATTTCAGATATATTGTTGCTGTGCCATTGATATCCCGAACTTTTGAACTGCATATCTTAGTCATTTATTGTTCCCTTGAGACAAGAAAAAATATCTATCTAGTCCCCATATACTTTGTTATAGAAAAAGAGAGAAATTTAAGTATATATATCTGTGCGTCTATTTATATCCTATTATCATACACGTTGGCGTACTCATACAAAAAATAAAAATGACATGTGATGAGAACTAAATTACTCACAACAATCGTTTTAGAGGAGTTGTGTGACAGAGTTATCATTTATATAAGGAACTACCCTTGTTATTGAAGGGATGTGTATTTTTTTACTGTCTATATATTTTTTCATTTACATTATTTATGTACTCCAGAGAAGAAGAAATGGAGGCAGATGAGGATGAGGAACTGGATGAAGATCTAATGAACATAGCCGAGGTGGAATCCAGTGATTTGGACACTGAGTTCTACTGCTCGACCGAGGCCCCGCTTAGCGAGCGACCTCGTAGGTCTACGAGGCTCTGCTCAATGTACGGGGCTGACAGCGAAGATGCAGTGTCGCCGACACCCGACGTTGATGCTACGTTAGTGTAATACATTGTATTTCATAATTTCTCTTTTCGTACTTTTTTTGTGACACGAACAAGTATATGAAAAATAAAAATACCGGCTCAGTGCCAGTCGGACTCGCGCATGTAAGGTTCCGTACCATCCCTACTAATATTATAAATGCGAAAGTAAGTCTGTCTGTCTGTCTGTCTGTTACGCTTTCACGCTAAAACTACTGGACCGATTTAAATGAAATTTGGTACAAAGAAAGTCTGGAACCTGAGAAAGGACATAGGCTACTTTTTAACCGACTGCAAAAAAGGAGGAGTTCCATGCGGACGAAGTCGCAGGCAGAAGCTAGTTATCTATAAAAACGTTAAAAAATACAAGTTTGTTGTATAGGAGCCCCATTGAAAAATATTTTTATTATATTTTTTAATATTTGTAGTTATAGCGTCAATAGAAATACATAATTTGTGTAACTAACTAATTATCACGGTTCATACGATACATCCTGGTGAATGACAGACCGACGGACAGCGGAATCTCAGTAATAGGGTCCGCGGCGGAATCCTAAAATTAGTTTGTGTCCACCGTTTCACTTAAAAAATCGCTCCAATAATACGCTCACTGTTGATATAGGGTGTCTGTTAAATGTCAAGCTGTATTCATAGTAAATATTATAATTTATTTATATACTGTTGTCATTTAGGACTCCCGTAGGCGGCGACGAGGGCTCGGAAGCGACGTGCCCCGAAGAAGAGTCAGGCGTGATTGCACAGTGCTTCTGCGAAGCGCCAAGCACGATATATGCTTCGGAAAAAGATCTAGAGGGTAAGTCGATATAATCGTAAAATAAATAACTTGAACCCTGCCCTTTGCTCCTACGAACCTCAGAAATTTTGGTCAAAATTAATATACTTAACCAGCAGACTCTGCAAACTTCGTACAGCCATTATTTTTTTTTATAAATATTCTAACAAAATCCTTTAATTATTTTATCTTTCCATACAAAACCTGTCCTGACAATAAAAAACACAACAAAAATAATCCAATTTGATATAGTCGATCGGAAGTTCTGCGCGTACATACATTTTGGTGATTTATTTTTATTTATTTAGATGACAAAATTTTATAATCACAGGAAACTTGACCTTGATAAAGTGACTTTCTGCAGAATTTTGCGGCATTGATTCTTAGTAACGATGGTCTTTCCGAAGCGCTAGTAGATTCAAGTGACGTGTAAAAAATTTTTCCGTCCTCCGGCCAGAAAGCGCCAACTTTGTGGCCGCTTCGCTAAATGAAATTTCCGCTTTCTGGCTTCGTCGAACAGAAAAATAGTATACTGACCTCGGCCAGTAAAATAAATAGCCTCAGATCACATTTTTGTCAACCGCGGCTTCGCCTCGGATGACAATTACATGTGATCTGAGACATTTTTTATTTTACTGGCCTTGGTGCGTAATGTACTATTTCAGGTCTATAGACTGATAAATGATCTGATTGATTGATTGACTTGGTACATATTATTGAACAGAGCCGGTGTTCTGCCAAGCTATTGACGTGGTCGACGGAGTACGCGTGGGCTGCTCGCACGGCGCGGCGCGGGACGAGACGGGCGCGTACGCCGCACTCCTGCGCAGCGGGCCCAGGGCGCCGTACTTCCTCGCCTGCGAGACGCACGAGGGCTACCTCCGGGAACATATGTGCTGTCCCACCTGCGGCATGTTTTGTTCGCAGGTTAGTTAAAAAAGAAAATAGTGGTTACTATGGTGTTAGTTTAGCACGCTGCATATAATCCCTACTAATATTATAAATGTGAAAGTAACTCTGTCTGTCTGTCTGTCTATCTGTTACGTTTTCACGCTTAAACTACTGGACCGATTTAAATGAAATTTGGTACAAAGAAAGTCTGGACCCTGAGAAAGGACATAGGCTACTTTTTAACCGACTGCAAAAAGGAGAAGTTCCACGCGGACGAAGTCGCGGGCAAAAGCTAGTATATAATAAAATATCATTATAAAATTAATATCCTTAAGAAATATACTTAAGAGGTTATATGCTTTTCCTCCAGTTGAGAGAAGGTTCCATGATAAAACTATCCTATATCTACTCCTCCGGGGCTCAAAACTATCTCCAAACTAAATAGCATCTAAATTAATTCAGCAGTTTAATTTTGAAGAGGACACTTTCTCAGGCTCTAGACTAACTGTGTTCCAAATTGAAAGAAAGAAAGAAAAGAATTTTATTTAGCAAATTTTCACTTGCTTAATTATAATAACGTAAAAGGCACTTAAAACTATGTAGCTTATAAACTAGTATTTTTTTTTTTGCAAAAAAAGATTATTCAGCCAAATGTCGAGGCACCGTCTGTGACACGACGCTGATTTTCAGTGGAACCTATACCTAATGAGCTGCGAGGGGCAACATACTAATTCAATATTAATATTAAATTAAATTTAAATCAAATTAATTAGTTTTAGCATGAAAGCGAGACAGACAGAGTTACTTTCGTATTTATAATTTTAATCCTAATGGATTAACATTAATTTATTTTATGATCGTCAGGGTTCATTCTACCGCTGCAGTCAGAATCATTTCTTCCACCTGGAGTGCGGTATACCGTGCGAGGGCAAGCGGCCCGGCTGCCCCCACTGCGGCGTCTACTCGTACCGCTGGCAGCCGGCCAACAAGGCCTGCAGGCGGGTGCACGTCACCATGCTGTGCAGCACCAAGAAGGTCTATCTGCCCTCGCAGAGACTCCAACGGTTAGTGTTTAGTAGCACGCCTATGACTTTCTGGATCTGTGCAACTTATGTTGCTGTTTTACAGTGTGTATTACGGGAGCGCCCGGAGAGAATTTCCTCGGAATTCTATTACTTTGAATGTATTAATATAATATTTTCTGAATTATGTTTATTAGATAACATACTAAAATGTTAACTCATTTTTTTATGCTTTTTATTATTATTATTTTTTTGGAATGAAACAACTATTAACGGATTTAACTCGCGTATTTTTATTTTATTTTATTAGCTGACGTTTCGGATTCTTTACAGATTCCATTCTAACGCTAAAGTCAAAGTAAAGATTATGGAAACTGTAAAGAATCCGAAACGTCAGCTAATAAAATAAAATAAAAATACGCGAGTTAAATCCGTTAATAGTTGTTTCATTCCAAAAAAATAATAATAATAAAAAGCATAAAAAAATGAGTTAACATTTTAGTATGTTATCTAATAACCATAATTCAGAAAGTATTATATTAATACATTCAAAGTAATAGAATTCCGAGGTTTATCTCTCCGGGCGCTCCCCTAATACATTTTTTTAAATTTTCAATTTTTTGTTTTAAATGTAATTTTTTGCCATATTTTTACAATATACCTTTCATAAAATTAAAATATATAATAAAAAACATCTTATACAAATCACAGCTATCGAAAAGGGATCCTAGAAGCAAAGGTCAGGTAGTAAAGGAGGTATGTTAGAACTAAGGACTGACGACTAAACCCCTAATTATTAAACACTCTTGTTTGTTTGTGAGCAGGACACCGGCGTACCTCGGGTTCGCCTCTATGGCGCCGTCGCTCATCGAGACGAGCCCGGTGGTCCCGCCCGCCCTGCTGCCCTCGATCCCGGTCTCCATCATGCAGAGCGAGGTCAGCACCGCCCAGACCACCGACGCCAGGACCCTGTACGAGGCCATATCGGCCGGCGCCACGCCGGACTCTTTGCTGCCTCTGATTGGTGAGTTTTAAATATTATCCACTAATATATAGAATTCTGGTGTCGCGATGTTTGTTGCCAAACTCCACCGAAACGGCTGGATCGATTTTTATGAAACTTTGTATGCATATCGGGCAACGTCCATTTTTCATACTCATTTATGTTTAGGGTAGTTTAAGGTAGTACACATTTAGAGTTGTTACTGTAATTATTAATGGAACGACCCTTAGTTAATGATAAATTCTTTCGAGAAATGACGTCACAAGCCCCCACTCCCGAAAATTGGAAGCGCTTATCTTTGTCATTTTTTGTTCGATCGAGAAAAGAAAAAGTACGTGTCGTGTTTTTTTAAATATACTTGTTTCTATACAAAAAAAATAACTCATCTTGTTTTTTTTTATACAGTATCCTGTCCGGACATAAACAAGCCGGTGACCAGTAACGGCGGGTCGTGCCTCCACGCGGCGGCCAAGCACGGTCACCTCGCCGCCCTGTACTTGTGCCATTACGCCGGCGGGAACATCGACGCCGTCGACCGCGGTGGAGCTACGCCCTTAATGCGATGCATCGCTGGTATGTACTGCTATAATTCATTACATGTGACATAGTTTCAAATGTAACGGAAAATAATCATATTCTTGTTATATAATTTGATTTCTGTTATTGATGTGAGATTGTATTAAATATATATAAATTTATACCAATTTGCCTTGGTCACGGCATCACGCTAAAACGGCTGGACCGATTTACTAATCATTTCTTTGTTGTGATCAGGAGAAGGTTGTTATGTAAGAAAATAAATAAATCTAAGCAAATAGTATTGACGACTAATAAGTAAAATCTGTTAAAATGTAATATATTTTATGCATCATAACATAAATCATCAAAATTTTTATTTAATATTAATTTGACATGTAATTGTATTGTTACGATATTTTGCTATTACTTCTTATTATATCATATTGTTTTGATAATCTCAATCGCATCGCATTCAATTTTACATAGTAATGTTAATAACTTTTGAGAAATGAAGCTAATCCATCCTTTCAGCGTTGACAAAGAAATCTCACACCAAAGCGAAGTTCGCGCAAGACTCCGAGGAGGAGGACGACCGCACGAGCGAGCGAGACGACCTGGCGAGCGAGGGAGACAGCGCCACCGAGGAGGAACACCTCAAGGTCATCCGGTACCTGGTGGCCGCCGGGTGTGACGTCAATTTCCCGGTCAGTCTCTCACTTCACGTCTAACGAAGACAATGAGAAATAATTGCTAAGACTCGAAACTTCAATTGGTGCATGTGATTTGACTTAAAATTGATTATTATTTTTTATCCAGGAATATAATAACTGAAACGGATTTAACTCGCGTATCCATTTTTAAAGTTTTAAATAAATCGATGGTGGTTGCACTGTAAAGTCACCCAATCGTGTGTGCTAAATGTTGCAAAGCATTTCACACAGATGGCGCTGAAGCGAAAATTCGCATGTAAACAATAAATGTACAAAGACCGAATTGAAAGGAGTAGAGAAATTCGATGACCTGTCAGTGGTCCCTATGGTGTAATGGTTCAGCACGCTGCCGCTAGTAAAGGCATAGGCGTGGGTTCGATCCCACTGGGGGTCTAAATTTTTCTACTCTTGTCTTTGTACAAAAAAAATATCATTATAATTAAAAACTAATGGTATTGAACCAAAAATATAAATCGAATTATCGATTGATAGATCGTAGTTAATATTGAGTTTTAAATAAGTTCACATATTATATTCGTGATTAATTAAATTTTTACTTATAGGTGATTCAATAAAATCGTACATTGAGACATCATGCTTCCTTGCGATATAATAATATTCTATAGTTTAAAATCTCATTATGATTGAATATAATCCAGGGTCCGGACGGTATGACAGCACTGCACTCGGCCGCCCAGTACGGTCACGTGGCCGCGTGCGCCGCCATCTTGGAATCGGCTCGAACGTGCGTCGACGCCAGAGACCACGGCGGGTGGACGCCGCTAGTTTGGGCCGCTGAACACTCACACGCGCCCGCCGTCAAGTAATTATATAATGTCATTTATTATAGAAATCTAATAATAATAATAATATCTTGGGACAATTCACACCAATTAATGGTCTCAAATTAAGCAAAGCTTTTACTATGGGTGCTAGACAACGGATAAAAATACATAAATACATACAGATGCCTGATCTGCCCCTAGCAGGATTCGAACCTGCAATCTCCGGTTTCGTAGTCAGGGGCTCTGACCACTAGTCCAACAGGCCGACAAATATAAGATATACATAATGTTCTCTCAATTAAATGAATAATTAATTAAGACTTATACTGCAATGTCAACAACCATGTAGCAATAAATAAATATTGGAATAAAACAACTATTAACGGATTTAACTAGCATATTTTATTTTATTTGCTGATGTTTCGGAGCCTTTACAGATTACATAATCGTAGCACGACTGAGCTGACAAAAGTCTCATGTTTAATATTTATCGATGTGTTAGATTAGATTAGAATTATTTATTTCTCAATTATGTCAAATGCACTTATATTGAGATCGTCAGAACAAAAATAAAGAACAAATAATATGAATAATTTACATTATAATATTATAAAAAAAAAACATTACCTATTATGTCAAATTATATTCTCTCTCACTATTGAGATCGTCAATATTAATAGATAATAGGTACTTGCAATATCAGCAAAATAATATCATAATGTCAAATAAGTACTTAGGTATATTAATTATAACTGGTTCAACTCATTTGTCGTCAATGCAGTTTTTCATTATTAACACAGTTTAACATTAATAAAAGAAATCATTTTTATATTTTTCATTAAATTCGTCAACAGAAACGTATTTAAGTGGAACATACTCAGTGTGCCATCATTATACTTGATTATTATCTGTGCAGACTGCTGCTGTCGCACGGCGCGGACCCGACGGCGACCGACATCGAGGGCAACGCGGCGTGCCACTGGTGCGCCCTGGAGGGCGGCGCGGAGGCGCTGCGGCTGCTCGTCTCCGCCGCGCCGGCCGCCGCGCACGCCGTCAACGCGCACCGCGACACGCCGCTGTGAGCGCGCCCTTATTGCACAACAATAACGATCCGTTCATTCAGTACACAAAAACTGATAAATACTGTGTTAACTCTTTATAATGACACTTAATAGATCGTCCATTTTTCGAAAGAGTGGTCGTTAAATAGATAGAAGAAAAATCAGAATTATGATAAAAAATAGTACATTACGCACCAAGGCTAGTAAAGTAAAAATGTCTCAGATCACATGTAATTGTCGTCCGAGACGAAGCCGAGGTTGACAAAAATGTGATCTGAGGCTTTTTTATTTTACTGGCCGAGGTCAGTATACTATTTTTCTGTTCGACGAAGCCAGAAAAGGGAAATTTCATTTAGCGCAGCGGCCACAAAGTAGGCGTTTTCCGGCCGGAGCACTGAAATAGTACATTACGCGCCGAGGCCAGTAAAGTAAAAAATGTCTCAGATCACATGTAATTGTCGTCCGAGGCGAAGCCGAGGTTGACAAAAATGTGATCTGAGGCTTTTATATTTTACTGGCCGAGGTCAGTATACTATTTTTCTGTTCGACGAAGCCAGAAAGCGGAAATTTCATTTAGCGCAGCGGCCAGAAAGTTGACGCTTTCCGGCCGGAGGACAGAAAATACAATAAGGATCTGTTCATTCAGTAAACACTAACTGATAAATACTGTGTTAACTCTTTATAATGACACTTAATAGATCGTCCATTTTTCGAAAGAGTGGTCGTTAAATAGATAGAAGAAAAATCAGAATTATGATAAAAAATAGTACATTACGCACCAAGGCCAGTAAAATAAAAAATGTCTCAGATCACATGTAATTGTCGTCCGAGGCGAAGCTGAGGTTGACAAAAATGTGATCTGAGGCTTTTTTATTTTACTGGTCGAGGTCAGTATACTATTTTTCTGTTCGACGAAGCTAGAAATCGGCAATTTCATTTAGCGCAGCGGCCAGAAAGTTGACGCTGTTCATTCAGTAGACACTAACTGATAAATACTGTGTTAACTCTTTATAACGACACTTAATGGATCGTCCATTTTTCGAAAGAGTGGTCGTTAAATAGATAGAAAAAAAATGAGAATTATGATAAGAAAAAGTTTATTTCAAGCTAATAGTTATGTACAACGGAAAAAAATATATTTAAATAAATTGAATATTTTTTTATTAGGCACGTGGCGGCGCGGCAAGGCCACTACGCCTGTGTCGTCATCCTGCTGGCTCACGGCGCTAGAGTAAGCCCATTATTTTATACCTTTTTTATATTAGTAATACAGACTAGTAATATTAGTAATTAGGTGTTCGTCTTCGTCTGCATATGATTAGTACGTTACGTAATATCTTTTATACGTTATTATGACGTATAGTCTAACAAACATACATCCGTACTTACATCCATGCATACGAACTTTCGAGTTTATAATATTAGTAAGGGTAAGTACGCAAATCAAATCTGTTATATTTATTTAATACTTATGGTGTTTGTTTAATAATTTCTGATGCAACAACTTCAGCTCAGTCATGTTACGATTATGGAATCTGTCAGCCTAAAAAATTAAATACGCGATTTCAATCCGTCTAAAGTTGTTTCATTCCAATGTATAATCACCGCGAAGGCATCACAAAAATGATTAGTACTCTAGGTAAATCTGTTGTATTTAAAAAATTCCGTTGTTTGTTTGTGTGTGTAGACGGACGTGGAGAACTCGGCGGGCGAGCTGCCGGCTGAGGTGTGCGGCGGCGAGTGCCAGGCGGCCATCGCGCTCAACATGCAGGTCGCCATGTCCCGGGCGCCCGGGCCGCGGTTCAAGCTGCTATCCAGGCATGTACACTCGATTAACAACAAAACCATATAGTATAAACGAAGTCGCTTTTTCGAGGATGCTTTATAGCACCCGTGTGAAGCCGGGGCGGGTCGCTAGTATATATATATATATTAAATTTAAGCTTTTGCCCTTATGAATGTTAGAACTGTTTCCGTCGCGCATTTGAGAAGAAACGGCAAGAAAGTCAATGAGGTATTTTTTAAAAATATACTTAATAGCTTCTGCGACTTCGTTCTCGAGGAACTCCTCCTTTTTTGCAGTCGGTTAAAAAGTAGCCTATGTTCTTTCTCAGGCTCCAGACATTCTTTGTACCAAATTTTATTTAAATCTCTCCAGTAGTTTTAGCGTGAAAGCGTAACAGACAGACAGACAGAGTTACTTTCGCATTTATAATATTAGTAGGGATTCATTCCAATAAAAACATGTATGTTTTTTCGTAACAGCGATATATCGAACGGGCGCGAGGCGCATCCGATCCCCTGCATCAACGAGGTGGACGACGCGCCGCTGCCGGACGACTTCGTGTACGTGACGCGTCACGTCACCGTGCGACACGTCACGCTCGACGACACGCTGCAGAGTTTGCAGGTATTTGTACCCACTGACCGATGTGACACACACGAAATTGACTATAGAAACATGAATATTTTTTTCCATCCTCCGGCCAGAAAGCGCCAACTTTGTGACTGCTTTGCTAAATGAAATTTCCGCTTTCTGGCTTCGTCGAACAGAAAAATAGTATACTGACCTCGGCCAGTAAAATAAAAAAGCCTCAGATCACATTTTTATCAACCTCGGCTTCGCCTCGGACGACAATTACATGTGATCTGAGACATTTTTTATTTTACTGGCCTTGGTGCGTAATGTACTATTTAATTTGTTTGATGAAGTGATAAATGTTTTTTGGGTGTTTATAAACGGTATATTTATAAGTTGTGGGCGATTGTGTGAAAGTTTGTTTCTGTTTATTGCGAATTTGTGTAAATATGTTACCGTTGTAATGATGAAATACGTTAAGTACTTAATTAAATTTATGTAGCTCACAACGAGTACAAATTACTAATATCACTAATTATCTATATAAACTCTTAACTATGTTTTTATTTACTAGAATAGTGGACAATAAGCTTATTTGGGCTTTTTGAAACAGGTCGTGACTGCTAAATTAAAATAATTTTCTCTAGAAAATTAAATTATTTGAAAAACCTATCAATAACACGATTAATAACTTATATCCTGGTCACAGGCGGACACCGGAGTCCCAGTAATAGGTTTTTCAGTCCTCCGGCCGGAAAGCGCCAACTTTGTGGCCGCTGCGCTCAATGAAATTGCCGCTTTCTGGCGGTATCGAACAGAAAAATAGTATACTGACCTCGGCCAGTAAAATAAAAAAGCCTCAGATCACATTTTTGTCAACCTCGGCTTCGCCTCGAACGACAATTACATGTGATCTGAGACATTTTTTATTTTACTGGCCTTGGTGCGTAATGTACTATTACCCTTAGGGTACGGTGACCTAAAACACTACCTACAATTGAAATGTTGATTTAAAACACCGCCATAATAATGAATCAGTTTCTATTACGACGACTACTGAGAAAAACCTATCTTGTACATTTCGTATTTTTTAACAATTGAGTTTCAATTCTTTAATGTTATTATTTTTGTATCGACGATCTCGGTATGATTTACATGTAATTTGACATTTCAATGTTATCATATTGTGTGATTACAGTGTAATCTCACTAATCCGGCACTATTAAAAACCTCAGATCACATTTTTGTCAACCTCGGCTTCGCCTCGGACGACAATTATAGTGAAAAAGTCGATGGTATGGTAAAAGGTAATAATTAAATAAAGCATATGGTGGAAATAAATTAACATATCGCACCCCTAGATCTAAAGGGAGCTAACTCAAAAAAAGTAACTTTTTCGGGAGAGGCGAAATTGTTGTAAGGAATCGGATCCTTTTTTTTAGCGTGTGTTTAATTTAAATCTTCAGATTTTTGAGTTAGCTCCTTTTAGATCTAGGTGTGCGATATAGGGAAGCGCGGGAGGTGGGTGACGGATTATTGGTCTCGATCTATCGAAGTGTCGGATCAGTGATATTACACTGTATTGAGAAATAAACTAATCGATAATAGGGTTGCGTGTGCACGGACGGCACGTGTTCGTCGAACGAGTGCAGCTGCGTGACGCTCGGCGTGCGCCGCTGGTTCCAGCGCGGGCGGCTCGCGCCCGACTTCCCCTACCACGAGCCGCCGATGCTGTTCCAGTGCAACATGGCCTGCTCGTGCAACGCGGTAATATAATAACCATGGGCCCTAGACAAGTGCCCAACGTTCAACGTTAACGTTAAACGTTAGGACCGAAATGTATGGGATTTGACATCCGCGAACGACTGTCACGTACGTCACAAATGTCAAATCCCATACATTTTGGTGCTAACGTTTAACGTTAACGTTGGGCACTTGTCTAGCCCCCCATATGATATATCGCAATACTTTCTGATGCCTTCGCATTTATTATACAGTAGCCGTTCGCTCCTGCTTCGCACGGATCCCTATCTTTTTTTTCAAAATATTCTATAGCCTATGTTACTCAGGGTGAACGTAGCTTCCCAACAGTGAAATAATTTTTCAAATCGGTCCAGCCGTTTTGGAGCCTATTCAATCCAAAGAAACAAACCTTTCCTCTTTATAATATTAGTATAGATATATATCGCAATACTTTCTGATCCCTTCGCATTTATTCCACATTGGTACGAAGCTGTTATTAACGGATTTAACTAGCGTATTGTATTTTATTTTTTGACGTTTCGAAAACGGCACAGTTCCCATGTTCGTAGTACAACTAAGCTGACAATAGTCTAAAGCTAAAGTAAACTAACTGAGAGTATGTTCACTTTAACGTTAGACTATTGTCAGCTTAGTCATACTACGATTATGGAATCTGTAAAGATTCCAAAACGTCAGTATATTTGTTGAAGATTTTATTTCATTAAATAAAATACGCAAGGTAAATCCGTTTATAGTTGTTTCATTCCAATCCCTACTAATATTATAAATGCGAAAGTAACTCTGTCTGTCTGTTACGCTTTCACGCTAAAACTACTGGACCGATTTAAATGAAATTTGGTACAAAGAAAGTCTAAAGCCTTAGAAAGAACATAGGCTACTTTTTAACCGACTGCAAAAAAGGAGGAGTTCTACGCGGACGAAGTCGCGGGCGGAAGCTATTTGTAATAATCGCGAAGTCATCACAAATTATTATTCTAACAGTTATCAATATTATACGTAAGCACTTGTAACAATTTTAATCGATTAATATCACAATAGAAACTGTGCACGAACGCGGTGGTGACACGCGCGTGCGCCAACGGCTCTATGTTGATCCGCGCGTGCGTGTACCGCGCCGGCGGGGCCAAGGGCTGGGGTCTGCGCGCCATGGCCGCGGTGCCGCGGGGCTCGCCCGTCGCGACCTACTGCGGGGAACTACTGGCGATGGCCGACGCCGATACCAGAACGGAGGACCATTATATGTTCGCTTTGGAGGTCAAATCTGATCTGCTAGAGGTGAGTAGTAAAAAAGGAAATTTGGGCGAAAGTGATAATTGAAAACTGATATTTGCACAAAGATCCTACTACTATTATAAAGGCGAAAGTTTGTATGTATGGATGTTTGTTACTCTTTCACGTAAAAACTACTGAATGGATTTGAATGAAACTTTACCACAATATAGCTTATACATCAGAATAACATATAGGCTATATTTTATAACGTGTAAAATACTAATCATACGCAGACAAAGTCGCGGGCAGAAGCTAGTAGTAGAAATATAGAGACCCCCAGTGGGACTTGAATACATCTATGTCTTAATGCTCCCATTTATTTATACTATGGGCAAATATCATGAACATTACAATTAATGCTAGTATAGTTATACTTAGACATCGATCGAATTTCGATTACGTTGTAAATAAGAAAACTTTTATTTACATAGGTTAATAGTAGATAAAGAAGGTATTTTTTTTATTTTCCGAAATTCTAATTACCTAAATAGAGCAACGTTAATAATAATTGTATATAATTATTGAAATATGTAGTTGCAATATTATATTTATAAATTTAAACAACAACAATTTTGTCACTTGTCGCGAGGTTATAAATCCTTTTCAAGTTCCGGCGTTGATTTTAGGGGCATTCTGTGTACATTCATAATTCCATCCCGTAATATACCTATAATCTTCTTATATATAAAAATGAATCGCAAAATGTGTTGGTAAGCGCATAACTCGACAAAGCCTGGACCAATTTGGCCAATTTTTTTTTAAAAATGTCGTTGAAGTCCAAGGATGGTTCTTACGGCGAGAAAAAATCGAATAATTGCCGGGAAACCCCTAAAAACAGCCCTTTTCTTTTCTCATACAAACGTTGTCTAACTAAAGTTACCTAATTTGAATTTCGAACGGGCAGGATGACATCTGCCGGGACCGCTAGTTACATATATACATATCAACTTTAAGTATAATTTTTCAGCAATGTACATACAAGGAGCAGCTGTGCGTGGACGCGGCGCAGTTCGGCAGCGCGGCGCGTTTCATCAACCACAGCTGCGCTCCGAACCTGGCGCCGGTGCGCGTGTTCACCTGCGGCCGCGACCTGCGCCTGCCGCAGGTGGCGCTCTTCGCCGCCAAGGACATCGCCGCCGGGGACGAGCTCACGTGAGCGACAATCAAATTTATAGTCCGTTCGCGTTGAGAAAATAGTGACCACAGCAGGGTATTGGTATAGGTGGATTCACAATGGAGTAAAATAAAATTTGAAATAATGCATATTTGCTTTGCAGAAGAAAATCATGGGCATGACCATGTTTATCTATTTGTAATCTACGATATAATTATCATGTAATATTAAACACGATCAAAATTTTAATATTTGTTGTGTCATACAAAATTTAGAATTTATAGTTTGAAGCCCATAACTGTGTCAAGACATAACACAGTTATTACAAAGATGACAATTTTGTATGACTTTACAATAATTACGATGTGTTTATTAATGCGGTTTTTTATAATGCCTCTTACCGTCCACAGTTTCGACTACGGCGACAAATTCTGGTCGGTAAAGTCCAAATGGATGAAGTGCGAGTGCGGCGCCGCCGACTGCCGCTATCCGACGCAGACCAGCGACGATGCGGACTCGCAGTCCTAGTGGACGGATCACATGGACGGCGGCGGCGACTCGACTGATAGTGAGTTCACTCAGATCGACAGTCAGTTCACTCAGAATTGCAGTGAGTTCGCTCAGACTGAAAGTCAGTTCACTCAGAATTGCAGTGAGCCCGCTCAGACTGAAAGTCAGTTCACTCAGAATTGCAGTGAGCCCACTCAGACTGACAGTGATGTGGCCTGCTCTCTGCAGTGAATGGTTCTATTTAGTACACGCCCGTGACAACGAGAACTGTGTTGTAAAAAATAGTTGTATAAGATTTATGTAACTGGTACCTAAACGTTTTATGTAATGTGTATACATTTATATAGGTTGTTGATTGCGTGCTTTATGGTCTTGAAAGTAAATAATTATAGGACACTTATTTCCATACTAGAGTAAAACTATTGACTTTACTACAGGCCCATGTTAAAAAAATGATTATTATGAAACTGAGTATGAAACTGATGCCGTACAAAATCAAATGACCAAATTCACCATGAAAATTGTCGGAAAATAAAAAAATAAAATCCGACTTTTTGGCTCACCATTTTTTTACGGCACTACGCGTTTTATTATTATTTTTCACGGATCTATCGATTGTAAGAATGCCGTTCAAAAATATATGACCAAAATGTACTCACTCTACCTGTACTTTTAAATTCTCACCTGCACTCAGTTGGACAGCTTACAAGTGACGGCATAATGCTGAATCTTACTATTTTATGCTCTTATATCGTTCTACATAGGTCATCTGGTGGTTCAAATGACCCATCATTTTTTTTAACATGGGCCTGTAGTCTATATACGGAACACGCTCTGACGATCTTCACAATAGAAGTGTACCGGTATATTGGAATACCATGGTCGCTGCAATATGTATGCTGGCTATACAATAAGGTTTGATGATTGACATGCTTTTAGAAAATGTTGATAGTAAATGTCATATAAGTAGATTTTTTAAACTCCAATAAAGGTTCTATGTTCGTGAGTATAACCATTTAATAATTAGTAGATAAATTTGTAGATAGAATTTTGTTACCGTGATCGTAAATTGCAGGGTCCGTCCGCTTTTTCCTTATTTTTTTTATAATATTTAATTCATGTAGTACGTTTGTCGATTGATCGTGATTTATAGTATACTTGCCTTGAAACATTATTTGTCTTATGCGTTCAATTGTCTCCAAATAGGACTTAAAATACCTACTTTCGTAATAGTGGCAAAACTGCTGAATGCTAAATTTCTTTCAACTGACCTGTTAATGCAGGTATTTGACCTGCATGAGTAATTAGCAATTTATTGTATTATTGTAGCTTATAATATATTTGACCATCTTAGTGTTAAGTAATAATTAAGACCACAAAATAGACTTAATAAACTTGATCAAAAGTTCTTTGAAACTGTGATGTTAGAATAATTGCATCTCGAAAGAGTATTTATAATGTTATAAATTTTGAACTATGAAGAGAATATGAAATTAATTTTGAATTATAATCCAATCTACATTTTTTTTTACTAAATAATTTAATTAATATTTTTATAATTGTATGTTAATAAATATTTATGGATGTTTCGGAATGCAATATCGTCATCACAAATAATTACCAAACTTTTACAATGACTTACTTATTACCACTTGGCATAATGATTCGCAATGTATTGTAATGTAACCTACTTCTTTGTAGACTTATTTATTTAATACCTACTTTAATTGTACCTAATAATTTTGATGTTGTTATAATGACAAGAAAATAAAATGAGTAAATATTAAGAATATCTTTTGTTTTTATTTTACCTGTGCAAACTATATAAAGTATGTGCTACTTAAAATAAGCTCATAAATTAACATCCAAAAATTAATTATATATTAGAAACTAGCTTCTGCCCGCGACTTCGTCCACGTGGAACTCCTCCTTTTTTGCAGTCAGTTAAAAAGTAGCCTATGTCCTTTCTCAGGCTCCAGACTATCTTTGTACCAAATTTCATTTAAATCGGTTCAGTAGTTTTAGCGTGAAAGCGTAACAGACAGACAGACAGACAGAGTTACTTTCGCATTTATAATATTAGTAGGGATAAATACTCGTATAGTTATTCTTTTCGATAGTTGTGCGTTATACAAGACATTTCAATGAGGTTAAAATTGAAAAATTAAGTTGTTATTGGAAATACATAACTGACTCAAAAGCATTGCACACTACAGCTTTCATAACTGAGTATCTAATAGCGCAAAGTAGTAGCGATTACAACTTAATGAGGGCCACCGCGTGTCAGAAATTCGCTAGATGCGCTAGTGTAGAATGAGGTCCAGCTGTCATTGGTGGAACATGACAGCTAGACCTCATTCTACACTAGCGCATCTAGCGGATTTCTGACACGCGGTGGCCCTCATTGCGTATAAAGTAAATCCACGCATGTGGCAATGACACCTTAGACAAGATTGTAAACACAAACTGCAATAGAATCACTTTTTTGTCCTGAATGAAATATTCAAACCCATTTAAGATCACTTGTGTTTTGTCGCCAATAGCTAAAATTAAATTATGTACAATCTTAGGCATTATAAAATCGCATGGCTATATATCTTAGTTATAATAATTTGCAGAAAAAGATAAAAATATATTATAAAAACACACTATTCTAAATTACGCTTATTATAATAACCATCATCAGGATAGTAGAGGATAGACATTGTGTAAATAAAAAGACAATACCAATTGATTATTCCATACTTATTTATTTTGCTGTAATGTATAATAAATATATTATTATGTGCTTCATAAAAGTTTTAGTCGTTTACATGATAGCTGAGACAATAGGAGAATAATTAAGCTTAGACTAAAAATTACAGCATGTTGCAAGGGGACAGGTGCACTTGTGTCACCTGTACAAACGCTTGTTTGCGTCAGAAAAGCAAATACTACGCGGCCGCCCCTTTGGCGTTCTCTTGTTGTTCGAATTTAGGATACTTTCCTTCTACATTCGCCCAGGAAATACGGCTGTTAGCAAGATCCCTCACAACCGACGAGACGTCTTTCAGGGGCAAACGAACTTGGCCCATGCTATCCCTCTCTCTCAATGTCACCGTGTGAGGCTCTTTGATTGTGTCAAAGTCCACAGTAACAGCGTAGGGAACGCCAAGCTCATCGGTTCGGGCATAGCGGCGCCCTATGGAACCAGAGGAATCATCCACCTTGTGGGATACATCTGCAGATATCAGCTCGGAGGATAGCTCCCTTACAAATGGCTGGAATTCAGCATTACCACTCAGAGGCAATACGGCACACTTCATAGGTGCTACGGTAGGTGGCAGGGCGAAGTAGGTTCTCTGCTCATCACCATCTCTCATCTTAAAGTTGTGCTCTAACAAACAGTACAAGATCCTGCCTACACCAAATGAGGGCTCAATGACGCTTGGAATAATTTCCTCAACATGTACCGTTTTCTCAGTTTTCCGAATACTGATGAGATCAGCACTGAGTACAAACTCTCCATTAGGAGTGACAAGTTTGTAGTTTCCCTCTGCATCAAGCTGTTTTTGGACATCTTCTAAGGCTGCGTTATCCATTCCATTCAGTGTATCATTGATAATCTTAGCATCTTTCTTGAAAGCTTTGCCAATACTGGCCTTGTTGACCACAGGCTCGACCACTTCAATTTGTTTTGGTGCTGGTAGTTTCTTCTCCGCAGCCAACCTGACACCAGTTGCTTTGCTATGTTGAGTCAAGTCATATGCTGATCTATCAGCACAACCAACACACTCAACCCAGCCGTAGCTGGAGAGGCATTCCGCATCCCAGCAATCACAAGCATAGTGAGCCATCTCATTGCCCATATGTTGTCTGAACCTGAGTTTCTTAGGGTCAATACCTACAGCCAAAAGGTAGAGGTGGATCCTGGCCATAAAATAGCCTAGAGTTTCATTATTGACAGTGCCTTTAGCCACAGCTTCACCAATAGTTACAATTTCAGCTGGTCTACCCTGCTCTTGGTTGTCAGCAGAGTACAGCAACATCTTAGTGTCCTTCACCGACTCAAACTTGGGGTGGTCCTTGGAGTCACAGAAATGCTCAATCTCACACATGGTAAACTCTCTTACTCTGAGGAGACCTGATCGAGGTGATATTTCATTCCTAAATGAGTTGCCAATCTGTGCAGCAGCAAAAGGCAAGCGGCCCTGATTGAATTCAAGCAGGCGTTTAAAGTTTACAAAGATGCCTTGTGCTGTTTCTGGTCTCAGGAAACCCTTTATCAAGCCCGATGGTCCAATCTGAGTGTTGAACATGAGATTGAATTCTATAGGTGGGGTCAAGTCATTGCCACTGATGGGAGACTTCATCTTATATACCTGCATGAGGTTAGACATTTCAGCAGCGGTCATGCCGTCCAACTTGACAAGAATATCTTCAATTTCAATTTTGACTTCAGGCTTGGTGTTCTTTTCACTCTTAATCTTCTCCAGATGTGCTTTGATTAAATGGTCAAGCCGGAAACATTCCCCAGATTTAACATCTTTGGTCATGAGATCAGCGAATCTCTCAACATGACCAGATGCTTTGAGCACAGGTTCAGGGGTGAGTATGGAGCAATCTACCTCTAGCATCTGTTCCTGAAGGATAAAATATTTCCGCCACAGCTGGATCATATTGCTCTTGAGCGCGCAGCCCATGGGGCCGAAATCAAATTGGCCAGTAATGCCGCCGTATATGGCGAAAGATTGGTCGTAGAAGAACCTTCTCTTGATGAGATCTTCCATCTTGGAGCGATCGAACATTTCTTCGGAAGGCGCCAAGCTCAACTCCTTGTCTTCCAGCACTTTCTTGCGCGCTTTCAATTCAGCAACAGCCTTTTTCACATCGAGCTCTGGTGCTTTGTCCTCTTTTAATTTTCGTACTAAATCACCCTGTTCCTTAACACTAGCACGCAGCGGCGCGAGGATTTCTTCAATCTTAGGATCTGCCATGATTATTTCCCGAAAAGGATTTTGTATTTTAATCTTCCTGTGGACCTTATTGCTACCCCACTGTGGAAGTTGGTGCGACAGCCGGTACTGACTGCAAACGACTGGTAACTGTTTACTAAATAAACTACTCTTACGAAATACGGAGAGAAGATTTCTCATTTATGTACGATATATACGTTTACATATTCTTAACATCAGGTAGCCGGTAATTAACTTTTAGATCGCGTGGTAGCTGACGGTGAAAGAATGAAAAGTGACGAAATAGTTACAGCCACGTTCACGAAGTGCTATTTCGATTCTTCTTGTACTGTCAAAAGTCAGCAGCATTCTAATTCTAATAAGATAAATGAAAATCTTATTTATTGTAACTTCAAATTGGCGTTTAAGAGATAAAATAATACTATTAAAAATCTTATTAATCGTCACAAAAAATTAAATAATATAAAGTAATCCAATTATAATTACATCAAAAAGGCCAAATTCTCAGAACTTGAACAAACCATACGACGCGGACAAAAGCTATGAAATCAATTTCATGATCATAGAGTATGGCAACATTAATTTCTCCATCTCTTTTACTCTTTAAATCACTGCGTAAACGATTGTGAGATGAAGCGTGATAGGAATAGTTTTAATTATTTGTTTTCTTTTCAAATACCATATCTCAGATTTGACAGCACAAAGAAGTCGGCCATTTTATTGCTTGAGAAGCTGAGGCTTTTCACCCATTGGGAGTGTGTTGTATTTTTTATCTTATTATTTTTATTAGGCAATCGTTTTAACTGCGTACAAATCCGTATACGTATCTAGTGTAAGAATAGAGTTATTTATGTATTGAGCGTGAAGAGAAATGGACGACCCGAATAGAATGATGGCGCACAGCGGCGGTCTTATGGGGCCGCAGGGCTACGGCTTGTCGGGCGGCGAGGGCGCGCCAGCGGCGGGCGACGGCGAGGCTCGCAAGCAGGACATCGGGGAGATCCTGCAGCAAATCATGAACATCACCGATCAGAGCTTGGACGAGGCGCAGGCGAGGAAGCATACCTTGAACTGCCACAGAATGAAGCCTGCCCTATTTTCGGTGCTGTGCGAGATCAAAGAGAAAACAGGTAACATTTATTGATTTTAAAATGTAAGCGATGTATTTTAAGTGATACTTATAATTAACGTGGCTTGTTAGTCCTGTCGCTGCGTAACACGCAAGAGGAGGAGCCTCCAGACCCACAACTGATGCGCTTGGACAACATGCTGATCGCCGAGGGCGTCGCGGGGCCCGAGAAGGGCGGCGGCGCCGGAGCAGCCGCCTCGGCTTCTGCCGCTGCTGGAGAATGGGGTAACCACTTAGTTTTGAGATCATCACAAAATTATTTGTATATAAATTAAGCACTTGAACAAAACGATATTATAATAATTTAACTATGAAAATACCAAATTTACTAAAGATGAAGTGCACTGAACAACTGAAAAATTAATGGATGCATGTTTATAAATTAATAATTTCCAATAAGATTCATTCAAGATTTTTAAAAATTACATTTTAATTAAAATATGAGACAGTATCTGACACTTTATTATTGTCTCATGTACTGCTTAGTGTAACATAAAAATTAAGTCTCATTTTAGTGTTTGCTGCTTAACCAAAAAGATTAGAAATATAATATGAATGTTTTTCAGCATTATTACTTGGTATACTTTTATTTTCTAATCTTTTTGGTTGAACTATGGCTTAGTGATTTTTATCCATTCCAGCAAGCGATAAGGGCAAGTAATTTATTCTTCAGATTCAGATGTTGAAATTATAAGCACTGGTTACTTTTTTATTTTTTGATTATCTTTCTGCTTGTGATGAGTTGTAGGGACTCCGATGCCCTTTTTGATTGCTCTTCATTATTTTTTAAACTGAAATATTAACACAATTATTACCTATTCATACTTTTTACACATTTTTATAGTTTTAAATACACATATTTTTCATACAGTTTATCCAATATAGCCTTAACATACATGCATGTGGCTTTTTAGTAATTTATTTTATGTTTATGTTTAGATGTCATTTAAAAAAAACTAGTCACAATAATAACTAACATTGTTACATTGATATCTTAACAAAAGCTGACTCTTATGGATTCAAATTGGATGTGGATTTTTATTATAATCTTTATAATAATGGAAGTTATTATGACTACCAGTACATGGTGAAATTGGTCTTTGATACATATTAAAATTTTTGTAATTTAACAAAGAAGTGGGGGGAAATAACATTTATATGTTTGTAGGTGATTTTTTCATATTGCAATAAAATAACTTACATACAAATTAAGTAGGTATAGTAATATATTTTTTAGATTTCCCTAGAAAGGATCAATAGTGTTACTAGTTCTACAATAACAACAATTGATCCTTTCTAGATAAAGTATTCAATATACTTGTTTTTTTTTTTTTTACTTTTTTAAGTACTTGACATGAGAATTAGGAAGCTTGAGCTTTGACATGCTTTGTTTTTGTAAGTTAAAATATATATTGCAAAAGGTAGATGTAAGAAGACAGTCAGTTTTTTTATATGGGTATATATTTTTTCATATTTTCGTAACTATGAGTGCATTGCTTATAGCCACACGTTTTAAGAGCGAATTAAATAAATAAATTAAAAAGAAATATATATAGAATGTAAAAAAAATTAAAAAACTCAAAATAAGTAGGCCAGTACAGTGCATTTAGTGTGAGAACAATTGTTGTTTTGTGCTTTTTTAAACTTATAAACATATAATATAGGAAGTAGCAATGCGAAATTGAAACATGCATTGTTATTGCAGTTCTATCATCAACCACTTCTAGAAGGCCAATATATTTATTGAAGTAAATTTTATTGCAAAAAATCGAAGTATAAACAATCGACTTACGGCCATAGTTATGGTGTTCACATCATAATGAAAAATATGGTTAAAGTTATGATAAAAACAAAATTTTCGATACATTTCTTATAATTATTTTTGTCGATTTTCATCCTTACTAATATTATAAATGCGAAAGTAGCTCTGTCTGTCTGTCTGTCTGTCTGTTACGCTTTCACGCCTAAACTACTGGACCGATTTAAATGAAATTTGGTACAAAGAAAGTCTGGAGCCTGAGAAAGGACATCTACTTTTAAACAGCTACTTTTTAACCAACTGCAAAAAAGGAGGAGTTCCACGCGAACGAAGTTGCGGGCAGAAGCTAGTATCTATATATTTTTCCTGTTAATCACTGCATATATTATTATACTACTACTAGTATTATTGGTGGATGTTACACAGGTATGACGTCATACCTTGCTAATGCCATCCATGTTTTAACGCAAGTGCCTTACAATCTCTTGTCTATAAGTCTTTTCATACTTTAGTGGTTTTCAGTACATATTGTGAATAAATAACCTTGTCTGGTTCAACAATGGATAATTAATAACGTGTTTAGAATTATTATTATAACGACAGTAAACGTGACAGTTGGTTTTTTATGATCACTGACACGTCATTTTAATTTGATTTTTTTTTTATTTTATCCCAGAAGCGCCTTTTTATCGAAGTAAAATTATTTATTAGCAAATAAACCTTATAAATATGTTGGTTGAATCTATTACATTATTATATTATTTCTGGGGAAAAACGCCGCTAACTCGACAAACATATTTTTTTTTATTTAATTATAAAATAAAAACTTATCTACTCTTATATGTCTTAAATTCCTAGTATCAGACAAGTCTTCTAGCCTGTTTTATAATTACCAATGCACACAGTTTTATTACAAATCGTCAAATATTATCACTTACCTAATGGAAAACACTTTTATGGAGTTGTTCATGAATATTGTAAAATGAACCATATTCTTAATCTGGATGTCTGAAGCTTATATTATTATTATACATAATTAATTTAAGTGTAAGTTATATATGTAACGTAAAATATTAGCATTAGTATATACTAAGTAGCATTTGTTGGTTGGCATGGTGTTCTAGAAACCAACCCTACACTACACATTATAATACATAAAAATCGAGCGAAGCCAATAAAAATTTCTCTTGTAGTAAAATTATTTTCAGTGAAGATTAGTAAGTACTAGTCTGTTATAGTAAACCAGTTTCACAAATTTAGACTTAAATAAATAAAGCTTACTTTTGGAAATGCAGTCTGAAACCTAGTGATAGGATACAAAAAATAACAAAACCATATTCCGTATGCCTACTCTATCGCCTACATGCACACCCGCCACTGCTCAGGTGTGTCAAGAAACAATTTTAGTAGTTATTTTATATTTTTCAATTTTATTTAAACAATGAAAATGTGCAATTAAGCTTTTAAACATAAAATTTATAAAACAAATCAAGTCTTGGTGTTACACACTCAAAACACTACACATACTTTATTTAAGTCTGTTTCACCATCGTTCTTAGTAACCCTATTTCCAATGGTTATGGTTTGTTTGCAATATAAATATCTTTCTGGAGTTTAATAATATCAAGTTACATATTTGTTTATTTAGGACAACATTCTTAAGTTCTTTTGATCCATGACCATTAGGAAAAAAAGTTTCCAAGATTAACACTATAAATGCTAAAAACGGTTTGCGTATTAACTAATACCAAGGGCGTGCATTCCATATAGGCACAATGTCACTAATGTATGGAGTGCCTACCCTGGCGCCATACTCACTCTCCCCCCACTGCACGCGCATGACTAACACCCGCAACGCCTCACACAACCCTAAAGATGGTGAAACACTACAGTAGGAGAATAATAATAATATTAACACCCGACTAACCAGCGCATTAGATGAAGGTGGCATGTGTTTTTCTTTCCTACTTGTGCTGCTTCTAAAGGCAATGTGGCCCAACCAGATAACGCGATCGAGCACTCTGACTACCGCGCGAAGCTCGCCCAGATCCGCCAGATATACCACCAGGAGCTGGACAAGTACGAGAACGCGTGCAACGAGTTCACCACCCACGTGATGAACCTGCTGCGCGAGCAGAGCCGCACCAGGCCGATCACGCCCAAGGTGAGCTGTTGTGTTTATACCACTGACAATATAATAATATCCAGTGTTGCCAACTTAACATAATCTAGCATAATAATTTCTGATGCCTTCCCGGTTATTATACATTGGAATGAAACAACTATTGACGGATTTAACTCGCGTATTTTTATTTTATTTTATTAGCTGACGTTTCGGATTCTTTACAGTTTCCATAATCGTAGCACGACTGAGCTGACAATAGTCTAACGCTAAAGTGATTTATACAGTTATGCAAACTACCTTATATTTAAATTTTGAAAAACTACCCTATTCTGAATTATGAAATACTAATGTTACATTTTACGCAAAAATAAAAATACGCGAGTTAAAAATCCGTTAATAGTTGTTTCATTCCAATAATCTAGCATATTTTAAAGGGCCCTTTTTTCATTTAGCATTTCCATCTAGCATGTTTTTTGGCATAATTGAATCAATTAGTCAAATTGGTAAAGATGTGCTAATTTTGACATTTATGAACTCAGCTACTTTTTACTCAGTAAAGATTTCGAAAAGTCAGCAAAACAAATAAAATACGCAAATAACGGATTTAAATCCGTTATACCTAAAAATAATGACGTTGGGCAGTAATAATAATAATAATAAAATAATAATAATAATATCTTTGGACAATTCACACCAATTGATCTAGTCCCAAACTAAGCAAAGCTTGTACTATGGGTACTAGACAACGGATAAACATACATAATAGCCTAAGATCCCACCGCAAAATTGTGCAGGTATCTGTTTTTTTAATGAAACTTCGTTAAATGAAAGATGAGTAGATATGTAATGCATTAGTTTCGGGTTGCCTGTAAAAAATTAGCCGCAATCATTTTTGATTAATTTTTTTGTAATTAATATTTTTGTAGGAATTGCAGCTATATGTTTTTTAAATAAAATATAAGTCATTTTGAAGGAAAAGATGTGAAGAATGTAAAAAACAATGGTTGCCAACTCCCAGTCAGCCGCAACTTCAGGGTTGCCAGGTGTAAACAGGTACATTATTGTTGATTATGTGCTGACATCTGTTTTTTAGATAAATATTATTTAAAATTAATCTATAGTATTTATTGTTCATGATAATCCATGGTTGCCAGTAAAAAAAAAGCCGCAAGCAGTGGTTGCCGTGATTTAAACTTATTATTTTCGCTTCAGATGAAAATGAGTGAGAGGGAAGGAATGCACAGACCGTTTATAATTGTTATAGACAAGGATGTAACGTAGTATAGATAAAGTAATCATGTTTTTTAATTCTTATCTATGAAGCATGGATTTTTGAATATGACAATGTTTCTTGTATAAGAAAGGAATCTTTTTTTTTTCCAAATAACGTTTATTGAATATTTAAAGAAAATCGTATTACTTTCGCTCATTCTAGAAAAAAAAAATTCAAGTAAAATTTTTGTTATTTTAGTATTACTAGTTTTTTTTTTGTGTTATAAATATTATGAAATTTATCATATCTTAGTTGTAACTATTTAAAAGGAAATAATGAATATTGATTAATCAGAGCAATGGATTATATAATTATGACATTGATGAATTAACATTTTTTTTTATTGAAAAAATATATGTCGGAAATGGTAACGAATTGACATTCTCATCAGATCTCAGACATCGTGGTGGGAGAGATTGGGAGATCGAGTAATAAGCGAACCGAGCACATTATTAAATCAGCACTTTAATCTACTTTAACACTTTTATGCAATGTAACTTAATTTAATTTAAACTAAGGTAGCGTAGACAGTTCCGAGGATAGACCAATACGTCCACTCTGCTACAACGCCAGCAAAAGAGTGACCCCGCCATGGCCCACCCGGCTCCTTCCTGGCGCGATACGGCAGGTAATCAAACCAGTGTGACGTCACAGAGGGATCGACCAATCATAATTAAAGGCGCGCTGCGATATCGTTCGGTGTCCGTACTCATGACCTTCCTGTCTCCGACATATATATGTATTAAAGTTTTTTTTTCAAATAATGAATTATATTATTATAAGTGCGGTAAATTCTTGGACAATAAGTAGGTACTATTTTTTTTCATCGTAGACGTCAGTTGCATCAGTCAATGATGCGATAAATTTTTGAAAGGTTTTGTTATTAGAAAAAAAATTGAAGGGCCTGACTTTTCCTTTATTATAAAATCCCGCTGGATAATACCAGCCAGTGAACGCATTAATTGCAGGTAGAATTAGAATTGCATAAAATAGGGCCCAACTTCGCCGCTAATTGTGTACAATTTTCATCATTTTTAGCTTTTAAAATAATAAGTTCAAATCACGGCAACCACTGCTTGCGGCTTTTTTTTTACTGGCAACCATGGATTATCATGAACAATAAATACTATAGATTAATTTTAAATAATATTTATCTAAAAAACAGATGTCAGCACATAATCAACAATAATGTACCTGTTTACACCTGGCAACCCTGAAGTTGCGGCTGACTGGGAGTTGGCAACCATTGTTTTTTACATTCTTCACATCTTTTCCTTCAAAATGACGTATATTTTATTTAAAAAACATATAGCTGCAATTCCTACAAAAATAATAATTACAAAAAAAATAATCAAAAATGATTGCGGCTAATTTTTTACAGGCAACCCGAAACTAATGCATTACATATCTACTCATCTTTCATTTAACGAAGTTTCATTAAAAAAACAGATACCTGCACAATTTTGCGGTGGGATCTCGGGCTATAAATACATATAAGACATCCAAGACTCAGGTACCCTAGCCGGATTCGAACCCGCAACCTCCGGTTTCGTAGTCATGGGCTCTGACCACAAGACCAGCAGGCCGTCAAAACACTACACAGTAACCTGTCTTGTTCATGTAAAGTCGGAGATTTATAGTTGTGTTGTGGTAATTTTAGAAGATATTTGAAAAGTGAAAAGGACATAGTACGTGCCTAATGTATTAAAAGATAGAAACCTTTAGAACGTATTAGTTAGGTACTGGTAGTTTCCCTTGTGTACTTATTTGCTGCTGTGTTCACATCTCATAGCAATCCTTACTAATATTATAAATGCGAAAGTAACTCTGTCTGTCTGTTACGCTTTCACGCTAAAACTACTGGACCGATTTAAATGAAATTTGGTACAAAGAAAGTATGGAGTAAGAGAAAGGACATAGGCTACTTTTTAACCGACTGCAAAAAAGTAGGAGTTGTACGCGGATGAAGTCGCGGGCAGAAGCTAGTTGTAATATAAGCTAGTGTGATGCGAGTTGTGACGCGGTGGTGGGTTGCAGGAGATCGAGCGCATGGTCCAGATCATCCACAAGAAGTTCAGCTCGATCCAGATGCAGCTGAAGCAGTCCACCTGCGAGGCCGTCATGATACTGCGCTCCCGGTAAATACACCTTGTCTTCCAGAAGTAAACAGTTCTGATTAGATGATAGTGTTTACAATAACGTTGGTTCACTTTAGACGGATATTATAGTTGTATTATAGTTAAGTATGTAAGTAAATTAATAAGTCTTTATAAGGGTGATTCCACGGGCGTTTCAACCGCCGTCAGTCCGTTGTCCTGAATATTGAAGAAATGATCTACAACAAGAATTACGTTTTGATGCGACGACATACTGCGCTCGCACTTGTCGTCAAAATTAATAGAGTTTAAATCTTATTGTAGCTTAATTCTTCAATATTTATGGTTAAGGACTGACGGCGGTTAAAACGCCCGTAGAATCACCCATAATTAAAAACAACGTTTATTAATATTTAACTACTTTACAACAAGCGTGTCAAACGCATACTAACTTAGAGAAAACAAATAAGAGACGAACGGCGCCAAACGGCCCATACACAAACGTCTTCGTGGCATAAAAAACAGATCACGACAATAGTTATGCTGAATTTCTTATAAGCGACATCCAAGTTTTGATATTAGCGAGTTAAACGCTTGTACTAATGAAGTCAGCTCAACTTTGGCCTCGTTCTAAAATCGCTTAACGCTTGCAGTTTCCTGGACGCACGTCGCAAACGCCGCAATTTCAGCAAGCAAGCGTCCGAAATACTCAACGAGTATTTCTATTCGCACCTCTCCAACCCATACCCGAGCGAGGAGGCGAAAGAGGAGCTGGCTCGCAAGTGCGGCATCACTGTCTCGCAGGTAACGCCACTGACGCGTGTGTGTGTACAGTTTTCTAGATTCACGGAGGAAGAGAAGGAATTTCAGCAAGCAAGCCCTCGAACTGTTGAACGAGTATTTTTACTCGCATTTGGCCAATCCGTACCCCAGCGAGGAGGTTAAGGAGGAGATGGCGAGGCGGTGCGGCATTACCGTGTCGCAGGTACTCTTGAGATGGATCTCCACTTGATAGATGGTTTGCGTTTCACGAATCTTATCAACGAGATGATATATCGATTTAAGAAACTTCTATCTCGTACTGAATCATCTGATGTTGTGCTTTTCTAAATGAAACGAGAGAAATCTAAAACAAGTCGTTCCGTGTAAAAGATTTGTAAAAAAGTAATAAACTGCGTTACGCATCGCGGAGTTGACGCTATTTGAACGCTTTTTTTGTATTCAGTCTATTTACGTTGTAAATGGCGGTAGGACCTCTGTATTTGAGACAAATTTACTAGTGCCGATAGGATTGTACAAGATTAACATTGTGTTTTTTAATCCAGGTGTCCAATTGGTTCGGCAACAAGCGCATCCGCTACAAGAAGAACATCGGCAAGGCGCAAGAGGAGGCCAACCTGTACGCCGCCAAGAAAGCAGCCGGTAAGGGACGACGCACGCGCGACATGTCGGATAGTTCGATTAACAATCCTATTTCAATTGTGATTGGGTCGAATTTGCATATGTGATTTTTCATTGCCCGCGTCGTTTTGCACACAGACTTGCCTTGGATCGGCGCTACGGCGCGCGATGCCACTTCCCCTGCGGCCCGGGCCTCCGCATATTACAGTAAACCATAGGCTTATATTATTAACAATAATACCATCTACGTACCGTTCGAGGCTCGGGGACTGTATGGCAAGTTCTGACGGTGGGATAAGCATACTACACATATATAACATTAGTTACGAGACGTGTCCGATGCGAGTTGGGCTGCCATCCGTCCGAGGTTCTCCTGACATGTCCTAGCTTAGAGAGCGTCCGGGGAACTCTGATTATTAGGATTAAGCGGTGTCTCGCTTCCTGTGATATAAAAGCGGACTATAGTTAAACTCACAAATCTCCTTGTCACGGTGAAATTCCGTTAATTGCATGTTTACCAATTGTTTATGTAATTTTTTAACAGTACATAAATCTCGTTGTAAATAAATGAAACGAGCAATGTCTGTGTATCCGTGTTTTTGATTGCATTTATATGCATTCGCGATATGTGCCAAATTATTTTTCAGCTTGGCCTTGTTTATTTGTTAAAGCTTTAATTTGTGATTCGGCAAATATTTGGTCACCGAGTGAACCTCGTGTAGTGGCCGTTACAATAATAGACAGAGAATTTTTACTGAACGTTTAGTTGAAACCCCAGGTTTGCCTGTGGGTCACACGTCCAGGTAATACCATAAGCTATTTACGAGACATATTGCAGATGAACGGTCGTCGGATAGTTTATAATATAACCGTAGCTTTACCCGAACTTTATTTAAGCCACTTGCCACTTATCTAGCAGATTAGAATAACACCGCATTTGTAAAGAGTTGCGGAAAAAAATATTCACCGCGACAATTGATTGGATTATATCAGTATCTGCTAGATAAGCTGCAAACAACTTACTTGGAGGTTGAGAAAGAGAGTGTCCCATCCCTGGTCTAAAAGAAGTTAACTCAAAAAATATATTTTATCAAGAGAGGCGAAAATTGGATTAATTATGTCATGCGGCGGGTTTTCCGTTTATATTTATGCTTTTTATAATGATGCTATAAGACCTTAAATCTGTTTTATAGCTAGGTAAGTTTTGCTGTAAAGTTTTTGAGTTGGCTCCCTTTCGATTTACATTCCGTTTCGTAATATTAAATGAGACCCAAAGCGATCTCTACATGAGGGTATTCTCCATAGCTGCAGGCGCGTCCCCTTACTCGATGGGCGCGGCCTCCGGCACGGCGACCCCGATGATGTCCCCGGCGCCCACGCAGGACTCGATGGGGTACAGCCTGCCGGCGCCCGGGTACGACCAGCCGCAGCCCAGCTACGACGGCTCCATGGGGTACGACCCCATGCACCAGGACCTCTCGCCGTAGGCGTGTCCGAGGTAACACTTGAATATCCCATTTGATAGAATTACGTAGTACAAGCTCAAGGGCGGCTCAATTTTATTTAACACGCACTACGTTAATATTTTTGTATAGTTTTCATACAATTTTATTTTTTATAAAAGATTCTTCTGATTGCAATCACAACAAGAAAAAGAATAAGTGAAACGGGCCCAGCCGTTCTAGTGTGATGCCGCGACCACGGGAAATATGGATTCATTTTTATAGATTCCTGTTTTAGTAGACCATATTGGTACTTTTCTTCTCGTTTACTTACCATGTTTTAACTGCCTCTGTCATATTTCGCTGTTATTTTAAGTCACTATAGATGAAAACCTGTAATTGTGATTGGGATTTGTTTGTCTGTATATAGATTAGCTAAAATCGTGTCCATGTTTGTTGCAGGCTACGGACGTATTCACTTGTGCAGCTTCCACAGAATTGCCATTTACTTAACGTACTATAATTAGGTATCCGATTAACTTTTAACTTCGCCGCGCTACACTGTCCCGACGAGTATCAATTTATATATTACGCGCTGAAAATTACACGAATACCTGTACTTTTAATATACTTGAGCATTATTTACTCTTTTCATAAATTAATTTTACGTACGGTGAATTTATATGTGTTTTTAAATATCTTCCATTATTAAGGTGCTTTTTACTGTGGACGATCGCCGACGGCGGCGGGGACAGTGCGGCGCCGCGAGACTGGATTTACGCCTTAGATGATAGGACAATGTATACTATAACATTACTTCGATAAATTAAAAAAAATAAATACACACATATTTGTAGCGGCGGTATTTTTGGAAGGACATAAATTGAAATGAATTTTATTTTGCATGTATTATTATTATCGATCGGATTGTATACCCAGTATTTATTTTCTTATTGATCTTATATTTTTAATTATTTATTGTCTGTTTTTTGTAAGGTTTGATGTATCGGACGAATAATGTTCAATTGAGACAATCTGTACCACGTACTGTTTTATATAATTATATGACACGAATAACTCTACTCCGTCACTCGGTGTTGCAACGACAACATCGATTCTGTTCCGGCGTTATTGTGAAAAGTATTATTTTTAACTCGATGTATACCAGTGAACTCTGAATTCTTATTCAATTGACATTGTTTAAAGTAATTATTTGGCAGTATTAGTAATTTATAAAACGCATCACATCGATCGGAGATCTCTCGTCTGTTCACTACTTATTTGTCTACTCTACTGTATGGTGGATATAAATATACGATATATAGATGTAAGCTATTCTAGTGTAATGTTTGACTGTAAGTATTCTGATATTTTGTGCTGAGTAGGTATATAATAGAACGTGACGCGTCGCCCGCGGCGCTGCTCGCCGCCGGCCTGACTCCGCCGCCTTGCACTCGCAGGATCACAATATCCCAATCAAGTTCACAATAAACTATTTACAATCTACCCTATAAGCGTCTAACAAGAGATGTGCTCGTGCCTACTTACACTAATATCGTCGGTAATTTATCAGCAAGGTGTTTAGTGTTCTGGTTGGAGGTGAAACAGGTCCTTTTTAATTCATTGATTTTTTAAACATTACAATTAGTATACGAGGTCCGTTTATACACTCACTTCACTCTAGCTTCATCGACAGTTGAATTCATCAGCGTTCAGTCTTCAGCTACAATTTGTTTTTGAGGCCAGAGTGGAGTGATTAGTTCTTTTCAGTCTTTTGGATCATACGAGTCAGGCGGCGTCGGGCCGCGCCGCGTCACTACGGTCTTATTTTGCGGTATTTGTGTGCAATTTAATATTTTTATTATTGTCATGGTTGTGTCGGCGGCGGCCGGAGCTCCCTCGCGGGCCCGGTGCAGCCCCACATTAGTTTGCGAACATGGTAGTTGTGAATATCATAGCGAGATGTGTTTTACGCGGTGCTAAAATATTACCCTAGCACAATATTGTTTTTTCTACTAGATATAAGTTTACGTGTATTCGATAACAAAATCCGTTCATTTTTCTCGTCATTCTGTTGGTAAGGCACGCGGATAGTAGTAACTAGAGTATTTTATGTTAGTTCCACTTCACCTAGTGTTAGATTGGTCATGAGGATTCCTAGTGTTAAGTTGATGTGTTCTAAAACAATATATCTGAAACAGTATACGAGACAAACGAGAAATAAAATTATGATGTTTGAAATTTCTGTGAACATTGAGAGCGTAGGCGCGAGCCCCGGCCCGCGCCGCGCGGCACCATGTATACGAAGATAAGTTCAATGTTATTGCGACCATCAGATCGATTCAAATACATTTTTGTGTAGTTTAAATAGTGTTTCATTTCAAATCCTAACCGCACCCTCCGTATCAGATTTAAGAGCAATTAGGTAGGTGATTAAAGTAGACGATTATCTAACAAAATAGATGTTTATTCGTAAGTCCATTAGTTGGCTTAAGAATATAATCAATCTACCTATTTATTCCACGGTGATGTAACTTTAATTACGTAATTATTTTTTAATATATAAGAATAAGTATCTATTGTATAACATTCCGTAAACATTGATAGTCGTATCTTTGATAATTTATCAGTTATTTATTAACCTGCACTTTCGTCTTTATTTATCTTTTATCGAGTTCAAGATACTCGTTGATTACAAACCAATAAGTGATAAGTAGCTCTGGCAATGATTCTATGCTATTTCGTTTTATATGGTTCTTTTACGTTGGTACCTACTTACCGACTCTTATTCTCAACCATTTTCACAATGTTTTAATTCTGTATGTTCAAAATGATTGAACTATAATATTGATTAAGGATTGTACGTAGGTACTTACTACACTAAGCTATGCAAACGGCAGTCCTACTAGTCGTAAAAGGGAATTTTGTACTCTGCCTATCTTTCTAAGATATGATCTAGCATTGGTCAATAATTACTATTAATTACGTATTGCAGTATTCATTCTGACTTTAAAGATGTACAATTTATTTAAAAGGTGAATTGTATGCGAGACTGCGAGTGCATATTGATCAGACTCTACTTCCAGTCCAACCGGTTATTTTTACCGATCTGTTTATCATTGCAATAATAGCTATTTTTTTTTGCAATACCTACTTACGTCGATTGTAAAAATATTAATCTTGAATTTGGAGATACCCATAGTGTTAAAATAATTACCTATAGGTAGGTCCTAAGGTCGAGAAACGGTTGGTATAAAAAAAAAAAATTATCAACTACCCCTAGTTACTAATCAGCCTATTGTTAATAATAGGTACCTGGTTATTGTTACTATTCTTCTTAAACACATGTATTGGTAAATAAAAAGTTGTATTGCTTGTCAATCGCCAGCTATACCTGTTTAGGTACTTTAGTCTTTTAAAAATCGTCTGGGGTCAGTGTGGCCAGTGACCCCGACTTCGCGATTTGTTTTCGTGTCGGCGGCATCGGTGCGGCTGTACCGGCGCGTCCCAAGCGACCGCCAGGTTGGTACCTACTGTTTACTAATTAACTCGTGTTATCGAACAGTGGCCAAAATTTATATAATACCTATTTACTAGCTGTGCCCGCGACTTCGTCCCCGTGGAATAGTAATTCTTCATAAGGCTTCATAGTTTCCCCGTTTTTCACACATTTTCCACTGTTTCTTCGCTCCTATTGGTCGCAGCGTGATGTTATATAGCCTAAAGCCTTCCTCGATAAATGGTCTATCCAACAAAAAAAGAATTTTTGAATTCGAACCAGTAGTTCCTGAGATTATCGCGTTCAAACAAACAAACAAACAAACTCTTCAGCTTTATAATATTAGTATAGATAAAATAGGTATATATGGATGTGTGACAGAAAGAGATGACGGCTGATAGAGGGAGATAAATGAAGATAAGTCTCGTACGGTACCGACTTCTAATGATGGGTTAGTAATAATCAATTGAAGTGAGCTTTCAGGGTTGAAATTAAATATATATAAGTAGTCTAATTGAATGTAATGTGCCCTACACTATTACATTTATTAATTACTAGCTTCTGCCCGCGACTTCGTCCGCGTGGAACTCCTCCTTTTTTGCAGTCGGTTAAAAAGTAGCCTATGTTCTTTCACAGGTTCCAGACTTTCTTTGTACCAAATTTCATTAAAATCGGCTCAGTAGTTTTAGCGTGAAAGCGTAACAGACAGACAGACAGAGTTACTTTCGCATTTATAATATTAGTAGGGATTATCAGTACCTATAATAAAACATTATGACGCAGCCATACCCAGGAATACCAAATAAATGTGACGACAGTAGGTAAGGTATTTCTGCAGGTAGGTATAAAAAATTACAAAGGAAAATGAATAATTTTATTAGTAATTATGGGTTTCCAATTTTGAATGAGTAAATCATTTGTCACTTCTTTATAATATAATCCTACCTTTACCAATATTTTTTTTCCTGGAAGAACTCTAATGGAAAGAATTTGATCCATAGGTAGGTAATCATTTCTGATGCCGTCGCGGTTACTATAGAAATAATAATGAATTCGACTATATATAAACTTAACTCGCGTAAGCATTTTATTAATTGACGTATCGGAAACTTTACAGACTCCATAATCGTAGCACGACTGAGCTGACAACAGTCTAATGGATTTACTTTAGTAAACCCGTTTAAAGTTGTTTAATTCCAATGTGTAATAACCGCGAAGGCATCAGAAATTATCATGTGTTGATGTTGCTCGATAAATTTATCAATACCACCCGCGCGCTTTAAACTCAGATTATTTTGTTTTTATAACTGATAGAAAATTCGCGGATTGTGATTACGGTATTAACATAACAGGTAAATTGTTTATATAGTGTTTATCATTCGTGCCCTTGTGCCGTATATACAGTTCAGTATTACCTTGACAGCCGCGAGGTGTAGACGACTGTTATGTTAAATTCTATTAGAAATATTAAAAGTACACTCGCATCAGTCAATAATTGTAAGTATATTTAAAGTTGATATTTTGTGTAGGTATTATCTTTACATTTAATGTGACTTATGTTTAATAGAGACGTACTGACTAACTACGAGACTACTCGTATATGTGATAATTTTTTAAACAGATCGTACCTACTTACTTTTTTTATTTTTGTTACCTTCAAGCTATAAGTAAGTAGGTATGTACCTAATTATTATGGATATGAATTTGACTTTTTTCAAAGCTTTTTATTTCACAAGCTTTACTAAATATTACTTAAGAAAGTATTATTAGTTCTATGCTACAGCGATGTTAACATTACAAGGTATGCAATGCGTCACTCGTGGGAACATAGCAATGAAGCTCTAATTATTTCAGACGATGACGTGCAATGTATTATTTCGTTAATATGTCACCATTTGACCATGTCATTTGTGAACAATACCTATAAAACCTTTTAAGTTGAGTTGTCGGGCGTGGTTTGAAAATAAATTCTTAATTTTTCATACTTAGCAGTATACCTTAGCAGGTATATATTTTAAAATCTAACATGAATGCAAAAATAATAAAAATCACCTATAAGTAAGTACTTAAAGTTTTTCATCGCACCGTTTTTTTAAGAGTCTCTATACCTATAGTATCTAAAACTAAGGCGCAAATTCACGTGCTCATAATAACATCGGCCTCTAGTGGATTTGAACCCGCTATATCTTTATGCTCAGCCGCTGTCTGGCCACTACGCGCACAGGCTGTCAAGAGCAGTTAGAAGTTTTATACTCTAGGCTTGGACGTTTTGTTTTTAATATTATACACTCAAAGGCACAATTAACCGCCCATATACATTTTACGAAAACGAAACGAAAACACAAAAAAATGTACCTACCTATATCATTTTTCACAATTAAGGTAAATGACCCCTATTTCGGCATGTTAAGGCTCTCAAGACTTTTTGATTTTTTCTTAATTTTTCTGAACATGATAATACTTTGTAACTTTTCAGTGGTGGTTATTGGTATTTTGACAGTAAGTTAATGCATGAACTATATCATTTCAGTTCGAACTTTTTTTTAAATGAATTTATTTTAGGACCTCTTATTTGGCTCCTATTTCGTGATAAAATTTAGCTCTGCTCCTAAGTTCGTGAATTCGTGGCTCTTGGTTCGGGATAAAGTTTTCCAGGGTAAGTTATGTAAATTTCTTAAAAAAAAACAATTACTTAATGTATTTACTAATTATAGTAGAAACTCGATTAACCGGACTAATTGTTGTCGTTAGGCATCCGGATAATCGAAAATCCGGTTAATCGAATGTATGAAAAATAGGGGTTTTATGCATATGTTGTCAAAATGATATGTGTTAATTAAAAATAACAAATGTACTTATATATATTAAATGACTTGTAGTTATTTAATATATTGGTCGGGGTTAGTCCGGTAGTCCGGATAATCGCGAATCCGTATAACTGAGGGCCGGAAAATCGAGTTTCTACTGTATTTGTAAGGACAACATTATTTAAATAAGAAAAAAGATTTACTTGAGAGTGAGATCAATCTTACAGTTTTTATTGATGCTTAGGTAATTAAAACTTAATTATAAGTGCATAATGTAATAATTAAAATTATTTGATAAGGCCTTAGAGCATAAACAACTGGAGAGGCCTTCGACAGACGTTCCCCTCTGCCAAGGTATAAGATAAATTATCTAACGCGTTTGTAAAAACTGTTTTCAAACCGCTCACTTTGACAGTGTCACAATCGAAGTCAAAGAGAAAAGAGCTCCCGAAAAATGTCTCCCTGCGCTAAAATAAGACGTAAAAATCCATCCACTGCATCAAATATACAAAAAAACAGTATTTCCTTTCATATGTAGGTATTTTTTTTGTTCATTAATTGTTATTTTAGAAATAATTATTTTCTCATTCACCACGTGAGAAGCATCGATTCAGGTATCGATTGCATTTTTATTCGTTTAAAATCGTTTAAAAATCTTTATGATAGTCTATGGTCACCATTGACTAACGGCACACATGTATAATAAATTTGCAGAGTAGTGTATCCGATACTAGGCGCTAATTCGTTTGAATTAAAAGCGATAATAGCATCCAAAATCAAAATTCGGTTAGAGATGTACTTACTGGATAATATAAATATCGATGAATTTACAGTACAGATGATAAGAAGTACCTACGTATATATCCGTATTAGGTATTATTTTGTTAAAATATTTCTATTTCGTTATCCGATTTTCAGCTTGGGATTCAGTAGTCTACTTATTTCTCCAGCTCTGCAGTAATAAACATTTGCCTATTTTTTCATGTTAGATATAGTAGGTAATTGTAATTATTTAAGCATTATTGCTAAAAGAAGTTTACTTGTTTGCTGAACTACGTAGCAACTGACGTTTAATTCTATAATACTATGAATTAAAAAGTAAGTACACAATTATGTATGAAGTTAAAATTATTATATTTAAATATAAATTGGTTGATCCGCCATTTTGTGTCAAATATAGATAAATGTATCGACAGCCACTTAATCAAGCACTATGTAATCGGTTCAAATCGGTTGCACACACATGTAAAACTTGTGTACGGACCTGTCGTTTATAATAATGTTTTTGCTAGTGTGAATAAATTCCGCCTAGTGTTGACAGTTTCTATTAGTGTGCGTGTGTAACGATGAGAATTATTTTTACATCAGTGTGCAGTTTTTTGTATGTGTTCCTACCTCGTCCCCCGCTAAAAGTGGCTAAAAAATTTGTATGACAAATAGTGTCAAAGGCCTCTCCAGTTGTTTATGCTCTAAGGATAAGGCACATTATACAATTTTGAAGCTCTGTAAGCCGTCATTCCGTCAAGCCTTACTGACGCTAATGCCTGTTCTAGATTTTCTGCACTGTACTTTTTGTACGGCATTTTGTCGCTTGTCCCTGAAAATAAAAAGAACCAATGTTTCATTATATTCTCAAAACAGCCTATCTATTAGGATCACACTTGTTTTTGCTATAAAATAATATAGAATGAACCCTAAAATTTTACCTGGTGCATTAAAGTAGGTAGGTATCATATAATATCACAAAGATACCTACCAGATATTTTAAAAATGCCCAAAAAAAAATCTTAATGTGTCGATAATTGGGTGTTTTTCCTTACCATTATCTATCACGAACTTAGGAAAAAGTGTCAAAGACGAGTCCCTTAGTTCGTGTCAGTGTTTTATTTTGAATAACCGCGCTTAATTTTGTAGATGAAGTTTAAAGTATAATAATTAATCATTGAATATTCTTTACGTCATAATTATACATAAAAATAACTAAAATTAACTGAATTATAAATAAAACTGTGCGAACAGTACATATGCATATTCACCTTAAAAATATAAACTTGGGTCACATTCAAACTTGTTTAATGAGAATTGTAGTGAACAAAACATATACCGAAATTAGCTCAAACGAAACTTAATTAATCAAGTTATATATTTTTCAATACACATTTAAATAACTTTAGTTTTTTATAATAATATGCAAGCAACCTAAATGTTTCAACAAAATCCTTAATTCGGTAGTATCACGAAACAAGGGACACATGAAAAATAACTTGTCCGCTACTTCGTGAGTCGAATTATTGCAGTTTTAAGGGATTTCTATACTTACGTATGATCATTTCTTATGCCCAATTAATTCTGTAGAAACCCATACAAGCACTGTTAAAAGTTTGATTCAAATGGACTTACCTTTGCCGTTCCATAAGCTTACGAAGTCGGAGAGTAAACCTTACGTCTACAAGGAGTACGCACACACCGCTCAGCTATTTATGGCCGACTCATAGTTTGGAGAGTCGTATTAATTTCAGTTTTGACACTATAAAATAGCTACTTGGTTTCTTAAATAGATTAATAGATAGAGATTTTTTATTCATATTTAATTAAAATAAATAATATTTTAGTTGCTTATTTTTAGCGCCAGAAAAAAAACTAACGAAATTACGTACTATCACGAATTAGGAGCCTTTTACCTTAAAGCTGTTAGGTGTCCATACCCGTTTTACTCATTTTGTTAACATAAACATGTACTTTATTGAATAATCAAGTTGAAATAACAAATTTCAGAAGAAATTATAAGAAAATTCAGAAAATGTATGTGGGCAGTTAATTGTGCCTCTGAGTATAGAAGTGGTTATTTCATTAGTTATTCATATTACGGAATAGTTATTAATCGTGTTGTTAACGTCAATTTGTAACACGTTGAACTCGGTTATGTATAATTCCAGTTGGAAAGTGAAAGCAGTCTATATATCTAGATTGCAGCATAAATTTAAGACTAGTTTTATCAGGTAATGTAATATTCCTTAAAAGAATAAGAACTAACGAGACATGTCTTACAGGAAGCTAAGCGTTTACTTACCTGGTAAAAATGTAATAACATGAAATAACACTTAGGTATATTTCTGTATATAATAGCTCTAAATGAGTAAGTAGTTTGATTTATTAAATCACACCCAATTTAAACAGATAAGTATTCAATTCGGCGACTCAAAATTAAACATACTTAACATAGTCGTAAATATCGTCTTAAATATATAAAAAAAAATAGTTGCTGAAACCTCAGCATAATTGGTATCGTGAAATATTACTGCAGTGAATGTCCAGTAATATTTCTTATTATCACAAATTAGGGTCGCTCTGCACTAGAAAGTACCAGAAAAAATATCTTTAAAAAAATTAAAGGAGAGGTACCTACCTACTTATTTATGATTATGTTTATTATTTACAGATTTTAAAGCACATATTTCCTTGTCCTACCTATCACAGATAATTGAAAAACTTTAGTACAATTAAATCCAACAGATAACGTAATCGTTTTCCACTAATCAAGATAAAATATGTATTAAAACCTCATTTATTCATAGATTTATTTTAACACGAGTCAATATAAATACACACATTTATTAAACGTAATAATTTACACGTTTATACCAGGTTTTTAGCAATTCTATTCAGTTCTAAGTCAACATGTTAGTAAAATTGTTTCTACTGATCGTAGCGGCGAGAATGGCGAGCGTGCATAGTGCCTGGAAGACCGAGGTACATGAGGTTCCGATGTCGGTGCTGATACGTCCTTTCATCCCCGAACTAGACGAAAGTAAAGTGCTATCTCTCATGGAGACTATCAAGGTAAGAATGTACGCTAAATGTACAGTATATTAGCTGTTATGACTTTTTATATGTGGGTTAGGAATCTATAATCACATTATACTAGTAATAAATTTACTGTATAATGAAATAAGCTTATAGTCACGTGGTCAATTATAGTTTTAACGATATTTTATATTCTTTAACGGTACTTAATGTATTCTACATTAGTCCCTTCTCTAAATTAGTTAGTGCTACTGGGTGGATCTTCGAGCGTTTGAGACGCCGTCATTGTCCTCTACATCTATATTTAAGAACAGAGTCAGTAACAAAAATTTGATTAATATAATCCCCCGGTACTGTTACAAATACTATTTCAATCGATACTTACTTAATATTATTTGCAAACATTATAGATATAGATGTAGAGGACAATGACGGCGTCTCAAACGCTTGAAGATCCACCCTATTACCAATTTTTAGCTATAAACCATTTTTTGCTAGTTGGTAAATGTAGTAACATAGATGTTAACATCTCGAGGATATTTTTTCCGGGCAGGTTTTTTTTTATCAAAATTTATAAATATCACTAAAGCATTAATTTATATATATACCAGTACACAACTATTGGTATATTTAATGGCGACTGTACCTTCCTTAAGCACTAGCACGTACAATGTTAAATGGGCTGCCTACCCCTGCGCCGTACATGCGCTATCACTGCACGCGCTTGCTATTTTGTTCAATAAAGAGTAAGTATAGTATTACAACTGTAGGCTTCGTGGCCGCTGGTATTATTTTAAACGACTACATTTAAATAGTGGACTGTATTTTAAATGGCGGATGAGTAGCCTCATCGCATATAGGTCGGAACAGTCTGGCAGTGTTGCCAGCTATTTATGTATGGATCGTACAACATTTGCACTTTCTAGAAAGAAGAGGAGGCCGGCGAAGTTCCTCCGATAGACGTGCTGTGGATCAAGGGTTCCGCCGGCGGCGACTACTACTACAGCTTCGGGGGTTGCCATCGATACGCGGCGTACAAGCGCCTCAACCGACCAACCATTCCCGCCAAGCTCATCCGGTCCACGGTCACCGACCTGAGGACTTACCTGGGCAGCAGCACGCCGGATTTGAAGTAGACATCGAATAAGAGTCACCCGTTAAAGTTTTCTACAATATCGTTAAGCATGCGATGGTGTGCCTGACTCGGTATGACCATACTGCACGCACCTGTTAAGTATGGGATCGAATTTTTCTTCAGAATGTAGATTATAAATCCCTTGGGATTTATTATTATTGATATTTACTTATTATTCCAGGAAATAAAATTAGGGCTTGCGGGCAACTCAATCAGGGGATCTTGAGTGTAATTCTTCTCTCGAGTACTATTTGTAATATAGAAAACTACAATTTATGACATAAAATTGATTATTGAGACGATTGTCGACTGGATAATTCTTTAAGCGTCGATTAGGTATAATACTGGATCATTGTCATTCATATTTCTTGATGTTTACATTTATATTCTTATTATAAAATAACTAGTTATGAAACTTTTTTTTAATTGTATAACAATATTCTGCTATTGTAGTAGTAATACTATAAAATGTATAATCATTTTTTATCTGACACGAGTTGTTCAATGAATTATAAATGAAAATAACTATAAGTTTGCATTTAAAAGTGTATCGAGGGTCTAAGACTGTAATAAAACTAACAAATAGAACTTATTATAAACCGTGTTTTATTGTGCTATGTTGCATAAAAACACCAATCATATGTTTAATAAATATTCATATTTATTGAAATATAATTTAATGGAATACAGAAAATAAAAATCCTTAACGTCAATTACGTAAAACATTAGTAGATAAAATACTTAGTAGTAGGGTAAAATTTAATGCAGCGAAATGCCTCGACGCGGAACTCGAACGATCGAAGAGTTGGCTGTGACGCGGCGGGGGCTTCTGATTCCTCTGCTAGCTCAGAGGAAGGGAAAGTCCTCCCTTACATGCACACTCTAAACTAACACTGAACCCGAATAACATGCCATTACTAATTCAATACGGAGATATTTAAACGTTACAGACACCGATCGACAACACCGAGTTTGGATACGCATTTTAAATATTAGGTTATACACGACGCCTCTTTGTATACTGAGTACACGTGATTCTATAAAACTGCAATAGGTACTTAGTGTACAAAATTGTATTCAATTAGAGTCCAGCATCAGCTATACCGAGAGTCGATCACCACGCTGTAGAAATGTAATCGATTCAATACGAACGAGCCGCCGTCTAGTATCAGCGTTCATAAACATACAAACTAACTGCAACTATTATTTTTTTTTTGTATTTTTTTCTAATTTTGTAAGTCACATTCAGTCTATACAGTTATGGAATAGCAGCAGAAGCAAAATGACTGCCGAGCAGTTCAGCCCTAAGTATAATAACATCGAGGTGGGGGTCAACACACGGAATCACAGCTAGCAACGCCATTAGCGCACAGATAATCTCCTATAATATTTCGAACAGCTATACAGTAGTACTGTAAACATTAAAGTCGCACGGAGCTAAAAAAATTGCAAAATAAGGCACAATATGTATGTAGCCACGCGTCAATGATAAATGATCACCGTACAAACACTACATTCACGGCGTGCCTTACACCTTTACGCGCTGCGGGACACCGCATCGCCGCACTCGCAATCACCACTGTTTCATAATGAAAACATTATAAAAACAGACTGAACACATTACTTTATCATCGTATTGCTCGTGTTAATGTACAATAAGTGCATGCGGGTACGATGAGATGTATCCCGCATCCACATATTGCAGGTTAGTGTCAAGATATCTTGACAGTTGAGCTGGTGTGGCGAGTGTCAGCTGGGCGGTGTCGCGGGCGGTGCTAGCGGCGAGTCCGCGGCGCGAGGTGCGCGTGCGGGGGCGTGTTAGTTCTGGAAGAGCGTGCGCGTGAAGTCTATGTAGTCGAGCGCGTTCGGGATCTGCCGGTCGGTCTTGTGCTCCACGTACGGCTTCATGCGCGCCACGCAGTACTCGGCCATCTCCTTCGTGAGGTTCTGTGGGGGTGAAATATTACATTTGAAAAAAAAAAAAAAATAATAATAAACTCTTCTCCACAGTAGTCCTCTAGAGGTCCGTGGTCTATGGTGACACAATTGCGAGCTAAAGAATGATAATTAAAAAACTTTTAGATGTAGTCAGAAATCGGGTTTTTAGTTATGAATGCAGTTTTATTAAATGTGTTAAGTTTACGGTGCTGAATTCTGTATTAATGTGTTAAGGCACAATGTAGGCACATAACACATTAATGCTAAACGTAATTACTTTATAGCAGCATCTACCATTTTTCTTCTTTTTCTTTTATTATACATTCATTTTCTTAATCTATGCATTTCAACAAAAATAACACCATAACAATACTTTTTGCTTAAAAGATTGTTATTAAAAAAAAACTTCAAACCCTGATTTCTCACGACTATCTCGGTGCGGGATAACACGAATGCTTAACAGCGTCTATATACACATCTATATATATAAAAGAAAGTCGGGTTTGTTACAACACTTATAACTCGAGAACGGCTGAACTGATTTGCCTGACAATTGACGGGGAGGTAGCTTAGAGCCAGGAAAAGGACATAGGATACTTTTTATCACGTTCCAGTAAAAAAAAAGAAAAAAATAGGTACTTATTTATCTCATTTGTTAAAACGCAACAATGACAACTGTCAAATCTATTGATTAATATGCTTTGCAGGGCAGGACGGAGTCTGCCGGGACCGCTAGTATTACATATAATACACTATAGTTAGTAGCATAGTTGTGTGGTACTGACCGCGTATAGTTCGTCCTTGGTGACGTACGCGCGGTCCTGGTGGGCGGTGATCGCGCGGAACGCGTTCTCGATCTCCTCCGACGAGTGCACGTTCTCCGTCTCCTTGCTGATCATGAACGCCATGTACTCCTGCAGGGACACCTGCCCGTCGCGGTTCGGATCCACCACGTCTGCAAAGTTCAACGTAGCGAGTTGTACAACAAAGGAATAAGAGAAGTGTAGTAGCGATGACGAATGGATAAAGAGAACGTAATTTTATTATTATACTAGCGTAATCTTCTTCTTATTATATAAAAGAAAGTCGTGTTAGTTACACCGTTTATAACTCGAGAACGGCTGAACCGATTTGGCTGAAAATTGCTGGGGATATAGCTCAGAACCAGGAAAAGGACATAGGATACTTTGTATCCCGTCTATAATATTATAAGGAGGAAAGGTTTGTTTGTTTGTTTGGATTGAATAAGCTCCAGATCGGCTGGACCGATTTCAAAAATTCTTTCACTGTTGGGAAGCTACACTATTCCCGAGTGACATAGGCTATAAAAAAAGATGATCCGTGCGAAGCCGGGGCGGACAGCTAGTAATTACATAATTTCAAAATATTTCATAGACTATGTCAGTCGGGAATAAAGTAGCTTCCCAACCCATTCGTTATATGATACAAACAAACAAATCTTTCCTCTTTATTATAAAAAACGTGTGTGTAGAAACATCCCTCTGAGCGGCGAATATGATATTTTGAAATACCTAATTTAAAAAAAATAAACATAACCCCAGCCTCAGGTACGTCATCAGACTACGATCTATCATATACACGATATATCAATCGAAATTCGATTGATACTTTTGGGTTCAAGATTTTTTTTTTTTTTTTTAACTGAATACTGAAGCGCAGTTGGCCAGCTAGTGGGCCTTCACTGCAAAACCGGACGGGTGGCGAGACTCCTGAAAGGAGACTCTTAAGCCTTTTAAGGGTTCAAGACAAGAGTAGAAAACATTGAGACGACTCATCATTGGTCGCTATGGTGTAATGGTTAGCACGCTACCTACACATGGGGGTGGGTTCGTATCCCGTCTCAATTTTCCATTTTCAACTTGGTAAAAATATCATCATTATTCAATAATTTGTGATGCCTTCGCGGTTATTATACATTGGAATGAAACAACTTTATAAAACACGCGAGTTAAATCCGTTAAAGTTGTTTCATTCCAATCATTATTTAATGTTACCGGTTTTATGAAGTACTAGCTTCTGCCCGCGACTTCGTCCGCGTGGAACTCCTCCTCTTTTGCAGTCGGTTAAAAAGTAGCCTATGTCCTTTCTCAGGCTCCAGACTTTCTTTGTACCAAATTTCTTTTAATACGGTCCAGTAGTTTTAACGCGAAAGCGTAACAGACAGAGTTACTTTCGCATTTATAATATTAGTAGGGATTTTGCAAATAACTTACTGAGTATAGCCTCGAACTCGGGGTCGGGCTGCCCCTCCTCGACCATGGGCAGGTCGTAGCCGAGCGCGCGCAGGCAGGACTTGAACTCGTGGTGGTTCAGCCGCCCGGAGCGGTCCTTGTCGAAGTGCTTGAACATCATCGAGAACTCCTTCAGAGCGTCCTCGCTCACACCTGCACGATCACACACAAGACATTATCACTACATAGTATAAAACGAACCGTCGCTATTTTCTGTCCCTATATCCCTATGTACGCTTAAATCTTTAAAACTGAGCAACGGATTTTTTTAATAGAGTGATTCAAGAGGAAGGTTTATAGCACCCGTGTGAAGCCGGGCGGGTCACTAGTACATTTTAAATTACTATAGTACACAGGGTCCCGGCAGACGTCGTCCCGTGCGGCAAGGCATCGCTACGTTAATCAATCGATTTGACAGCTGTTGTCATTATAATCACAACAAAAAAAAATATTAATGAAATCGGTCCAGACGTTTTTGCGTGATGCAGTGACCAAGGGAATTGAGATTGATTTTATAATATACATATAAGAATTATTATATACCTATATATATCTTGCTTAAATCTGTGCAATGAAAAATCACAATCTAAGCTAATTTTAAAAATGAATAATTAAATAAGGACCCTTTTCGTATCATATTTCACTAATCAGTGACTTATGGGAATATTAGATAATAACATGATTACTTTTCAATCAGTCTTCTACAATCTACATAATAAAACACAACATTTTTAAGTACATATATACATAGAAACACTCACCGGAATGGTTTCTCGCTTGTATCTGCTGTTCGAGATTGTGTTGCATGCGCATAGACAGTTGATCCAACTGGTCCCACTGTTGGGCGAGCCCCACCGTGCTGTGCTCAGTGTAGCGATTGTCCAAGATAAGGTGTTCCTCTAATGCAGCCCCTGTTTATGGCATACAACGATTAGTGACCTGGCACATCTGTCTCCCTCTGACGTCGAAAGCGCGCAAACTCTGATCTCTGTATTGTATTTTCTCTTGGCAAGTGCTAGGTTTAGACCCCAGCCTTAGTATAAGACAATGCGTGATTTCATCAATGTTACACCTATTATATTTATAAGTTAGTATTAATACATATTACGTTACAATTATTTTCAAGTTAGTGATCGTTTCTAAATTCGTTTTCCCGTATTCAAATATGTTATGTACGTTACGAGCATTGTCTTGTATGAAGACTGTAAATATACATTGCGTAATGCTATAGTAATTGGCATAAAATTCGCAAGGCAATGTTTTGAATGACAATGTCTAAACTTAAACTTAGCCCAGACGCCACTGCAGCTGGAGCTATTGAGAAAAAGATCGTCTCGTCTGTCTTTTAGACTAGAATGGTTTATATTTAATTTGTTTCGTCGCAAAATAAACGAACCTGTTTTATCGTCATGGGGATAATTCGAGAATGAATGCATAACTACGTGTTTATTCAATTTCGGATACTGAGCAGGTAATCATACAATGTGCAAGGTGAGTAAAAAATTGCAGTGGCGCCTAAAAAGCATACTTCTCTATTTATTGTAAAAATATACTTTTACATCTACAAGTTATTAAAAATAAATATTATGTACAATAAATAAAAGAAGTAAGCCATGGAATGGAACGACTATAAACGGATTTAGCTCCCGTATTTTATTTTATTGGCAAAAGTTTCGAAAACTTGAGTTCCCATAATCGTAGCACGACTGAGCTCACGATAGTCTAACTCTGAAGTTTTCGACACGTCAGCCAATAAAATAAAATACGCGAGTTAAATCCTTTTATAGTTGTTTCATTCTAACATGTTATTGATGTTTTGATGAAGCAACTGGCGCGTTTTGGAGACGAGTGATTGTATATTCTTTTAGTATTACAAGCGTTTGTTATTTAAATGCAGAGTTTGCGCGCGACACAACAAATCGATCATGGACATGAGAGACATATCTTAAGATGTTCACTACACTTGTCAGACCGTATTCTATACTTAACATAGCTTTTGGGATATCGAACAAAGATTGATAGGGGAATAAAACATTCAAACGAGAATTCAAGTGGAATTCGTTATTTTTTGTGATGATTTAGTAAGAATTAATTTTGAGAGTATGAAGTTTTGTAATTATATGTCTCTCATATCGCACAACCGGCTGTTTCGACGCCAGAACCACAATACATAGCCCACACCCCGCCCGCCGCGAGGCAGCCGCCCGCGTCCAGTCGCGATACGGTGTCGCCGCGCGGGACCGAACTTGGCAATATTAAGACTCGCTTTGAACGCTCACCAGCTAACGAACTGACGTGACAAATAATTCAGATGTCTCTTACATTAAACAGGAAATGAGCTTCATTGCACATTTTCTGGATGAGTGTTAAATGGGATTCAGAATCTCTTATTCAACTTTAGATAGTACATTTTTTCTTTTACTTGAGGAGATGCAAAATGAAGTGAGGCAAATATGAACACGGGAATTTTATCGATTCCCTATAGATTATATTTTGACTGCGCTCTGAAGATTACAAGCGTAATTAATTTAAAGAAAAATAGCATTGCTCTAAATATGCATATATAAGGGCTCTAAAAATAATTATCAGAAAATTTCACTTAATAAGGAACTTAAATTTATGATATAATGCTATTATTAGAGACTATTTGCAAAATGCCATTCACAGCGAGTCTTCATAAAATAATTACTGCAATTTTATAAGTTGCCAAATCTCGCCAAATTCGGTCCTAGCACGCGGGTCGAGTATGTTGTATTCTTATAATGTAAGCCAATTCGGTATAACTAATGTACTCGCGACCTACGAGTCACTGTGATAAAGAGTAAATTTTGAACGCTCGCTCAAGTCGAGCGCTGGTATACTCGACTCGTTTACGGGAGATGCACAGATACAAGTATACTAGTGTATATCCGAGAAAGAAATCCAACTTTTGTTGCAAGCAATATAATAATGGTAGAGTTTCATCTAGTTCAATGATCACGCAAGGACGTGACTTTACTAGTCTATAGACTGTCGGAATAACAATTCAGTTTTATATCGTTATAAGTATCTGAGTAAGAAATTTATTCGATTATACTGGTATCTGCACATAAACAATTTCGAACATGTGTACACATAATGCGCGACTCGGACCGGATTGCGGCGTCTGACGTTTAAAGGTATGAATACCGATGGACGGTCATTGAATAAAGGTATCAAGGGGAATAGAATAAATAGACACAAGAGCATGACTACAGGTGAAAAGAAAAGACGGCACAGGGATTTGTAAAAAAACACTTGACAAATTAAAATTACATATAAGTATATAAAATACAGCGAATAAGTAAGCAAAGCATAAATTTTTGAATCATATTTAGCATTGTGGCTTGTCTGTCAAATGATTTTTAACATAAGAAGTCGATACTGGAATTATATTCAATGGATAGTTACTGTGTTCATATTTAACGGGAGGATTAATAAAACTAGTCAGTCGCTACGGTTACTCGGTGACGACAACAACGATAGTTTTACGAGAGACTGCGCTTCGAGATATTTACGTTCATTGGAATATTGAATTAATTGCATTGTTATCGTCATTTTTTAAGAATCTCTACATATAGGGATTGCAAATTTAATCTGACAAGTTGTATCGGGACCCTTGCAACTTTGATAGTTTTTAGGAGTACTAATCACTCTCTCACATTAAATAGATAATGTTTGATGCCACATGACACAAGTCAGAAACTCACGATTTTAATGATGAATAAAATTATGTTACTTCAAGGGCGAGGCAAAAACTAATTAATCGTTACGACTTCTGTTAAATTCGTTATCGACGTATCAGGTATTGACGTTATTTAATACATATAAGTAATCGCCGTACTCTAGCAGCTCCCAGTGACATTTCCCCGGGGTCCCAGATCAACTTGTCAGGACAAGTGTTTTGTTAGGTCGTCATGCTAGTATGTATATGACAAGTGAAACTATGAATAAACATTAAAATAAACGAATAAAGAAAGAAAAGACGAGGGATCGATTAGACACGTGCGGCGGCCTCACGTCGAGGCTTAACATTCGAAACCCAATAGATAGTGCTAAGTCACCTCCATCCAAGAGAGGAGCAATATAATAACCCTCCTCTTGGTAACCAGGACGGTGAGCACAAAAACGAGACAGATCATTACATGAGTGTGTCACATAAACACGTCTCTAACTCCGATTGCACGCAAGCGAAGCGGCGACAAGCGGCTACAGCGGTTCCAACAACAACAAACGAACCCTCTTCTATTCTACTATAATTGACGACCAATCGATTATACAGTTTCCTTAATCTTTCTACTGATATGCTAGTAATCTTAAATGTTAAATTAGCGGGATACGCTCTCGGTATTCAAGTTGGACCTCGTTTAGCCGGTGGAGTATTCGGCTCGGGTCGGTTCGCCGTCGCGTTTGTGTGCAGCGGGCGTTTCCGTCATGAGCGCGAAGGAGTGGGCATGACTCTGCCACTCGATCCTATCCTTGGCGAGCCTCCACCAGTCCGGTCGGTACGCGACGAGCTGGTCGCGCCAGCGCGGCGGCGGCGCGAGGAGCCGGGAGCCGCCGCGGCACCGCCACTCGGTCGCGAGCAGCGTCCAGCGGTCGTCGCCGCCGCGCGCCACGTGCCCCGCCCAGCGCCACTTCGCCTTCATCACGGACATCACCGCGTTCTCCACGTGAGTCGACTCCCGGATCTTCTTCTCGCTCCAGCGATACTTGGAGCCGAGACCGATCATGCGCCGCTCCATGTCCAGCTGATTCGACCGCAGCTTCCATCGGTGCGAGTCGGTCGTCGCCCACGTCTGGCCCGCGTACGTCATCGCCGGAATTACGAACGCGTTGAAAACCCTCCTTTTGACGGGAAAACTCAGTTTGGATTCGAATATGTGTTTGAGTTCGTCGAACTTCGTCCAGGCCGCCCGGACGCGGCGGTCGAGCTCCTTGTCCATCCTGTCGCGGAACGAGATCAGCTGGCCGAGGTGGACGTGCTCGTCGACGTAGCGCAGCTCGGTGTCGCCGACGACGACGGACTCGCGCGCGTGGCCGGTCATGAGCCGGGAGCGGTGCGCGTCGATGCGCAGGCCGGTCGGGCGGAGCGCGCCGCGCACCTCGTCCAGCATGTCCTGCAGCAGGATAGGACACTCGGCGACCAGCACGGTCGTCTCCGTGAACCGCAGCATCGTCAGCCGGCGCCCGTTTATCTTGACGCCCCCGTATTTCCATTCGATCGAACCGAGCGCATGCTCCGTGACGAAGTTGAACAGCAGCGGCGAGAGCGGGTCGTCGCGGCGCAGTCCGCGGCGCAGCGGGAACCGCGCGCCGGGCCCGACGCTCGTCACGCTGTGACGGTACAGGTACCGGATCAACCTGACGTACTTCCGCTCGACCGCTTGCTCGACGAGGGCGTCGATGAGATACTGATGAGAGATGCTCTCGAACGGATTTTCGAAACTAACGAAGCACAAGTAGAGGGGTTTTTGGTATTCGATGTGATTCTCGAGGAGCATGTTGATAGTGTGGAGGTGGTCGACGGTGGTGTACCCGCGGCTGTGGCCGGTCTGGTCGGCGGGCAGCAGCGGCGGCGGCGCCGAGTGCGGCAGCAGGCGCCGCTTCAGCACCATCGCGAACACCTTGTACAGAGTGGGCGAGAGGCCGGTCGCCCTGTAACTGCCGAGCTCCTCGCGACTCCCGTTCTCGTACGACAGGTCGATCGTCGTATGCAACCATTGCACCGGCACCATTTCCAAGTGGAGCACCTTATTGAATAGCTTCACTAGAACGGGAATCAGATCCTCCTGGTAAAATTTGACAGAGTCGATGTCTATATCATCAGACCCGGGCGACTTTTTCATAGTAAGTTTGTAAATGGCTTGTTCGATCTCGGAGGGGAGCACCGGGAGGGTGTGATCGCGGCCGCGGTATGCGTCGAGTGCTGCGTTCTCGAGGGTGGGCGCCGCCTCCGGCGGGTCGTACTGCTCCCGGTATAGCTGCTCGGCTGACCGCGCGACCTGCGGGTCTCTGATGTTCTCCGTGACCCTCGCGGGTGGTACGAGTCGTTTTCCTCTGACACTCGCTCTCTGCAGGTGCTTGTAAGAGTCGGCTTCTCTCAACATCGACTCTAAAACGTTCCAGTTATGTGCCTGAAGGTCGGCCTCTAACGACACCCTCGCTTTCTTTTTCATCATGTCGAAGCAACGTTTTTCCTCCAAAGTTTTTTTTCTTTGGTAATACAATAAATTCCTTTGATTCATGAGCATTCTGCTCTTTAACGATATTCTGAGTGTCCTCGTCGAACGCTTTGCGTCCAGATCCTCCAGCATGTCTTCAAAGAGTTTTTCTAAACTATCATAGAGTTCATTGTATTCAGCGATAGCACTCTTTCCGCGAAATTCAATTTCCCTCAAAATATTCCTATGGCTACGATCTGTAAAACATTTATAATATATTTCATTTCATAGCACAGTTTGATCGATCTCCGTGGACCATGCACGCGGGTACGGCGATTCCCGTTAATCAATCAATATCAAATAGAAAGATTCAGTGATTTGAAAAATAAAGACTTTAATAAAGGAGCTAATTTATACGTCGGTCGCACTGACCGGAAGCAACCTTAGCGTCAACTTTGCACTCGTGTTTTTTCACAGCTCGAAAGCTCGCGTGCAAACGAAGTTTGATGAGAAATAAAAAATTACTTTGGGCTTCCAATATTTTCGTAGTTCCAACACTAGGGTAGTCAACACTCCAATGTAGGTGCTAGTAAAGTTTAAATGCTGTTGTTTTGCTACTAGATTGGACAGTTTTGAAAGAGTTTTAGGGAAATTTACATTAATCATGTCATCCGTAGTATTTTTATTTATAATCCGAATTTTTAAATTATAGAGAAAACGGACCCGCCTGAATCATGACAAATTGCCCACATTTGTGAAATCAACTAAGAATCCGGTATATTTTCTAAATTCATATACAGTGTGAGCCTGCATTTTAAGCTATAGAATGGATAAAAAAAAGCGTAGCATAGACATAAGCTAACGTAAGGTGGATGTTCAATCAACTCCATAAATCGTATTCTATTCCCGTTTTCCAATAGGTCATAGGCCAGGTCAGTAGGCATCAACACAACATTACAAAGCTACAGAAATAAACTTGCAAAACGGTCCAATCGTAACGATGCGTTATTGTAAGCTAATCTATGGTATTATTAAAATAAGCCTTTGATTATATTTTGATCCTTTCAATGTCTTCAGTTGTTTATACCATATTTCATACCCCAGGTGCCGATATTGCATCGTGATATTTTACACGACGCCGATCTTGTTATGCCAATACTTTGTTTCGTAGTCAATGTTTGAAATACATTAGGGCCTATATATTTCACAATGTATAAGTAAATCTAGTACAAGAAATCGAGACATCGTTTGTAAAAAAAATGTGACAGATGTACTGATATTATTTACCCGGTGAATAGTTAATTGATTAGTAGGTATATAGTATTACTAGGACATTGTGAAACAGGCTCTAAATCCTAGTGTAAGAAGACGTTTAAAGGTGTCATGTGGAACTAATGCTATTCAGGTGTTAATTGATATAAACTTGCAAGAAACATTAAATACAAAATGTTCCAATTTCAATAAAAGATACACATATTTACGTGTTAGTTAAAAAAAAATTTTGTTTCGCATTCTTGCAAGTTTCATTAAATATAAAAAAATGGATGAAAATAAAAACTAACGGTAAAATAAAGGACAGTGCAGTACAATTGACAGTTCCAAATTGTATAAAACAATAATTATAGCCTATTTTACAATATCCAAGTTAGTATCAAGTAAGGCGTCGCAAGTTTTCTAGAAGCTAAATACACCATTTAACCTACGAATCGTTAGTGAATAAGCGAAACTAGTTGGGGCTTATGAATATGTTTTAATTGCTGTAAATAACTTGGTAATTATAAAATAGACTAATACCTTCAACGCATATTAAAATCCCTAACAGATGATTTATTCTAGCTGCAACCCTAGTTACCCTACCTACTGCAAAAAACTACTGCCCAATATTTTTTTTGTAAATTTTTTGTACGATGGTTCGATCTTTGTTACTTAAAATTAATTTACTGCGCAAGGTGGTTAAATATATATACATCATATTTTTTTTAATTTTTGGACATTATTTTGAATTTTATTTTTTTAATACCACCTTTAATATTAAGACCACTACGATATATATTAAAAATATCTTCGACCAACTCACACCTATCGATCGATCTTGTATCATGGATACTAGACAATAGACAAGCATAGATAAATACATATCATTGTGTGTGTTCATTACACTAGAAAAATTCGCATCTCTCGTTTCATAATCCGGTATTCTGACCGCTAGACCTTCCGGTTACATAGAACACTACCGTTTCAACTATTGAGAATATAGATCCATGGACTCGACAGCCGTTGGATATATTTAACCAACTTGCGCAAACTTGGAACCGTCAACGAGAGACCGTCACGCACAACACGCAGCGTCGTCGATCAGCGACCACTCACCCAACTCCTCCAGGCGGCGGAGGTCGGCGCGCCTCGCCCTGACCTCGCCGGCGCGCTGCCGCAGCGTCGCCAGCTGCTGCTCCAGTGACCCGGTGCCCTCCATCATGGAAGTGCTGATGGGTTGAAGAAGACACTTTTATACACGTTAAGATTGAGATCATAATGCTTGATACGCTGTATGGTTGTAACTGACAAACTGATTGGATATCCGTTAATAGTTGTTTCATTCCAATGTGTAATAACCGCGAAGGCATCAGAAATTATTATGACAAACTGTTTTTTTTTTGGTATTGTTTGAATAGTGATTTGCTTCAATGGAAACTGTGAATATAGGAACAACCCTAAGTAATAGAAAAGTGCATTGTTATGTTAAAACTTTATAATCAAAGCAAAATTGATAGCGACATCTATCGAGAAAATATTAGTAAGATTAGATCAGACACAACATCGATATGTTTAAAATTTCATATAAGAATTAAAAATCAGATCGTAGCGTGTTTATTTACATCGATTTTCAACATTGAAATATAGAGAAACGACAAGAATAGGTACGAGTAAAGTGCAACTTGACGACAATCAAAGCATTGTAACTTAGTCCAATCCCTTTGATGATGACTGAGTAATGAAAATAATAACTTTTAGTCTAATTTAATTGACAGTTAAATTATTAAAGAAATGTATGCGTTTAAGAGTGTCAAAGGATCCGTGATTCTCGTATATTTTTTGTTTGATTCAGAAAATAAAAAATACGAGTCCAATACCTTTTTATAATCTTTTTAGATAGAAAAAAAAAATCATCATTAATGTACGGTACAGTTTCTTTTGTTTATTGGTTAACCTCATAATAACAGTGAGTATGCCTAAAAATCAAAAATAGTTCGATTCTTTCGTATGAATGGACTAAGTTACGAATGTTATTTGTTGCTCGAGGCGTTTGGATACTTTACCCATCCCAGCCTAGAAGATGGTACCTGTGCATTAATCACCAATTCAGCACTAGTAATACCGAATAATAAATATGTAGCAAAACATAACTGAATATAGCCCGCCAGAGCGCAAAAAACACACGAGTACTATCCTTCACTAATATGGATGTAAGGATGTATGTTTGTTACTCTTTCACTCAAAAACTACTGAATGGATTTTGATGAAACTTTACAATAATATAGATTTTTTTTTTCTTTTTGGTGTGTTTGGATATTGGTTTGTCTCTCAATTTCAGTGTGCAATGGCGACACCGTAGGTGGAACTACAAGTGTATAATTCTAATCTAGAAGACGAGGCAACGAAAGATAATAACATATAGGTTATAATAATATTTTATAACAATATTGTGTAAAGTACTCATCGTGTGCGGAGGAAGTCACAGGCAGAAGTTAATATAACTTTAACAAAATCTGTAAAGAGCGACAACACTTGTACCGATTTTGTTGTCTATTTGCTTGTTTGTCTTTATTCGTGATTTCATCAACTGTATTTACTATAGATAATATATTATACTATCGATCGTGGTATACACACCGTGTCTCCGTGAGCCACTGGTGGAAAGCGTTGGCGTGTTTGGCGAACTCCTTGCGGAGTTTGTCGTTCTCCTCCTGTCTCTGCGCTTCCTTGGTCAATTCCACGTCGCGTTCAGCTGTTGTGATTAGATTACATCCATTTAGTCCACAATAGTAATAGTATAGTATAATATAGTAGTAGTATATATATGTAATATTAAAAAAAATATGTCTTTAAAACACAAACAATTAAATACGAAAGCCAAGTAAATTTGTAATGTGGCATAAAATCAATATTCTAATAAAATATTGTTGAACAATTCACACCAATTAATCTAGTCCCAAACTAAGCAAAGCTTGTACTATGGGTACTAGGCAACGGATAGACATACTTAAATACATAATGATATAAGACATCCAATACTAAGGCCTGTGCTCATCACACTGGCATCTACCTCTAGCAGGAATCGAACCTCCAGTTTCGTAGTGTAATTATGTTCACAATCTAATGAATAGCGTGTACTGCATGGTGGACAACCTTCATTTATCCTAATCCTAACTATCCTAACTAATATTATAAATGCGAAAGTGACTCTGTCTGTCTGTTACGCTTTCAAGCTAAAACTACTGGACAGATTTAAATGAAATTTGGTACAAAGAAAGTCTGGAGCCTGAGAAAGGACATAGGCTACTTTTTAACCGACTGCAAAAAAGGAGGAGTTCCACGCGAACGACGAAGTCGCGGGCAGAAGCTAATACAAAACAAATAATAAGTGTAAGAGTTGTTTTAAACACAGAGAATTGTATTTTTTTAACAACTAAGTAGATAAAATTAGTTATTTGTATATCGAGTGACATACCAATGATCTTCCTCAGGTTGCGCCAAGTCTCCTCGAGCGCCTCCATGGTGAACCAGGTGTACGGGTTGGCGCCGACGTTGAACGACTTGATCTGTTCGTCGAGGGCCGCAAGCGCTTCGAAGTCGCTCTGGGCCGATGACAGCGACGCCTGTGCACAAATGGAATATTTAACACTTAAGTTTTCATAATAGGACTGTATTGTAGTAGCTTGTTACGCTAAAACTTGTTTATTTCTTGTAGTATCTGTGGAAGATAAGTAGACTCATAATACACATGTGTAGGTAGGTATAAAATGTATGTAGGTATTTATGTCTGTATTCTATTTTTTTATTATAATTATGTATGACAATTAGCCAATGTCGGGTTTTAGGAAAAAATATAACACAGAGTTTAACCTATAAAAATGTTTACAAAACAAAACCTTTGCTAAACAACTAAAAATTAACTACTCAAGATGACATCCGGTGACAGTGACGTTTCGCTGGAGAGGCCAATATGCTGCCATTTGTCTGACAGCACCATTAGAATTTTACAAAATACTAGACATTTTGCGAGTATATTATATTGTCGACTAGAACTCGAAGTTCAATTTGTATTTTATTGTTCGGGTAAGGTTTCGATCGAGTCTACCGAATAAAATACCTCTTGACGAAATTATTAATATAAATTATCTGTGTTGTTATTGAATATCTATACTAATATAATAAAGACGAAAGGTTTGTTTGTGTGTTTGTTTGGATTGAATAGGCTCTAAAACGACTGGAGCGATTTGAAAAAATCTTTCACTGTTGGGAGGCTACTCTCCCCGAATGACATAGGCTATAAAAAAAGGGATGCGTGCGAAGCCGGGGCGGACAGCTGGTCTTGTTATACGACGGGTGACTTACTTGGAACTGTGCGTGCGCGTCCCGCAGCGCTCGGATCTCTTCGATGGAGTTGCAGCGCACCGGGTCCGTGAGGTCCTCCTCGGCGTTCTCGAACCAAGAGTTGAACGCCGACGCCTGCGCACATTACACACTGAATTTTAACATCAAAATTACAACACGTAGATGCTTCTTACATTAATTATTTATTTATGATTAGCGCTCCCGGCAAACGTCGTTCTGCGCGGGAAAGCAGCGTTACATTAATCAATTAATTTGACTGAGGAATTTTAATAGGTTTTTGAGTTTTCTAATAATTTCTCCATTTTTTTTATAATTAACCTTCTCCGGATCGTAACACAAAAAAAGGATTCCGTGAAATCTTCAGCCGTTCTAACGCGGGTACTTTATAAATATTTACTTTATTCTCTTTTTTAGTATTTGTTGTATAGCGGTAACATAAATAATCTGTGAACATTTCAACTGGCTAACTATCACGATTACTTAATTCGCCGGGCACAGCTACCTGTAGCTGGAATAAAACTCCAATGTTTTATTCCAGCTACATACAGTCAAACTGTAATCGTGTCAACTTACCTTTTTAGCGAAGGTGAGATACAGCTCCTCGATCTGCCTGAACTGGTCCTGCAGTTCCAGCAGGCGCTGCTTCCTGGCGGCGGAGTCGGCGAGCAGCGCCTGCCAGCGCGAGATCACGTCCTGGTGCCGCTTGACGATCGCGGGCGTCTGCTCGTGGTTCGCCGCCACTAGCTGCTCTTTGAGGGACGTGATGTTCTGGATGCCCTCGTGCTCGAACGCGGCTAGGCCTACACGGAATTTATTCATGTAGGATGACAGGTATGGACGATTGCAAAAACGGAATCAATGTTGTAATGAGTGACTGAAAGAGAGAGTGAGTGAGAGCGGGTTGAGGAATGACGTGAGAGAGACGATACGTAGTGAAAGATGGTGTAACATTGTTTGGATTTAAAAACTATAAGATTTCAATTATTTGGCAGGTTTCCTTTTCGTTCCCGCATTCATGTCTGGGTGGGTGGAAATGGAACGTGAACGTACCTGCGTCGAAAGTGTCCTGCTTGGTAAGAAGCGTCTGCACGGTCGAGAGGTCCCGTCCGAACTCGTCCGAGCGCACGTGCGTCTCCTTGTCCGCGATCCACGACTCGACCACGTCCGCCTTCCACAGCAGCTGCAGGTACGCCGAGTTGTCCACGAGGGCGGCTTTGCGTCGCGCCGCCAGGCTCGTCAACTTGTCGAGTTTCGCCTGGCATAGTGTTTTATATGATTATTATTTTTCATAATTTTTAGGTCAGCTACTACAATGGAGTAATAATGGGTTTCATTGAATCACAGCTAAAATTATAATTAAATACTTATTCGAAGTATCTTCATTCTACACGCTTAGCTTACATACTATAGGGATGTGGTTGTGCCTGTGTTGTGTATGTGTGTGTGTCTGTGTTGTGAGTGTGTGTGTGTGTGTTGTGTGTGTGTGTGTGTGTGTGTGTGTGTGTGTGTGTGTGTGTGTATATGTGTGTGTGTATGTGTGTGCGTGTGTGTGTGTGTGTGTGTGTGTGTGTGTGTGTGTGCGTGCGTACCTGCAGTGCTCTGATCCTGTGCCGGAGCGCGTCCTCGTGCAGGTTGCCAGCGGCGAGCAGTCTCTCGCCCTCGGCGGTGAGCTCGCGCACGCGGTCGCCGCGGGACGCGAGCTCCGCCTCCAGCGCCTCGTGCTTCTTCAGGAGGCCCTGCACGGCGGCCATGCTGTCGCCGCAGTCACCCACTACAACCAGCTGCTGCTTCTCGCTGTGTCAAAGATCATGTTTCATTTATTAACACTGTTTATACAATAGTAATGCTCTATAAAGCGAGACTAGAAAAATGTACAACTTCAATTATTTATTTATTAACTAAACATTAAAAAATAACATGCTAAATAATGTCAATGTGTCGATTAAACGTTCGTTTTTGATACTGAACTGCTACAAGCTCATAGATTAATAACGTTATTTACAATAGCAAGGCGACATAGGGTGCGTTCCACTAAGCGCCCGCAACGCTCGTGACACCCTCTGTATCATTCCACTTAACGCCCGTGGTCGTTGCGAGCGATGGCTCGACGCCATAGATGACGTCACTGTTCGCGACCACATCGCCCACAAAATATTGGTGGGTCAGAGTGGGCTTTCGTCGCTCACGATGTGCGTTCCACCTACAAACATTCGCTTACAACGCCCGCGGTGTTTTCTCGTTAGTGGAACGGCAATTTCAGCGGTCGTGGTCGACGGCGTTGCGAGCGTTAAGTGGAACGTACCCATAGTTACATTTTAAATCCATTTAAGCACTCAACAATTTACTGATTATAACGCGACGTTGCAACCGTCCAAGTTGTTCTCCGCGTCTCTGTTGCAGCGCCGCATCCGAAACGTCGGAGGCAACTTATGTACTTTTACGATTAAGTTAAGTTTCTGTGTAGGTTTTGACATGTGTCCTGATCATACCTGATCCAGGCCTCCTCCTCGTCGACCTTGGCGAGGAACTGCTGGTAGGCGAGCGACTGCTGCAACTTGGCGCCGCGCTCGTCGGCCAGCGCCTGCAGCTCGGACCACGCCAGCGCCAGCGCCTTGAGACGCTGCTCGATCTCCGGCACGCCGAGGTTCGACACGTCCATTAGTTTCTCGCCTGAGTTATCAAACAAAGGCAATGTAATGTATGACAGCATTATTGGAAAAATAAGTTTTTAATACACGCTCTTTTACTAGTAGCATAAGTATAATAGATATTTTTGTGTCATAAAAGCTCACGATCAAAGGGAACAATAGAATAATAATATGGCATGGTAGAAAAATATGTATTTTATAATTAAATTACGTATTTTTCGCTCTCGAATTTATACGACGATAGAATAGATAATTCCTTTATAATTTCTGATGCCTTCGCGGTTATTACACATTGTAGTGCACTTTAGCGTTAGACTATTGTCAGCTCAGTCATGCTACGATTATGGAAACTGTAAAGAATCCGAAACGTAAGCAAATAAAATAAAATAAAAATACGCGAGTTAAATCCGTTAATTTTTTGTCAATAATATCTATTCATGGACAATTCACATCAATTGATCTAGTCGCGAACATTTTTATTCACAGACAACGGATAAACACATACCAGTACCAAGACTCAGGTACAAGTTCTAGTGTTCATTACACAATGATCAACCCTTAGCAGGATACGAACCCGCTACCTCCGGTTTGGCAGTCGGTGGTTCTGACTAGACACACAACGCACTAAATGACATAAGATATTCAAAATAAGCTATTTAAGTAAATGTAAAACGTCATACCCGCTTCCTGCACGGACTGTATGGCGGGCTCGTGGCTGCCCAGCTCGGCCTCCAGGCGCTTGTGTTTCTTCAAAAGGTTCTGCACGCCGGTTAGATCGCGGCCGTAATCGTCCGAGGCCACGAGGAGTTTCTTCTCCCTGTAAAATGGATACGTTGTTAGTTTGACAGTGTATTGATATAAATAAATATTGGTGGGAATCGGTTGGTGAATAATATGAAATTAAATATATCCCTATACTATAATATTAGCTTTTTGTACAGGGGCCCTTTTTATAACGTAGACTAGCGACCCGCTTCGGCTTAGCCTGGATCTCATTTTTTATATGGCCTATGTCGCTCGGGAATAGTGTAGCTTTTCAACAGTGTAAGATTTTTTCAAATAGGTCCAGTGGTTTAGAAGCCTATTCAAATCAAACAAACCTTTCCTCATTATAATATTAGTATAGAAGCGCACTAAGAAAGGGCAGACGGAATCACGGTCAGAAGGTAGGTAGTTTAATAATAAAGTAAGTACTAGGAAGTAAGAACTGGTAGAGGATGCCACATGGTATCAAATCTGTTTATTGTACTATCGCATGCTTTCGGGGTATGCCATTTTAGAAAAAAATTGCTTGCACTTGTTGCTTCACACACAGCCGCCAGGTACCAGGGTCGTTCAAGCGATTATTGCCTTAAAGGTGTAACATCGCCAGCACAGTTGATAGTACTTTCTTTTATTTGTGCAATAAAGATTAAATAAATAAGCACTCACTTGATCCACGACTCCTCATCGGCAATGTCCCTGAAGAACTGATGCAGCGTGTTGGCCTCGTGCAGGCGAGCCCGGCGGTGGGCGGCGAGGTTCTTCACCCGCTCGAACCGCTCGTTGATGGCGGTGCGCCGGGAACCAATGCCGGCGCTGTCGAACTGACCGCTCGACACCAGGGCGTCGGCTTGCGCATTCATGTCTGCATAGGTCAATACTTATATTAACATAACCTACTCACACATCATACTAGTATTGTAAATGCGAATTTGAGAATATTTGTTACGCTATCATGATTAAAATCTTGGACTTATTTTGATGAATTTTGGTATGGATATATCGCTGCTTTAATAGAATAGTGTAATTCGAATTATGTCATCATTACAATTTGAATTTTCAGTTTTGAAATCTAAAATGGCATGACGCGATGGCGTCAAGGGTAAGGTAGGTTTAATTCACATGGCCCGCGCCATGTTCTTGTTAAATAATGATAATACAATTTAAATCGGTTTGCATCGGTCTAGCTTGGAAGGAAATCATCATTTCGCATTGGAAATACCAGCCATGTAGACCGACCCACGCGCGTGTGTTATTGTACACACACAGGCTGCACTAATAAAGGGACAGGGCTTGGCTTTTAGTAGTGAATATTTTACAGATATTTCGAGGGACATTATTGGCCGTGGCGGAGGGTGGAAGGACTGACCATTGATGCGATCCTCGTGAGCCTGCACGTCGGCCTCGACCAGCTGGTGCTTCTTCATTAGGTTCTGTACGGACGCCAGGTCCTTGCCGGAGTCCTCGGAGGTCAACAAACTCTCCACCTGATAACACACACACACATCAACAAACTGACACATTATCGACAATAACCTGATACTTAGTATCAGCATAGCACCCGTGTGAATCCGGGGTGGGTAAATTTTCTATACATTTATGGATTACTAGATTCATCTTAAACCACTGGAATTATTTTAATGAGACTTATGCTTTTTTTGTGTGTCTGAATGGTTTAGATCCTCGGTTCTTAACCTGCGTGTAATTACTTCCGCGGGGGTAAAACTAGTATTTCGCGGGGGTAACAATCAGCTGGTAGTTGTCTCCAGCCCAGCGTAGCGCCCACTAACGCGCAAGTTCGTCGTTGAGAAGGAGGGGTAAAATCAGTGACCCTAGTTACGAGTAGGACACAAGGGTAACGGACCTATAAACGTTAAGAACCACTGGTTTAGATTGACAATAGTGCCTACGCTGTGTGTGTACGTACCTCTCCAAGCCAGAAGTCTAGATCCTTGACGGCGGCGATGTAAGTGCGCTGCTTGTTGGCCTCCTTCAGTTTCAAAGACTTCTCGGTTGTCTTCTGCGTTAGGAACATCCACTGGTCCGCGATGGAAGCGAGACGAGCCTGAATGGAAACAACAAAACATAAATTAAACCTTAAAATAATAAAATTCAATGTATTACGATTCTCGAATTGTCAGCTAAAAGGATTGGTATCAGACTACAGGATAGTAAAAAAAAAAAACTTTAGATGATATAAACTGGTATAACTTGTCTATTGTACGCAATGACATTTTAAATAGACACGAATTACGTGAACACAATTAGATTTTAAATTGAGAATAACAAATATGTTTTTATTTTATTACAGTAAGTAATAGGGTATTTGACATGTTTTTAAAATCCATTTTATATTATGTAGTAGAGTCTAAGGAACCCAGCAGTTTTTTTTAAATCTGGTATGTATTAGCTGAAAAACATCGAATTAAAAATTCAATATTTAAATAGTGTGCCAAAACGCTACTTTGACAATATGGCGCCGCAATGAGGTCGGTGACGTCACATGCCTGTTTGACAACTAGGCGCAACACAACTAGGTAAACAAAGTTTACGGGCATGTGACGTCACGAAAAACTCGGCTAATTAGGCGCGTTTTGTGTCACGTGACAAACGTTTAAAAAATGTAATTTTTATTTAAGGATTTTTAAATAAATCAATCATTATTTTCAACTTACGTTAATGAATAATCATTTTTTAACTCTTAATTTATACTGTTAACAGTAATTTACACTTTATTTTTCGCATTGTCAAAAAGCCTATTATGACGCTAGAGACTTCACTCCTCTCGCCATGCAATTTGTAGTTTAGTCTATTCACTACGGTACATTTTCATCCAGATAAATAATTGATTAAAACTATTAGTTGTCATCGGATCACTGGTTCAGAGTAAACCACATATCAAAAGAAGCTCTCTGTGATGTATCGTCGTACAACCTTTGTATTATGTTTTATCTCACGTGGACAATGATTCGTCTTGTGTGAAAATGGGTTTCACTGAATAGCTACATATTTGTTACAATCTCAGTTGTATAAAACCGTAATGTCTACTGACCTGCACGGCGTCCTCGCTGCCGCTGCACTGGCCGCGCTGCACGAGGTTGTCTCCCATGGCGAGCACGGCCTGGATGCGCTCGGCGTTCGCGGCGAGCTCCGCCTCGAACGCCTGGTGCTTCTGGTGCTTCGACTGGATATTAGCTGGGTCCTGATCGAAATAAATAATATCACACTAACTGATCGCTATTACACATAAGGAAACTATACAAAGGATGGCTTCTATATAGTTCGCCTAACTTTACCTACAGCCATGTAATCGGATACTCATTTGTGATCCTTTTGTTTACTAATTACTAACTGCGCCCTATGTAATATGAGCCACAGATTATCTTCCTTATATAGAAACTGTTTAACATGTTGATCCAAGTTTGTACTGAGTTATCTGGCAAATTTAATTCAAATATTCACGTGGTTGATTATATAAACTTATATGTTTATAAAGTAAAAATAATTATGTATTTAGGAGTATCTTCAGTGGGAGTTATTAACGGAGTAAAACCGTATGTTAACTATACTTTAATCCTTCACGCGCACGAGCCAACAGAAACGACTGACTTAAATCACCTCATTCCATTGCGTCAACTCATAAGTGTGCGAGTGCACTATTATTTGCGCCTCAGCATCGGGCCCCCACAAGTATTACCTTGTAGCTCTCCTCGGTAGCGAGCTGTAGTTTCTCCGCGATCCAATTCTCCATTTCGTCGGCGTCGCGTGAGAACTGTTGCAGCGTCTGTTCGTCACCCAGTCTACACACCAACACACAATATTATAGCAAACGATATCATTTAAATAGGTAATTAGATCACGTCGCGTATGATAATACATTCTTGACACGTCGCACGCTTAATCATATAACTATTAAAAGGGCTGAAGTGATAGCTAAGAACATTTCTGACTTATTTATCTTTCATATGAAAATAGAATCAAAAATTCATCCGTTCAGGATTATAATACCCCGTCATTTTGCATCGGGGGTTAAACAAAGAAATTGAGGACACATTATTGTAGCAGTGCTGATAATGCGTCTTATGTTTAAATCTCAATTTTGCACATTTTTTATTTTTATGATTGACGTGCAAAGTGTTCATTTTGTTTTTTCTAGACATTAATAGATATTAACATGTAAGTGTCCCTTCGAGTCTGAAATTTATTTACCTGGATCTCTTCTCGATGAGTGCCTCCTTCAAGTGACGCCATCTGTCGAGCACCTGGCGGCGTTTCTTGTCGATCGGATCGGCCGCGTAGTGGTCAGACGCGATCAGCTGATCGGCCAGGGTTTGCAGCTGAGCGATCTTCTCCTCCTGCAAGAGTGATGTAGTGTTTAGTTTATTTATCACTCACATTTATCAGAAGCAATTTCTCAAAATAAATATATGCTATATGTTGATGAAATAAATTAATAGTATATAGTATAAATTTATAGTGTTTAACGGGATATTGACATCCCTTAAAATCTCCAGATGAAGAACATTGTTCTGCTTCGCAGATTTACTTGTGTGCAGGCGAGTGCAGTGAGGGTCGCGCATGTATTACGTCAGGGCAGGCACTCCATACAATTTTACCATTGTGCCTATATGGAATGCACGCGCTTGCTTGTGTGATATAATAGAGTGCTTACATGTGCGTTGATCGCCTTATCGAAGTCCTCGTGCTTCTTGATCAGTTGCTCGACGTTGTCGGGCTGCGCGGCGTCCGCCTGGTCGGCCTGGTCGGCGGGCGCGAGGAACGCCTCCCGGGCTCCCATCCAGCCCTCGGCCTGCTCGCAGTCGCGGTAGAACAGCTGGAGCTCCAGGTTCTGGTCGAGCTTCATACGACGGCCCACCCACGCTCTGATGGTTCGTGATAAATTGGTATAAGTGTTTAGATTATACATGTGGGTTCGGAAATTAAACCAGTCAGATAGACGATTTTTTTGTATTTTTTCAAGTCCTACAATGTTACACTGTCTAGAATTAGGTATCGTCTCCCTCATGCCATTCCTTACAACATTCATTCTATTCGTACAATCTTTCTATAACTGTCATCTTACTAGGATGAGCGCTTAATTAGGTAAGAATATCTCGTGTCACGTGGATAGATTCGTACAAAGAGACAGAGAAATCAATTTAAACATAAACTTTTATCCCCCTTTCTCGGCTATAATATACCAAATCAAAACTTTTCAATTATCTGCGTAAAAAAGAAACAAAAATTTGCTATCGAATATTTCGTAATCACTATGATGGCGTTACATAGATTTGTAAAATATATAATAGTAGCAAAAAGACTGAATATATGTACAATATTTGCAATGACGCATTAATATATGACACATTATCAAAATCGCCCATGCCAGAAACTATAAAACACAAACATAATCTAGTTTTAAACAAATAAAAAAAACATTATTAACAAAAGAATATTCTCTCGGATTAATCTAATAATATTTGAATTCTAAGTGAGTTTGTTACACTTTCCCACTTGTTACAACTTTTTTTAATTTAGCACTCGTGTTTTATAGTCATTGTAGGCCTGCCCTAATATTGAGTAATAGTGGCAACACTCGTGTCTATGGATGGGCGTGGTCGCGCGAGACGTCATCGCAGACCCGTGTCATTCGGCCATTTTGTTCTGAGCTATTGCTCCTCTTGCGCGTAAGCGCAGCCGATCCCAGTTTTATTACGATGTTATCGTAGGTTGTGGGTAAGTCTTCTATGACATGCTTTGTCTCGTTCACGGTAACGCTTGTCCTTCATTATTGTTTATTTTTGCAGGATTTTGACTTTGTGTCAAAAGTGTGGTTATAACTGTCACCTGGCTGTCGGCGTAGGACTTTTGGTTCCCTCTTGGAACATCCTTTGCGCTGGCCCATCGGTGAGTAATCCATGTTTCTTTCTTGCACAATAATCTGTCGAATTCTGTATTTAACTTCGTTAATTTTGGTTTTAGGTGGACCACTTTATTTTTATTGGAAGCCCTCGTTCCGGGCTGTTGGCGTGCAAAGGCACCTCTGTGGTATTCACGCATCCCCCGACGTACGTATCTGGCTGAGGCTGGTCCCACCTTCTTATTATCTTGTTATTTTTGATCATCGTATAAACATTATCCTTTCTTTTACAGGAAGGGCTTCTTTATTCTACCTCTTCTTTACTACGGTTTCTTTATCCATCTCCTTTCTTGATGCTTCGGTTTTCTTTATTCAACGGCTTCTTTTTGACTCCGTGGCTTTCTGGGTTCCTTCTCTCCGTGTTGGTTCCAAGTGCAAGACTTTCCTTCGAGGACTCCGCAGGGAAGTGATTCACCCTCTATTTAATTTTTATCCCTCATCCAGGCGAACGCTGGGTGAGGTTTATTCATTTATACTGTTCGTGGCGCCCTAACTATATTCCTTTCTCTAACTATTAAAGCTCCAAGATAACCCACATACCCCTGAGCTTAGCTGGCAATTCTTATAAATACTGTTTGTATGTCAACTATATTAATAATAATAAGGAAACAACCTAGATCAGTATTTTCTAAGAATAAATAGACCTTTAATTATAATTCAACATCTTTATTTTTATAACCCTCTCCCTCAAAAAGGTAGAACGGTAACACACTTTATACTCGATTGTGATGAAATCTGGTATAGAGTTGTTGCACAAGGATAAAGGTAACTTTTTAGCCGGTGCCTGCGATATATCGATATTTCATGCAAGTGAAACCGTCGGGTATAACTAATTATTCAGTATTATATAAACTAGTATATCTGTAAGTGCATTAGCATAGTGCGAGAACATAATTTTGTAGCCATGCAAAACAGTATTTTAACGAGCATTGCAATTAATATAGAAAAGGTCACATAGCAAAAGGAAATAATAAACTGATAGTATTAATAAAAGGCGATGCTAACATATAATGCAAGGTATAAACGGTAGAAAATTTAAAGAGTCGTAGATGATAATGCCGGCTTTATGTTAAAATTTAATTGTAAGTATATGACTATGTATGTTTGCTGCATAAACATATCTGCCTGACCGGACTTAGATTGCCAGGACGGGCATGGCTAGTGGGGGTCATAAGTAAAAATAAAAAATGTTATAATTAATGATCAATCTTGCTTCAAGCTCATGCTCGTGCTAAGCTGAAAGAAAAACCTAAGTATAAAATAAAGAAACATTTCATTTATAGTATAATATTAATTTCGCTTAGCATTTTAATCATACATATTGCAAACTTTAATTTAAAATGTCAATGTTCATATGATAATTTCTGATGCATTCGCGGTAATTACACATTGGAATGAAACAACTATTAACGGAATTAACTCAGTCGCGCTACGATTATGAAAACTGTAAAGAATCCGAAACGTCAGCAACAAACAAATATATAAACACGCGAGTTGAATCCGTTAATGGTTGTTTTATTCCAAAATGTTAATATGGTTTATTGTAGTATTTATCTTGACAGACTTCTGGATATATAAAGGTGGAAAAGATGCCATCAGCACATTAATTACAAAATAAATAAAAACAAAACTATTCGCATGTAAAATTGAATCATTCGCTTGGTAAAAATATTTAATACAAATAATCGATTACGAAATATTCAAAACAGCATTAAGAAAAACAAATAAATGTATACTTGTATCTCATTTTGAAACGTTACGTTTTTACGTAAAATACGAACAAACATCCATCTATCCATCCATACTTACAAACTTTCGAGTTTATGATATCACCACAGTGGTTCTTAATTTCTTTAGGTCTTTTACCCTTATGACCTAAGTAGGGTCACTATTTTACCCCTTTTCCCAACAGCGAACTTGGGCGCTAGTCGACGCTACGCTGTGTTCAGAAGTGTCACTTTGAAATTCGGCGTACGAGACAACTACCAGCCGATGGTTACTCCCGCGAAATTCAAGTTTAACCAAGATAATTACCCCCAGGTTAAAAGCCCAGGTACATATTAGTGTGATTGATATTTTTCAAAAACTCACTTCTCGAGGTCCTGCCTGGCGTCGCCCATGGTGTTGAGTTTCTCCTGGATGTCGACGCTGGCGTAGTGGCCGCTCTGCAGCAGCTGCTGGCCGAACAGCTCCAAGGCCTGGAAGGTCCCGGCGCGCGCGTCCATCTCTGTACGGTGCTCCTGTTGTTGAATTATTCGTTAGAGGAGGTCATAATACGAGGCAAAGGCGAATCGAGTCACTGCAGTTTCGTCGTTTTTCATTACGAATGAAACTTGTGCGGATCAATAATTGCATACCCGGCTCGTCTGAGACTTATAATACCGCCTCCAATGTAATTATCTAGTATGTGCCACACTAGTTATCACTATTTTCTTTAATGTTGTGTGCTTTTAATAAAACTATGAACTCGAGCATTGGATTAAATTTTTTAGCCTTTTAAATGATGTGTTTTGATCTTCAAAATAACAAACTCAGTATTATAAGATTTATCATTTTACATTACAATTCAGTAAAGACACCAAATACAAACCAAAAGGAAGCTTTAGTATTTTCCATACTAAACATTTTACAATTGAAAAATGGATTAACATAAACACAATACCATAAAAAAAGTGAGTGGAAAAAAATATATAAAACATGAAATAGTAAACGGAAGAAAAAGATCACAAAACCACACGAACACACATCGAGGACATTTCAAACATAACAAAAAAAAAATAACAATAAACATGTGTGCAATCACTACAAAAATTAAAGACAAAATAGGTGCTTAGTAATTTTTCTATATTTATTGTATTTTCTATATATTTTAATAATGACTGCACACACAATTCAACACCGAAAACTTAAAACGACAACGAAGTAAGTGTTATTTTGGTACAGATAAGTAAGAAATAAAATAAATAGTGAATTATTTAATGTTGGTTAGACGTTACCACTAACTTTATAATTTTATACCAATTGTGTTTTACCTCGAATTTTGCAGTTCTAATTAAAATCATTAATATGCAACACTTTAAGTGTCAAATGACATAATTAGTTAATATTTGTGTTTTAGAAACAAATGCTACTTCGCAATTGTTATATCGATAAGTGTATTTACTTTGTATTTATAATACATAATATTATTATCTGTTCTGTAACATCAAGTGAGGTGAAACTTTTATCATAGATTAAATAAGATATCAATCGATATATTGGCAATAAGAGCGAAAGCTATTTTCAATAAACTTTGTCCATTAACCAAAAAGAGTTTTAATTTCGAAATATACCCATTGGTATGTTTCCGCCTGCCTGCTGATAAATAAAATAAAACCATATATGAACAAAATATGTTAAGTCTATCCCAGTAACGTTTTCGAAAACTATGAAACCAATATAGGTAAACACAGACTATTAAAATAAACTGAAATACCAGAGGCTACAGCACGTAAGATTTTTCACAAGGAAAGACGTGTTACTGCCAATGACTGCATACAGTGACAGATGCATTCTCACGAAAAAAAAATCCCTAACGTGCTAGCCGAGCATTGTAGAATTGTAGTCCAAGATCCGCACCTAAGTCGACCTTCAACCAACTGATAATAGTATTAAACATATTTTATAATAAATTTATTACATTCGAAAATTATAGTATGTTCTAAAGATCTTGTTTTGCGAGAAGAAAATTTTATTACAGAAAAACATAATTACAAAAATATAATCAATGAAAAATATATTCTATTCAACAATATATGATTCATTAGATTTCCAATCTTGATGTTGCACACAACATTTCGTTAAAAATTAATTTTGAAAATTAAAAATTGTCTGTTCAGGTTTAATTTGGCCAACCCATTTTTAATATAATTTCTATTATACTAAATTTATTATAAAATATGTTTCATTGTATTATCAGCTCAGTGAGGTCGACTTAGGTTCGGATCTTCTATTATAAGATAAAACCACACTCTTATTGCCAACACAGCATCCATTCTCACTCGTGTATTAATATTTAGTAAGGCTCGACGCGCATGCTCTCTGACCTGCGGCATAACGCCGTAACGCGCGTCAATCTCCAGTCGTTGCGTCTAGAAATACAGTCGGCTGTTATCCTGTGTACTCAACCTTATGACTTAAATATGAATATGACAAACGACATGTTCGTAAATTTATGTTTTTTTCCTTTCAACGGCACTTAAACTTATACCGACCCCAAATACAAGTGACGGTGAAAGGACAAATGTCATTTCTTAAAGATAATATCAATGCAATGAGCGGATCTAATTAGGTTCATAATGACAATGATCGAACGTGTAGTTTGTTTTATTCGTGTAGGTACTATGAAAATAAGACCATCAAGGCAGCTCCACTGTATTACATAGAACCTAACAGATGATCTGCTTAAAGTTCCGATTGTCTTAATTGGGAGTAGCTAAAGCGCGTACCATGATTGCTAGTTTGGACTGTATATTGTGTCCAAACTAGCGATCATGATACGCGCTCAGGCCACACAATGCTACAACTGTGGACGCGGCTTCAAATAAAGTGAGACAGGACATTGTGTATGCTTGTGTTTACCTGGTGTCGTTCGAGTAGCGCCTCGGCCCCAGTGACGTCATCGGCGAGCTCGTCGGAACTGACCAGCGCCATCATAGAGTTGATCCAGGCCATCAGATCGCGGTAGTCCGATAGGAATCTGGGTGAAAGATCATCGTTTTAGCAAATACTTTATCGCTCGTTAAACGGTTTACTGGTAGGGAGAGAGTATCCATTCAGGAGAGGTCAATTCTCTCGAGAATAATCAGATTAAAAAATGTATATACAAATTGACAATAACCTTCTTAACCTTTTTAGGTCGGTTACCCTTACGACCTAACTAGGGTTACTGATTTTACCCCTCCTTCCCACATACTTGCCCGCTAGTCGGCGGTACGCTGTGCTCAGATTTGACACTTTTTAATTCGGTGTACGAGATAATTACCAGCTTATACCCCATAAAAAAGGGGTAATTACCCCCAGGTTAGGAACCTAGGCTTTACACTCACCGTTGCAGGTCGTAGGAGTCGAGTAGCTTCTCCTTCCTCGCGTTGGCCCGCGCCTGCAGCTGCTGCCAGGCCTCGTTGATCTCCCTCTGCTTGCTGTAGGTGGCGTCGGCGGAGTCGCCGTGCGTCGACATCAGCCGGTTTGCTGTCTCGTCCAGCTGACGGATCTTGTCGCCGAGAGCGGCGAGGTCACGTTCCAGACCCTCATGTTTGCCTGTCGTGGTAATGTTATTTTATACATTTTAGGTATGATACGATTTTAATAGATTACACTGTTATAATCCCATGAAGCGTTATGTTCTCTTAAAAATAAAACCTTTATAAGATTACTACTGTGTGTTATCTCTTGTAACATTCCTCACAAACTATTGCACATAAATATATACAGAAAGTATTTTCCAACATAATTACAGATTATGAGGAAACCTATAAAGTCTATCAGTCTGTCAGTTATGACGGTACAGCGGTGCTTAGATTAGTGACGTTCTATATTCACCAACTCCAAAACAATGAAAATTGCGCGAAAAAAACATCAGCTGACGAGAGAGGTGAACATTTACTCACGCTGTAGTGTCTGCACAGATCGCAGGTCCTTGCCGAGGTCGTCGGTGGCGAGCGCGGCCTCCTTCTCGGCGATCCAGTCCTTGGTCTCGTCGACGTCGCGGTGGAAACGCTGCACCTCGTGGGCGGAGCCCAGCTGAGCGGCGCGCTCCGACGTCAGTTGTTGGAGGGACGTCCATTTTGAATTCAACTCCTGTACAGTGACACGAGTTAATAATGGAAGATATGTACCTCTTTGTACTATTGTTACAAAGGCTGCTTACTTAATAGCATAAAATAGTCGATCAAAATATGAATAGGACAGCCCAAATGACTTATTACCTCAATGGATTCTCAATACTTGTGAGAATGCAGTGACAAAAGTTCAGCAATGCAAATTTTAATATTTCCAGTAATGTCTAATAAGATGTTATTTCTACAAAATGCCTATGCCTGATGAATATAATATTTTTATTCACTTACTCTACTTAGTACATTAAGCGTTCTCTTATTAATTTATCACACTTTAATAATAAACATTTTTATAATATGATGACTTATTTTATGTAATACTTTAGTTATTTAAGTTATTTTTCTAGTATGAAATCTGACGTGTAAACCTTTCTCTAAATGTACAATTAAATTTCGCTTGGATCATACCTGCATCTGAGTCTGTATCTTGAGCGCAGCCTCCGTCTGGCCGACCGTCATCAGCTGCACTGCGATCTCGTTCATCTCGGCGAGACGCACTTCGTTCGCTCTCAGGTCGTTCTGGAAGTCGTCGAACTTCTTCTGCATCACCTCCACTTGTTCTAAATCTTCGCCGACGTCTTGCACTTGAGCGTGCATCTCCTGTACATACAAAGAGGGGTTAAGACTGCAATATCATTCATATATATTTTTGCCTCATAGTCATCTATATAAACAGAACAAAGGTTAGTTACACCGTTTATAACTAAGTAATGGCTGAATCGATTTTCATGATCTTTGTTTTTTTTTATCTCCACCCCTATTAAAATATAGATTAAATTTGAAAATATATATATATGTTTACTATTATACTTGACGACTTGGAGAAAAAAATATCATAATGATATTTTGTAAAATCTAATAATAGTTTTGATTTTATGTGTTCTATATATTGTTTTTTATATATTTTTGACGATCTCACTATTAGTGTATACTATTATAAATGTGAAATAAATGGATGTAGTGCTTGCAACTGACAGTACATCCACGGAGACCGCTGGTTCACTATAAATAAGATTACATGTACAGGACACAGATAAAGAGTGATATATTTAAAATTATATGTCATCATCGTCATCATCATCGTGTATGTCACCTTGTCCTTGATCCATGTGTGAAGCTCGGCCGCCTCTCGCACAAGAACGTACGCCTTCACGGTGTCGTTGAGTTTGTTCTGGCGGGCGCGCGCCAAGTCCAGCAGATTGTCGTATTGAGCTTCGATCTATATCACAAAATAATAGTTTAAACTGAGTATCATTGTTTTTATGTAGCCGGCAGTTAAAGGGCCACTATGTCTTTAAATTCGTTAACTTATAGATAAATTTAACCACAATATATTTACGACGGTTAAGCAAGTAGCTAATTAATTCACGACTTAATAACTGTTTCTAATAATATCAAGAATGACAGGTATATATGAGTAAAAACTCTTTGCAAATTTATACTTGGGATATAAATAATTATCATACCAATTGATCTAGTTTCAAACTAGACAACGCATAAACATACATTAATATATTCCAAAATCCAAGTCTAGATATAGGTATATGAGAATATATTATTATATAAAAACATATGAGATACCACAGGACTAAGATACAAATGCGTGTTCTGCACATTGACATTTGCTCTAAGCAGGATTCGATACCGCAACCTCCGGTTTCGTAATCAAGGTCTCAGACCACTAGACCAACAAGCCTAGTACACACTATCCTTACTAATATTATAAATGCGATAGTAACTCTGTCTGTCTGTCTGTTACGCTTTCACGCTAAAACTACTGGACCGATTTAAATGAAATTTGGTACAAAGAAAGTCTGGAGCCTGAGAAAGGACATAGGCTACTTTTTAACCGACTGCAAAAAAGGAGGAGTTCCACGCGGACGAAGTCGCGGGCAGAAGCTAGTATTTTATAAGTGTGATGTGGCGTATTACCTGATTCTGTCGGGCTGCGATAGAGCTGGAGTCTGCGAGATTCTGTTGAGATGAAGACAGTCCAGCGTCGATCTTCTTCACGTACGCGGCGGGCACGAAGCCCTGGCGATCGTTGACCTCCACCTTCCACCAGTCCTGTTCACAGGCGTTCGTTATTTGTTACCGATTGGATAAGAAAGTAGTGTACACGTAACATGTAGTTATACGACCATATTGTATCGTAACGCCACATAATTGCGTTTACTTGAGTTGAGTTAGTTTAATAAACATTAATAGAACAGTTTATTTTTCTTTTCAACCACTATTTAAATGCCTTATAAAATAGTTTCTTACTTGTGGAAAGAATATTTTTTTAAAGTGACTAAATAAGAAAAAAAGAAAACAATATCATAAAAGATCATAAACAATTATAAAATTAAAAAAAAATAGTTTCGCCGACTGTTCTGTTCAAAATACCAAATTATTACAATACAAATACATTATTCATTATAATAATATGTACTTCTTATAAAAGAACATTATAATTTCAATGTCAAGATACGTAGCAAACCAGTATTAAAAGATAACTGAAGAGTCTTTTTTTAAAATTATTTTCCTATTTATAATACCGTAATACAATAATCATACGTGTTGCCTTTACAAGTCTATTAATGTATTGTATATTTTTTTTATCAAATTTAGATGTAAACGTTTACGTAAAAGTATACGTTTGGTATAACTGTTATGTTATCTTCGAAAAAAACTGAACAGTGAGTACTTCGCAGCATGTCTTCCTAGCAACCAAAGTTGGCAATGCAAAGCGCATATTTGAAACTGTTTAACTAAAGTACTATATTTACAAACAAACGATTATTTTTTACATATCGCACTATTAACACTATTAAATTCCTTACAGCATGACCTACCTACCACTAAAACAGATTTAAGCTAATTCTTCTAGCATAAATCTGTTCACGTATTTGTATAAGTACGAAAACGCAGGATTTCTTAGACATACCAATTATTTTCTCTCCCCTGAAAAAATACTTTTTTGAGTTAGCTCTCTTTAGATCTAGGTGTACGATATATCAAAAATATATTTACGCGAACTCACTCTAGACTTCCTGCGACGCACCAAGCCGTCGACAAGCAAAACGCACAACCAGCCTAAAACTATCATATTTACACTACACTATACTATATCACTGGTATATCACAGATGAATTACTAATTAGACAAATCTACTCCTACATTTGTAATATCCTTTTGGAAAGCATCGTCGATCTTCTTTTCGGTAACACGTTCAAGAAAAAACAAAGTTAATTCAACTTGGGATGTCTTTTTTTTTTATTCGCGTTCGTTACAAGAACGTGTAAAAGCAAGTAATATACGATAAGATTACGTTATATTCGGTTCATTTCGGAGCAATGTTTCCTAACTCGTCGGAGGTGAGTTTTAGGCGGTGTACGGAGATAGACTGTTATATAAACATACCGGTGGCAGGCGGTTCGGAATCAAACAATTAGGTAATGACGCGTTCACACTGTTCACAGAATGTATACTTGTTGAAAAGTTTTTTTTTAATATTTTAACGTAATAATGTAAAACTTTAAAATGTTTTACAAATGTTTACATTAATGTCGCACAAATTAAACAATCTATACAATATTTTCTTCAATTAAAATGAATACATCATTTAGAATTCCCTTTTACGCTTTAGCAAATATTATTTTAATACTTCTGGTGAAAGAAAATAATAATTTACACTGGACGCTGTATAATAGACACGTGTACAAATAAAATAACTTTAAACAGTTTTATAAAAAATAATAATATTTCCATATTATTTTAAGCCAGGAAATACGTAATAATATGTCAATATGCATTACCCTTTATATGTATTCAGAAGCATCATTGGCAATATATTAGCGCCGTGACGTCACAGAACGCCAGCCCGGTAGAATGAGATGCTGCATGTATTATGTATGATAACAATAAACAATATCAAATGACGCAAAACAACGGAGAGCGGATGTTTAATATTATAAAACTACACATACCAATATATAGATTTTGGATTGTAAAGAAATTTCTGTAATTTCTTGCCACCTATCTTCTTATATATAAAAATGAATCGCAAAATGTGTTGGTAAGCGCATAACTCGACAACGCCTGGACCAATTTGGCTATTTTTTTTTTTAAATGTTCGTTGAAGTCCAAGGATGGTTCTTAAGGCGAGAAAAAATCGAATAATTGCCAGGAAAAACCCTAAAAACAGCCCTTTTCTTTTCCCATACAAACGTTGTCTAACTAAAGTTACCTAATTTGAATTTCGAACGGGCAGGATGACGTCTGCCGGGACGGCTAGTTCGACATAAAAATTGATAAATCTTTTAAGTCTCTATTTTGACCATATATAGAAAAAGTATATTTCTTTTATATAAATTACGAAATCATGTCACAAACTAACTTTTTTACTTTAGCTAGCTGAAGATAGTCAAATCCGGCCACGCATATACTAACGGTAAAACTTTTCGAAATATAAGCAAAATTAAAAAAAAATACACGAGTTTAATCCTGCAGTTGTTTAATTTCAATGTAAAATAACAGCGAGAACATCAGAAATTATTTTGCTTTCTCTATACATATATATTGGCATAGGTAATAATAACGACTTGTTATAAATAAGTAAATGGAAATAAACGGTATTAGAATGTAGTACATATTTACTTAATTATAAAACAAACGTGTGAACTAGTCTTATGCAAAAAATATATATAATTAAATTTATATTTTTATGTCAACGTTATTATAGTATTTAGATAACACAAAGTGATAAGCATTAGAGCAGATAATTATTATCTATAGTATTGTAGCAAGCATGGCATCGGACATCTGAAAATGTTTTGTAATACTCGGTTCAGTTGCGACAGTTCTTTTTAATAAATCGCGTTTTTCAACAGCAAAATTAATGTTATAATATTTCACTACTGCTAATCCTTCAAGAGTGCAGTAAAGAGTACCCTAAATTGTGACCTTAATTAATTATATACATACATATAAATAATGTTAGTTTTTTAGTTTTTAATAACCGAAATTAGTATTGAATTTAAGTTCGACATATTTTGAAATTTCTGGTTTGTTTCAAACACGTGGAATTTGGGTTTGACATATTTTGAAATGTACATACTTTGGTTTGTTTCAGACACTCGTTTCCGAATCAGAATCAATATGGAGTAAAGGTGTAGTTCAAATACAGCTTTAAATACCAATTGGTGACATTTATAATATATTAAAAACTTTATCAAGCGAATATCTTACCTTGTTGTTAGAATTGAGCAGGGTGAGCACATCGCCGCGTTTCATGGAGACCTCTCTCGGCGATTTTTCGGCGTAGTCGTATAGGGCGGCCACACACTCCTTGCCGGACACGTCCACTACAGGGGACTCTTGTTGCTGTTGGGACACACCACACTTACACATGGAGACTATGCGCTAAATTCCTACTAATATTATAAATGCGAAAGTAATAATCTGTCTGTCCGTCTGTTACGCTTTCATGCTAAAACTACTGGACCGATTTAAATTAAATTTGGTACAATGAAAGTCTGGAGCCTGAGAAAGGACATAGGCTACTTTTTAACAGACTGCAAAAAAGGAGGAGTTCCACGCGGACGAAGTCGCGGGCAGAAGCTAGTACGCACTAAAAATACTGAATATCTCAGAAAGTCTCTCTGTCGGTCTGTCTCGCTTTCACGATAAAACTACTGATCTAATTTGAATTAAGTTTAGTTAGGGCGTGAGAAAGGACATTTAAGCTACTCACCCTGGCTTTACACGGATCTATAATCGTTTTCAAAATGGTGTCGCTTTCCTATCAATGGTAAAAGAATTTTTGAAATTGGCACATTAGTTTTTGAGTTTATTAAATGCAAAACTTACACAAAAATACAAATCTTTCCTCTTTATACACTACTACTAGATTTGAGCACGTTACTACGAAAAAGTTGATACTAATGTACGATATAATATCTCAAGTAGTACTCACGCGGCAAGAGTTCGCCTGCTCCCTCAGGGACTTGATGGTATTGCCAAACGCTTCGAGGTCGCTAAGCAGCGCTTCGTGCTTCTTGAGAAGCGCTTCGGAGGAGTCCTCGTCTTTGCCGTAGTCGTGTGTGTTGGCCATCGGCTCCTTCTCGCGCATCCACGACTCCGCCTCGTTGGCGTCGGCGAAGTACTGCTGCGCTTGCAGTGAGTCCTCGAGGTCTTGCTTGCGCTGTTAGGGAGATCGTTGTACTTATAGTTAAATATGATGTTTAATAAATGTAGGGACACATTACACTGATTGTTCTAGTCCCAAACTACCCTTACACTACTTATAATTAAAAGTGTTCTGTTTATGTTGGGTCACATTTTACTAAGAAGTTACACCCGTATTTGTTTGAAAACCTGATACACATTTATACCCTTAACCCAGTATATTTAAGATTTTCTAAAAGTTATCATTATTTTTTAGAAAATCTCTAATATACAGGGTACCGGTGTTGAGCATATTATCTAAAGATTAATTCGAGGAAACACTCACGAATCTTTAGTACACTTTGAATACTACTAATAAACAGCAACTGGAGTATATATTAGGGTCTAAAATTTACACAACCAGAAAAAGACTATAGGGTCATTCCAGCGAAACCGGCACCATAGGCATAAAATATAAATAACTTAATTTATACATAAATACATATTTAGAGAATAGAACATTATGCCTTGTTTTATTAATCAATGAGTTTTTCATTTTTATATCAATATTTTCCATTTTATTCGTTTTTGACCGTACTCCTAGCGCCAGTTGTCCACGCCGGCCTATTTTTACTTTAAGTTTGCAGCCCTATTTCGCGGCATTTCTGAACATTACGGAAAAAGTGATACGTATAAAAGAAAATATATCTAACGCAGTTTAAACTAGTGCTAAGTAATTATAAATTAAGTTTCATGGTTAGTATTTATTGGGCTTCTACAAAAAGCTTAACTCATGTCCCACCCGTCACAGTAAAACAAGGTTTTTTCTTGTTAAACCTAAAAATATCTAACCTCTTGTTATCTTGCTTTGTGAAAGAAACAATTAGGTTGAGGGCGATTATTTTAGATCAAAAACGCGTTACATTACTAAATAAAAATTGTTTTTAACGCTTTTCAAAGTATGTCCCACCCGTCACATTGACGGGTGAGCGAAATGGGTTATCTGATAAAACTGACTTAGTGAGTATAAAATCGTTGTGTCAACTTTATTTAAACGTAGCTGGTTTATACTAAAGCAAATTATATGTGTTATGTCGTTTAATTTGGTGGTGGTATATACTGAAACTGACTCAAAGACGATAGATGAGGATGATAGAGACCAAACGCCAGGATTAAGTTTTTCCACCACTAATAATTCCTCCGCCGACGAAGACTCAAGTAAGATTGGGTTAAATTAGAGATTACTGCCAGGAAAAAGTCGAAAGAGTATAAATACCTCGCAGTTTCACAAAGTACCTTTGACTTCGACAATGAATAAAAGGTCATGTTTTTAAAATGTGTTGATAAAACTAGCAAAGCATTACGAATGAATAAGGAAGATGTCTCTTTCATTAAAACTAGTCATATTTTAGACATTCTACCAATTATTATCAATTTTCTGAGCCTGTAAACATTGAAAAGAAAAAACATTTTTTTTGTCTTTATATTCTAAAAAACTACTGAAATGATTACTTGTAACATTAGATAATTCATCTAAAAACTGATTTAAAATAAATACAAAAGAACTGTGTTTATATTTTTCATACATTTGTATGCCCAAATGTTACTCGTCCCACCCGTCACAAAGTACTGTCCCACCCGTCACAAGCTTTGAAAAGCAAAATTATTTTTATTTTACGAGTTATCTGCGTAAAGTTTACTAATACCTAATCTATACAATATCAGAAACTATATAAAAATAGGTTGTTTAACAAAAGTTACATAGTTTCTTACGAATTGCGAATAGTGTAAGTCAACTCTGAGAGGAGAGGTAATTTGAAGTCCCACCCGTCACACTTCTTATACCGTCAATTTCTCATAATAATAATGACATTTTCATACTTTTTTCGATGGTACAGTATGCAATGACTATTCAAGTATTTGATAATGTCATATTCAATACGTAAATCGTTGCCGTTTGTCAGAAATAAAGCGAAGTGCAGGCACAAATGAGTATAAATGTCCCACCCGTCACAATGGAATGACCCTATATCAATAAATTAGATAACTTTACCAGGTTCGTTTACCCACGTTCTTTATACAAAACTAGATAATTTACGTGTGATTTCGATGCTCATAGCATGTTCAAACATTCGCGAATTTATTCGTGATACATTTAATTGTTGTATAATTGAACATTAACCTGTAACGCCTTCTCCTGCAGCTGCGTCCACTGCTGGTGCAGCTGGTGCAGCCGCGCGCCGATCTCGTCGGCGGCGAAGTGGCCCGCGTCCCGCAGCGCCGCGCCGGCCGCGCGCACCGCCTCCACGCGCGCCTCGTGCTGCGCCATCTCGCCCATCACCGCCTGGTGCTTCTTCATCAGGTTCTGGACGCCGATCAGGTCGCGACCTTAGCACGGATAAGGGAATCAGTATTTTTGTTAAGCTAAGTTAGGGAGCAGCTAGCTAGTGAGCTAACACAAGAGTTGAAAAACTGATTCATATGTCCAATTGTCCATATGTACGCAACAGTTTTCTGTACAGATTCATTGTTTTTTATATGAAGTTAGAAGATTTAATTGTTCTTTTTTCTTGTGGCAGGTATAATGTCGTAAGGAATTAGATGGTGACCATAACGCAAACCTTCAGGTTTTCGAGTGAGCTTCCTTTAGATCTAGGTATTAGCGAGATAAATTTTCACAATTATAGCACATCTGTCGCGACGAGTGAAGTCGCGATGGTAAATAGGTATGTAAATAATAATCATATTAACACTAAATACTGATACTTTAGGGGAGGCCTTTATAAATAGTGAGTGGTAGCCTTTATGCTCTATCCATAGTAATTGTCTATGACCAACAAGTTAATACCGGCGCGTAATTCTCTGTCATATGAAAGAGAGTATTACTTTGAGTTGGTCGCGATAATAGTGTCGTCTCTTGGACATCTTGATTGCAAGCTAAGTATTCCTAAGTATTCCTAAGTATTCCTAAGTATTCCTAAGTATTCCTAAGTATCCTAAGTACTCTAATTACTTATCCTAATTGATTATACTTTGGACACTGTTTCCTACATTGTGTATGTGACATGACTATAGAAGGACGACCTGACTTGTAACCGAATGCTTATGAAGAGAGGCACGTTGTGTCTAATAAGAGAGACGAAGACGTACTGTCTTGTCTGGGTACATGTTAGTACATATGAAGAGAGGCACGTGGTGTCTAATAAGAGAGACGAAGACGTACTGTCTTGTCTGGGTACATGTTAGTACATATGAAGAGAGGCACGTTGTGTCTAATAAGAGAGACGAAGACGTACTGTCTTGTCTGGGTACATGTTAGTACATATGAAGAGAGACGAGGTGTCTAATAAGAGAGATGAAGACTTCACAGTCTTATCTGGTTTCCTAATGTGGATTATAAGAGAGGAACTGATCATTCCTATAGTAAACAGGTAACGTTGTATATAAGAGAGGCAAGGTTGATTGCTGCCTGTAATGTCCTAACTAAAGAGTCAATGAATATGGTAGTATTGACCATACATCTGGTATTATCTTATGTGACTTGACTATGAGACCGAGATGACTGATATATGCTAATGCTCTGATACTTTAGTAATATGTGATTTGCCCAGGAATATTATTCTACCCGTAAATACTGTTCTTGTGGGCAAGGGGCACCGATTCAGTCGGTGTCATCTATCTGTTATATTCTCAACAGGAGGTGGACCTATTCCAAACCATCAGGATATACAAAGCGAAGCAGATCACAGACTATTATATTCTCATTGCCCGGATCCAGGTATGATTCAGAATTTATTCTTATTTGCTAATCAATCGTGACGTTCTTGTGTAATATTCTGTACATCCTCTAATATATAATAGTTACAACTAAATACTAAAATAAGGGCGTCGCGACAACATCATTTATAGTAATAAAAAAAAACTACAAACTATACGTTATATTAACTCCCGAATTTTACAAATCCTTTCCTAGTGCATACATCATAGAGGCCTCTATACAACCTATTTTCCAGCTGTGCTTTAATCTTAAGAGTCGTTACCTAAATCCGTGTCTTAGTTTCAAAATGATCTAAGTACGTAACAAAAGTACAGTCAGTTACCTCTATTGGTGGACGCGATGATCGGTTCTTTCTCCCTGATCCAAGCGGCCTCGTCGTCCAAGTCCCTGAACAGCTGTTGCGCTTGCAGCGAGTCCAGCAGGCGGCGTTTGCGTATCGCCATCGGCTTGTCGAGCGCCGTGTAACGAGTCACTAGAGCGTCCTGGATCAAACATATTACTTTAAACAAGGTATCGACAAACCATGACTAGCTAAATGGATGTAATTAAATTACAGTTTTTAATGGGAGCTATTGTGAGTCGAATATTCCAAAATCACTTGGCCCTCATTTGTAAAAAATACAAATTTACGAATAATATATATATAACAAGTCGCTAATGTTGTGGCATGATACATGTTTTTATGCCGTAGCTTTTTTCTTTCTACTAACTGAATACTCATGCGCCTGCTGCAAAACTACATCTAGCGTCTAGATGAAACACATCTAAGCTAATATGTTAAATAACTATTTTTTTTACGCCATTAACATACAGGGCTGGAAATATGACACATATATTTCGATTACATGTTCTTACCAATAAATAAAACAAAGATATTATCATGTTCATATAACATATCATATACACACTACCCCTACATCAATCTAAGATGAAGATAATCAACCGTTTTGTGGTGTATTTAAATCAGCTCACCCGTTTTGCCTTGATGTTGTCCGCGTCAAAGTGTCCCTTGTCGATGAACTGCTCGGCCTGTCCTCGCACCGCGTCGATGCGTTCCGCGTGCGAGCCCACGTCTGCCTCCAGCAGAGCGTGCTTCTTCTGAAGGTTCTGCACCGACGTCAGGTCCTAGGGGTGACATTATAGGGCACAATTAATTTATGTAGATATTAGCGGTTAGCTCCGGCTTCGCATGGATCCCTATTTTTTTTGTTTAAATAGGTATAATATAGAATATGTCACTCGTGATTAGTGTAGCTTCCCAACAGTGAAAGAATTTTTCAAATCGTTTTGGGGCTTATTCAATCCAAATAAACAAACATATCCTCTTTATTATATTAGTATAAATAATTTCATAAATGGCACGATACTTGTGAATCCTCTTCACACGCTTGCATATTTGACTACGTAACTTAAAAATTAGTTCAATTAAGTGAATATCCTGCGATCATTGTGGGCCTCATATTTACCTACTTATAAGTTCGGGCTCTGATATCATAACATATGATTTGAGTAAAGCTTCGATAGCATGTAAAACACTATTATATCGATGTTATAATTGTCTTATGGTGTCGTACCTTGCCATAATCTTCGCTGAGCAGTTGCCCCTCGACCTCGCTGAGCCAAAGTTCAATGTCCTCTCCGGCGCGGTTGTACTGCTGCTGTTGAGACGCCTCCTGCAGCTTGGAGCCCTTCAGCTCCGAGGCGGCGACCAGCCGCTCCCACAGACCCGCCAGCTCGCCGAGACGTGACTCGATTTGAGCTAAGAATATACATACGTACTATACTACTAAACAAGTAATGCATATGAGTTTGAGAGCTACTGTCCCACCTAGTAGTTATGAGTAACAAAACAGAGTAGTTATGAGTAACAAAAAGTTCCTTCACGTCAAACTTACGTTTAGCAAAGTGCTCTTGCTCCAAGAGATCTCTGCCGGCGGCTGTGATCTCGTCGACTCTGGGCTTGTTGGCTTGCAGCTCCTGCTCAAAGTTCTGGTGTTTTTGCACCTTCCCGTTCAAGTTGGTCGGGTCCAGGTAAGAGTCGTCGGTCGCGAACTTCAGCTTTTCGTTGATCCAGCCTAAGGGATTATAATGACTTTATTTTACACTACTGTATACATTTTTAGTATAATGAGATGATTCCACTGAGCATAGAGTAAATTATCGATCGAATAAGAAACTATTTCACAGTGACTTTGAATAGGAACCTTTAGTCTCGTCGCAGTCGCGTTCAAACTGCTGGTATTTGTAAGCGTCTTCGAGTAATTCACGACGCTGGTTCGACTTCTCGAGCAACGCCGCGCGTCTCTCCAACAGCTGTTAAATAAATAATAAGTAAAATAATATTTTGCTTCTTTTGAGCTCGTTATTTCCGAGTTTCGTTCAGCTCGAATATACGTGTTGTTTTTTAATATCAATAATTTATTCCATTTGTTCCACCTAAAATTCTTGACAATATTTATAATCCATCTGTAATATACAAATGTCACCTGTTGTATTGTGGTCACTGGACCTTCAAAAGTAACATTATAATAATATATTCGGTATAAGTTTGAATTAAACCTACAAGAATTAACGAAATCTAACGAAAACGGTTAACGTGACTTGTACTCAGTTCATGTGACTTGTCTATGGCAGCAGTAGAAGTTACTTGTTACAAATAAACAATACATATCTCGTATGTGTTACTCACCATTTCACGTCTCTGAGCGACGTCGTCGGCGGCGTAGTGCTGCCCTTCGATCAGCTTCGAGGCGAACTCATCCAGAGCTTTGATTTTCTCCTCTTGAGCCGCGAGAGACTTCTCAAAGTCCTCGTGCTTCTTGAGAAGAGCCTCGACCGAGTCCAGGGAGTCGCCCACATCCTCGTTGGCGAGGAAGGCCTGAGGACACATTGCTATTTAATATAACTCTGTAAGAGTATGAGTATTACTTGGTTCAGTTAGTTTATATACGAGAAGTACAGCCGGTTCAGTACTAGGCTATCATGAGTGTAAGTAGATTACCTCCTGCTTGTGCATCCACGCATCAGCCTGCTCGGTGTCGCGGTAGAACAGCTGGAGGTCCATGCACTGCAGGTAGAGCACCCTGCGCTGCTCCCACAGCTGCTGGAGGGCGCTGCTTTCCCGCTCTAAGGCCTCGAGGGCCGAGGACACTTCAGCGGATGCCCGATGGCCGCTGTCTACTAGAGACTGGCCGGCCGCCACGCACGCGCGGATGACATCTTCGCGTGCGTCCATTTCACCCTAAAGAGACAAAACAGGTTCTAAACAAGGTAAAAACTAAGAAAACTTGACTATTTCTATATTCACACCCTCAAAAATTTATTTCTTTAGCGTATCGTGTCAACTAATATTGCTATTTGTAACTTTGTCAGGAGACAGTGAAATTGGACCTTGCTATGATATTGTTTCGTGCAAAAGAAGCATTATTTATAAGACCCACCTTGTGCTCTTGGTGACGCTCTAACAGCGCCTCGGCGCCTGGTACGTCCTTGGCGAGATCATCGGCCGCGATCAAAGCGCGAATATCGCTCACCCAGGATACCAGATCGCGATAATCCGCCAAGAAACGGTGCAGGGCGTACGATGACTCGAGTTCGCTTCTGCGCTCCTGGTAAGGGAATATTTAATATTTAGAAAAACATTTCAAAATTACTTAACTGATAATTGATACGGACTTTCGGTGACTGGAATTGCAATATAAAAATTACGTGAATAAATTGCTGTCACCCTTCCTGGAATAACTTTCAAATACATACCTTGGCCTTCTGAACCAGTTTCTGCCAGGCGGCGGTGATCTCGTCACGCTTGGCGTGGATGGCAGAGGCGTGGTCTGTATGAATGGCGGCCAAGCGAGCCGCCTCGTTGTCGAGGGTCGACACCTTATCTTCCAGAGCGGCCAAATCGCGTTCCACTCCCTCGTGTTTGCGCTGTTAAATTATAACCAATTGTAGAATTGCATATTTTAACAATTTGACACTTTTACCTAATAAAAAAGCAATACGTACTTGGAGAGTTTGGACTGTAGCCAGGTCACGGCCGTAGTCGTCCGAGCCGAGTACCACGTCCTTCTCGGAGATCCAGGCGATGGTCTCGTCTGCGTCGCGATTGAAGCGCTGGATCTCGTGCGCTCCGAACAGACGCTCCTGGCGCATCAGCGCCATTTGACGCAGACGCTGCCAGGCCTCGTTCAGCTCCTGTTAATTAAAATCACAATTTATTTATAAAGTAATATAACACACGTCTATAAAATATGCAAAAGAGATCAGAATTTGCCCGGAAATCTAACTTTGCATATCTGACATATGTTACTAGGTTGTCATAGCCAGCGAGTACTCACATCCTTCCTCTTCACAATGGTCTCTCGTTCCGGATGCCCTTCGAGGACCAGCCTCTCAGCGAGCTGGTGGACTTCAGTCACGCGGTACTCCTGCGCCGCCATGTCCTTCTGGAACTCGTCGAACTTGCGCTGCAGTACTTCGACGTGCTCGAGGTCCGAGCCGAACTCATCAGCGCAGACAAATGTCTCCTAAAAGGGGAATATATAATAAGTAAATTTATTCAATGGAATGGAAACATAAACATTACTTAACTATTGCACTAAATGTATTTAATTGTTACAATAATTCAATACATTGTTGAAGTAATTCTCCTACTGTAATGTTCGTGTATAACATACCTTATCATGTATCCAGAACATGACTTCATCGCAATGCCTCAAGAATTGCACAAGCACCAGCGCCTGTTGCAACTTCATGCCCTTCTCGGCTAATCGCGACAACAGCAGCTCCCAAAGACGATGAAGCTCGTCCAATCTGCGCCGGATCGTGTCGGAGGCGAAATGGTTACCCGTTATCATCTCAGAACCGGTGTTATCAAGAACGACGATGGCGTTGGAGTGGGCAGCAACCTCCGCCTCGAAGGCTTGGTGTTTCTGGATCTTGGCCTGATGAAGTAAAAGTAGGTGAAATTTGATACAAAAAATATACGTCAAACATCGTTTGGTGGTAGCTAAGAACAAAATGCATTATGTTTTCATTGGTAAATATTTCTATTAAATTGTCGGATGTGGCCACACCTGCAGGTTGGTGGGATCTTTGTAGCTCTCATCGCTGGCCGCCTGCAATTTCTCCTGGATCCAGGACTCGAGTTCGTCGGCGTCCCGCTTGAAGTACTGGAAGCGCCTGGAGTCTTCCAGTTTCTCGCGCTTGGCGCGCGCCTCCTGCTTGAAGTCTTCATAGCGATTCAACACCTATGCAAACGAATAGACCAATAAGTAGGTATAAGAACCAGTTTATCATTAATCTGTATAAAACCGAACCTGTCTCAAACGTCACTCTCAAAGATCTTCACATCTTTCTCATATGTAGTTCAGTACGACGGAATCTGTTAACAGCCTTTTCTATTAGACTATCATGACAAGACAAGAACACAACAAGACAAAATGTCAATATGTAATGGTTACCTGCTCTCGCCGCTCTTGGATATCCTCGGCTGTTTCGAGGATCTTCACCTCCTTGGGCGGCGGGATCTGCTCCATGGTGGATGCGTCAGATCAACTAGGACAAAGTAAATATTCATAAGATAAGATAGGTACGTGAATATTAAACGGTGTCGACCGACTTACGTGGATGTATTTTTGACTAGGACATAGGTTCGGGAAATATTTTCGAAAACACTTTTTATTTTTTAATAACTTTCAGTAAGCTACTAAAAGTAAATACTTGTGATGGTATTTTCTGAATAGGGAATATAAGCACAATTTTGAATTTAAATTTAGGCGACGTCTGTTAATTCTGTTGTATTCGGAACAATGGAACAATCCCAATTTATTAGTTGAAACAAATCCTTCCGAAGGTTAGGTACCTACCTACATAAATTGTGTACTTTCTATATACTCATACTATGCTTTCTAAATATTCTATATTCGTATTTTAGACTGCCTATTCTTGTTTCGCAAAAAAAAACACTAATGATATATATATACGTATAGATAGCTCAAACTGCAGTTGTCACTATCGTTATCTTATCTGCAAATCGCCAAAGACATATTACTTATCTAACGTAACACAAACAATCCGGCATAATTAACATTATCAACGGTTATAAAAATATTTTAACATTACATGGCTTTAATCGTACGAGCCGGGATATTGAAACTACTGCAATGAACAAAGAACTATCACAAATACTGCACCGAGTGCAGTCACAAAAATCGATACGGGCTATTCAACAGTATGTACTTGTATGCACTAGGCACGGTGTGTCGAGCGTACTCGAGTAATCGGTTGTTTTTTTTAATCTAGTGCAAAATCCCTACTAATCCCTACTAATATTATAAATGCGAAAGTAACTCTGTCTGTCTGTCTGTTACGCTTTCACGCTAAAACTACTGGACCGATTTAAATGTAAATGTTCGTTGAAGTCCAAGGATGGTTCTTACGGCGAGAAAAAATCTAATAATTGCTGGGAAAACCCTAAAAACAGCCCTTTTCTTTTTCCATACAAACGTTGTCTAACTAAAGTTACCTAATTTGAATTTCGAACGGGCAGGATGACGTCTGCCGGGACCGCTAGTAAGAAATAAATAACGATACAATTCACCTAATTAACCCTTTAATGTGTTAATTATTAGCACCATACGAACATAGCAAACTTTTACGAATCGTAATATTTAATTCCATAAACACGAAAGCATTTTCTATAACGTTCGTGGTCTATAATAAAATAAATAATGTTAAAAGTCTACAGTTGTAGTTTTTGGGTAAATTGTAATATTCTAATGTGTCCCCTTCGCACTTGAAACGGAGTGTAATCCAAACTGGTCGGATGAAATTATATCGACGGTATCGCATTTACGTCCGACCAATAATCCGATCTATTACGTTGCTCACTAGGCTAGTAACTATCTTAGTAACTAATTCCACATCTAGATTACGTTACAAAAGTGATGAAAAAAATCGCCTTTAATAAAGTTAATTAATTTATAAACCTTATTGTCGTCACTATTTTAAGTATGCCGTGTGATTATTTCATTTGGTTACTTTGCATTATGAAAAGTTATAAACGTTACTAACCTACTCGACTAAACTATTAGCCTAGTGCAAACTAGGCTTAACATCCTAGTTATTTAGTACGGTTGTTCACGGGAAACGCTCGTATCGTTTGTCCTAGCTCACAGATTATACAGGTATTGTTTATTCGACCTCGAGAGCAAATCGGACTGAAATACGCATCCGCTCTTTGTACCGAGGGTCCGAATTGAGTCAAGTAACTTTTAAGTAGTAAACTAATTTTATGTTATGAGACAAACTTAGTGTTAAATATATGAGAAACGGGGTTTTAGAGTACACGGTTACAAGTAAAATAACTTAAAAAATATGTATGAAATAATTTCTGATGCCTTCGCGGTTATTATACATAATCGTAGCACGACTGAGCTGACAATCTGAGCTGATTGTCAGCTCAGTCGTGCTACGATTATGGAATCTGTAAAGGATCCGAAACGTCAGCCAATAAAAATAAAATACGCGAGTTAAATCCGTTTAAGTTGTTTCATTCCAAAATATATACGAAGTAAATATATTATTATATAATTGGGAACCGATTTCAAGGGATTACAGGATTTATTTTCACGACATTTTTCTGAAGAGTAGGTATGTACCTATACTAGTATATGTAAAAAATGGCACACGTTTACGAAACACCCTCCCACGTTTCGAAGGAGTCATGACTGGGCAAGAAGTATAATCAAAGAGGAAATTGGATAAATTAGACATGTTCACTACGTTACACTGGACCCGTTTGTACCGACGATAGATTTTATGTAACAAAAGGAACAATAATAGGTAGGTATGTACGTTCAGGAGGATAAATAAATTGTTAATAAGTAATTTATGTAATTTTACAAACAAACCTTCTAATAAGTAATACAGTATGCAGTAAGTATTTACTGCAAGTTGTAAATTCACCAGATTCGATTTTATGAAACAAGTTTTAGATTTAAAATCGCTTTATACGTATGTTAACCAATTTAAATATACCTAGATGTATACCTATAAGAGTTTTCACATGACTAATTAATATATTCTCGTAAAAACATTAAGGTTTTATAATAGAAGTTCAATACTTTATATAGGTACATCGAGCATCTTTCCACGCGAACGCTCCATATAGTACCTACTTAGGGCGTGACCCGAAGCCCCGCCTAATTCATACCTCACTATTACAGCACACGGACAAATTAAAAGCGCGTAAATCACATCTCGAGTAACACGCAAGAGGGACTTCTCAACTTGGCCGGTTAGTCAATACTTAGCTAACACAGACAAATTGGTCGTAAAAAACCAAGCGCCTAACGAATTTAGCTCCCATTTTAGTTTTAAACGCAGACTTTGTTTACGCTCGTTTCGAGGCCGTTGAGATGACGGCATGCTCAACGGACGCTGCAGTCCGCGCGGAAGAATGGATTATTGTAAATTTAAGCATTTATTCAATGTGAGAAAACAGCAATTTTATACAACTATGCCGTCACACTAATCACTTATGATGCAAACTCCTGTTGTGCCTTAACTTAGACAAGCAAGTGGCAGAATATGCACATTTTGAGTAGGAATTAGAATATAGTGCGCAAAAAATAACCTTTATTTATCATGTACGCATTTATGAATAAACGATCAGACAGTTATTTAAAGCTTAGAATACATTGGAATGGAACAACTATAAATGGATTCAGCTCGCGTTTTTTATTTTATTGGCTGACGTTTCGTAAATTGTGGTATCAATAATCGTAGCAAGATTGAGCTGACGATAGTCTAAAGTTAAAGTGAGTTTCGCAATTAAATAAAATACGCGAGTTTAATCCGTTTATACCTACCTAGTTGTTTCATTCCAATGTGTACTTAGCGCGAAGGCATGAGAAATTATTAAGGATACAAATTATATTTCATACAATTGAATTTTTGATCGACTATCCATTTACCTAAACATTGTAAGATAATTCACTAACAAAAGAGATTGATTTGATGAAACAAACATCGCGATAAAGGAACAGGTAGACTCCTTAAAGAAAAAATCGAAATCCTTATAAGAAACTTGCCGTCTGTTATAATCAATTTGGTCTGTTTCTAACGATTCTTCATACCGATCACATAGTGGTGTAAGGGTAAGCAAAATTGTCCCGTTTTCCGAAATTAAAACAATTTTACGCAGTTCCAGAAAAAAAAGGGAGGGGGAGGGTGGCTTCTTTTTTTATCTTACTGTTAATTTAACTAAATAAAGTATTATCCCGTTTTGAGTAAAAAAATGAATAGTCACGTTACGTAGGGGTTGGTATGGCAGTAACCGGCACGTATTGAGCAATAACCCTATAATATAGCTTAGAATATTATCTCACTACTGGTACATGTAGGACAGTCTCGCTCTTCAGTGTTATAGTCAAAAACTAACACACAAAAGGTCATCCACTTGACATCACGGGCTGACATCATACGACCTTGTGACTCACCGGCGTGCTCTATTGATAACTAAAATGATGATACCACACAATAAATAGTCTTTAAAATTCTTTAAATACTTTGCTAATTGATTACTGGTTAGTTTTAAATTATACAGTTATTTTGTCGAAGCAAATAGATTAAGTTATAAAAGTACAGTGTAGCCAATTTAGCGATTTTGTCGCTAGAACTAGCGACTTTTGCTTAAGGCTTACCGACCAAAAAAAAGTTTTGACGACAAAAATAGTTTAGCGACTTATCTGGCGACTTTTGGAGTACAAATTAAAACAGTTCTAGAGCCAATAATAGATACATTTTTTGTCAAATCATTTGTATATTGTTGTACATTTTTCGGCGAACTTTTTATGGTTATGTTTTAGTTTTAGCGACTTTCTGGCGACTTTTGACTTTGAGTTTAGCGACTCGAATTTCTAGGAGTTGGCAACACTGTAAAAGTATGGTAAAGTACAGAGTAATAATATTCAATTAAAAAGAACCTTCTTTCTTTTAAGTCGGTTAATACGATCTCATTAATACTTTTAATTTTAGATCAGCTAATAAAAAAAGATATACAAGTAAAATTCATTACAATTGTTTCTTGTTATCCTGGTTTTTTGCAAGTAATGACAGTATTAATAGACAAATCTCGAGTGGAAATCATAATCTAAAAACATCAAGAGTTCTATGACTTATATTACCTGCTAAAGGTATCAAATTCTAGCTCAGTCTAGTTAAAAAAACCTCAATGTCTGATTAATATTAAGTTATTTACATGTAACTAATCAGTGAGTATTGTAAGACATACTTGAATGATTGGATGTGGTCATGCTCGGGTGTGGTCAATTTAGAAAATACAGAAAGAATTCAATCAAAGCAATGAAGATCTTATTAAAGTGCCAAATCTATACTAATATTATAAAGCTGAAGAGTTTGTTTGTTTGTTTGAACGCGCTAATCTCAGGAACTATTGGTTTGAATTCAAAAATTCTTTTTTTGTTGGATAGACCATTTATAGAGGAAGGCTTTAGGCTATATAACATCACGCTGCGACCAATAGGAGCGAAGAAACAGTGGAAAATGTGTAAAAAAAAGGGAAAATAACTATTCCACATGGACGAAGTCGCTGGCAGAAGCTAGTTAGAAATATTTGCAGTAACAGTTGTTTAAGTGTAGATATAAAAATACTATTAGGGATCTCAACTGTACCAAATAAACTTTAGTGCTATATTTGCTAAATTATGGCCTGCGTGCTGGTCTATCGGTCTTGTATATGTATGTTTATCCGTTGTGAAGTAGCCATAGTACAAGCTTTGCTTAGATTGGAACTAGATCAATTGGTGTGAATTGTCCAAAGATATTATTATTACATATTAATTATTTGTTGGTGACAAAACTACATTTTGGATTTTTTCAGTATTAATGAACCTGCAAAAAGTACAGATTATAATGACTTTTAATTAGAATATTTGCATATATATATGTGTGTGCATATAGTCACTTGTTTATTATTATTAGATGGACAGATGACCATTCAGGATAGGAATTCATTATGATCTACTCCGTAACCAATATTTTGCTCCAGAATAAACAAAAATGTCCAAAAAATGTAAATTTAGAGGAAACAAGGTGGTTTGAACTAGGTTTAGTGAAATTATTTTGTTGGTATGGATAATATAACAAGGAAAATGTAAAACAGGCGAAATAGCAATACAAAGAGTCTGTTGACATCCCCTAAAAATTAGTCTAGTGTAATTCTTATTATTTTTTAATATGACTAATGAAAATAACACACGTACCTAAATATTTAACAGATTAAGTACTTTAATTATGTTATGGATAACAAGTTAGTAACAAACCTAATTTAACTCATATTAAGTTATGGAATTAATAAACTTTTCTCTATTTAAATTCATAATACCTATTCATGGGAAAATGTTTTTTCTTTAAAAAGAAAGTTTAGGATAAAATTTCGCTTAGCAGAGGCAGTGCAAATTTAATAAATGCTAAACAAGTCTCTATGAATTGTAAATAAGTAACCTATTCTTAATTATTGTCATTACTACTACACAAGTTGACTAACTTTACTAAAAACTATAAATAAGACGTGCACTAGTGAATCACGTACCTGGTTTCAAGCCGGACGTTTCAATCGATATCTACTGAATGCACTATCGGAAAAACGCGAGATACGGCCCGAATAGCAATTACGATGTGATAGAAAGTGTAGGCGAGACTGTGCGTGAGCCCCACCGCTCCAGATTCCGATGTCGTGCACCTCCGACTCCAGCGGCCGGCATATATACAAGTATGCCTACCGCATACCTACTTCCCTATTACGACCATGACGTAATGCTCCAAAATAAACCTAATAAGGATAACGGTCGTACCAAATTTAGACTTCCGTAGCACCGCAAGGAACGTACCCCGTTTTAAAATACTATTTTTGATCATTAGTTCCATTATTCATCCTCCATAATGGATTTCGGATGTAGGGGAATTGGAATTTGCCGATACATGGGTGTGTCAGAGATAAGAAAAAATATCAATTAATGCTACTTATAATTGCTATGTTTAGTAGCTATTAACAATGTATTAATAAACTTACCTGAAAAGTAGAAATTTTGATGGATTTTATGTTTATTATTCACTTTTTAATATAATTTTTATTAAAACTCGTTCGTTCGACGTGCACTCGCGTCACTCCGCCTACGACTAATGTTGCTACATTTGAAAATTTATGACAAGGTTTGATCGATCGACCTCATTTTACTGTGAATAGATTGTGCGTCATCTATTTATGATTCTAATTTTAATCGGTTCCTTAAATGTAGAAAGCATTGATTACACCTTTGTCGTAGTTTATTTAAATCTTTCTCGGATTTAACATTAATTGGAATGCGGCAACAAATCTATGAGTCGGGCAACATAATGGCATTAAAAAAACCATTGCCTACGACGGTTTAAAAGTAAATAACGACACTCCGCGTCTAGCAACACTAGCGAGCAGTTGTCAAAAAACTCTTGTCCTGTTCTGTGGCTCGTCCTGTGTTTGTTGTATCAATTTGTATGTCAATTATCAATTAACCCTTGTTGAATGATGGCCTGCTGATTATTAAAAAGCAGTGGTCCGTACGATATCTATTGATGAGCACTGCGTAACGGATGTGAAGGATGGCGGCTGGTGGCGAGGAGTTGTGGCGCGAGTGCGCGTCGTGGCTGACGAGATGTGGGCTGCTGCGGCCGGACCACAAGGCGAATTGGGAGTCGAGCACGATCCACGACCTGGCCTATACCCTGAGAGACGGTGTGCTGCTCTGCAATCTACTAAACGCCCTGCAACCTGGCTGTGTCGACATGAAGGACGTCAACCAGCGTCCTCAAATGGCGCAGGTAATTAAATCATCCTACGACCTCTCGCCTAATTACTGTTATCATTCGACTACTATAACGTGTAAAATCACAAAAGCATTCATTCATTCTTCACTTACTATGCTACGTCGATTTGTAACTTTTTAAGATACGCGCGTAAATATGTGGTATCGTTTATTTTATCATCTGCTAAGCATAAATCACAAGTCAAAGGTACTTCCTGCATGTTTGGCTGATAAGGCGTTACAGTGTGCAGTTATGTGTGCATAATGGTTAATTATGCATGCACCAATGAATGGCAGCCATATCCATTGAATGTTTGAATACTATTAAATGTATACCAGACATTATCTCCATCGTGAACTCATGAATGAGGAGATGTGTGTGCTCATAAATTTGTACTTGTTTATTATATTACACTTTGTAATATAGGTATGTCTGTTTGTTGAATTTATTTTGGTTACTAGCATTAGTAATGGTTTACATATTGTATTGTGAACATTTAAGATAGCAATCTGCTGACTGTAAGGATGGTACAGGAAAACAATTAAAATAAACTTTTCCTTTTGTATACAAAAAACATTCCTTGTAGGGAAGGGAAACAATTTGATTCCTTGTGTAGGTGTTGTAATAGATCTCTGGGTTTTTTTTCACTTAATATGCAACATCAAAATTAAATAATGAATGGTATGACTCTATAAAATGAATTAATTTACAATTTAGAAAACAATCGATTCATTTGCTCCCATATAATTAAGTTGACATGATATGAAATATGTTTTATTGGGGACTAGATCAGTCAGTTAAAATGAACCATGGAAATATTTATATTTATTTATTTATAATTATTTATTATTTCATGTATATAAGAATATATATGAACAACTAGTTTGTTCAAGACTGGGTCTACACATGATAAGTACCTACTCTATTTAATATTTTTATAAAATATCGCTTATATAATGTATACACTGAATTATTGTAAAGCTTCATCAATAATCATCACCTTTCTTAATAGAACAAGATGTCATGTTCAATTAAGAAAGGTTATATCGAACATGTCTGGTCACACTGCATGCTTTTAGGCACATAGGTCAAGTCCAGATTGAGACTAAAAATACCTACAGACAGCTTGTTGAAGTCAGAGTCGAATATTGTGTAAGGCAAGGTGGTCAAATATATTGGCACACACTAACGCCATAGACCTTATGCCAAACGGCATTAAGTTCGCATTTTGTACATTATTTACTTTTTTTTGTGCAATAAAGAATAAATAAATAAATAGACAAAAGAGACATGTACATATATTAGAGCCCCTTGAGTACATATTTGATACTTATTAAATTATAACGCTATTGTCTATTGTCTATTATACTATAAAAGTTATAGGTATACATTTAATTCTTTTAGACTTAACTAGCTTCTGCCCGCAACATCGCCTGTGCACGATCAGCACCCCAGTTTAATCTAAAATTCATCTTAATGCACCCCTACTTTATAGAATGAACCCCTGTGAAAAATGACAAGTTTCTAACCCCTATTGTTAGGCCCTGCTTTGATATCTCAGTCATTAAGTCAGCTTCTCCTTTTATGAATAGATAAAACAACTGAGAAATAATTTAAAATATACTTACCTTGATAAGGACAACAGTCTTTGATATATTTTTTATTTTATTGTTTAGTTTATCATTTGCATTTCACAATCGTCAATTAAAACGCCATTATGAATGTTGTCTGCGCAAGTGTGTGTTAATTGAAGATGGGAACCGGCATATGAGCAAATGAGCACCTCAAATTAATGTAATCATAGTGTATAAAATTGTGCTGTCTAGTAAAAAAAATATTGCTTACATAAGCGTATAAATGATCCTCTTTCATTTGATAGTCCACTCACATATTTGGGACATTTGGTTTTTCATCCCCTCCCCCTTTCCTTATCCCCCTTAATATGGTATTAAAATGACGTCACTTAATTAACCATGCGTTGTCATCCAAACCGAATGTGTGTACAAAATTTCAGCTCAATCGGTTAAAGTTATCTGCTTCTAAATCCAGTAGCAAGATTTCACCTGTACATTGCAAATTAAATAAAAGCTTTAGCGTTAGACTCGTCAGTCGTGCTACGATTATGGAAACTAAAGTTTTCGTAACGTCAGCCAATAAAAAAAAATACGCGAGTTAATAGTTGTTTCATTCCACTAAATAAAATTTAATATACGCATTTTGTCCCCAGTTTCTGTGCATGCGCAACATCAAAGTGTTCCTGCGGATGTGCGACGAGGTGTTCGAGCTGCGCGAGACTGACCTCTTCGACCCCTCCATGCTGTTCGACCTCTCCAACTTCCACCGGGTCCTCTGCACGCTGGCCAAACTCAGTCAATGTCCCAAAGCGTTGGCTAAAAATATCAAGTGAGTATTTTACATGCTTTTAAGCCTCCAAAAGTTTTGCAGTAAGCCCACCAGCTGCCCGACTGCGTATTCAGTTGAAAAAAAAATGGAAATATTTGTTGAGCCAATTCAACCCAAAACTAAAGACTACTTTCACTTGTCCACTGTTGTATTGTATTTACCTACCAGCGTTTCGGATAAAACAATGTTGGTATTGCGACATGCCGTAAGATTTTTTTTCGAATTTAATAAAACAATAATTCACATTAGAACATTAATTAAAATGGGAATCAAGTTGAGAGAGAAATTATTATACTAGTAAATAATTTATTGATTGATGGCATATACTCACTTGTGGAATTTCATAAAGATCTGGTCAACTCGAGTTATCGTCGAACAAACATACGATAAACCTTTCTACATAAGTTGTGTTATTTTGTTAAATAATATCAAATTGTATTTAATTTTACGACAGTTAAGCTTGGGTTCACTAACATTATATTAAAAGTAATTGAAAGGCGATTACGCGAAGCCTTACATAAAGCTTAATTGTTCTAATATTCCATGAGTTTGTATTAGTTAATTTACTCATAAGAAGCCTTAAACTACACTGAATGTAAGTAGGTAATAACTAACTTAACAAACAAATCCTTATGAAATAAACAATAAACGATTATAAGCAAACGTTTAAATCACGTTTTATTTAAATGTTGTAAGTTTATGGTGTGTTTGCCGGGCAGGGTGAACATTCATGTCCCCGGATTCCGGGGACATGGTGAGATGATGGGACGACGCAATGACACCAAGAGTATTGACTGCTGCTACTATAATATATTTATTTAACAAAACACAACACTTATATACTATATCGAGACAGCGCAAATCGCTGCTCGATCTATCTATGTTACGTGATCTACGTGACTGTGGCAATCTGCTGACAGAGCCGCCACAGTACTCCCCCCCCAAAAGAAAAAAAACTTAAGAAAAATACAATTAAGTTACACAATAATACATCAGTTAACAAATAACAAGGACAGAAAAAATAAAGGCGTTGAGCTGAAACTACTTTGGCAGTCAATTTCACTCCAGTGCCGTGCGAGTCGCGGGCGTTGTAAGCTCCGGGACTCCATAACCAATATCCCATTGGCATTCTCCATACAATAATTCGCTGCGCGAAATCCTTACGCAGCGAATAGTTTGCGCGCTTGGCGCAGTTTCTTGTCCTTGAACTTGCTGAGTATTATAAAATGTTGATGTCGTTTGGCGTATAGCTGCCTCGGCAATTCACTTCATTGTATAAAATGTGCCTGCTTGCATTTCTTCATATGTGTCGCGAGGTGAAAACGCAATATGTACGTCTCTCCGACTGACGAAATTTCTTGAGGCTTCTGATAATTCATATCTCCGAAGTATTTTAAATCTTGAATCCATGTTCGGGCGGGGGTCGGCATTTTGAATGAATCACATGTAGGTACCTTAATGTCTGGTCCAAGCTGCTGAAGCAATTTGTTGCTCTGCTCCACGGGCTCATCACGATATTTTTTGTAGCTGACTCACGTTGTAGAATTTTTGCGTGTTCTTGTCGGGGTCACCACTTTGCCGGGCAGGGTGAACAGTCATGTCCCCGGATTCCGGGGACATGGTGAGATGATGGGACGACGTAATGACACTAAGAGTATTGACTGCTGCTACTATAATATATTTATTTAACAAAACACAACACTTATATACTATATCGAGACAGCGCAAATCGCTGCTCGATCTATCTATGTTACGTGATCTACGTGACTGTGGCAATCTGCTGACAGAGCCGCCACAGTGTGTGATATTGAAGCGCCGTAAATTTTATTTTTGCATACTGAAACGGAAAAATATAAATATTGGAATGAAAAAGTATATTATTTCATTGGCTGACGTTTCTGAGCCTTTACAGATTCCATAATCATAGCACGACTGAGCAGACAATAGTCTCATGCTAAAGTGATTAATACAGCTATGCAAAGTACCTTATTTATTAAACTAGCGGTCCCGGCAGACTTCGTCCCGCCCGGTAATCGATTTGACAGCTGTCATTATATTTTTTTTTTTTCACTGGAACGTGATAAAAAGTATCCTATGTTCTTCTCCTGGTTCTGAGCTACATCCCCATTTTCAGCCAAATAGGTTCAGCCGTTCTTGAGTTATAAACGGAGTAACTAACACGACTTTCTTTTATATATAGAATACTAGCTTCTGCCCGCGACTTCGTCCGCGCGGAACTCCTCCTTTTTTTGAAGTCGGTTAAAAAGTAGCCTATGTCCTTTCTCAGGCTCCAGACTTTCTTTGTACCAAATTTCATTTAAATCGGTCCAGTAGTTTTAGCGTGAAAGCGTAACAGACAGACAGACAGAGTTACTTTCGCATTTATAATATTAGTTAGGATTAGTTAGGAAGAAGAAGATTATAACTACCCTGTTGCAAAATAGTTTAAGTTTTTTCATTCCAATGTATAATAACTGCGAAGGCAACAGAAATGATTAAAATATAAATAGTTTTAACAATAATGCGCCACCTTATTTAATTTATCACTCGGCAGCCAGCAGATATTATATTTGCAATATCGTGGGCGATGCAGCGAGGAGAGCCTAACTCAATTCGCACTGCGAAGCGTTTTCAAATGAAAGCCTTTGGGCTTAAATTTAGCATCCGGCTCAGTTAGCACTGAATTCAACCCACCAGATCTATTTTTAACTTTCATTCAGATATAAATTTCTGCTCAGCTGAAACCTTGATTTATATAATTTGTACTAGGGGATGGTTTAGAATACTTGATGATGTTGTATTCTAGTACCTATGAATATTTAATTACGAGTATATATCAGTTTATTTATTTATTTACACTTTATTGCACAATAAAACACAAATGTACAAAAGGCGGACTTAATGCCATACGGCATTCTCTACCAGACAAACTTTAAAGCAAACAGAGAGCATGTGTAGGCGCAAAAAGAATAATACATATAATATAATAGATACAATATATAACAGGAAGATATTACACTACATAAATATACTAAAATTTGTATTAAAAGTTTAGCCGTGATCAATTACGTAAAACCAATATTTCAGCTAAAAAAAGTTCACTAATATTATGTGTCACTCATTCGTTGGATATTTTGTTAATTAGTTAACTATTTAGAGATTAGACGATGTTTTAATCTGATGGAAAAGTGACAAAGTGAAACAGACCGTAAGTAAGTCTCATTAATTAAGACTTAGGCATTCATAATGCCTTTTATCACATAAAGTCCTAAATGAAACCTCTTTACTCTTTATGTACCTACGTACCTCCGCTTTCGAGATACGTAATATGGATATATGTCGGCGAAAATTTTCCTTAGCGGTCGCCTACGGGTACGATTTGTAAAGAACTTACCTGCCTTATAGTTAGTGTATTTCGCTTTTATACAGACATATGAAGAGATTTTATCAAGTGGAAAATATCTTTTGAATTTCAGCATAATGTAGAGTCTCTTTCAAATTAAACGAACATTATTGGTTAAAATGTTTCATATAAACGTGAGCCCGTCCTTGAAAGCGTCTTTTACACGGATGCTGCTGTGTACAAAGATTTCGCTGAAAAAAATTCGATATCGAAACATGAAAAAGTTTACCAATCATGAAAATGAACATTTCGCTGCTTTTCTAGAATAGTGTCACAACTCGAAATAATTTGTTACTCCATTTAAGATCGTGAATCGTCACATATAAGTTTCAATTCAGAATGGTGACGCATTTCGAGTTGTGACACTATTCTAGAAAAGCAAATTTTGTTTTTTGCGTAAATTCTAAGATAATTTGAAAAATGATACAAGTTTTGGAATGAAAGAACTATTAACGGATTTAACTCGCGTATTTTTATTTTTTTAATTAGCTGTCGTTTCGGATATCGTAGCACGACTGAGCTGACAATAGTCTAACGCTAAAGTAAAGTAAACGTCAGCTAATAAAATAAAATAAAAATACGCGAGTTAAATCCGTTAATAGTTGTTTCATTCCAATGTTAATAAATTATTATGATACAAGTTTAATTACAAAAACGAATATGGAAATGATAACTATAGTAGTTTTCTGTCAATGTTTCGCTTCAGAAAATAAAATATGGAACGGGAAAGGAAATAAGGTTGTCATGGTGTTTTCCGTAAAAAGATACGTGCATTATGTTCTCCTGATTACTGACTATATTTTCATTTCCTTTACTATATTATATTGGTAAAATTGAAATCATAAATAGAAATAAGAGGCTTTCGATAACTTTTTATACATTAGGTAGAGTAAACCTGAAGAGTACCTTACCTATAGATTTATGTTTTTACGTCTCAATAAAATCCATGCAAATAAAAACGCCTGGGCGAGAGTATTCAATTATTTCTGTTTAGTATATCAATTAAGTTTTCAAATTTGCATAATATGTATTAATCAGTCAATCCTTACTAATATTATAAATGCGAAAGTAACTCTGTCTGTCTGTCTGTCTGTCTGTCTGTTACGCTTTCACGCTCAAACTACGGAATCATTTTAAATGAAATTTGATACAAAGAAAGTCTGGAGCCTGAGAAAGAACATAGGCTACTTTTTAACTGACTGCAAAAAAGGAGGAGTTCCTCGCGGACAGAAGTCGCGGGCAGAAGCTAGTATAATAAGGGTATTAATTAAACAAGCTTCTTTTTAATAGCATTATTCGCTTCAGAAAATATAAGTTACCTTCTAAATTACTAAGTGGGCCACAACCAACGCGCGTCTGAATAATTGTATCTCAGCCACTAGTTACCTTCTATGTAGGCCACAGTAAATATAACTCAGCATGGTGATTATTTTTTAGCATCTAAATTTATGGGATGCATTCAAATAGTTAACATCTAAAATATTAATATATGGCACCAAAATAGGGATTTTGGATATAATATATATAATATAGGTAGGTATATTTCGAGAGAAGGGAGAAGAAATAATGATAACATAATATTATATTATGTACTGTAATGGTTATGCTATGTCGACGCTGCATCTGCCCTCCCGTCGTCCCGGGCGGCATCGAGAGTGAAGAGGCAAAATAATGATTCATAAGGATACAATAATTATGAGATGTAATCCCATTATAATAATATATAATGTTACCCAAAAGCTTTACGATATAGGTACGATTGCATTAAATATTCTGATTATTATAATATAAAAGTTTTATAGACAGTTTTTTATTTTGTAGAGGGTCGCAGTTCTAACCTAACCTAACCCACTTTTCTGGCTTTTCTGGTAGCGGTTAGAGGACTTTTGGTGACGAGTCACAAATTTCGTGGCCGAGTTAGTAAATTAGTTGGTAATGTATAAATCAGTAGGACAAGTAAAAATAATTGTTGATTTTGCCTTGACGCTTTCTTTAAGATTTTTAGTTGGCGTTGTAAAGAAGATGAATTACTTCATTAGAGGCTATCTCATTTTCCCGATGCTTAGTTATTTATTGAGAAGTTTGACCAAGTGGCCAAAAAATAATTCTGCGGCCGTATTTATTATTTCTCGTATAATAATATCAATACAGGGCTATCATAAGTGAAAAATCTGTTTCGAGTGTGGTCCAGTTCCATCAATGGAACGAATGTGGAACATGACAGTTAGACATCAATGAAGATTAGTGTCATCTAGCGGATTTTCGACTCGCGATTTCCATTAGGTTTCTGTTTTTCCTACAACTATATCGACATTAAGCCAATGTGAAAAACTAAGATTGTTTATTTCAGATTATCTATGATATATAGTTTCAGCCGCATACGGCAAAGGCTCAGAGGTCAAGATGCAATGTAACTATCTGCTATTATCATGCGAATTTTATTCATGTCTTGCTTCTGCCCGCGACTTCGTTTGCGTGGAACTCCTCCTTTTTTGCAGTCGGTTAAAAAGTAGCCTACGTCCTTTCTCAGGCTCCAGACTTTCTTTGTACCAAGTTTTATATAAATCGGTCCAGTAGTTTTACCGTGAAAGTGTAACAGACAGACAGACAGACAGAGTTACTTTCGCATTTATAATATTAGTAGGGATATTGCACTTAGTTTAACCGCCAACGCAGTTGCATACGAGATTTCAATTATACCGCATCTCAACAATTCCTGCACTACATTCTGAAGATATCTGAGAAATGTAGAGGAAGTAAACTTTCATATGAGATTGTCTTGTAGAATTATTCATAGAAGCTACACCCTCTGAAATCTTGATTTTTGTGTCAAGGTGTCGACATGAACTACGGGGTTCAGATAGATAGACGTCAAAATTTGATTTTCGAAGTTTTTTTTATTTCTTCACTAGCTTCTGCCTGCGACTTCGTCCGCGTGGAACTCCTCCTTCTTTGCAGTCGGTTAAAAAGTAGCCTATGTCCTTTCCCAGGCTCCAGACTTTCTTTGTACCAAATTTCATTTAAATCGGTCCATTAGTTTTAGCGTGAAAGCGTAACAGACAGACAGACAGAGTTACTTTCGTATTTATAATATTAGTAGGGATTAGTAGGGATTATATTTTTTGTTTAAGTATATATATAAAAATCCATGATCCATTTTTATCATATCCAGTTCTTAGGTTGGGATCCGTGTTCAAATATAACCTGAATCCCCTAAGAGTATGCCGTGATCCGAGCATTTGAAGAGGGCACAATCTCAGCTTACAGGTCCGGCGCGATGAGAGGCATAAATGGTTCATTTACTAGTCGCGTAGTGCCTCTTTTGACGATTAAGTCCTGCCACCTACCGTTCATGCACGATCCCTGTATCATTATTAAGCAACTGGTTGACCCAGCGAACTTCGTACCGCGTTTACCGTATTTTGTTCTATTTTTACAAATTTTCTAACCTTTTAAACCTTTCCTGGAGTTCCACAAACATTCCAAAATTAAAATCAGCCGTTTTCGAGTTTTAGCTAGACTAACTGCAATTCATTTTTTATTTATATAGATTAACTAGCTGTACCCGCGACTTCGTCCCCGTGGAATAGTAATTCTTCATAAGGCTTCATATTTTCCCCGTTTTTTACACATTTTCCACTGTTTCTTCGCTCCTATTGGTCGCAGCGTGATGTCATATAGCCTAAAGCCTTCCTCGATAAATGGTCTATCCAACAAAAGAATTTTTGAATTCGAACCAGTAGTTCCTGAGATTAGCGCGTTCAAACAAACAAACAAACTCTTCAGCTTTATAATATTAGTATAGATGGTAATAAACGACAAACATCGATCGTATTTCGTAGTAAATGAAAAATTTAAAAGCACTCCCTTATTTTTCTAAAGTTTTCTTTGAAAGCTGTATATTTTAAACAATTTTGTTATAAATAAATCCATCCGCGAGGTTTAACAGTTTCTTCGTATTTTCTTAGCAATATAGTTACAGAACTTGTTTCCAATATAAAGAGGTCTTGAATATTTAATATCGAATTATACTTTCATAGATATCAGATATTGAACTTAGACTAACCGAAGAGTTATCTGGGCGACTTGTTTTTATTTTTCATAGTTTTAAAGATATCTTTCTTTTTTTATATTTAAGAGTTTTCTAAATGATGACGTCACCAGTCCTCCCCGAACTCTGGAACGCTTTGGTTTTGGTATTTTTCGATTTATTGACAAAAAAAAATGTGTCCAACATTTTTGATAAATTTAATCAGTCCCATTATAAATCCTACTACTATTATAAAGGCGAAAGTTTGTAAGTATGGATGTATGGATGTTTGTTACTCTTTCACGTAAAAACTACTGAATGGATTTGAATGAAACTTTACCACAATATAGCTTATACATCAGAATAACATATAGGCTATGTTTTGTAACGACGCGTAAAGTACTCATCGTGCGCAGACGAAGTCGCGGGCAGAAGCTAGTTTAACCATATTTTTTACCGTAAAGAAAGTCGCGTAACATAACCCTATGTTGATTGTTGATATGGATCTATACTAATATAATAAAGAGGAAAGGTTTGTTTATTGTGGACTGAATAGGCTCGAAAACGGCTGGACCGATTTGAAAAAATCTTTCACTGTTGGGAAGCTACTTTCACCCTGGGTAACATAAGCTATAGAATATTGAAAAAATAAATAGGGATACGTGCGAAGCCGGGGCGGCCCGCTAGTATATAATAAGGTTCGAATGTATACAATAAAATATGTTTTTTTGTTCGCAGGCCTTTTTCAGCACACCGTACGCAATCCGAGGAGGACATATATAAAGATCTGCAATCCGTGTAAGTAATTAATTAATATATAATTAAATATTAGTACATATTTATATTTGTCTCAATAAAGTATAGAACTATGCAACGACAAAAGCATCGCATATTAGACAACTATTTGAAGGAACAATATCACTACATAGTATAAAACAAAGTAGCTTTTTCTGTCCCTATATCCATAAACCTTCCTCTTGAATCACTCTATCTATTAAAAAAAAACGCATCGAAATCCGTTGCGTAGTTTTAAAGATTTAAGCGTACATAGGGATATAGGGACAGAAAAAGCGACTTTGTTTTATTTATACCATGTAATGAAGTATTAATTTGTCTGTTTAGCCGAATAAAAACGCGATATCAACTTATTAACATATTCTTTAACTTCTCTTTCCGAGTTCTTTGAATAGGCATTAGATAAAGAAGCAATTAAGATATGAAAGAAACCCGGCGATATCTTACATCCTGGGAAAGAAAAAACAAATATCATCGTTCATATTTTTCCGTTGAAATGTTTTGAGGAGTCTGCCCACTACACCGTATCATACCATGACCGTGCTATGAACGCGTCAGGCAAAAAAATATTTTTTGTATAGAAAAGCATGATACTATGTCCACTAGACCGTTCCGTCACCGACTCGTACCGCCTTGCGTATTACCTTCCGTGCTTGATACGTTCATAGCACAGTCATGGTATCATACGGTGTAGTGGGCAGACTCCTTTACTCGAATATTCGCTGAATATTAGCACTTTGGGACAAGAAAGAATAATGTTTTACGTACCTATATTATGATTACAATAAAATTAATAAAGTAAAAATCTAAGTCCAAACTAAGTTTGGGGCTAAATAATTAGTGTTAATTGTCGCAGGTTTTAGTTGATTTGGAAAATGGTTAACATATTCAGTTTGTGTCACCATTAGACCAGGTGATAATTTGACCTAGTTGGAGTCGTTTAATAAGATTCTAGCTTTTTTTTATAAAAGGGCGTACGTTGAATGTCACTTATTTTAAAAATAAAAGATGGCCACATGATGACGACCTGATATCAAAGCATTTATAAAAAAGGCCGTGTATAAGTAGTAATAGTTTAAGTAGACTTTTATTTTCTTAAACTAAGATAAAATATTAAATTAGATTTTATATCAAAGCCTTGATATTTTTGCTCTTCGATCGAACAGAACATGAAAGTAGGGGATTGGTGTAACGTCATGTTAATGTTCTGAACGAACGTTCAAACTTATAGGGAATCCCGTTTAAAAAATTTCCTTCTTGTTATTAAAAGAAGTAAGAGTTTGGAGGTTACTTGTATTACATACTTGCGATGCTTTTGTCGTACGCTTTTATTTTAAAATTTTAATATGACATCGTTCTAGGAGAAGTTATTTCAGCGTAAGCGCGCAGCAACTATAGTGCCGCATTGTGTTGTGGTTATAATAGCCCAATGAATAACGATAGTTAATTTATGGGCTCTGTTGCGTATTAATTTTATAAATACCTATAACACTTTAATTACTTTCAGTAAAGTTTCATTAGCCGTAAAAGTAATTAAGAGTTCATTGATGAAACTACGAGTACAGCTTTAAATGTTACAAAAAAACAAAAAGCTCTCATTGCAAAATATAGTCGTTCCACCATTATTGGTGTTAAGTAATTTAATAATTAAAACTTCCATAGATTACGTCGTTATTCATTTCAATGCAGCACAACGCAAACAAATGACGGCTACCCCTAAACACCGAATTTCAAATACAAGGGTAGCATAAACATCAGCGTTAACTTATAGTAGCGCGCGGTCTCTCGACGCGCCGTCGTACGACTCTCACGAGTGCAAGCACCGCGCGGCTGCACCCGAAGTGCCGTGGGTGCAATTCACGATCCCCAGCGCCACGTGCGAGGACCGCGTCGAGGAGATTTACGAGGACCTCTGCTATGTCAAATTCACCTCAGCACTGCCGGAGGTTGCGTGGATGTTCATTGCGACACGGCCCGACTCTTGAACGCTCCTACTCTCCTAGTCTCTGATAACCTTTGTGCGCTGTTTAGCTTCGGCGTAGCGTTCGCTAGATGCGATAGTCTTAAATGAACTTAAACGGCTTGTGATGTTCTACAATCTGAATATTTGTTAAAGAAAATTATTGTCAAAATAATAAAATTTCCATTTTGATAATGAATAATATATATGTACCTACTTAAACTATAAAACATTTTCCTATATCGATTACCTACATTGCTTTGGCGTGCGCGTTAGAACTAATCTCTTTATGATATGGAAGCTCTAAATCATTACGTGACTTCGACTCTCATCTCGATATTTGCCAAAATTATTGTTGGTACATGTTTGGCCCAATACATATATTTGTATATGGCGCAAAATGGAATATGAAATAGTCATCACACCTTTTTGAGATGATAATGTAGACTACGTCGCAAATTGGAAACTTCATCTGTCGGGTCGTGTGTCCGTAGTTAGTTCTATCGGCAACTGACGACGATGTTCTCCAATCAGTCGGATACCTATACAAAGTAAATTACGCTAAATAATATTTCGCAGAGCTATTTGCTACAAATTTATAGATAATGACAAACCCACACAAACAGTTCTAGGAATTATCGCACGGCGTTTTCAGTCGATCGCGCGGAGAACATTGTTCGCAGAGTGCCGCCGGAATCCCGCTATTCGCGCCCGGTCGAGCAAAACGCCGGCAACAGAGCGATGGACGCTCTCGAGTGAAAGATAAAGACGATCACGTCTATCTAGCGCCGGCGTTTCGACAGACAGGCCCCAATAGCCGCCCTATTAGACTGGACTTTTTTTTGATGAGCGAGTAGTTTGTCGAAGGTGGCATTCGAGTGTGGCATTCCATCTGTGTTTATCTCATTCGCGCGAAATCACGCTATAGTATGAAATTAAAACACTACGCTACTGTGACGCCGCGACGCCGACGGGACCATCCGCTATCGGCCCGATCTCGCCGCGAGATAAATTCGTTACACTTTCAGTATGTACCATAAATAATGTAATTTAACAATCGAATTTCAATAGCGTCGAAACGCGAAACGTATCCGCGCTGTGTATAAATGAATTACGAATTCCGCCACTTTAAAAGAGTAAATGCATGCTCGAAAACCACCTGTTAGTTATTTCACACAAGTAAGCATGACTACTTTGCTTAGAAGTGTTTTTTTAATCTGTACTTTCTCTAGGTAGTTTTTAATTATGATTACTTACACGAGAATATTTTAATTATGTTTTTATGTAAACAATTTAGTTTGGTATCTTTTATCTCTTTAAAATTATTATGCCTTCGAAAGATGGAGATGCGGATCAATAAACAATCTCGAATGGTTTGAAATATATGTAAGCTTTCTCGCCGTCTCCATCTTTCGCTATAAGTTTTCTAATCATATTTTTTTTGGAATTGATTTCGCTCTGCATGGCACCGACAGTCTCATTAGTAAATAACGTTTGAGTGCTTTTTAGTTGTGATTTGTGATCGTGAGAACTAAGCCCTGTAGAGTGATCGAGTCCCGGCGACCGCGGTGCTCCAGCTGACCAGCGCTCCGTTCTTTAATGAGTTTGCATACAGCGCTCTATTGCGGTTAAATATGGAATATGCAAAATTGCTATCATGAAAAAGTGTGGATTATTTTTTTTAAAGAACGATGGTAACAAAGTGTTTTACATAAGATGTTTGTGCAATCGGGGGTGGTCCATATTCGTAGCGTAACGCCATCGACAGTAGGCAATTGGTCAAAAACGTGACACATTGCCTACTGAACGTGAAGAAGAATCGACGCCAGGTCGAACACCGGAAACGTAAAATCGATATTAAACCTATCAAAAGTAAATTAAACATTTTTTTTTGTAAATCTCAAAGGTAGTGCTCCCAGTGCTTTTGTGCATATTCCATATTGAGCGAGTGGTAAGGTTTGGGCGCCGCAACAAAGTTGTCGAAACCGCCATGACGCCGCGGCTCGGGTGTTCGGGAGCACGGGACCTAGTTTCGGAGGCTCCCTAGAAATCCGACAGCTCGGATTATGAATTGTGGGAAAGTGGCACGTTCCATATAAACCCCCGTTGTATTTCCTTTTACTGGTCCATTCTATTCAAAGGGGGATTTGCGATCTGACGAAAGATTTATTCGGAACAAACAATATTTTCCGTGGTTTGTTTAGAGCTCGTCGATTCTGCGAGGCTCTCAAATATGCACAGGAGCCGGGCTCGCTCGCAGCGACTACGTTTCGTGACCCATAAACTGTTTTGCGCGTCGTTCGTACTCCAGATATGCAAACTGATACAACCGTCGCTTTGCAACATATTTGTTTCGAACTGGAAACTAGTGCAGCATTTACGCCCCTTGTTTACATTGCACGGAGCTGTGTAGACACGTGTTTGTTCTTTCAATATTTTCGCGAGTCAGACTACTGTCTAGGTACTTATGCTCATGTTGAATTTTCTGCTCCTGTAGAAGTTGAATTTAAAAGCTGTTTTTAATGTTACACATCTATTCGTGTTTACCCTGCAGTTAGGATTTCGTGTTGGTTGTTACGCCAACTAGATTTACAGTGTAAGCTGAAATAAGTTCCGCTAGCACTCTGACTCTCACTCACCCTCTAATGAACAAGTTCAGAGTAACCAGCTGACGTAACATCGTATTTTTAGTTACAGCTACTTTTAATGTCTATTCCCAATAAGGCACGTATTTTTCAATAAGTTGGATGTCGTTGTCGTTTTTAGTCGACAATCTTGACGTAAGCTTTTTAAGTTGCCTAGACATCTAAATCAGGTACAAGCTATGAGGTACATGTCAGATAGAGAACATAACCATGAATCGGAAATAAGTACCCGAAGTTGTTGATCACTGACCGACGTGAAATACACAACGGATTACCACGAATATACGAATCGGTTCGATTGTTGATAGTATCGAATAATCCGTTTCCTGATTATTAGGGATTATATTTCTAGAGTACTACGACTATATGTTGAATTATTAAAGAATGGGGGCTTAAGCAATTCAGTTAGATCTAAGGGGAGCCTCAAATGGTCTCTAAAACCCGGTACCCGAGCTGCGTCGTCATAGACTCACGCTTGCGCAGCGTTGCGCCCGCGCCGGCCAGCGACGTCGGTGAGTACGCGAGCTACTGCGCGCGCATCCACGACGAGGAGATATACCACGACCTCTGCGCGGTGAAGATTGCGCGCGACAACATAGCGGCGGCCGCGCCGCTCCCGCCTTTCAACACCGTACGCTAGTTTTGTTTTACTTTGACGCATGTTCGGGACAGCGGCCATTTGATTGACGGATACCGGATAGGATTTGATGTACGTTCACAGGGGCTTCTTTTCCGATGAAGGTGGTATTTTTTGTAAACTTTTTACTAGTGGTTAAAATACGGGATTTTTAATTACTTACAACATTATAAATCATTGTTTACTAGAAATGGTAATTTTCGATCAAAGAAAGCAATAAGATTTTATAAATCCGTTTATATATATGATTCCTGCATAAGAAAGAGACATAAAGATTATATACGTCGATATTAAAAATATATATGAAATTTTCGCCTTAATCTCTTAGTAAAATTAAATCCCCACTAGCGATAAAACGGTTTGAAATATATTAGAAAATATTAACGAGACCGTGTAAAATCCACAACGTATTATTTGCTTTTAACGTAATAACGCTTAAAATCTTTTTATTAAAAACGTGGAGAAAATGTTTTCCACTAGTTTTATCGGCTAGTCTCTTCAATAGAGCGCGGGCGATATAATTCCTACGTAGGTAAATTAAAGTGGCGCTGCGAATTTACTGAGTGACGTCAGTAGCCCGGGCTCCGTAACGTTACTCTTGGACAATCTTAATTAATTTCTTCCTCGAGAGCACTCCTAGTGAAGAAATATTTTAACGAAGAAGTTACACGCTAAGAGTAATTCGAAGGGAATTAAGATTCATAGTTGAAAGAGCTTTAAAACTTAAAACACCTTCAGTCAAGAAGTAAGTGTAGGCTTCGTGATCGCTAGAACGGAAATTTGTGGACTGTGTCTAAATAATTAAATTTATAAATTTTAAATGGCGGATGACCTCATCGCGTATTGGTTGGATCCAGACCGGTAGTGTTGCCATATATTTGTGTATGGATCGTACAGCAAGTCAATACACAAGAACATTTACTATTGATTGTCTTAGACTGAGGACTGGTGTACACGATACGACGGATTAAAGAAAAGTGGATATATTATTTTTCCAAGCCGAGCGAAGATCTCTTATAAAGATGTAAGGACGCCATTAACAGGTACACTCGTGTGTGTCGAGTGTTTTCCTCAAAGACAAGGGACACTAGTATATTACCAGTATGATTGATGAGTAATGCGCTTGTTTACCTTTTTGACAATGTCCATCAGATTATTAAAAAATATTAAACTCGTAATTTTCTCTCGATGTAGTCCATTAAAGTTCCTCGTTGTTTTTTGTTCCGAAGTTGCGTCCGGGACCGCTCTACCGAACTTTGTCGTGTTTTATCTTAGTAATTTTTATATTAAAAATGCGTGTCCAAAAACTTTTGTTAGTGTAACCGAAGTTTTAATCCGGGCAATAATATACATATATAATATAAGTATAACCCAATTGTATTTTGAAAAAAAAAAAAAAAAACAGTCTAATAGACACCATTTAAATGTGTCTACATATTATGTACGCAATCGCGATACCGTCATCTAACATTAAATACCGTTCTGGTACCGAGAATAGTAGCACTAAGCAATGTTATGGGGTGTAATAATTAAATTATTTAAGCTTAGGAAAATAATTATAAACGCTAAAATAGAATTTGCATTGACACACAGTAGGGTCACACACTTTTTAGATTATCATATTTAATTTTGGAATAAAAGAAGAAAATATATAAACGCCCGTAGATTAAAAATTAACAGTCCCAAATAGAAGTTGCTACAAGTTAAATAAATTGCACTTCAAAAATTAACAGTACAATAATAAAGAAGAAATTAAACGAGGCTAGTGCATCATAGTAAAAATTATGTCAGCTAGACAAATCGTGCCTCTCAAATCGAGAAGAAAAACTAAACAATATGGCACCTACTTTCTCCTGGTCCATTCCATGTTCACATCGGAACACTCAACCATGACTTACGAATTATCGACGTCGAAACACAGTCTCCATTTCTAATGCCCGTACAAAATCGCCAGTTTCATCGCAAGATACAAATTGACAAATACTTCATGCCTGACTTGTGAAACGTATCCACCGGTAATTAAGTAAGAGTTTCCGGTATCCGCATTATTCAACGAGCCGCTGTCCATCTCACAATTTTACAACTAGGTACAAATAGCTAACATGTTTTGCTAGATTTGATTTTAGAATGGTCTGTTTGTTTTTTTTTCTATCGCTTCGCATGCGTGTTAGCGGCCAGGGTGATGTTATAATTTCGTTTTACGTTTTAGCTAGCGACCTCCTCGCACAGTCTCGAGAAGAGAGATTATGTGATTCGGGAGCTCGTTGACACCGAGTGTAATTACGTGGACGTGTTGAGCAAAATCATCAAATTCTTTCTGAGGCCGCTTACCCCGTTCCTGAAGGCCCAGGATCTCCAAGTCATCTTCTTCGGAATAAAGGTAAGATAATTAATCAACATTAACTGTTGCTACGGAGGATTATAATTATTTTATTTTGTTGAATCGTTTTCCCAAGTGTCCAATTAGAGGAGTAAATAGTCGAGTGTTTATTGATTTTGGGGAAATTTGCTGATTATACGAATCCTCTTAATGTTGTTTACGTCGGCGCTGAATGTTTATCTTAATTGTTTTTCGGAACATAACCGATATATTATTAGACAGCGGATATTTTATCTAATACTATCTGACCCAGCGGATTTCGTAGATAAAGCGTTTAATAAAAAAAAAATAGAAGTATATAAGGTAAAGTCACCTATGTTGGACACGGACCAGTCACGGACTTGTTTGAATTTATCTCCATAATTAAACAAACACCTAGTATTTTTTTTTTTCAAAAGACAACACTAATCAGTTGTGCCATTATCCTAGATGCCTTATTTTGTTTTAAAATTTCCTCACCTTTAGCGACTTTAGCGTTAGACTATTGTCAGCTCAGTCGTGCTACGATTATGGAAACTGTAAAGAATCCGAAACGTCAGTTAATAGTTGTTTAATTCATCAGAAATTATTTCCTCACCATGTAAATTTTCCATAGACTTCCACGAATATTTGTAAACTTAGCCAAATCTGTACAGCTGTTCTCGAGTTTAAGCTAGACTAACGAATAGCAATAAATTTGTGCTTTGTCAAGGAAATTATTATTACTTAATAAACTAATAAAAAATAACTTAATTACTCTTCTCTACCCGCCATATTTTTCTGCAATATTTTAATGTACTTCGTCATGTCATAAAGCCAAAGGAACTTTTTCAACGGAACTCATACGTGCATTTGTTACAATGCATCTCGCAAATATGTGAACATTAGACGACAGTTAAACTTTAACTTTGTCAAAGGCTGAAGTTGAAATTAAATTTTCATGCTTTTCAAAAAAAGAACAACGGGCAACTTTATAAAAGGAAACATACAGTGTACTCCGGCTTGTACCTACTTAGTTATCTGTTTTAATTCTATTTCTAGATCTTTTGCTATTTTTTTTAACCTACATGATAAGGTTTTTATATTTGACTTGAGTAAGGACATGGCTAAGCGTTGTACGTTTGTCCGACGGTGGTTATTTTACAAACGAGAATTAGCCTTATTTTTTTTTAATGCGAACATTAAAATAATCGGGCAAGAGGGCGTAGACAATGTGCCAACGTTCAACGTTAACGACTGTCACGTACGTCACATACGTTCGCGGATGTCAAATCCCATACATTTTGGTCGTTACGTTTAATGTTAATGTTGAACGTTGGCACCTTGTCTATGCCCCAAAGGGTTACAAAGATGCACAATGTAATAATTAAAAAATCACATAAAGGAAGAGGCTACCGTTGCAGCGAGTAACTTTTGAATTGAATTAAAGTTCGGCTGATAGATCTGGCTGGTAAGTACCGGGTCAAAAAAAAAAATAGGGCAATATATAATTTTGACACGTCGTATTTTAATGTAATTAAATAATACTATTTAGGCGGGTCTTAAAGTCTATAAAATAAATGTATTGCTTCTTCCCAGTCAGGGGCCCTAGACAAGTGCCCAACGTTTAACGTTAACGTTAAACGTTAGGACCAAAATGTATGGGATTTGACATCCGCGAACGACTGTCACGTACGTCACAAATGTCAAATCCCATACATTTTGGTGCTAACGTTTAACGTTAACGTTGAACGTTGGGCACTTGTCTAGCCCCCCAGGTCTGCAGTTCCGTAGGAGAGCTATATGACAAATTTTCAGCTCTCAAGTTATATTAAAAGCCAGAGGGTGCTGGATTATTGAAATGTTCGGCTTACTGGAAAAATATAGTAAACTAGCTTCTGCCCGCGACTTCGTCCGCGTGGAACTCGTCCTTTTTTGCAGCCGGTTAAAAAGTAGCCTATGTCCTTTCTGAAGCTCCAGACTTTCTTTGTACCAAATTTCATTTAAATCGGTCCAGTAGTTTTAGCGTGAAAGCGTAACAGACAGACAGACAGAGTTACTTTCGCATTTATAATATATAGAGCAAATAGAGCAATAGAGCAAAAGTCCCAACCAAAACGACTAAAAATCACTATCTCAATTTAGTTATCTGCCTACTGCCTACCCCCTAAGAATGATGGCGTGATTATTAATAGCCTATGTCCATTTCTAGGTTATCATCTATTACCATACCAAATTTCATCAAAATCCGTTCAGCCGTTTAGGCGTGAAAGAGCAACAGACAGACAGACAAACAGACAGAGTTACTAACGCATTTATAATATTAGTAGGGATGAAATGAAGCCTTTCATTACGTCAATTTTATCGCGCGAAGGGGTTTGGGCGGAGTGCCGGATTATAAGACGTATCAGTCTATTGAAGTGCCCAATTAGTGTGATGCTACTGTATTAAGCTTCCTGTGCATTCATTTATCCCCTTGTAGCGTATAACGTAAAACAAACCGTCACATAATACTCGACACATTTTTATAACCAGGTCAACAAATTGTTTTCTAGGTTCAGTGTTACATGCACGATAGCTTCCACAGTTCCACTTAATACTGCGTAATTGGCTCGCAGCAGGTTGAAATCTCTGCTTAGACTTCGGAAATACGAGCTTAGACAACTACGCTAATAGGAAAATGGACCCTGCGTACTGGAATCTAGGGCACAAATTCGCGCGAAGCTGGTGACACAAATATAAACATTGTTCTATCTCGTGTCGCCAGTAGCTTTATTTGATGTTTTTTTTTTTCAGCGAAGCCGCACTCGCCTTAACGTGACAAGAAATATATTAAATTAATGTTGTTTTGTCTATCAGTCTTGAGTAATTAGGTTAGGTTATAGAATTACTATATATTATTATGAATAGGGGTTTGGACAGGGTCACGTCCAACTAACGTTAAACAAATTGTAATGAAACAACTATAAAGGGTTAGACTATTGTCAGCTCAGTCTTTTTTTTTTACTTTAGCGTTAGACTATTGTCAGGTCAGTCGTGCTACGATTATGGAAACTGTAAAGAATCCGAAACGTCAGCTAATAAAATAAAATAAAAATACGCGAGTTAAATCCGTTAATAGTTGTTTCATTCCAACTATAAAGGGGTTTACTTGCATCAACAACTACTATCGTCATCTCAGTAGTACGTTATCGAATTTGTGCGATATCTTAATAAAAGTACTACTGGACCATCTTAATAAAAGATAATATCATTTTAATAAGCGCTAGACTATCGTCAACAGTTTTCGGAACATCAGCAAATATAATAAAATAGGTACGCGAGCTATAACCGCGATAGCATCAGAGATTATCATAATTTTTCTGTCCTCCGGCCGGAAAGCGCCAACTTTCTGGCCGCTGCGCTAAATGAAATTACCGCTTTCTGGCTTCGTCGAACAGAAAAATAGTATACTCACCTCGGCCAGTAAAATAAAAAAGCCTCAGATCACATTTTTGTCAACCTCGGCTTCGACTCGGACGACAATTACATGTGATCTGAGACATTTTTTATTTTACTGGCCTCGGTGCGTAATGTACTATTATTTTTGCTTATCCTTTTGTTTATATTAACGATTGTTCTTTAGAGGGATGAAATAACACTCGGTTGGAGATTCAAGTAAAAATAATAAATGTGGGAGTTTTTAATCTGGCTCGGTATGATTGCATTATCTGTTTCCAATAATTGATATTGGATCGCTAAAAATACATCCGCTCTACGCAGTATTATTCCCAAGTTAGCTGAACTTTGCCAATTAGTTTCGATAATACTTTGACATAGATTTTTGTTGAACGTTCTTTGTCGATGTTCTGTGGCAAAAATTGTTAAGGGCTTAATATAGAATACAATACCAAGTATTATACCCAACGTGATCTATTTACTTTTGTTTATGAAAATAGATTATAGATTTATTTAATTTACAATTTATTCAGGAGTTAGGTCGTTAAAGACAAAATTAATAATTAAATTAAAAAGATAATTTGTAATATGTAAAATAGGCGTATTATTTCTGCAATAAGCGAATTTGTTTTATTTCATACTTATTTAATGACTTCATTGAAAAAAAATACCTCATATTTGAAGTCCTTCGTAACCTTATTTGTAAAAAAAAAGAATTACGCGATCAAAGTCGTCTTTCGTAAACACAATTAAGCCGCCGTCAAATCCTAGTTCTATATATTGAAAATTTTGCACAATGCAGCGATATATTGTGCTCATAAATGTTTTCATAATTAATCGAGTTTGAGCCTTATTGTCTCTTATTCCTTTATTACTTACTAGCGGCCTCGAAAGACGTCGTCCTGCCCGTCCGATTGTTTCGTCAAAGATCTGTCAAAGTCTTCTAACTGTCACTTAATGAATAGTAATTCTTCATAAGGCTTCATATTTTCCCCGTTTTTTACACATTTTCCACTGTTTCTTCGCTCCTATTGGTCGCAGCGTGATGTTATATAGCCTAAAGCCTTCCTCGATAAATGGTCTATCCAACAATAAAAGAATTTTTGAATTCGAACCAGTAGTTCCTGAGATTAGCGCGTTCAAACAAACAAACTCTTCAGCTTTATAATATTAGTATAGATAACAGGAGACTGCGGCGTTTGAAACGGAATAACGGATATTTTTTTTAAATAGCCTGCAACTGTTACAAGGTATATTGTTCATTGGGGGATTAACAAAGTGCAGCTTAAGTCTATGAATATAAAATCAAGCCATAAGTGCACTCTAAGTAAATCTCAAGTTGAAGTTTACTCTGTGTGCGTTAAGTTTCCATCGCAAGTTTACTAAGCTGTAAGCACTGAGTTACATGCACTCGCCAGAGCGGTTCGGGCGGGAGGAGACGGCAGGCCCGAACTATATACATACAAACATTTATTAGCGGTCCGGGACACATAATTCAGGGCTGGCGGGCTATGGCTACATATTATACAGTGAATTCTATCTGTGCATAGTTCAATGTTTTGATCTGATTTTGAACATTTGCTCCATTCAAGATAATTTCCAGAATCGTAGCACGGACAATAAGCGTGTAAAGAATCCGAAACGTGAGCAAATGAAATAAAATAAAAATACGCGATGGAATGAAACGACTATTAACGGATTTAACTCGCGTATTTTTATTTTATTTTATTAGCTGACGTTTCGGATTCTTTACAGTTTCCATAATCGTAGCACGACTGAGCTGACAACAGTCTAAAGCTAAAGTCGATTATGGAAACTGTAAAGAATCCGAAACGTCAGCTATTAAAATAAAATAAAAATACGCGAGTCAAATCCGTTAATAGTTGTTTCATTCCAATGTGTAATAACCGCGAAGGCATCAGAAATTATTAAAAATACGCGAGTTAAATCCGTCAATAGTTTCATTCCAACTTGCTGTTACTTTTAAGAATTACGTCATCGCAAAGCCTAACAAGGCAGTGGTAACGGAAGCGTAGGTACATGTTGCTTACGGTGAACTGCAATAGTATAAAGGCTTAGCGAATTCGGTACAGGTAACATAGTACGCTAGTATTATTTCGAGTGTGAAAGCCGATTATGTAACGGGAGAAATAATATCTTCGGATGGTATTTAAGGTTCGAGTGCAAGGAAAGTTATGAGATATTATTATGTCTATTCTGAAATTACATAGGTACATATTATATAGGTACCTATTCGTTTTAAAACAACAAATTAGAATTTTGCATACATGTGTTAGGTATGTGGCTTAACACATTAATGCAAAAATACAAAACTGACATGGGAAATAAGCAATAATGTGTTATATGTGGCTTAACACATTAATATATAATGCAAAAATACAAATCTGACATAAGAAAAAAAGCAATAACCAATTTTGTGCTCTAGAATATTCTACGTTTTTTTTTTATAAAATGGATTGCACTGCCGTATTCCTCATGATTTATTTAATAAAACTGCATTCATAACTCAAAACCCGATTTTTTGTGGGTTGACACACGAACGTTTAACACGGTCCATATAATAATTTCTGATGCCTTCGCGGTTATTCCAATAAATACCTATAATTTCAAATAAGATTGAGTAGCTGAGATCTTTTATAGAATTGTGTCGATCTCAAGGGTGTGTAGGTTACGTTTTATTGAAAAACGGATTTCAAATGTTGCATTCATATATTTTAATTGCATCTGCCTATGGGGCCGTTCAAGTATTACGTAACACGATGTGGGGGCGGGAGGGTCTATTTGTATTGCTTATTTTGGATGACATGGCGGGTAGGGGAGTCTAGATGATGATTACGTCATCGGTAGTAAAATTACTTTTTTACACGAACGGCAACCCTCACATTGTCTTAATTGAAAACGAGACGGAGCAGCCAACATCCAATGTCATCGAAAACTTAGTTAAAAGGCTTAAGAGTCTCCTTTCAGGAGTCTCGCCACCCGTCCGGTTATGCAGTGAAGGCCCATTAACTGGCTAACTGCGCTTCAGTATTTAGTTCGAAAAAAAAAAAACAGAATCATGGATTTGGGTTTCATGGACTGTTAATTTGAATTTAATATGTGTACCAAAAATTTTAAATAACTTTGTTATGTTCGTAAGACTATAATATTTTTGTAACTTACTCTATGTTAAAAACCGTAGGTATCAGTAAAATCTAATCTCCATACTAAATCTTTTTTCTTTTTTTTTTAAAATCATAATTATAATATTTAAAAAACAATACATTCATAGAAAAATAGGGGGAGGGGGTAAGAGCTTTGCTTACTTTTGCTGACAAGGGGGATGGGGGGGGTAATAATTGTAATAAATCTGCTTACGTAATACTTGAACGGCCCCTATCATAGAAATGAGACTCGACCGGGAGGAGTGCTTGTTACTGTAAATTTACATCGTTGAAGAGTTTAGTTACAAGCGTGTTGGACGGACGGAAGCTATCCCATACGTCAACTTGAGTAATATAGTCGCGATTAATATTCGCACCTTTATTATAACGGTGTGGCAGCTCGAATTGTGTCACCATACGAATTTCGATTTATATGTACAGATTTAGAGTCTTAAATGGATTAACATAATCTATATCTATACTTAATATTATAAAGAGGAAAGATTTGTATTTTTGTATGTTTGTAATGAATAGGCTCCGAAACTACTGGACCGATTTCAAAAATTCTTTCACCTTTGGAAAGCTACATTATTCCCGAGTAACATAGGCTATATAATATCACGCTAGGTCTTATAGTTGCGGAGCAGTAACCGAAAATGTTTCAAAAACGGGGGAAAAGTATCGTTTCTGAGGCCTTAAAAAAATCTTAAGTCCCCCCGTGCGAAGCCGGGACGGGCCGCTAGTAATTTATAAACAACTACCTAGCGGTTCGCACCGGCTTCACAAGGATCCCTAATAAATTTTTTTCAAAATATTCTATAGCCTTTGTTACTTAGGGTGAACGTAGCTTTCCAACAGTGAAATATTTTCAACCGACGAAAAAAAAACGGAGGAGGTTCTCAATTCGACGCGTAAATTTTTTTTTTTTTTTATTAAGTCGCTCCAGCCGTTTTGGAGCCTATTCAATCCAAATAAACGAACATACACACCTTTCCTCTTTATTATATTAGTTTGCGAGTGCATTTTATCCAGGGCGTACCTATATGATTTCGACTTAGCCGGGTCAGTGCTTGGGCCAAGATAATAACTCTTTAGTTAAGTGAAACAATCGCGATGCGCTATGAGGGGTAATAACTGATAATTGAAACTCTTCAAGCTGTCGATAGTCTTAAGAGTTAGTTATTACCACTTAAGACAAGTTATATACGTTTAAATAGTGTCGACTAGTGATGCTAAGGGCAATCGTCGCTAGAATGTTCGACAATACTCGTGTTAACAAAAAATAAAATATCTCTGGACAATTTGACGGCCTGTTGGTCTAGTGGTTAGAGGCCCTGACTACGAAACCGGAGGTTGCGGGTTCGAATCCCGCTAGGGGCAGATGTCAATGTGATGAGCACTGGCATCTGTACCTGAGTCTTGGATGTCTTATATGTATTTATGTATATTTATCCGTTGTCTAGTACCCATAACACAAGCTAAGCTTTGCTTAAAATGGGACTAGATAATTGGTGTGAATTGTCCAAAGATATTTATTTATTTACAATTCACACCATATGATCTAGTCCCAAACTAATCAAAGATGGGTACCTACTAGACAACATACATTAATACGTATAAAAAATCCTAGGCAGGCACCCAATCAGGTACAGATGCCAGTGAGTTTTCTGTTTAGACTTTGCTTTTTATATGAAGCTAGAAGAGTTGGCTTAAATCTCCGGCCCCGCCGGCGGGGTCGAAGACGTCCACATACACCCGGCGCGCGTCGGACTTATCCGCAGGGACCTTCTGTTCCCTTGCAACATAATAGTCGTGTCAACACACCTCCTGACGGCCCGAGCCGAGGTGCGACCCCCACCTTGGGGGGCCCTCGGGTCGGTCAGGGCTAAAAACCCTAAACCCAACCCAAAAGGCTTAAGAGTCTCCTTTCAGGAGTCTCGCCACCCGTCCGGTTTTGCAGTGAAGGCCCATTAGCTGGCCAACTGCGCTTCAATATTCAGTTCGAAAAAAAAAAAAGCTTAAATCTGTTTTACTGGTTAAGTGTTGCTGTAGGGAATCCGATGGTGTGCATAACTCAAACATTCAGGTTTTTGACTTAGCTTCCTTTAGGTCTAGATGAGCAATATATAGATTTACTAACGGCCCTGGCAGATATCATCTTGCCCGTTCGAAGTTCAAATTGAATCTACGATTTAGTTAGGAAACGTTTTTAGGGATTTTATGGCAACTATTCGAATTTTTCTCGGCGTATAAACCATCCTTGGACAGTAACGGACTATTAAAAAAAACTAACCAAATTGGTTAGGCGTTGTTGAGTTCCGCTTACCAACACGCTTTCCACCCCTGCTTCGCACGGATCATCTTTTTTTATAGCCTATGTCACTCGGGACTAGTGTCGCTTCCCAACAGTGAAAGATTTTTTTGAAATTGATCCAGCCGTTCTAGAGCCTATTCAATTCAAACAAACAAACCTTTCCTCTTTATAAAATTAGTATAAATACTTTAAAAGTGATTATATGTTCAGGAGCTCCACGACATCCACTCGGGCCTCCTCCGGCAGCTGAAGCTGGCGACGGAGGCGTGCGTGCCCGGGAACAACGCGCCCCGGCTGGCGGACGTGTTCCTCACGTGGCGCGAGAGACTCCTCCTGTACGGCGACTACTGCTCCAACCTGACTCACGCACAGGACACGCTGAAGACCTTGGATGCAAGGGATACTACCTTCTCTAAACAGTTGAATGTGAGTATGCTCGCAACGGTTCCGCCATCTTGGATGGTCCGCCATATTGGATGGTCCGCCATATTGGGTGGTCCGCCATGTTGGATTTAGAATGACGTCACACACCATATCGTGCATTGTAATCCAACGTGTAGACAAATTTTTGAGCTCAATCGATTGAAGAAGTCTGCTTCAAAATTGCAAAGATTGACCCGAAAAAACATACTTACTATGCAAGTTAAATAAAAGATTTTGAAAAATAGACATTATGATTGTTTTTTTCTTTGTGTATTAATTAGTTCAACATAAACTATTGGACACGTATTTTTTTCTAAATTGAACAGTCAACAAAGATAAGCGCTTCAAAAGTTCGTGAGTGGGGGCTCGTGACGTCACTTATGGTATAAATTGAATGGAGTGATTTATGTTTTATTTTTAGTATTTGTTTAGACATCGAAGTCTCAGTAATAGGGTCTTGTTTTACCCTTTGGATACGAATCTCTAAATATGATCAAAAATTGATAAATTATTTATGAGCCTAATCTTTTAAATGGTCAGAAAAATTTAGTCAATAAATCTGCATCCGCAATATTCCTGGTGCACACGGGCTAAAATAACAAGCGTTCCAGTTTTAGCGTTGCAGTAAAAATAGGCTATTGTTTACTATTTCTATCAGTGTTGATCGACTAGTCATCGAAATCCCGGGAGTACAAATACACCGTGTTGACATTACTGCTCAGTGTTGTTCGCAATCATTATGCAGAGCTAATCGAAAACTGTTCTAGTTGACCCCGTTCAAACACTGATAATTAAACAAGTCGATTTGTTGATATCGGGTACTTGCACTAACGTAGCTATAAATCGTCAGAGACACTGCGACGTCATTTAGACAAAAGTATCCATTAAGTACCTATTTTATTTTAAAATAGAATAAAATATGGAATCTGATCTATCTAGAGCATAAAACTCGTATCTATAATATATAATCGTCACCGACATCACTAAATGCCAGCAAAGTGCGAGTCGCACTCGTGCAGGAAGCATTCCGTAACATTATTAAAAAAAAATAGCACTCCGGGAGTGTCGGCAGAAGTGAAAATTTCAATATGAACGTTGTGTTTAATTATAAGTACAAAAGTACTATCATTTATGAGGTAGAATACAATGTTTATTTATTGCGCTATCGTACACAAATATGACAATTTGTCACCATCCTTGGATACGCGTGGCACGCTGTACATAAACACACACGACATTCGCGCAAGCACCCTGTGCCACCTAAACGGAGTAGCATACTCAGGCACGGTAGAAAGAGTGGGAGATACTAGTTGCTTTCCCTTCCCCATCTTACGCATTTTCAATCAGCATCACGTGACCCTGACGCGAGTTTGAAAGTTTCTGCCCATACAAAAAAGTGCTCAGCGCCGCTAAAGAAGTTTTCACTTCAAAAACAGTAAAACAAATCACGTTTGTTGTAAGGGAGCCCCCATAAATGTTTGTTTTGTTCTGTTTTATAGTATTTGTTGCTCTGTGAAAATTTCAACTGACTAACTATCACGATTGAGATACAGACTGGTGATGGACGGAAGAACAGTGGATTCAGTTTTAGGGTACTGTTTTTAACCCCCAACGCAAAACGGATTGTTATAAGTTTCACGTGTATGTCTGTGTGTATGTGTGTGTCTGTCTGTCTTTTAAGTTAAGTTTTAAGTTCGTGTTAACGCCAACCTGTATGGTGTGAAACCTACACGGAGCCCGTTCGATTCCGTTTGAATTAAGACTGCGTGTTCGACGCGCTTCCTTTGTTTTTTATTATATTGTCTTCTTACGGCGGCGTCGAGTCGCACGTTTTGTTAAAAATGACTATTATATTATTGTAAATAAAAAGCAATGTATTCACGAAGATTTAAATGGTTTCATTAAGAAAAGGCAACTATCGGCGGAAACAACCCTAAAAAATTAGATATAAATGGGATTTTGTTGACGTTTTAGCAGATTGAAAGTTCACCTCACCTATTAAACGCGACTATAAAAGTGGTGCAATTCTGCATGTGATATCTGAACCATTAAGTTTTTAGCGTCCGCACTGCACTCTTACTTAAGCCTAATGGATGCGGGCTCACCTGTAACCTTTCATATATATCGACTGCGCTTCACTGTGAAAAAACATTTAAAAAATGCAACGTCCGATGGATTAAACGCTGACATAAAATTCGTTTTATTCATCCACTTAGGGCGGCAAATTTTCTCCATAATGCAAAACGTTTTTGGATAGTATCTCTCATAATTTGAAATAACATAATAGGTATATACATTAAGGTATTCAAAGATCTTTCGATTTTAATCTTGAAGTTTCCTACTTTATTATTGAATATTAAGAAAAAAATGAAAATACGCGTCGTCTTGAGAATGTCCTCCGTTTTATAAACAAGTAAATATTTCGAAACATCCTAGAAATTAGAATTTTTACGACTATTTTACCATTAATACAAAAAACAACCTTTTCCTTTGAATTTTATTCGTAACTGAAACAAAAACAGAATTGTATCGAAAACTGTAAACAAATTGAAACCTCCGCTGACGGTGTGGTCGATTTTTTCAGTCATTTTATCGTCATTCCTAACTGGTGTGTTTGTCCAACAGAAATGTCAAAAGGAGCATAGCGAGGGACGCATCCAGCTGCGCGACATATTGTCGGTCCCGATGCAACGCGTGCTAAAATACCACTTGCTGCTCGATAAACTTGTTCACGAGACTCAGCCGGTAAGTACAAAGTAAAATGTGTGCCACGGGCGTTTCAACCGTCGTCTGTCCCTAGTTCCAAATATTGAAGAAATGAGCTACATCAAGAAATATATTTTAATGTAACGATATCAGAATTTGTCGAGAAATGTTATTATGGTGGTTGTAACGCATGTGAAATCACCCTAATATACATACTACGTAAGCCATATTCCTCATTTATATTGCATACTAGCTGTCCCGGCAGACGTCATCCTGAACGTACTAAGTTCAAATTGACTACATTTTAGTTGAAAAAATGTTTGTATGGGAAAAAGAAAAGGGCTGTTTTTAGGGTTTATTTACCCGGTATTTATTCGATTTTTATCTCGCCGTAAAACAATCTTTGGACTTCAACGAACATATAAAAAAAAACAGTAGGGAGTCAGTTTTATATATTATTATATAGAATATAGATAGGTAATAGATAAACGACGTCAATTTCGATAATATGCCAAACGCACGGTGGACGATTACGGCGAGAAAATGGCAAAAGTTAATAGGTTAATTATCGGCCGCGTCGACGCCAACATCCAATCACAGCATTGCATAAACCCAACTGTAATCGAGAAGTGCACAGCGGACGCGCAGAATCAATTACCCCTGGGGAAATTGAAAAGCGTGCCCCGACTGGGCCGTGGATATCTAGCCTAGAGTTATTTCCATTATACTAGTCTGTTTACATTAGTTATAATTAACTTTGAAACTTGTGTTTGTATGATTTAGCTCGGACTTCGGGAGCTAGTGACGTTGTATATCGAGTTTGCATATTCTGGTGGTTTATTTTAATGGGGTTTGTCGCCTGTTTGAAAGTTGCGTGTCGTGTACAATGAGGTCCAGCTGTCATGTTCTATCAATGAGTGTGACAAGCCATTCGCCTGCCCTCATTCCAATACTACGCTACTATGATATGTTATTGTTAGTTCAAATCTTCCGTGAAAATATTTAATTTTAATAGCGACTAATTTTTACCATATACGGCCCGCCCCGGCTTCGCAGGGATCCCTAATTTTAGGCTGCTTTAATTGCGTTAAAAAAATTGAGGAAGAAATATTTAAAAAAATTCCACGCTGCCGTAGTCCCGGGCAAAAGCAAGTAAGGTATATTTATATATATATATATATTTGGTATTGGTGAATAGAATCACGAGGAGTTCCGAGGTCTGGAGAGAGCCAAGGAGGCGATGGTCGACGTCGCGCAGTACATTAACGAGGTCAAGCGAGACAGCGAGGTTCTCGCCTTACTGGCCAAAGTACAGGTAACAGCTCTCTATGGACATTTGTACTATACAATATATAGGTAATTGAAATTTCTATGAAATTGAATATGATAAATTCTACTGAACTGAGTACAGACGAAAATTTCGTAATAATATTGAATTTCATAGACTTATTTATACAACATTTGAAAAGATCACTTGAATAGAGTCCGTCAGATGTTTTTTTTACTATGGACTTCCATCCTTACTAATATTATAAATGCGAAAGTAACTCTGTCTGTCTGTTTGTCTGTCTGTTACGCTTTCACGCTAAAACTACTGGACCGATTTAAATGAAATTTGGTACAAAGAAAGTCTGGAGCCTGAGAAAGAATATAGGCTACTTTTTAACCGACTGCAAAAAAGGAGGAGTTCTACGTGGACGAAGTCGCGGGCAGAAGCTACTAGTTTATAAAATACTAGCTGTCCGCGCCGACTTCGTACGGATCATCTCTTTTTTTTTTATGTCATGTGTCCACTTTGTTTGTAACGATATTATTCAGACGAACTCGCGGGCAGAAGTTAGTTAATAATATAACGCGTGGTTACCAGGAGAGCATAATCGGTTGGGAGGGCGGCGCGCTCGGCGCTGGCGGCGCGGGTCTCGCGGCGTACGGGCGGCTGCTGCTGGATGGCGAGCTGAAGGTCAAGGCCCACGAGGACCAGAAGGTGCGCTCGAGATACGTGTTCGTCTTCGACAAGCTGATGCTGCTCTGCAAACCTGTTAAGGTGAGTTTGTTTTTTAAATAATAAATAAATATCTTTGGACAATTCACACCAATTATCTAGTCCCATTTTAAGCAAAGCTTGTGTTATGGGTACTAGACAACGGATAAACATACATAAATACATATAAGACATCCAAGACTCAGGTACAGATGCCAGTGCTCATCACATTGACATCTGCCCCTAGCGGGATTCGAACCCGCAACCTCCGGTTTCGTAGTCAGGGCCTCTGACCACTAGACCAACAGGCCGTCAAAAAATTTAAAAAAAAAATAATTTTAAAAAGTCTTTATTGTAATAATTTCTGACGCCTTTGCGGTTATTACACATTGGAAATGACAACTATAACTTCAGCGTTAGACTATTGTCAGCTCAGTCATGCTACGATTATGAAAACTGTAAAGAATCCGAAACGTCAACCAATACAACAAAATACGCAAGTTAAATGCCTTTCTAGTTGGAATGAAACAACTATTAACGGATTTAACTCGCGTATTTTTATTTTATTTTATTATACGTTTCGGATTGAAACAACGTATTTGATTTTATTGGATGACGTTTCGGAAACTTAACTCCATAATCGTACCACGACTGAACTGACAATATTCTTATGCTAAAACTATGTCTACTACTAATTTCTTATGGCTTATGTTTATAGTTGTTTCATTCTAATATTTAGACCCGCCGCATATGCCCACACCCGCATTGGCTATTACGAGCCGCGTGCAAGTTGCAGTATTTAAAACCTGTGGCGCAGTAGCAGTGACAGCCAATGCGAATGTATGGACATATGCGGCGGGGTTATAATAACCGCGCAGGCATCGGAAATGATTAAGAAAGAAAGAAAAAAAGAAAATAAATTTATTCTGCAAATTTTTACATGCTTAATTAAAATAACATTAAAGGCACTTAAAACTATGTAGCTTATAACTAGTGAATTGTTGCAAAAAAAGACTCCACTCAGCAAATGTCGAGTCACCGTGAGTGACACGACGCTGATTTTCAGTGGAACCTATACGTTATGAGCTGCGAGAGGCAACATATTAATTTAATATTGTTTATGGTGTGTTTTAGAGTTGAGCTTGTGTAACTGCGTAGAAATGTATATACATATGTATAAATTATAATAATATGTACTTACGAATAAAATATGTAATTAATAATAAATAAATAAATCTGTGTAATATATAAGCAGGTACTGTGTTAATAGAGAATGTCAATATAAGTTTATTATAGGACGGCTATATGTTCAACTTTTGCAGGTCAAATAAATGTGCTTTAAGTTTATGTTTGTTTAACTATTAAACGATTCTTATTCACATTCTTAATTCCAGGACAACCAGTACTCGTACAGAGTTGACGTTCGCCTCGCGGAGTACCAGGTGCAGGAGGGCAGCGGCCGGCGCACCCTCCGCAACGACGGCCGCTGGTCCTCCCAGTTCTACCTGGTGAGGAGGACCAAGGACGCCACCTACACGCTGTACGCTCGCAGCGACGACTGCAAGCGCAAGTGGGTCAAGGCGATCAAGGACGCTATGTGAGTATTCATAATCATAATAGGCTTTTTGACAATGCGAAAAATAAAGTGTAAATTACTGTTAACAGTATAAATTAAGAGTTAAAAAATGATTATTCATTAACGTAAGTTGAAAATAATGATTGATTTATTTAAAAATCCTTAAATAAAAATTACATTTTTTAAACGTTTGTCACGTGACACAAAACGCTCCTGCTGGGCCGAGTTTTTCGTGACGTCACATGCCCGTAAACTTTGTTTACCTAGTTGTGTTGCGCCTAGTTGTCAAACAGGCATGTGACGTCACCGACCTCAATGCGGCGCCATATTGTCAAAGTAGCGTTTTAGCACACTATTTAAATATTGAATTTTTAATTCGATGTTTTTCAGCTAATACATACTAGATTTAAAAAAAACAACTTTTGCTGGATTCCTTAGACTCTACTACATAATATAAAATGGATTTTAAAAACATGTCAAATACCCTATTATTTATTTGTGTGAAACAGTACAATACAGTGACGTGAAGTGGACGTTATTTGAGTTGCGATGTATGTGTGAGTGATATCATCGTGTATTTGTTTCGCCGGATTTCACACTATAATAATATATTATTATGATTTCAGTGACAACCTTGAGCCGATGGGGTGCCGCAGTACGAATCATAAGTTCGTGTTGCATACGTTCGAGAAGCCGGCGACGTGCCATCACTGCTCCAAGTTCTTGAAGGGTCGAATATTCCAGGTGAGCACAAAAACATACTAGAAACATCTAATGGGCTTATTGGTGGTCACAGTCCCTGACTACGAAACCGGAGGTTGCGTGTTCGAATCCTGCTAGGGGCAGATGTCAATGTGATGAGCACTGGCGTCTGTACCTGAGTCTTGGATGTTTTATATGTATTCAAATATGTTTAACCGTTGTCTAGTACCCATAGTACAAGCTTTGCTTAGTTTAGGACTAGATCAATTGGTGTGAATTGTCCGCCCTGTGGCTGAAGACAGCTAGATGCGCATCGTGTAGAATGAGGTTCAGCTGTCATGTTCCACCAATGAGAGATAAGCTACTGGAACGTGATTGGTGGAACATGACAGCTAGTACCCTCATACTACGGTCCGCTTTACAAATGTTCTGGCTGATAAAGACATTGCATATTTACCCGGCGAATAATTGACACTTATTAGTGTTTATTATAGACTTTAGTTTTTAAATAGCATTGCAAAATATGTTGTAAGTTGCAAGTGATATTTTATTTTGGACTTAAAAAAATATGTAAGTGGTCACATTTAAATAAGAATCAGAAAAATTATCGATTTTTCATAGAAATCGGTCCACGGCGATACGAGGATTTTATATATTAAATTTGTAATTTTATATTGTCGTAACACGTAGAAAGAACTAGTTCGTTGAAGTTAGAGTAAAGACCCTGCCCACGCTCAATCAATAAACTACACTTTAAATAATTAAAACGCTTCTATCCTTACATTTTCCATGAAAAGCCCTAGTTACGGCGACTGTTTGCGTTGCGAAAACATTTCAGTGTTTACAAATAAGCGTTTGTTTACCTTTTTAAGTGTCTCTGTTTACCTTTTATGAATGTTTCAACATTTTTACAGCTCTTCCATTTTAAACGGAACACTGTTTACTTATTCATCGAATACTGCGAATTCATTTTATATTGCTTCGCGATCGACGATCTCGACAAGAGACATTTAATTGCATAGTTTTATTATATTTCTATTGTGCATTAGCGAATTTAGAATGTAATTTTATTTTTGTGGCTCTTTTTAATTTAATACGAAATTTATTTATTTTATTTTGTTTAGTAAACAAGTAAATTATGTTATTGTTTGAACACAATGAATTATAAACAAGGCGATGTTTGCGATGCTGTTTTTTTTTTTAGCTGAAGTGCCGCTGTGTGGGTTTTTCAAATTATTTGTATATTTCTTCTTCTTTACAATGTATGACGCTCATGTTTAGGGTTACGTGCCAAATTTGTAAACGATTTTTTGCTGATGCGATATATGTATTTCATATGATGAAATTTTCACTAGACGTCTTTTACTGTAAATATTGTATTAATTAATATAATAATAATTACATTCTGTGGTTTTTGCTTTTTGCCGTAATTAATGTTGCTGGTACGACCTCATTCCACTTGATACGCTACCGCCAAACCTCTTCCTTTCAAAGCGTCCACCGCATATAACATAACATAATAAAAATATCTTTGTCGTATTAAAATAACATAAATCTTAAATAATTTGTTAAGTGTTTAGATATTATTTTATGTGTTTCTATGTAAATACTTACATACAATCAAATTGAAATTGTTAAATGCATGATAATGTATTTCGCTCAATCTGTAAAATTTCATAAAATAGACATATTTATCATAATAATATGTGTGTGTGTGTTCAGGGGTACCTATGCACCGTATGCAGCGCGTGTGCACACAAGGAGTGCATCGCGCTGTCGGGGCGCTGCGGCGGCGGCATGGCGCCCGCGCCCCCGCTGCCGCCTCATCACCCGCCCGAGCAGGCGCTCCACTACTACATGTGGTAACTTACCTTTGACTAAAAATTACTGATGCCTCCGCGGTTATTACACTATTTATCATATTAATAATAGGCACTCACTTAGAAGTACTTTTAAAGACAAAGGTCTCCTCACGCTGACTTGTATCTATATCCTCGAGCTATGTACTTTTGTTAAAAATAATTCCGACTGCTTTGTTAAAAAACCCGCAATGAAAAATAACTTACGTATGCAATATAAACACAATCTACTTCTTCCCAAAGTAAATACAAGAATATATGAAAAAAGTACATATATAAGTGCTATAAATGTCTTCAATAACCTGCCGATTGAAATAAAAATCCTTGAAGGCAATCATTTCAGGCACAAATTAAAAAATTGGCTACTACAGAAAGTGTTCTACAACTTGAATGAGTTTTTTGAATATCATAATAATATTGTATAAAGATAGTATTAGATAATAATGTATTTTATAATTAATGTTAGTACCTACTTGTCTTAGTTGTTAAGTAAATATATTGTATGCCCAAGTTGGGTAGCTGTTGAAACTATGATATTATGTGATCTCTGTATGTACACAGTTAATCAATAAAATGATATTCTATTCTATTCTATTCTATTGGAATGACACAACTATGAAAGGGTTTAACTCGCGTAATATATTTATTGGCTAAAAATAATCTTAAAATAAAATTAAGTAAGTGTGACTGTGATCTTAGAACATATGTAAAAAGTTACACTAGTTGACTTCGAACCCTGTTAACTCTGTTGTGTTGTAGGTACGTGGGCGAGATGGGTCGCGAGACGGCGACGACACGACTGGAGCGACGCGTTGACGGCACGTTCCTGCTGCGAGTGCGGCCGCATCCGACACACCACGCCGACACCGACACGCATCTGGCACTATCGCTCAAGTAATATACAATATTCATTATAAAGTCTCTTGGCATTTGTACGTTTTTTGCGCACTTACCTTAGATTAAGGTTTGTTCAATCCTAACTAATATTATAAATGTGAAAGTAACTCTGTCTGTCTGTTACGCTTTCACGCTAAAACTACTGGAGCGATTTAAATGAAATTTGGTACGAAGAATGTCTGGAGCCTGAGAAAGAACATAGGCTACTTTTTAACCGACTGCAAAAAAGAGGAGTTCCACGCGGACGAAGTCGCGGGCAGAATAAACTATAAAAAAATAAACTAATGTAAATGTCTGTCTGTTCACACTAAAACATCCGTTTCTGACACGCATGTTATCTTTTTTAAATCGAACAAATATGACGAAGTCTACTCACGACAAAGTGAAGTCACGGGCCCCCACTACTTACTATGGCCTATACAGTATATGAATATGGTATCTCGCCCCCCAGGACGGACAACACAGTGAAGCACATGCGCGTCTGCCGCAAGCCCATAGACCAGGTGCCGCACTACTTCCTCTCCGAGTCTCGGTTCTTCCGCAGCGTCGTCGAGCTGGTCTCCTACTACGAGAGGACCAGCCTATCGGAGAATTTCGTCGGGTAAATTTTTATCTATATATTAAAAATTACGTCAAGAAGTACGATAGACTCGATTGAAACCTTACCTAAATAATAAAACTTATGATATTTACCATTCGTACTTTGATAAAATATCCGTTACCTCAGTTTGAACTCGAACCTGCGCTGGCCGTTCCGTCGCGTGGTGGCGACCGTCATACACGACTTCCGCCCCCTGGAGGCGTCGCAGCTGGCGCTGCGGCCGGGCTCCAAGGTGCTCGTGCTCAGCAAGGAGGGGGACAGCCGCGGGTGGTGGAAGGGCCGCGCTTTGGACAAGGTAATAAAAAAGAAGTAAAGAAAAATATTTAATGCAAGGCAAGAAAAAAAACAAGTGATTTTAGACCTACAAACTAGTAAGAACACGCATTAAAAAGGCTACCAGCTTAGCTTGTGCTGAGAAACTGCAGCGCTGATTACGATGCGATAATGCGAGTGTGGGCATATGCGGCGGGGTAACTGCATATGCCCACACTCGCATTGGCTGTCACGAGCCGAGTGCCAGTGGCAGTATGTAAAACCTATGGTGCAGTAGCAAAGTCCGCATTTGCTCTCACGTCCATCACACGTGGTCCATATGCGGCGGGGTTTACAGTTGGACCTGAGCGAGTCTTATGAGACATATGATATGTACTTACACAAAATTTCAGCCGATTCGAGGAGGTTTGGCAACAAGCACAGCGACACGAGAATTTTATATATTAATCCTATTCTCTATACGATATTGTTATTAAGTAAGCTTTCCGTACAGGGCGACAACCGCTCCGGCTATTTCCCCAAGGACTGCGTGCGGGAGGAGCCCGAGTGCATCGGGGCGCTTGACTGATGTCAACAGTGCCTCGCCGAGCGCGAAATGCACTTCGCGCCCGCGCGAGCGCTCGCCGACACCAACCACGACAACGGCGACAGGACGCCCGACGATGCCGACCTCGTCTAACTTATTACCGCCTGGTACCTTTTAGTAACCCTAGAAATTCCCTGGCAACTATGACAACCGCAATAGCACTAGAGATGCCCACTTCGTCTAAGTTATAACGTCCTGGTACCTTATAGTAACCCTAGCACTTTCATGGTAACTATAACAACCTTAGTACTAGATATGCCGACTAAGTTATAACCGCCTGGTACTTCACTTATTGCCGGTTAGTAATCCGGTAACCATGACAATGGCGAAGGCACGACGGTGCTAACCTCGTATCATGTTATAATATCCTGGTACATTAGTAACCCCTAGAATTCTGATGGTAACCATGACAACGCGCGATAGGCCTCATAAATCAACAAAGTATAGTAGAATTATGACCGCCTGGTACTTCAAATGACTTGCGTGATTACCCGACTGTTTCCCTGGTGCTGGTAACTACGGCAACGTCGCTTAGACTCTCGTATTAGTAAATTACCTAGTATAATCTGGGCGGCTATTTATCCACTTCTTGTAATGTCTATGGTTATATTATTCAGTTTAGTAGCTAAAGTTGGTACTTTGCTACTAAACTTTATAATAATCCATAAATTTTAAATCATAATGAATGTTTCATTAGTAATCCACAAAGTCATACATAGAACAACATAAGTCGCAATATACCAGCAGGTATATAATATTTTAATGAATAAAAACTAATTTGATGTTAATGTAAATTAATACGCAAACACAGAAAGGGCAACAGTAGGGAATATTTATCGTTAAATATAAATTAAATTTAAGCGGACATAGTGACGTCATTCTCTTTCGAACATTGCTGAATGATCGTTCACAGGATATTAACGACACAGATAAAAAATAGGATTAATAAAATAATACTGTAGTTAGGTATCGTATAAATAAATGTCCCCTATGCAACTTCGTTTACGATATTCAATGCTTTGTAGACGTTTTGGTATATTTTCAAAAATCTTATCAGTTTTTTTTACTGTGTTGTGGTATACTTTAACTCTATGAAACTATTTGTTGAAACGGTCTATGCAAAATGTATTTCGGTAAACCAGCGATGTCTAACATAGACGTACCCTCTCTTCATAATTATATTCAGCACTTTGGGATGTTTTAAATGGTGCGTAAAAATGCTTTAAAATTAGTATATTAGGAGTGAGTTGTGTATATGTAAATTTGGATGTGTGTGTGTGAGCTTATTGTAATGGCAATACGTAACGTTGTCGTTGTGTTGGTAATGGTGACGTTTTTTCGATGAGTACACGGCTGATAGACCTTATTTAGAATAAAAAGGAGTCCGCATATATTTTAAATTCAATTTTATGCCTATTGTAATAGGTCTCAAATTGGTCTCTCCCTCTGAATTGCTTCGTGAATGAACTGTATATGAAAATGATTTAGCTCCGTAGTTCTTTTCTCGGTGATATTATGAAAATGTTAGCTAAGTAAATATACTATGAAGACTTCATTTCGTTTTATAAGACTGACATCCGTTGGTTGAACTGTTTCGGTATATTTTACCATCGTCATTGGCAACACTTTGTATTTTTTTTATGTTTGTTGAATTTAGTTTTACTAATGAAAAACCTTTGATTTTATAGCATTTTTTTTAACTCAGTATACTGGTGCTATAGATTCTAGACATGTGCTATAATTGTGTTAAGATATTTACATTTGTTTTTGTTTGTAATTTATTTGGAACGAGCTTACAAAAATAAACTTTAAAAAAAGCATAATTTTTTGACATTAAATACGCGTCGAGTCTAAAATTTCTTTATGGTTATATTACCTTACAAATTTGTAATAATTGTAAATGTAATTTGTTTCTTATAAGTTATTAAAAAGGTTAAACGTACAATATGAAGTGTTGTCAACTTTGAACGTTTAAAAAACGATGGTTCATAATTTCTTTTTTTATTAATACGTCTTTCTCTTACTATATATGAATCTATAGAACTACGATAGTGATATAATATGACAAATCTATTCTAACATGACAATCTATGCTCAATCTCTATTACTCTCTATATTCTTCTCCGATGATATTTTAATTATTATATTACTCTTTTAGAAGGGAACTTATTAATTCTCCCGAGTGGAGTATGTGCGTGTAAATAAACCATGAATTAAGGAGATACATATAAATATTAGGATAATTATAAATAAATTAAATCTTAATAATTATTGTGGCCGTCAAATATTTAGAGGAGTGTTCCTTTTTTACTTTCAAAACACAAACACAAATCAATCCAACACTAATGGATTTGTGCGGTTAATTCGCAAAATGCGCGTCGTGTAGAATGAGGTCCAGCTGTCACGTTCCACCAATGAGAGACAAGCTACTGGCCTGTGATTGGTGGAACAAGACAGCTGGACGTCAATCTACACGATGCACATATTATGCATATATCAAAATTTTAATACGAAGTATTATTGTTGTTATTTTATTATACAAGTAATATAACATCAATAATAGTTTATAAGTACCTTGTATCAAAAATGTTGGAATCAACAAATAATTTTGGTTTGGTTCCATGATACTACTAACTACGGTTTTGTCATTTTTTTTAAGTTGGCAGAATTCATTGTCATTACTGTTGTCGTCTATATTTTAATTACTTTTTTTGTTTGTTTTTCTATTTATCTCAAATCGTTCGCAATCTCGACATGGATGTATAATTGTATAGATTCATTTTTTTTCACACTGAGTACGTAATTAGTAGAAATATGTTACTCTGTAATATTTGACGGTACACAACATAAGTGCGATGTAAAATAGCAAATGAACACCATTGTATTGACTTTCTATTGCGTATTATGTGTACTAGTGATAACAGAGTGCCAACCTTACGTTAACACTGCCTGCTAGGTCATATTTGGGCAATAATGAAAAAACGTCTTGTATATATAATACCATAGTTATGAAAATAATAAACGCCACCGATTCGCTGAATTGCTACAGGTCTCTTTATATAGTTAGTAACGGTTATATATTATGTAATGGATTATAAATATATTATATTTGATATATAAGAGGATGTGTATGACCACACGTTAGGAATGATTATACAAAACGTGCGGTAATGAAATAGATTACAACGTAATTATACGAGCGATTGTTAGACAGAAAATGTTATGAAAAAATGGATTTATTTTTAAATATAAATAAAAACAAAATAGCAAAGCCTTTATAATACAATAATAGTTATAAACGAAATTAACTTCGTTGCTAAGTACAGATGTAATAATAGAACAATAATAAACGTGTAGCTCATATTATATTTATCACGATTATTTTATTTTTTTATTTATAAGAATATAAATACATTCAAATAATATCCGGATACGCTTTAAATAATTTAGATGTATTTAATGGCCGAGGACCGGGAGAACACGTCATGTCCGAAATATATCAAGCAGTAGAGATTTATTTAAACTACGCCACGAAAGAGATGGTTGATTTGATGTATTTTTATAGCGTAATTTAAAACAACAAAAATATAGTAATTAATAAGTAAACTATAGTTATAGATAAAATTGTAAAATTAAAAATAAGCAAATGTCCTAAATATATTTACTAAGTTATGAAACAAAATATACATAGAGAAAATATGACATGACGGTTGTTTTCCCGCGAATTACGCGCTTATGTGTTTACTGTTTATGCATTGTAGGTACGCATAAGTGACGTTTAGCATTTGTAGTAATATGTACATCAAATATAGAATAGCTTCATAAAGCAAATACAAAAATATTGCTAATTACCACATAGACACAATTATCACAAAGATGAAAACGATTTATGATGTTCAGATTCCACGCGACACGTCCTTAAGTAGAATACTTATATTATGAATTCTTCTTGAGCAAAGTTGCTGTCTTTCGGTGTTCATATATTACCGCAATACAGAACGTCAGACTTGACCACGTACAATAACGACCCTTACTCCATCGTGATAAAGTGCGTATTATTCTGTCACAATGCGTGTCACGGTCTCATCTGACTCGCAAATATGAAAACCCCGCCGGCGGGGAGCTTGTCTTACATGCCTGCCAATAAACTTAGTGATTTATTGTAGTTAGCGTTAACTTTAAAACTGGTCCTTAAATAAAATGCTTGTGAGTAAAAATAATTAGTATAAACCTTTAGCGAAATAGTACATTACGCACCAAGGCCAGTAAAATAAAAAATGTCTCAGATTACATGTAATTGTCGTCCGAGGCAAAGCCGAGGTTGACAAAAATGTGATCTGAGGCTTTTTTATTTTACTGGCCGAGGTCAGTATACTATTTTTATGTTCGACGAAGCCAGAAAGCGGAAATTTCATTTAGCAAAGCGGCCACAAAGTTGGCGCTTTCTGGCCGGAGGTGGGAAATAGTATTTTATTTTTCTCAGTTTTAAAAGTTACTCTTAATTTGAATCTTATGTTTCGTTTAATAGAGATTTGAGGCATAAAAAAGATACGCATAAAAAAGATACGCATAAAAAATATGTTATATTGATTTCGTTTCAGTGATTCTTTGCCTACATAGGTAAGGAGTATGCAGATTAGTTCACATATCTATTTATTTATTTAGAACATAGTAGCCAGAAGTATACAAAGACTAGGATCATTCATATCACGTAACCATTGCAATACATTCTTAGGTACAAATGACTGTCGTATCATCTATGTGTTACTGTAAGTAATTTTAACGCGCAATATACCAACTACACTGCCTTTACGTGTACAATGTTTTGTGCTTAAAAATAAAGCTTCTATATGTCAACATAGCCTTATTAAGTGTTTGTAGTAAACTGTACTCGAAATAACTTAAAACATGTATTCAGTCAAGGGGGGCTAGACAAGGTGCCAACGTTCAACGTTAACGTTAAACTAAACTTCCAAAATGTTTGAGATTTGACATCCGCGAACGTTTGTGAAGTATCTGACAGTCGTTCGCGGATGTCAAACCCTATACATTTTGATGCCAACGATCAGCGTTAACGTTGAACGTTGGCACCTTGTCTAGGGCCCAAGATCTGTCTATGAATACGGTCATGTGTTAGGAATATCGTATTAAGCTATCCGTACTGCGCTTTAGTGACACGTAAATATTTTAGCATAGAGATTAGTTATATATTACAAAATCACCGCGTTCTTAATTCAGTCTATGTGGACTTAACGTAATGTGTAGCAAAGTCTCGATAATAGTACATTACGCACCTAGGCCAGTAAAATAAAAAATGTCTCAGATCGCATGTACTTAATTGTCGTCCGAGGCGAAGCCGAGGTTGACAAAAATGTGATCTGAGGCTTTTTTATTTTACTGGCCGAGGTCAGTATACTATTTTTCTGTTCGACGAAGCCAGAAAGCGGCAATTTCATTTAGTGCAGCGGCCAGAAAGTTAGCGCTTTCCGGCCGGAGGACAGAAAAATATATTACGTACTAACTGACCCAGCAAACTTCAAAGCGGCCACAAAGTTGGCGCTTTCTGGCCGGAGGTGGGAAATAGTATTTTATTTTTCTCAGTTTTAAAAGTTACTCTTAATTTGAATCTTATGTTTTGTTTAATAGTGCCCTGTTTATTGAGGATATTTCTTTGTCTTTTTTTTTAATTTCCTCAAAAATTAGCGAAATCGGCCCAGCCTATTTCGAGCCTTATCGAGACTGACGAACATCAAATATTTTTTATGTACTTATATATAGATTTATTTGTATAACAGTAACCTTCTTAAATGCGTAGATTACGTTTCGCACGTCTGATATATATATTAGCCACTGAAATTAAAAATGTAACTGATTTTTCCAACTCTCCTACACATTAAGTTAAGTTTCACGACCCGGGTTAGTCAAGATTTTTCCAGAGACGTAGTAAATAATAGTGCATCTCGCTCTTTTACTAATTTAGTGACCTGTTTCAAAATGTGTCACAACGCAAATTTGAATACTGTTGACTTTGAATCTTAAAGGGGTCTGCCCACTACACCGTATCATACCATGACCGTGCTATGAACGTATCAAGCGCGGAAGGTAATACGTAAGGCGGTACGAGTCGGTGACGGAACGGTCTAGTGGACATAGTATCATGCTTTTCTATACAAAGAATATTTTTTTGCCTGACACGTTCATAGCACGGTCATGGTATGATACGGTGTAGTGGGCAGACTCCTTAATAGAGTTAGTTACGACATTATTTTGAATTGTGTCACTACATTGCTACAAGAGCTGTATCGTCTAGTTCCGGTGTCACGTGTCCTCCACGGTAAAGACTGCAATGCAATAATGTACCGCAGTTACCTCAGTCATAATCATCTTCATCTCAACTTTAAGACTGCTGGACATAGGCCTCCCCTAAGACTCCCAGACTCTCATAGTGACCTTACCGCGCCGCCCGCAACCAGCGAGCCTATAATGAAGACTTGTCACGCGTCGATCGACAATATGTCGTGTATTATCAAAATAAGATGACCTTGTCCACACTGACGTTTAAACGACGACATTTTGTTGTCATTACGTCGTGTACTAAATGTCAAATTGGATAGGTACGGTGTTCTCTTTTGACGTTTGAATGACGCCAAATTGACGGTCAAATGTCTAGTATTCGTCAAAAGATCCATGGCTTGTCGATATCGATATGACGAAATGTCGACGTAACTTAACGTCATGTGTTTGCTGCGGATTCCGGCGGCATTCACCGAGTCGTCATAATGTCTTGGGGGGGGGGGGGAGGCTACACGCGCTCATAATATCAAGTGTTTATAGTATGTCGCACGCTAAATCCATTATTTTAGTACTAGATTTACCTCGTAGGCTAGGTATTGTCTAAAGTCAACGCTAACGGCTACAAAGTTAAATTAATAATATTGAAATTCCAAATCGGTTTTGTTTCTTAAATTGAACACACACATTTGGATTTTTTTTAAGAATGTAGATTGCTGGTGTTTAGGATAGTACGTGATTTGAAGGAGTGAGAAAGCATAGGTCATTGTCATAGGTATTTGTGCGAGAGAGACAGTAACAAATGCTCTCTCTCAGTCAGTCGATATGACCATCTATTTTAGAGATATACGTATTATAGATTTCGATAAATATCATATCGATCAATGTTACTTAATGTGTAATACATTCATTGACACGCTATTTTCAAATTAGAAATTTTATTTTATTGTGTAGGTCAAAGGTCCGTGTACTTGTTTCGTTCGCTTGAATGTTTAGTTTTTATCTCTCCTGACTTCGTACACACTAGTTACGACTCTATCGCACTGTAAATATAGTTTATTTATTCTTGTTAAATATAAGACTAGAACCATAGCTTAGTATTATATAGTGACGTCATCGTCAACACAATGAATATTATCCTTATGAAATAAAAAAACATAAAGATATATTAAACAATTGTATATTTTTAGTAGAACCTGGAAGTGGTTTTCGAAATGTTGGAAAACTTTTAAATAATATGTGCTATTTTAGTATGGATACTTGACGGTGTTGTTTTATTTTATTTTAAAGCTAAATTTGATGTTTATGGACATCTTGTTTATGTTTAAAATTATATAGAAATAAATGTTGCTTATCTGAAAATACGGCCTATTAATGTTAAAATAACTGCTACGATTGTATGTCATAGTTGTATGATTTGAATGTGCGTGTATAAAACCACTTCCCAAAAAGATGGTAAAAAAAATATTATATATAAATATAAGTAAATAGTGCCACTTTAAATCTCTACCTAAAATTAATAATAATTATTAAAATAATAATGTATTTCAATCCACGTAAGTACTTACACTTTGATTCAAAGCAAATTCGTTGAAGGATATACAAATTAGATTTTGATCTACTTAAATGAATATAAATATATACATTTCTCTTTACAATAATAGGTAATAATGGATATCTTGTAATCCGTGTAGTTTCAGACTAGTATCTCAGTAATTTAATAACCAGGTACTGTAAGAATTATTAATAAACGAACGCGAAATAAATAATGAATGGCCCGAAAAATCTATTAAATGGACAAAGTTAAACTAATAAAAATTCAAAACTTCTTTACTGTGTACATATTTGTCATTGGGTCATTTTTAAATGCGCAGGTACTTAATTAAATAACGACACAAGGTCAAAATATCGCAAACATACATGAAAAAAAACCTCTAGTAGGTATTAACCTTTCCCAATTTCTTTAGAGTGAGTGTGGTTGTCTCTAGTAACAGAGTGATAAACTTTCCACTAATATGTAATAATATTTCCGCTAATTTAATTGGGAAAAATAAATATCAAGTAGGTACCTATTTTTAACAATGAAAGGATGGTAATGCTAACCCGTGACTACCAAAAATAAAAATCAAAAATAGTTGCAGGACAACTTTACTTGCAACATTTGAAAATGACCCCGCTGACAAAAATTTCATAGTCAAATTCTTTCTCAGGCGAACAAAACCTCCCGCGCTACTCCTACTGATGCCTTCTTTATAGGTGTAATACCAATTATTTTACTCTTATTTCTAACGTTGATAAGCAGTACCTACTGGTTATTAGGTTACATTGTAGACTACACCTCGTCTGTGGCCATATTATGGCGTTGTTATTACGTGAAATGTATATTAATAGATAAATGGTTGTTGTGCCGTATAAATATATATTTTTTCTATTTAGTTGAACTCTGGATTGCCGTGTGCTATTCGGTGGATTGTTTGTGATAGGTTGGATCAAGTATATAAATACAATGTACTATTTTTCTTGTATGTAGAAACTGGTGATGATATTATAAATTATTCTATTTCATGTCTGATTTTGTTTCACAGTAAATGTATTTTCTTGTTTTAGCTTCTCGACATATTAGGGCATACGTTTTTGTAATTGTAATTAATTTTACTTACATTGGTATAGGACAATGATTTTCGTTATTTATTTAGAATCGATAATTTATACCTCACTTATTATAATTGCAATCATTTTTGATTTCAAGTAGGTACATTAGGTATGTTTTGTAATGTAATTTAATTTACATATGGCAATTAAATTTTACAATAATTATTTAGTGCAGTTCATTATAAAACACATGTATATGAATCATTTTGAAAAAATATGTGCATAATGTATTTTGATAAACAAATGTGAGTAAGAATATTACTTTGCTTTGATCTCCTTTGATTTAATGTAACCATTTTTACAATTTTCACTTATTTTGAAATTTTTAATTAATCATTTGTTCTGTATATCATAGACTTAGTTCAATAAAACAACAAATAGTATGTATGTATATGCATAAAATCGCAATGCAACAATTCAAAAGAATTATTTGAATTTTTTTTATTACTTTTGAAATTATTTCCTGGAGTAAGAGAACGAATGTTTGTTGAAATACTTTGCTTTGTTTATGTAATATTGTATTGTAACAAACCTGAGCGGTATTATAATAATTATGAATTTTTTCGCTGTATTAATAGTGGCTCATCACGGAATGTGTCAAATTTAAATGTGACTGCTTATAAACATAAATGGAGTTAAGTACATCATATGTCGTTATGTCTCTATTCTTAAAATCACTTTGCAATTGTTTCTTGGCAACAAAACCTTTTTTAGCCATTTTCTTCAGTTATTTTATTTAGAACTTGAGCACTTGTACAATTCATTAATCAATTATATATTATTATTTAATAAGTTTTTGGCGGACTATCTTTATGCAATAAATAAGTTTTCATATAGAAAGTAAAATATTCAAACTCAAACACAAACTCAAATAATCATTTATTCAGTCTATGCTCTTGTAGGCACTTATGAATGTCAAAGTTAAAATTAATATATATTATTGAATATATTTTCTATAAACATATATTATTAGATTGGGTTAGTTCAGTGTTAATGAAATGGGGGTCGCCATGTGTCAAAAATCCGCTAGATGCGCGTCGTGTAGAGTGAGGTCCAGGGGGCCTAGACAAGGCGCCAACGTTCAACGTTAACGTTAAACGAAACGTCCAACGTTAACGTTAAACGAAACGTCCAAAATGTATGGGATTTGACATCCGCAAACGTTTGTGACGTACGTGACAGTCGTTCGCGGATGTCAAATCCCATACATTTTGGTGCCAACGTTCAGCGTTAACGTTGAACGTTGACGCCTTATAGGCCCCCAGGTATCATGTTCCGCCAATGATAGACAAGCTACTGCCTTGTGGTTGGAAGAAAATGACAGCTGGACCTCATTCTACACGAGTGCATCTATTGGATTAAGGACACGCAGTAGCACCGATTATATTCGTAATTTTAGGTGAAATTACTTAATACCTTCCTACTTCATTTTAAATACCTACGTATTATTGACTGTGAATTACCAGTCATACATTTATTAAGTAAGATTTGCTTAGTCAATTAGTGTTAGTTTATTTTAGCAGAGTATCACTGTTAATAGGAATCTTAATTATTGCTTTATAATAACGGGCCGACTTAAAACATCAACACGTGTTGTATTAAAATATAATTCTGAATACATCGGTACAGTCAGCAACAATTTATATTTATAACGTAGCGGATTAGGAACTTGAATATTTCGGTGCGTATACATTTTACTATACCTACCGATGTATTTGATCACCTTTGCTGTTGCTGAATTTTTGATGCTGACTGTACAGGATAATTTGATTGGTATTTTGCCCGTTATTTTATATAAGTTTAAACTTTTGGGTGCTTGATAGTTTGTGTTCATTATTTGCATGCGCTTTTTTTGTACGTGTAAAACATAACCGGGAGTAAATTTAGTGTAATTGTATTTTGATATTATTTATGTTAATGTTTGTAAATACAATATTATACGAAAATGGCATATCTCACTGTTCTGTAGTTTAAGGCGAGACTCCACAATAAATACACGGTTGGAGATAATATTGTGTTTTATTTCATTCTATTACATATCAAATTATTAAAGTATTTCATCACAATTATAAACTTTAACACTAAGCAGTGGTCGTAGTCCTAAAAGCGTTGCCATTTTTAGCTTGCAAAATTTTAATTATAATGCTTTAGGGATTGGCCGCAACATTTAGAGATCAAAGGTAAAAAATATTACTAAATATCCCAAAAACAATTTGGTTGGATAATATTTGTATACTTACCTACTAAATATTATATTGAATATATTTTACCCCGTTTATTATTTTTCAGCACGTAATGTAATGGCAGACTTCTAAGAATTCCTACAAATTTTGTATATATGAAATCAAGCGTAGTAGAACCTAATCGTATAACCAACAATTCGTATATTTCATACAGACTTTGGTAAATTTTAAAATGTTTAGTAAGTGCCTCTTATCCTATTTCCCTCGCCTGTGCATACGGTAGGGGCAGTAGACTATTTTTCATAGGAGTTATTCACCACAGACTATAGAATGATTTCCGAACGGAACATTTAAACGTCAACTTGCTGTCATATATGTATGTCAAATGTCAATTGTCACTGTCAATTTGTTTAGACAAGTGGTTAGTGGGATTCTGACGCTTCTGTTGATTTCCTCGTGATAAAACTGTATTAGAAATCTATTATTAGTTAGCGTTTTGTTTGTTTTTCGCTTTGATGTTCAACGCGTCGGCCGCGGACGTATCTTCACTAAAAATAATGTAACCGATATACTAGGGAACTAAATAGAGGAGCAGGTAGTGGCCAACTAATATTTTCGGCTGTTGCACGAAGCGCGGCTCGAAATATAACGTTAACATTCCTCCAACATTCACACTCGATGACTTACGTTGTCTTTGAGTTAGTTTTAAGAGTAATTTATTAATTGGGATCAACATTTTAACATCAAGTGATAAATAAAAATGAAGAATAAATTCCGCAATACTGATTCTGTTATTAAGGCCGGTGATTTGATCCTGACTGAGCAGCCCTTTGCGTTTGTTTTGACGTCTAAAGAGAAAGGGATCCGCTGTGATAATTGTTTAGAAAAGTAAGTTTTTTGTACCACATTTGGTTGCTTTGTTAATTCTTTCTTTCTGTTAAGTAAATTTCGGCTATTCAAAAGTAGTGTTTCTTTAATTTCATGTTATATAATAAATAAATTTTATTTGCCAAACTTGTGCTATTGTATTTAAATTTTTATTATCATTCAAATTATTATAATTTAGTTAACTACCAAAAGATTAAAGGAAAGAAATACTTAAATCTGTCGCACAAAAATATCAACAGACTTCCTATAAAACAAACAGAAATATCACAAACGAAAATAAAACTGACATAGTTTTATTTGAGTCAATGTGAATACAAATCAATGTCATTTTTCAGGGGCAAGGTGCTCAAATGTGCCGGATGCCAGTTTGTGCACTACTGCGGACGATCATGCCAAAAGGATGCGTGGAATGACCACAAGGTATGTCATTGCGGCTGTTGGCATCTTTAATTCAACCAACGACTATTTTTCACATGTCAGACCTGACAGTGGTTTCAAATTAAGTGTTAATTTTGTACAACCAAATCATTAGTTTGCAAAAAATGTATAAGGATGGTAGTTGTTATTTATGTTAATAAGGTCTTATTTTTTTTTCATTTTATTTATGTACTTCTGATCTATTGTATTTATGAAAAATATTTTATAACTTTGATAAGATTTTATAAAATTTTTGTGACCTAAATTATATTTATTTATACCAATGTTGGAGAAAGGTGGAGCAGTTGTCCCATTTTGCTTTCTGACTCGAACCCAAGAATTTTTTAAAAAAAATAATATTAAAGAAAAATAACGAAATTAAATATTTATTTTACAAGATAATTTAAAATCCCAATGAAATGATGCAGTAGGTATAAGTCATTAGTTAGTAAATAAAAAGCATTTTTTTCCTTACAAAATGCTGGCCGCCGGGTATGCCCATGTCTGAAATTGATATTTCGATCTTCTGATATTCACTCAGTGTTAAATAAAAGTTTGCATTTGTTTCCCTTTTGACAGGTTTCTTTTCAAAGTGCTATATCTTAGATTAATCCATTTATCAATCACTGGATAACTAAAATGATCAAACTATTTACTTAACTAGTTTCTGCCTGCGACTTTGTCCATGTGGAATAGTTATTTTCCCCGTTTTTTACACATTTTGCACAGTTTCTACACTCCTATTGGTTGCAGCGTGATGTTATATAGCCTAAAGCCTTCCTCGATAAATGGTCTATCCAACAAAAAAATAATTTTTCAAATCGAACCAGTACTTCCTGAGATTAGCGCGTTCAAACAAACAAACTCTTCAGCTTTATAATATTAGTATAGATACATCTAAATAATGAAATATCTTTAGTCAATTCACATCTAATTATCTAGTCCTAAAGTAAGTATGTACTATAGAGCCGAGCACAGCGAAAAACGGACGTTGCCCTTTTTCTATTTGTCTCTGTCGCACGCGTGTAGTAATAGTGGCCTCACGCTCGCACACCTTCAAGGTTCGTAGGTTGTACAATGATACAAAGTTGGGCTTGTTCTTATACGCCGAAAGTATTTTACAATCTATAAGTAAAACTTGTTCTTCCAGCTAGTAATAACTTACTAATATTATTTCCATCACATCTTTTGCGTCATCATTTAAATATAACGACAGTTTTTTATAACTTGGAAAGTATTCAATGATAACACCCATTTGTTATTTTATGTAATATCACGCGACATTAAGGGTGTAGTCTACTGTGGATGCAAAGTCATATTTATATTCAATGGGGACATCCGGGGTTCCCATTCTCTTACCTAATACTTCGTTTTGAACGGTTATTGGAATGAAACAACTATTAACGGATTTAACTCGCGTATTTTTATTTTATTATATTTGCTGACTTAGTTTTAATAGCCCTAATTTACACCTCTGACACAAATGTCATAATTTGCAACGGAACTGTTCTTGACGAAAATAATAATTTTGGAAATATCCATAATAGTAGCACGACTGAGCTGACAATAGTCTAACGCTAAAATGATCTTAGATTATTGTCAGGTCAGTCGTGCTACGATTATGGAAACTGTAAAGATTCCGAAACGTCAGCAAATAAAATAAAAATACGCGAGTTAGATTAATACTTAGTTGTTTGATTCCAATGTGTAATAACCGCGAAGGCATCAGATATTAATCAAGACTTTGTTTGAACATGAAGTGTATAAAGAGCGTCCATTTCAGCGTTATATAAGGCTGAAAATAGTTAGCTTACAGACAAATCTGTAAGATGATGATGAGATGGCCACGATAACAAAAGTCACTGGTACTTTTGTTATCGTGCGCATGTCTCTTAATGCGATAGTGTAGGTAAGCGTGGCGGTACACGCTGCGCACGCGCCTGGCGCGGTGCCACTCGCGACGCACTCGGGTGTTACCGCCGTACGTACACCGCTCTATTTATATTTGTTGCACTGTTCCAGTTATATTTTTGTCTATTAGGGCGCTCTAAAAAGAAATGCTTTATTTTTATATCCCACTAGCTTCTGCCCGCGACTTCGTCCGCGTGGAACTCCTCCTTTTTTGCAGTCGGTTAAAAAGTAGCCTATGTCCTTTCTCAGGCTTTACACTTTCTTCTTACCAAATTTCATCTAAATCGGTCCAGTAGTTTTGGCGTGAAAGCGTAACAGACAGACAGACAGAGTTACTTTCGCATTTATAATATTAGTAGGGATAGGGATAATATTAGACACCGACCGGTCGATGTGGTTATCGTTGGGGGAGACTATGTCCAGCAGTGGACGTCTTTTGGTTGATGCAATGATGACGACGATGAATATCAAACAAGAACATTTGATGACGGACGACTTTCATAGGAAATTGAATCCAGCTCTGATCTTTTGAAAAATTTGTTGTTCTTTTTGGACTGATACTCTGAACTTGAACTTACTAGTCGTACTTTACAACTCAATAGCCGACAGACGGGCTGTTTGTATGGTAAGCGATGAATCGAAATAGTTAAGTAGTCGGTGTTACCGCAATAAAATAATCTGCGCAATCCTATGCGAAAGCGTGGCTTTATAACAAAACATGTTTAGGACTTGTGCTATGTATGTTGTGTTTATCTCCAGTGGGAGTGCGCTAACCTGAAGCGCGTGGCGCCCAAGGTGGTGCCGGACGCGGCGCGGATGCTGGCCCGCATCATAAACCGGCTGGCGCGCGGCGACGGACACTCCTACCGGGCCTTCTACTCCGGCACCTCCTTCCGAATGTGGAAGGATCTCATGTCCCGTAAGTCTTGTCGTAATCAAAAAAGGATGCAGACACGTCTACGTATATTTAATTTTGTACTAAAAAAATATCGTTTCAAATGTTACGGAAAATCCTCTGTTTTAATTTTTGACCAAAATTACATTAAACTGTTAAAACATTTTTTTCCATGTTAACTACCTGTTACTACTACCTGTTAACTATACGCTTTCAGCTTAGCGAGTGTCCATTCCTTTCTAAAGTTATATTATTCTACTAGCTTCTGCCCGCGACTTCGTCCGCGTGGAACTCCTCCTTTTTTGCAGTCGGTTAAAAAGTAGCCTATGTTCTTTCTCAGGCTCCAAACTTTCTTTGTACCAAATTTCATTTAAATCGGTCCAGTAGTTCAAGCGTGAAAGCGTAACAGACAGACAGACAGACAGAGTTACTTTCGCATTTATAATATTAGTAGGGATTAGTCCTAAAAAAACATCCTTTCCTTAATTTGTACTCATCAGTTGCATCAGGCCTCCACCGCTCCGCTCTATCTACATAAAGGTACAGGTAGCTAGGCGAACCCTTAAGGAGCTGCCCCCGCGCACCAAAATATTTTCTGTTATGTTTTGCATAGTGGATAGTTTGCAAGAGATCCTCGCGTTAAATGTGTCTTCCTTCCTCAGACTACTCGGACCTGAAGGCCGATAAAAAAAGAATGGAACACTTCACGTCTCTCTGCGGTGTTCTCTACGAGTTCCTTAAAGACATCTCGCTGCCTAACACCGTCGAGTTGATGGGCATTTACGGGAGGGTAAGACTGTTTGTACATCTTATTCTTATGTAGTAGTCAAGGGCGTAGCGAGGTACTGGCAGGGGGAGGGGCTTAGAAGTTCCCCGTAGGATTTGATTCCCTTGCGAGTGTCGATAATTACCTTATATATATTACTAGTGGTCCCGGCAGACTTCGTCCCGCCAGGCAAAGAAGCAATGTAAGGCATTAATCAATCGATTTGACAGCTGTCATTGTTGCGTTTTGTTATACTATTTTTAACAAATGAGCTAAATATTTTTTTACTGGATCGGGATGAAAAGTATCCTATGTCCTTTTCCTGACTCTAAGCTACCTCTCCGCCAATTTTCAGCCAAATCAGTTCAGCCGTTCTCGAATTATAAACGGTGTAACTATCACAACTTTCTTTTATATATATAGATCATTCTTAGTTTTTTTAGAATTAATGGAGGACGGAAGGTTAATTAGAGGGAACCGGGAAGTGAATCGAATTCAACTTGCAAGATTTGATTACAGACAGTTCTTGGTAAATATGTTCTCAATATGTTCTCTTTATCAGATGGTAATAAACAGTTTCACTATATTGGACGTGGATATGAACTCGATCGGGTCGGGCGTGTATCTCGCGTCGTCGATCGTCGACCACAGCTGTGCGCCGAACGCGGTCGCCACCTTCGACGGGAAGACCATCAATATTAGAGCCCTCAGCGACATACCGTGCCTTGACTGGGACCAAGTGAGTGTGTACCGTTATCTATAAATATCTTTGGACAATTCACACCAATTATCTAGTCCCATTTTAAGCAAAGCTTGTGTTATGGGTACTAGACAACGGATAAATATACATAAATACATATAAGACATCCAAGACTCAGATACAGATGCCAGTGCTCATCACATTGACATCTGCCCCTAGCGGGAATCGAACCCGCAACCTCCGGTTTTGTAGTCAGGGCCTCTGACCACTAGACCAACAGGCCGTCAAATCTATAAATAACGGCAAATAAATAAATAAATATTTGATTCTATCTTTTAATATTTGCTTTATCACCTGTGAATATCTGTGGCTATCGTGGTTCATGAGATACATCATGGTGTATAGAGTCCCGTTTTAGCCTTTGCGTACGGAACCCTAAAAATCCTACTACTATTATAAAGGCGAAAGTTTGTAAGTATGGATGTATGGATGTATGTTACTCTTTCACGTAAAAACTACTGAATGGATTTGAATGAAACTTTACCACAATATAGCTTATACATCAGAATAACATATAGGCTATGTTTTGTAACGACGCGTAAAGTACTCATCGTGCGCAGACGAAGTCGCGGGCAGAAGCTAGTATCAATATAAAGACGCACTGTTTCTTGTGTATACCGGTGATTGGCATTAATCCACTAGTTGAGTTGGTTACGTCTGGTGTAGAATGAGGTCCAGCTGTCACGTGCCACCAATAACAGGTCTCTAGTTAGTCTCTTATTGGCGAAACACGACAGTTAGACCTCATTCCGCACGACCTAGCGGATTTTAGATTTCTGTAGAGTATAGTTCTGTTTAATGTTTTTCTTTTGTTTCCAGATACGTATATCATACATAGACCAGATGATGACGCCGTACGAGAGACAAACGGAACTGTTAGAGCATTACTACTTCTTGTGCAAGTGTGCTCGGTGCATGGGTAAATGCTTTAGATGTGCTACTAATTACACACACATACATATATTATATGCGGCTTTAAATACAGCGACATCTTGCGGATATATTCGCTATAGATTAATAGTAAAGGAGTCTGCCCACTACACAGTATCATACCATGACCGTGCTATGAACGTATCAAGCACGGACGGTAATACGTAAGACGGTACGAGTCGGTGACGGAACGGTCTAGTGGACATAGTATCATGCTTTTCTATACAAAGTATATTTTTTTGCCTGACACGTTCATAGCACGGTCATGGTATGATACGGTGTAGTGGGCAGACTCCTTAATAGTACTTATACAATGGGGGCCGCTGTACTACCAAAATCCGCATCAATTAAACTGCAGATTGAGGTCCAGATGAATTGTCGAGTCGACATCTTGTCATGTCGATATTCGATGTCGTCATCTTGTCATGTCGATGTCGTCATCTTGTCATGTCGATGTCGTCATCTTGTCATGTCGATGTCGTCTTATTCTTGCGGTGAACTGCCAAAAATCGGTAACGTTGTCGACAACGACAAACGTGACTTGTCGATGTCTTCTCTTATTTCTTCATGTCGACGACGAAACAATACCTACACGATAAACCTCCTTGTCGACAACGTTCTCTATATTATGTAGACAAAATGTCGACTCGACAGTTCATAATAGGCTCGCTCCTCCAACCGTATATATGTATCTGTATGACAGCTGGACCTCATTCTACACTAGTGGAATGAGGGCCACCGCGTGTCAGAAATCCGCTAGATGCGCTAGTGTAGAATGAGGTCTAGCTGTCATGTTCCACCAATTAGAGGCAAGCTACTGGCCTGTGATTGGTGGTACATGACAGCTGGACCTCATTCTACACTAGCGCATCTAGCGGATTCCTGACACGCGGTGGCCCACATTTGTGGATTTTTGACTTGCAATTTTCCCCATTGTCAAAGTCTTTAATAAAAATCACAGCTCAGATTGCATGCCCATTGTACTTTGAAATTAAATTGAAACTTTCGACTGAAAATTAGACTCCCCAACCAGCAAAATAGTCGTATAAGCAAGGCTTTTTACAGCTAACGATCGAGAAATAGTAGTAAAAAGGAGTTAAAGATGCCAAATCATTGTATAAAAGATCTAGACTCAACTATTTAGCATTTTCTCATTTTGGCTGGTAAACTCTGTCGACTAAACGTTCACTCCACATGTTTATAGAGCGTTTATTCCATTATTGTATAATGGTACCAAGTTTCGCTTTTATACAACGGTAAGTTCTAAATTGACTGTATAAATGCTTCGTATTTTCTAAATAGCTACAAGAGGCGTCTTTACAGCACTGTCCTTCGACATAATTCCTGAGCTAGCATTATAATGTTAAAAAAGCTGCTTATATGACAAAATAGCTTCTCAGTAACTCTTATAGTACTAAGTGTAGTATAAAATATATCGATTCTCTATTACAGCACTTGTCGCGAGAAAGATTTTAAAGTGATTGTTATAACACCTACAGCAATTCAAATGCACTTTTAGGGCCACCATGCAGCAAAAAGTAACATAAATGATCTTTGAAATCTTTTACAACACCAAATTCTTATTACATCTGTTTAATACGTATCGTGCTGAGGCTCAATTATTCTAGAAAATGGATTATGAACAGTGGAAGTAACTCAAAAGAAGATGTGTGATTATATAAAAATGAAACAGTACTTAGGTACTTTGTTTACAAACACTGCGGATTTAGGAATCCAATATTGACAGTAATGGCGTCGGTATAGTAATGTAAATGTGATATATTTTCTATTTTTCAACTAAAGGATGAGTAAAGGTCGTAAGATGGCAAACGTTTTTCTATAATGGCGAAATAACTCCTTTTAATATTTAATTTTTTTAAATGATTTTACAATAACACAAAAATAAGGAGACCCATTAAAATTTTCACTAGAAATATAAGGTAGTTAATCGACAAATAAAATTTCGCATTGAAATTTGGTATCTTACATGAATGATAGCTAACACCGAAAACCAATTATTTTAATGAACATATTATTATAATATGGCTACCATTCGATAGTTGTTAAGAAAAAAAAAATAATCACCCGTGCATCACGCCGCAAAGAGCTGCTGCTAGCTGAGCTGAGCTGAAAATACTTAGTGCTATAAAGCTCGCTTTTTTGCGATTAGCCCACTAAATAGCTGAGTAAATGCGATGCAGTAGCTGTCACAGCACTATTAAGTCGAGTAAAAGCAACTTTATTGCATTCAACCGACATATAAGTCGATTAAAGGTGAAATTATTGCTATTATAGTATTAATAGTGCCGTATGTCGCTTTTTCTCGACTTTTATGGCATTATTTGGGTCCTAACTCAACTATTTTACGACAGTTATAGCATTTTAAGCTGAGTAAAATGTGCCCTTTTTGGGTCGAGTAAACGTTTCCAGATCTATTTCTCGACAGTTTAAAGTGCCTTTTCTCAGCTTTAAGTGGAAATAAAAACGTGCTCTCAACTGTCATACGACTTAGTTTTGCTGCTTGGGTCGTACCGTTAAACATAAATTATATTTCCGCCAACAGATGTTACAAATAATTTTTATTATTCACACTTCTAAGATTGAATTGTAGGGCGTATATTTGTATTGATATATTGTTATTCTATAGTGTAGGTACGTCGCCGTTTGTCTGATTCAGATTTAGACAGAAAATATTATAAACTTCGAAAAATAGTATTGTCTGCATTTAAGGTACATATTATAATGTGTGAGTTTTTTCTTTATTTCTGAAATGTGCATTTATTTACTACAATTATTTCCTTTTCAATGTAACCTCGGAAGTTTTTTTCTTTTGACCGCCAAATTATATTTTCTTCCTGAAGGTAATATTATTTAATTTGTTTTATGACCTGTGATGTCTTTGATTTTAAAGTATGAATATAGTTTCAGATAAGTTAATAATATATTATTGATCGTTTTATGTATTGCGTAAACTTTTTGGTTATTGTTACGATAATCTTCAATTACATTATGCCCGTTGGCGGTCAAAAAGGGTTCATTTCACATTTATTCAAGTAAGAGATGGATACTGCAAGTTTTTTGGCATAAAAATATCGTTTTAGCTGCAAATAAATTATTTCGATTACAATTCGATTACATTTTTAAACTTCTCGTGTATAAAACGATATTTTTACCAGCTAGAAAGTCTTATATTTACCTGAGACTTATTTGAACATGGTAAAATGAGGCCCAAAACTTATCACTTGACCATTGCCTTTTATATTTCTATATAGTTTTCACTGACCGCACGATTGTGTTCTCTTCCCAAAATGAATTGTTTTATCAAATAGACTGGCCCACTGGACAGGTGATATTTCATATTCGCTATAGAATTCTAATACATAATGTACTAAAGAACTGTAAGGGGTTGGATTCCGTAGTGTCGATCATTTGTCATTATTTAAATTGTGAAATATCTGAGCAATGTTTCTAGTGCATTATAATATAATAATTTATAATCTTGGGGGACGAATTTTTAGTCTATAGTAGTAGCAAATATCTCTTTTCTATGCTAAATTACGTCATAATAAAAGACCTCTAGGTCTCGTATAAAAAACTTCTTCTAGACCTATCCTTCTATCCTATATTTTTTAATATCATTTTATTTCTATCAGTCAGTTCAGGTATTTTATATTGATTCTATGTGAAAGTAGAATATCACTGATCTAAGGGGGCTAGTCTTAAATTGGTCTTGACTTCTCGGTATTTATATATTTTATATTGTGGATTTAAATGGGCATGGTTATTCAAGTATTACACGAAGAACCTATTAAAAGCCGCGAGTGTTTATTCGTCGAACTCTCAAATATATGTATAGTATATCTATTCCAAATATACAATTATACTATATATTGCAAAGCTATAGTCACCAGCGAGCTATAAACGTGCTTTCACAGTGTTGCAACGGCTACGAATAATATTATATTAAAATTGCAATCACAAACTTAAAATTATATTTTCAGATGGGGACCAAGTTAAATACGCTCATTCGGCGAAATGCCTTAACTTGCAATGCGACAGTCCTGTGAGCATTCCGTGGAAAGACAACTGCTTGTTAGTGAGGAGTGATGAGAGTGACGTCACTGACGATAAGGTTGTGCCATCTGATGTGATACGGTGCGAGGATTGCGGCACCAAATATACAGATAAACAAGTGGAGCTGTTCCTGAGGGCTATGGAGTTCACGGAGACGCATTTGAAGGACATGAAAGATGCGTCTGTTGCTTGTATCCTTTTTATAATTTATTGTGTTAATGTTTGTAGTTTAAAATGGATTTCGGGTCGATTTCAATAAGGATAAGTATGTTATCCAGTAAACTTCTTTAGCAGAAGCGACGTTCCACAATCGTCACGTAAAAATTGTCAAAATGTTTACGAGATCCCTATTTGGATCGTAAAAATGGCGCAGGCGTAGACAACAAAGAATATATTTAAGGTAATTTTCGACACTGGCAAGTCAAAACCACTTCTAGCAGCTGTCGCCCCTGCCCGTACCTCGCTACGCCCTTGAGTTATTATTATTGTCATGTATGTACTATAATTATTTATTCCTGAACCGAAAATTAGACGTGGACGTATGCAAGTACTGCCTAAGCCGCCAAGAGGGGGTGCTGCATCCACTGAACGTGATGAGAGCCCAGACCCTCGACCACGCCTTCGACGCCCTCATCCTCGTGCAGCTGTGGGAGCAAGCCTGCGAATATGCCGATGCCCTGATACCTTGCATGAAGTTAGTAATTAGTAAAGGACGGTCGCGGAGCACAGCGAAAAACAGACGTTGCCCTTTTTTTATTTGAACACTCGCACGGTATCCTTAAAGGTAGGCATTATTACTACGCGCGTGCGACAGAGACAAATAGAAAAAGGGCAACGTCTGTTTCTCGCTTTGCTCCTCGACCGTCCTTAACTTCTATACAACTATTTTCAATCGCTCACGCTATAGATTTATAATAATCTAACTGACAGGTTAAGTAAAATTTCGTTTACTCAATCGATATTCCTATTTATATTCGCTCAGGCTACGGAATAGAATAGTAGGCAATTTTAAGAATAATAAACGGTTTGATTGTATGTCCAACAATGAGTCATGGCCTATCGAGATTTAAGTGAGATAAATCTATTTTTCTATAATTGAAATTAAAAGTTTAAATGATTGTGTCCTCTGCAAACTTGAGATATATTATGATGAATGAATATAATATCACTACAATCATAATTATCTCTCTCGGCTGCTACGAAATTAGTTACAGACGTATCTATTTGTCTTATTAAATGGTTAGTAGAATAACACTTAACCACAAATTAGTGAGTTATTTATTTTTGTACATGTACTTGTATATAGTATGAAATCATGCAATTCGTCAAGCAAGGTCGATTGGTGCATTCGCGTAAAAAGTGCAATGAAAAAGTCATTCGCAATGCCCAGCAGTGGAATTTTAATTATAGGTTCATTCTGGTTCATAAAAAACTATTCTTTTAAAAGAATTAGCTTTTAAAATGTTATGTTCGAACTCGGAAGATATTAAATTATTACGATGGTATATTATTATTTTTTTAATAAAGAGGGTAACACAAAAAAATGCCAAACTGCGTATAGATAATGAATTTTGCATTTATTATTATATTCTTTTCTACCCACCAGAAATAATTTATTTTTTAAATCATCTTTTACACATTATATACATTGATACTTATTTCTAAGTTACATGCGCAAGTTTTAACACTAACATAATGCTAATTAAATAATAATGCTAAAAATAATAAATTTATTTTAACAGATACTACTATGGCGAACGGAATCCCCTACTCGGAATTCTACATTTGAAATATGGGAAGATTTTAATGTACAAGATGGATTTACAAAAGGCAGTTGAACAGTTGAAGTGCGCCGAGAAGGTTCTGAGAATCACACACGGGGAGAAACATCCACTGTACAAGGAGCAATTACTACCCACACTACGGCAAGCTTTGATGGAGGCCTCCAACTAGAAATGTTGCAAATTATTCAAACATCTTCAATTCAAACTTGTCAATTTCATAGGCTGTGTGCAATTCATTAAATTCTAATGTAAACTACATCTTTGGTTATTTATTTTCCTTCTAAACTTATCTAAGTCGGTATAATATGTATTGTGACACCAGTTGCTACGTGCGGCCGCATGATGAAAGGAAACGGGTCAAGAATTAGTCAGTCATAGACAAAGCATCACTTTATTACTCTAAATTAGGATTATGTTGGTGTAGAAACAGATAGTCCTGGACCAAGAAGAATTATATTCCTATTACTATCAAGTAATCACATGCATTTTAAGGGCTCAATTAGAAAATCACATTAATATTCATATCTAGGCCTCTTACTAGTACTCTCATCATCATCCTGCCTCTCTTCAGCCTCTAATACCTTCATGCGGACTCCACATACTTCGGCTCCATGCAATGTCTTTATAGCATCATCAGCTGCAGAGGCTGACGCGTAACGAGCATATCCTACAGTCTTATTAGGAAGTGTATATACATTAATCAAGTCTCCAAAGCGACAGAAAATGTCACGCAATACTGTCAGTGGTGGAGGCTGAGGTTTGCACACCAGGAAGCATCTCTTTGCAACTTTACTGTCTATGTCCGCTAATGGCTGCGTTGGAGGCAGCTTGACACTGCAATAATTCAAGTCATTGCTGTCTGGTATTACCTGGTCGGACACACCTTGGGTCGCCATTTTTATAAGTTTAGAAGCATCGGCTATGGCTTCTGCTAGCTGTGCCAAGTCGGGAGAAGTCGAGGTGGCAGTATTAGTGATAGCACTTTTCAAATTCTTTACTACATTCGGTATATCATGGAATTTATACTCATGTGGTTCAAATTTTAAGTGGTTTGGCTTCACAAAGATTTTAAGACCAGGTGGATATTCAAACTTGTTTAGTTTCTCCACTGCATATGCGGCTGATACTTGGTTGGAATAAGAAATGGTGCCTTTACCATGGTTGCGGATCAAATCAACATAGTATTGGCAATTTGTCATTCCAGGAATAATGTTGAATAAGTTTTCCACGTGAGATTGCGTCAAGTAAGCGCAGCACATAAAATTGACGCAGGTGTAGCCTTCAGGACGGACGTTCATCATGGACATCATGGATGTTTTCATATTAGATGATGATTGGGCCAAAGTGTTGATACTGGTTTCATACGCTGTCTCCTGTCGTCTATTGTAGTTTCGGGGAAGAGCAAAAATCGCTCTGTACTTCCGGTCACATTTTTCAAAGGCTATGGCAGCCTGTGAAAAAAGTCTGAACCTAACATAAGCAAATCCTTTGGATTCCCCGCTATTTCTGTCGCGTTGTATACTAATAGATTCTACTTCCCCGTATTTTTCAAAGACCTCTTGCAGCATATCTTCATTCCATGATTTCGGTACATTAAGGAACAGTCTTTTATATTTTTGTGAGTCCTGGTCGTCGGACTGTATGTCTGACCGATTGGCGGCAACCATTACTTTCAACGGCCGATTGGAATGAGCGATAACTTTGAAGTTCATTTCCTCTAAAGCTTGAGCAGCTTCGGAGGTTCTAGAAAACTTAATGTACACTATACCCTTTAGCTCACCCGTATTGTGGTCACGGGGCATCCTAATATCCTCGATGGTTCCGAATTTGCCGAATGCCTCTCGAAACTGTTCTTCGGTAAGACTCCTCTCGCAAACGATAAATAATCTCGAATACGTTGGATGATCTTCAGATATCTCGTCGCTGCGCCCATGCTTCCGCCTTTGATCCATTTTAAATGAAGAAATTGAAGAATCTAAGGATTCTTAAGAAGCGGTTTGTTCGTACGTAATGAAATATCGATGTTCACAAACTCTTAGATGAAAATAAAAACGTCGAGCAACGAGTAATTCAATACTGTATTTGGTAAATGCGTACAGTTAAAATATGGGAATTGGAAAAATAACACATTACGATAATATACACAGATCGGTATACCATTCGCTGAATTTCGCTTTTTTTTTCCAACTAATCGATTTGATGACATTCATTGTCTTTGGATTGAAATCAGATTTTAGTAGTTGGTGCAAATTTTGTTTCATATAAATTCATATGATATGATATTAATGATACTAGCATTCAGAAAATAAAATATTGTGTTTAGTCTATGGCTTTATTTGTTGCCATAATAAAATTATAAACGATTATTTGTTAAGTTTGAGGTAAAATCGATCAATCGAATGAAGACTGTTTTTGTAATAGGGTTTTTAACGGAAACTCCTATAATGAGTAAATTTCTATCAATAGCTACGGGTACAGGCCGTACAGGTAACATCATTATATAATATTACGTTTCAATAATTACAATAATATTGTAAAACGGATTTAACTCGCGTATATAAATCGCGTATATAAATATTATGGAGACGATTTGAAAACTTTGTAGTTCCTATATTCATAGCCGTATAACATTGACACATTAAAAGTATTAGTAGATTATAATTATCATAGCAAACCATTGAATTCTACGATCTAAGTAATCCTACTAAGTAAAAGGATGAGGTAAAGGAGTACACGGTCTGCTACTACATAATTACATAAAAAATAAATAAGCTTAACTTGTAAAAACCAAGGTAAGTAGGTACACCTATTGTTTCAAAAATTGCATGTCGCAGTTCTCTTGTTCTTTAGTATTTTATTTTTACTATTCTATTAGCTTATTTGTATTGTCTATATAGGATATGATTGTTGCATTCATGCGGTGTAAATAACTATATTTTGTGTATTTTAAACTATGTTCTCATGGAAGTTATGTATATTTTATAAGGGAATATTTGTCTTTAAGTCTATAATAATATTTTTTCAATGTCGTTTTTTGTACAAAACTATACCTATTCTAGAAAAGGAAAAACACAGTAGGTACCTAGGTATAGACTTCAAATTGTCTCTTCAGTCGAATCTAATTGGATAGCAAAAACAATTGTTAAAAACGGTTTAGCTGGCTATTTGTATCATTGTCGTAAATCACGTACCTAATCAAAGTGTATAATGTAGAATAGATTTAGTGATAAAATATTTTAAATTAATTTTGTGGTACGTTACACCTCGGAAAAAAATAACAACTAAATATTTTTCAAACGTAACATTCAGTAATCGATTAATGATACACATCGTTAGTGTAAACGTGAATGATTTAAAATTTATTGTATATCATAATTTGATAAAATTTTAATGGATTTAAATAAAATAATTATCTTAATTTATTGTTATGATTGACATAATTAAACGAATTACCAAATAAGAACTTGGCTTTAATCAACTAATAAAATTAAGGCATACAATGAAATAAAAGTTATTCGACAGATATATGGTTGTCGTCTGGCGGGTGTCATTACCATAGACAATATCTGCAAGGAGATTATATGTCATTCTCCTCCTCGATAGTTTCGTCGTCCAGGGCGTAGTCACTCAGATGAACGGGCAGCCTTCTAGGTCTTGTTGATCGTCTAATCTGTGAAGGCTCAGGATCTCCTTGTGGAGGAGTTCCGAATATGTCATCATCATGTACTCCCTCTCCACTAGGCACCTCCTCCGATTCTGGAAGTGGCGCTAAGTGTCTGTTTGAAACAGTTGATTCTTGACCGTTACGTCTTCGAACATAAGAGTAGCTAGGATTTGTTTGGAGTAGCTCTACTTCTTCGACATAAGGGTCATTTTTCGATCGAACAAATTTCTTCAGTAGTACCGGTCCCGGAACGAGCCATGACGGGAGCGATTCACCGACTGGCGTTCTCCGAGGAAAATTAAATAACTTTTCATGAGGAGTAGCATTTATCGATGTACAGAGCAACGAACGTACGCAGTGAAGAGATGGCTTAAGAACTTGCTCCCAGTTTTCAATAGACAGGTTCTTTGATTTAAGGTTTAGCTGTATTGTCCGCCAAAGCGTTCCATTTAGTCTCTCCACCTGTCCGTTACCTTGAGGATTATAAGGTGTTGTTCGAGAAGTAGCAATACGACAGTTCCTAAGAAATTGTTGTATTTCTTCAGACATAAATGACGATCCTCTATCGCTGTGAATGTATAGGGGCTGACTGTATTCATAGAAAAGATCTCTTAGACACTTGATAACAGTTGCTGAACTTGTATCAGGACAGGCATACGCAAATGGATACCTTGAAAATTCGTCAATTATAGTGAGTATGTATTTGTTATTTGTATTCGAAGGTAAAGGACCCTTGAAATCAATATTTAATCTTTCAAACGGCGATACAGCTTTAATAAGAGTTCCTTTAGCTTTAATAAAGCGAGGTTTCACTTCTGCGCAAACGCGACAAGAAGCAGTCATTTCTTTGATATCGTTTATAGAGAAAGGCAGGTTCTTTAGTCTAATCCAGTGATACATTCTTGTAATGCCAGGATGGGAGAGCGCGTCATGTAATTCATACAATTTATTATTTGTCAATAGTGCACAGACTCTGGAAAGTGCGTCCGCAGCCACGTTTTCGATTCCTGGTCTATAAATGATATCATATTTATAGCAGGACAGTTCTAGTCTCCATCTCTCGATTTTATCATTCTTTATTTTGCTAGTATGATTTTGGTCAAAAATAAAACTTACGGATTTCTGATCTGTGATAAGTAGAAAATGTCTGTTGATGAGATAATGACGCCATTTTCTAATACTTTCAACGATAGCGTAGGCTTCTTTTTCAACAGAAGCGTGTTTACGTTCGCCATCTGATAACGTTCTAGAGAAGAAAGCAACAGGACGGCCATTTTGGGTCAGTGTCGCAGCAATAGCAAACTCTGACGCGTCAGTCTCTACCGTCAAAGTTTCCTTATCATCAATAGCAACCAATGCCGCCTTCTCTATGTCTGCCTTTAAGAGCTCAAAACAATGCCGTCCATTATCGTTTAAAGGAAAGTTTACATTATTGACAAGTGGCTGAATTTTTTCGGAGAATTTATGAATCCATTTGGCGTAGTGAGCGAATAGGCCCATAGCCCGCTTAAGCTCAGTGGCGTTTCGCGGCAAGGGCAGCTTTATAAGTGGCTCGAGCCGTTCTTTATCAGGCTCAATCGTGTTGTTCTTAATACAGTAACCTAAGAGGTTAATTGAAGTTTTACTGAAGTTACATTTTTGTTTGTTTAAAGTCAATTTATACTTCTCCGCGGCAGCCATGAATTGTTGTAAATTTTCATCGTGTTCTTCTTTATCCTTACCACAGACGGTGACGTCATCGAGATAACAGAACGTTCCTTTTAAATTTTCTTTTTGAATTATATGTTCAAGAGTACGTTGGAACGCGGCAACTCCGTTCGTCACACCGAATGGATTCTTTTGAATTGATATAGTCTACCGCAGGCTTCAAAAGCTGTATAAATTTTTCACATGCTAATATAGGCACTTGATGATAAGCGCTTTTCAAATCAATTTGACTGAAGTAATTGTATTTAGCCACTTTAGAAACTATAGACTCTATATTCGGCAGAGGGAAAGCGTCCAAATATGTATATTTGTTAATAGTCCTCGAGTAATCAATAACCATCCGTTTCCGATGAATACCACCGCCAGCTACGAGGACCTGAGGCGCCACGGCGATACGCTCGGTTCAATTATTCCATTTTGTAAAAGGTTCGTTATTTCAGACCTTATAAAGTTTTCTTCCTCAGTGTTATGGCGTCTAGATTTAACAGCAATGGGAGTGATGTCAGCAGATAAATGTGTAAAAACTGATGCCGGTGGCACTGCAGCTTCCATAACGCATACTTGCAAGGGTTCTCTAGTTCCACCAAACTCGAATTCAAGTTTAGCGTGGTCCCTCAGTATGTCATGACCTATAATGACGTCAGCGCATAAATTGTTGATTACTAAAAGAGGACGTTGTTTATACACATGTTTGTTAATCTCAAGCGTAGCGAAGCACACCCCGTCAACGTGTGACTTATGATTTAGAGAAGCTAGATTTATAGTTTGTTCACAGGGTCTTTGTTTTAAGTTCATCATCTGCGCTATATTACGGTCGATAAAGCTGACAGAACTTCAAGTGTCGATTACGCGTCCGCGCGAGTATCGTTGACAGTGATGGCAATCGTTGCTTTTTCTAAGCTAGATGGCGATGCGGCTGAGTAAACGGTGCTGATATGTACGGGAGAACTTGGTGATTGTTGATAATCAGACAGAGGGACAGTATCCGGATAATATATAGCATTGCTTGTGGAGGGATTATTACGAGAACGGCAAACAGAAGCAAAATGACCCATTTTTGAACAAAATTGACAGTAGGCGCGAAAAGCCGGACATTTGATTCTCTGGTGTACGTTTCCACCGCAAAAGAAACAACGTCGAGGTGGTGATTGCGATTGAGCAGAAACTGCGGCGTTATTCGGACATGAATGAAAGGGTTGTGAAATTTCTTGTTGTGGAATAGGTGCTGTTAAGGCATTCAATGTATTTGGCATACTAACGCTCATCGTCACCGAGTCTTTTTCAGCGGTTTCGAGAGTGACAGCTTGATTAAAAACTTCGTCCAAGGTTGTAGATGTTCCGGTTTTGAGAGAGGCCCGATTCCAGCAGTCTTTCCTTTATTTTAGTGGAATGAATTCCCGCAATAAACGCACTTCGTATCGCTTGGTTTCTATGTTCTTCGGCTGTGACTGATTTGAAGTCACAATTTGCGAAAGAAGTTTTAAAGTCCGAAAATAATCAGCAATTGTTTCATCAAATTTTTGTTTTCGCGTGCCGAGAATGTGACGAGCTAAAATCTCGTTTTTAGGCTTGAGGTAATTTTTATTTAAAAGAGAAATAGCATCCTCGTATGTCGAGCAATCTTTGATGTGCATGAAAATTTTAGCTGTAAGATGGTTTGCAAGGAGCTTCAGTTTTAGTTCATCTGTAGCGTCTTTGGAGATCTCTTCGGATAAGAAATTGGTAAATGTGTGATGCCAGTGCGACCATTGTTCCGTAGCTCCGGGAGCGTTGGGTTCGACTTCAAACCTGTCGGGTCTTAGGTACCTGGCCATAGTATTGAGATGAACGTTATCCGCTTTTTCTTTGGGTGCAGTCATAATGTAAATATTAGTTGATTAAATTGACATAATTAAACGAATTACCAAATAAGAACTTGGCTTTAATCAACTAATAAAATTAAGGCATACAATGAAATAAAAGTTATTCGACAGATATATGGTTGTCGTCTGGCGGGTGTCATTACCATAGACAATATCTGCAAGGAGATTATATGTCAATGATTTATAATTAAATATGAAAAAGTATGTAAACATAGATAAAATAATAAAAAAAGTTCAATAGGAACTCTAAAATAAACGGTTGATTTCAAACTCGAATCACATTTTTTATATATGGCAATATTAGCTGTGCGCTATTTATTTTCGCTAGGGTTTACAAAATTTATCAGCAATATCGACTTCTAGACGCTTTTAAATAACTTTAATAAGTATTATTTAGTGTTTTATACATGTAATAGAATCTATTAATGCTCGTGTGATTGTGGGGTATCATGTTTTAATATAACATTGTTGGTAACCTGTGAAATATGTCTTCGTAGGCGAGTGATCGCGAAGCATGTCAAACACTCCTTGGCCGCGGAGGCAGTCGGTTCTCTTGCGCTGCGTATCGCTTTATCCGTATGTTTTACATCGAGACTTGTGTTAGAACTTGTTGTGATACCGACTTTTGTTTAAAAAATCAAACGATGTTCGACTGAAAGCGTCAACGCTTTCAGTAATCTATCTAGTCTTGTTCTTCCGTAACGTTACCCTCCTTTTGTATAAGTACAAGGACTATTTAAATTTTATCAGTTGGTGCCATATAATTGTGGTAAGTTTTACCTTCTTATTATCACTATTATGTTTTATTAAAGAGCTTTCCAATTATGTTACAAGATTTGTACAACTATTTCATTTTGAAGGATTGTGTCCAGATACTGATCATAAGCATAGTTTTGTAATATTTACCTGTCTTGTGTTTTATTTACATATCAAATTACATTTCTATGTTAAAACTGCTGCTTGCTGCGATTATTTAATCTCTCATTTTATTTTTTAACAAAAAATAGACTTAAATGTTCACAGTTTTAATATAAATTTGTTTTAAAGCATATATTTATTATTACTGCATTCATTAATTGTTGTAGTCATGCATTGTTATAGTCTGTTCTACTTAATGACTCTTGTAACTACACTAATAGGATATTCTATTGAAAATACATCAGTATTTTTAGATTTGATTATAATTTCTTGGGTCAATCATTCTTAGGTATTGCTTTGTAATTGTAATACCAATATCAATAATACTTATCTATATAAATCAACTACACATTAATTTCTGATGCTTCCGCTGTTATAAAACGTTAGAATAAACATCTGTAAAAGAATTAATTTGTAAAATTTGTCAGGAGACCTTTTATTTGCAGCACACCGAGTTAAAAACAGTCTGAACAACCAAAAAATTAGAATGAAACAACTATAACGGATTTAACTTACATATTTAGCTGTGACAGTCAAACTAGATGATAGTTTCCAAATATGTAGAGCAATACTATTTCCACAAACTGTGTGTATGTTCCGACTAAAAATATTTCTACTTAGGGTTTTTATCCCACATAGTATAACTTTGTAAATCAGTATTATTGATGCCAATTTTATTTATCTAGGATTGAATTTAAATTGTAAAGGAATGTCAATATCAAAAATTTCAATAGGGATAGTGGGTTTAGTTTAGCGAGAATATCTTTTTGTGTAAGACTACTCATAATGATACATAAGTTATTTAAAACTAGTACAAATGCTTATGATCATTATGCTAACATCTGTTTGTAACATAAATTTAAACCTACTATAAATCAAATCAAGATGAATTTATGTTTAATAATGCTTAAAATTAAAAATGCATGCAAATAATATTATTAAATGCAATAAACAAATACATACAAAATCCCACCTTCTTTACCTTAGTATTGCTGTACAAAACCTTATCAGTTACTTAACAATAATTAGGTTAATAGAGTTGTATAATTAATACAAAATATACCTACAAATATATTGGTATTACTTTAGGAACCTTTGCTTAATTGTTGTCATCATTATCCATCCAATTTAATACTCATGTATCTTTTTATAGGTCACTCCAAGATGTTCAGCGATTCCTACGAGAGGCGGCTGATGCAGCAATGCAGCCCTGTCAGCCGCAAGTCGCTGGTGATGCGGACGGAGAGGATGGATCGCTTTGTCCCTGCCCGTCGTGGTCAGAATTGGCAGACCAGCTTTCAAGGTCAGTTTAATTTTTTTTTTGCTCAGAGCAAATCCATGTGTAGACCATACTTGCTGTTTGCAAAGCACTTTCAGGTTTGTTACATATCTGAATTGAACTGCGAATTTTGTTATTTATTCTCGTCTTGTGTACAGGTATAGCTCATTTAGAATTTAGTCCTCATTAGTCTTGTCAAATATCTATACTAATATAACAAAGAGGAGAGGTTTGTTTGTTTGTTTGTTTGGATTGATAGGTTCAAATATGGCTGGAACAATTTGAAAAATTCTTTCACTGTTGGGAAGCTACGTTCACCCTGAATAACATAGGTTATAGAATATTTTCAACAAATTAGGGATCCATGCGAAGCCGGAGCGGACAGCTAGTAATTTATACAAAATATCATCTTTTGGTATATGTACCTGCAAGTAAGCCTTATATAAAGGGTCTCTTGAAACTGAAGACACTTTTTGTTTATGTAATTTATAACTTCAAATATTAGAGAAGATAAGAGCCAGGTTCTTCGGATCTGTCCGGCAAAGCACTTCGCACTTAGTCAATAAGGGGGGTGACTCTAAAGATCTAGTGTCGGTATTTATAAAAATTGACACTCTGTCTGTAATATTATCGATATATAGTACACTAGCTTCTGCCCGCGACTTCGTCCGCGTGGAACTCCTCCTTTTTTGCAGTCGGTTAAAAAGTAGCCTATGTCCTTTCTCAGGCTCCAGACTATCTTTGTACCAAATTTCATTTAAATCGGTTCAGTAGTTTTAGCGTGAAAGCGTAACAGACAGCCAGACAGAGTTACTTTCGCATTTATAATATTAGTAGGGATTTCAAAGTTTTAGGGCATTTATAAGGAAAATTTACTGAATTAAGTATTTCTGTGTTATTGTAATAATATTTTAGTTACTAATATTATTGTTTATACTAAAACGAGTAATTTAATGAGGATGGTTTTGTTTTATCGTTTAAATTAATTATTATTATAGAGCTAAGTATTTTTCGAAAAATATTTCCTTTAATTATTGTACTCGCTTGAATATTTCGATTCACAAGTTAATAGTCCAAGGTCCTATAGAAGTTTTGACCGCCCTGGATACTACTTCATTTTCTTTTACTAGCTCATTGTCAATCGTGACAGATTATAATTATTTTAGTACTAGCGGTCCCGGCAGACGTCATCCTGCCCGTTCGAAATTCAAATTAGGTTTCTTTAGTTAGACAACATTTGTATGGGAAAAGAAAAGGGCTGTTTTTAGGGTTTTCCCGGCAATTATTCGATTTTTTCTCGCCGTAAGAACCATCTTTGGACTTCAACGAACATTTAAAATAAAAAATTGGCCAAATTGGTCCAAGCGTTGTCGAGTTATGCGCTTACCAACACATTTTGCGATTCATTTTTATATATAAGAAGAAGATAAGATTGTTTTACTTTGCTCTCAGTACCACGTATCCAACCAAACCCACCCATTTTTGTCGAATACACAGATTCCATTAGTTGATTCGAAAAGTAATTAGGCTATCAGTTGAGTGCTTCACAAAACACACAATGGCCTGTAAAAAACAAATGATATAATTGCAGAATGGAAAAAAAATATATATTAATATGTGGGTACCGTTAGCAACACAATACGGTGTGCATGTAGGGACTCTGCTTAATATAATATTACTTACTAGCTTCTGCCCGCGACGTCGTCCACGTGGAACTCCTCCTTTTTTGCAGTCGGTTAAAAAGTAGCCTATGTCCTTTCTCAGGCTCCAGACTTTCTTTGTACCAAATTTTATATAAATCGGTCCAGTAGTTTTAGCGTGAAAGCGTAACAGACAGACAGACAGACAGACAGAGCTACTTTCGCATTTATAATATTAGTAGGGATTACCTTGTCATCTGAAAACACCCGTGAGTTAAGCTTACAAAAAAAGATCAAGCTGGACTATGATAAAATGCCTCTTTTTGAGTAATTCTAGAAAAAATACACTTATCCAGATTTTTTTTTAAATTGGTGTAGGTATAATTAGGAACTTGAGCATTGTTTTAATCTGCTGGATAATTGGCCAATACCTTACTAAAAAAGCAGAGAGAAGTGAATTTAGAAAATAAATAATGTTGTTCTTATTTTTATATTATTTTCTGCTAAATATACCAGGGGGGCTAGACAAGTGCCCAACGTTCAACGTTAACGTTAAACGTTAGCACCAAAATGTATGGGATTTGACATTTGTGACGTACGTGACAGTCGTTCGCGGATGTCAAATCCCATACATTTTGGTCCTAACGTTTAACGTTAACGTTGAACGTTGGGCACTTGTCTAGGGCCCTAGGTATAAAATAAGAACGAAATGGAATGAAACCACTGTAGCTGATTAATGGTCTCAGAAAAATGCTGTCTTTTTTTTGGTGACAGTCTAACGTCGTTGTACATTTAAAATAAAACACGCGAACTAAATCCATCAAATTAATAAGAAAATATTTTCTGTTGCTAGCTGTACTTACAGGTGTATATATTTTTTTGTATCAAAATAATGTACGTAATGACAATGATTTGGTACTTTTGAAGCGTTCGTCAATAATGATAGGCCGCTTTTTGCACTACCGTATTGGGTGCTATCCAAATCTATGTATTGATTGGTTTTGTATGCTGGCATAGCTACCATATTTGAAATTAAAACAAAAAAATACATTTAATAGGCATGACGACTGTATTTTTTTTGTCCAACAATGAAGTACATACGTTACCAAAAAATATCGGATACGTATTTTTTTCAGTTGAACAATAAATGAGAAAGATAAGCGCTCTCGGAAGTAGGGGCTCGTAACGTCACGGTTTAATACAATGTATACATACGGTGACGTCACGAACTTATCTTTGTCATTTCTTGTTTGTTTGAGAAAAGAAAAATAGTAGTCAAAACTGACGGACTAAATGCAATCTCTACCTTTGCTTAATTCTGAGTGCAAAGAGGCAGCGTGGCCCACGCTCATCATTAATTAACAACACAAAGGTATAAGAAACTCATGAACTATGCCTATTAACCTGACTATTCCCACAAATTAATTTCGAAAGCAAAAAGCTTAGGAGCCCAACTAGCTACTTCGGTCACGCGAGGGCGCCACTGGCTACGTAAACCATTGTTGTCCACGGTAAACACCGACGTGTTTTATATGATCGCTTATACAATCTGAGCTGGTTATGTTAGACGTGTTTGTTAGTTACTTTTTTAGCCGCGTGCAGGTATAGCGTGGTCTGTATTTGCAATTCATAGAAGCCCTCACACGCTCGGGTGCATAGAATTAATTTTGTATGTGGATGGTACGTTGGTCTGTGACGGATTTAGTTTCGGAATCTTGAAATTAGTAAACTAAGTAGGTAGGATAAGAGTGAAGTAAAAAATCGGGTCGTTTTGAAAAACGCCAGAAAAACGTCAGTCGAAATCGACTAACGTGTATGAGTAATTTAAAGAAAGTTGAAGAAGCGAAAAAAGATTTATCATATTGCAGAAAGTATAGAAAAGAACTCTGCCTACTACTATGGGAAGGACACGTGGTTTATATTTTATCATTAAAATTTAAAACAAAAACAAGCATGCTTTATGGTTGGGTTACCCGTTAAAAAAAATCGTAGACATATCTACGGCTTCCAGAAAGGATGCATTAAAGAAAATCGACTGAGCATTATGAAATCTTTACATTCACTAATTGTTTTTTTATGCCATTATCATTATGGAAGGTAATGTAACTTCTATAAATAAGTATTATGCGAGATTCGCGAACCGTGAAAATCTCGTGACATGCCCGGGTCGCGTGCCAGCTGAACTTTTATTGGAAGCCGCTTTTATACGTAATTTTAATTGTCCTTTATTTTCCCAGTGTAAAAATTAGTATTAAAAATATACTGGTATACCTACCTCTCTATTTAATTGTGATTCCACGGGCGTTCCAACAAATGTTCTACACTAAGAATGATAATGGCATAAAAAAACAATTAGTGAATGTAAAGATTTCATAATGCTCAGTCGATTTTCTTTAATGCATCCTTTCTGGAAGCCGTAGATTCAACGATATACTATGCTCGTATATATTGAATCAACCTTAAATCTTATTTTATTTTAGCTTATTTATTCCTTCAATGTGCAGATCAATTGACTGATGGCAGTTGACATGGCCGTGGAATCACTCTTTAAAGTATATTTTCAACCGACGAAAAAAACGGAGGAGGTTCTCAATTCGAAGCGTATATTTTTTTTTTTTTTTTTTTTTTTTTTTTTTAATGTATGACCACGCATAACTTTTTACAGAGTGGTTCGATTTTGATAATTCTTTTTTTATTGGAAAGAGTATACTCCAATGTTGGCTCCCATTATAATTTGGAAAAAAAAATCCAACCTTAAGGGTAGGAAAATAAGGGATGATTAATTTTTCACGCACCGATTGTATCGTATGACCACGAGTAACTTTTAACAGAGTAGTCCGATTTTGATAATTATTTTTTTATTGGATAGGGCATACCTCAAAGTTGATCCCATATAATTTTGGAAAAAATCCTACCCTAAGGGTGGTATAATAGGGGTAATTTATTGTTTACTGAAAGTTAATAGCAAAAACAAGGTAGGTAACTATTTCAAAAGTATTTAAAAATTAAGCATGTAGGTAATAATTTGTATAAAATATGGTCACAGAAAATTATAAAATAATAACTTTTTAATAAAAAAATTTAACCGCCGAAAAAAAACTAAAACGCAACAAAAAACAATAGCGCACTGAAAAGTAAAAAATAATAATTTTGTCTTTTATAACGACTAAGTATTATTTTTGTTGTAACGTCTGTTATTTTTGGAGTCGGTGCCAGCTGGTGCAGCAACTCTTCACTCTCAACTCACTGAGGTGCTCAAGTTTGTTTGAGGCTGGCACCGACTCCAAAAATAACAGACGTTACAACAAAAACAATACTTAGTCGTTATAAAAGACAAAATTATTATTTTTTACTTTTCAGTGCGCTATTGTTTTTTGTTGCGTTTTAGTTTTTTTTCGGCGGTTAAATTTTTTTATTAAAAAGTTATTATCTAATGTTATGGATAAACCAGTCTTAATTTGTATGTCAATTAACTAAATTAAAGGTTATGTTTCGTCTGTTTCTACTTGTAGTAAGATATTAATAATCTCAGACAATTCGCGTTTTAACAATACCAAAACCCAAAACGCTCGAGAAAAGCTACGCTCCGTTGCGCAAAGTGTGAACGGACCTACCGCCCTTTCAAACTTTTTTAATGTTGCCACATATTTGCACAGATTTAACATCGTGCGCCATAGAGCGTGGCACATAAATATAGAAGTGCGATGCCCTTAGCACTAGTCTGTGGTCGCTCATCCGGCACGGTTCTTGTTTATGCCAACTCGCCACTGATTTAGTATGCGCCTATTATTATTTGTTCGGTGTGACTTGGCTTTCGTCACTATGATGTGACTTCAGAATTTATTTGTATTTAGAAATGAAAATTATTTTCTTATATCTAAGATGTGGGTTGGAGGGCGAGAGGGGGAGGGGGATTATAATTTCAGATAATTATACATTTTTTAACCCGCAAGCGGCATATTTCGACGAATATATCCGGCTTATCAGCATTCCTAAGGTTATTTAAAAAGGTTGAAAGGAAAATGCGTTTTGTCGGTAATATTAATGAGAGTGGGTCTCGGGTCAAGCGGGGCCTATTCCTGCCAATTAAACTTTAATTAACAATTAAGGTCTATCGCGTCCCTATATGTATTTTTTTTTCTAATTCTGTCTTCCGCAGTTTTTAAAATTATAAAATTCTAGCGTCTGCCCGCGACCCTGTCTACGCACCATGAGTAGGTACTTTACACAATATCGTTATAAATGGTTTATAATAAGGAATATCATAGTAAAGTTTTTTCAAAATCTATTCAAAACTTTAATTCAGTAAAGTCCACAAATACATTTAAATTTGAATTTAAGTAATGACACCTTTCGTGTTCAGTCACTATTCTAGAAATGCAGCTTAAATGCTAACTCTCGGTGCCTTTACTAATACAATAAACTAGCGGTTCGCCCCGGCTTCGCACGGATCCCTATTTTTTTTTCAAAATATTCTATAGCCTATGTTACTCAGGGTGAACGTAGCTTCCCTACAGTGAAGGAATTATTAAAATCGGTCCAGTAGTTTTTGAGCCTATTCATTACAAACATACAAAAATAGGTACAAATCTTTCCTTTTTATAATATTAGTATAGATAGGAAAGGTTTGTTTGTATTGAATAGCTTCCAAAAGTACCGGACCGATTTGAATAATTCTCTCACTGCTGGGAAGCTACGCTATTCGTGAGTGACATAGGCTATATAATTATTATTTTTTTAAAAATCAGGTCAGGTCAATCTAGCTATTTTAATAATTGTCGAGTAACGAAAATATTTTATTTTTTAATTTACCTAAACCCCGTTGCACACATGCAGATAAATTGTCAATCACGACCTCTACCACGCGTGTTTACAGTAATGCAGGCCACTAGATTATTTCTTAAAATAGCATATTTATCGATATTCTGAATTATGTTTTTTTTGTACTGTTTTGGTTCCGCGTATGAACCGATTAATTTTTATTATAGGGTGATACATATTGTGTATAGATTATAGTATTGTACATGTCTTAGGTACACATAATCTCTCAATCGCCCAAAGGTTAATCGGAAGAGAGCCCTTAAAGGTTTAAGTTCGCCTTTATGCATTTGTTTTGTAATTTTTGTGGTTTGGTGTTTACTTTATATGTAACGTCCATAATGTAGCCTACATTCATTAATTTTGGAAAAGAGCCATGCTGGTTTAATCCGATGTCAAAGTATAGCATCCAGCAGTGTCAATGACCTTTGGTATTTTAGAAATATGTCCATTTATTCGATTCCATGAATGGTAAAAATCAATCAACTGGTTACAGGTTACAGAGGTAAAGGTAGAATAATGTTATCGATTAACTTTCTGGTCATATCTGTATTGATATGAGCAATAGGGATGACGACAGCCGTGATCTAATATAACTTAGCAGTTTTGTGTCGAAATTTATTCATGTACCCTTATACGGATTATTTTCGTCACTCAAAATTAAAAGTTAGCCCGTAATTATCACGCGTTTTAGTGAAAATGCGCAACTAAACATTTACGCGCATTGTAACCGAACTAGTTTAGAAATATTACGATACATTTTCTGAATTGTTTTTTGAGCTTGGCTCGGCATACGAGCTGGTTATTAGATGTTACTGCGGATTATGCCAAAGGATCCCAAATGCACTGGCGATACGGGCGCAACCTGAGCGGTGATAACGCGCTGTCCCACTGACTTTCGGGACAAATTGCGACTTATTCTTATCTCTATTGTAATTACTATGCGCGTAATGCTGCATATGGCGAGACTGATTGCGATTCATGTATGACACTGCTTATGATTTTTTTTCCTGACTACTATGACTATCTTATTGCTGTACCTATACAGTTCTATCTTGATTGTTTTCAACAACGGTTTTAGACGAGAGACAATTATAAATCACTAGCTTCAGCCCGCGACTTCGTCCGCGTGGAACTCCTTTTTTGCAGTCGGTTAAAAAGTAGCCTATGTTCTTTCTCAGGCTCCAGACTTTCTTTGTACCAAATTTCATTTAAATTGGTCCAGTAGTTTTAGCGTGAAAGCGTAACAGACAGACAGACAGACAGAGTTACTTTCGCATTTATAATATTAGTTAGGATTAAGATCTAAATTATTTTTTTATAACGACCACGGGCGACGTAGGTCTTGGGCATAGTTCACGTATTGTCGTTGACACCTGTCAATTGTCACCTTAGTGAAATATTCGCAGTTGTCAAACCCCATAATAAGCTGGTTCGACAGGTCTTTTGACAACTGCATTGTATATGTAATCTGCTATTATAATAAATGATCACGAGTTTACGATTTATATATATTTTTTGCTACATCCCGAATAATCCGTTGTCAACTAACGAGGATTACTGTCAAAATGTTAATATGAAGTTTATTTTACGATGACTAGTAATTTTTTAATGATTAGTCCCATTGGGCTTGATTTAAAAATTCTCTTTTTGCAATTATCAAGAGTTCATTCTTAAAAAACGACTAGGAAAAAAGTAGTGAAATAACAATTTTTAATATTTTTGATTTATTAGGAACTGTACGAAAAGTGAGTCAACCGGCATCAAGTTAGGTAACTGCTACTTAATAATTATAATTAAATGTTTAATTAAAAACAAACATTTATTTAGATAACTTTAAAACTGCAATGTTAATTATACACTATTCATTGTATTATCCGCGGCACGGTTCCAAAATATAATAATGAACCTTATACTGTTCGTGTTGTGGTTTAAATTCATTTGTTTTTATTCTGCGTGTGCTTTTGTCAGTCTGCGTCAGGGAATTAGTTACCACCGCAGGTTTGAGGTAAAATAGAATGAATAAAGACTTTGAGTTTCACAATTGTTAAATGTCGTATACTGACTAGAGTCACTTGCCCGGTTGATAATATTATGATGTAGTATTTTAGTTGGATATTGTGAAATAGGCCCTTGTTGTACTATGTAGTTCTCGTCTTGTAATTATTATATGTCAGGTAGTTTAGACATTACAATGTCACATGTAAATTACTAGGTGTCGTTGACCCGCGAGCACGTTAACTCTTCAGGGACAAGGCAGATACTCGAAAATATTCAAATTTACCAAACGAATGAGTAATACTCTTTTGTCAGTTGGAAAAATCTTATTAACAATAGACTGTGCTCATTAGCACCCACCTATTTTATTGCTGACTACTGGCACGTTTCGACTTCGCACTGGTGGAAATTCTTTTTTTTTAATATTCTATAGCATATAATCTGGAATGATGTAGTATTCGAGTGTGTTTTTTTAATCGACCCATTGGTTTTCCAGGTTTTGCGTTACATATACATACAAATCTTTCCATTTTATAAATATTAGTATAGATTTTATTTTCTCTAGGTTAAATATACCTTACGAATCCAGATGTGAGCTATGTCATAAAAAATCAATACATTCTCAATAATAGCAACATTAACGAAACCAGCGAGCCTATTATGAACTGTCGACAAGCAAAAGGTTCGTCGTTACGATATTATTTTGTTATCGACATGTAGAAATAAGAGACGACATCGACATGACAAGATTTCTCGTTGTCGACAACGTTGATTTTTGACATATCATCGCGAGAATAAGACGATATTGACATGACGAGATGTCGACTCGACAATACATCATAGCCTATCAGTTTTTCTAATGTATTTGGCGTATTATTGCACCTGTACAAATATTAGCTGAAAACAAATCGCTCGTCCGTGGGAGACTGCACGCGGTCCAATTGGCAAATTAACACTTTCAGCAGCGAGTGCAAGTGATGTTTCCTTTAATTTAGTGTTTACTCGAAACCACGGAATATTTGCTCTCCGCTTATAAGGAGTGTTTAAGTAAGACTTTACTATTTCTACTACTACTGTTACTTTAATCAAATTATAGCTAACCTCCAGGGTATCTCGGCCTCGTTTGAGACTAAGCACACGGCACTCGCCCTAACCTCGGTCTTGAAGGAGTTACAAACTTTTAGGTAAAGTATGTAATCAGGTATCGCACCTTTTTTCATATGTGAGTCACCGCTTTCAATTTTGTCAAGAGCTGAGGCCCCGAGCTTGTTGTGTGAGGCCATTTCAGGGTGCTTTGATCTAGGATCCACACCTACGTATCAAGATGACCAGCCTTCAACCTGCGATCAGCTGAGACGGTGATGTCACTCTTATCCAATGTTTGCATTGGACATTGTATAAATTTTCATGTGACTTAATGCTTTTTGGTTTACGTTTTTTTTTCGTCAGTGCCTAATCGTTTTGTCTTCTTGTCCATGCAGGATGTAGGTAGGAAACGGAGTTTTATTAACAGTGATTTGATTTGTGGTTGTTTCTCCGGTAAAATCTATTGTTGGACATCTCAGGTTAGAAGTGGTCACTGATTCCATTATGCGTACAGGTCTCAGATTGACGTGTCGGGCTTCCTAAAGCGCCGTCCTTGACTGATGGATAGGACGTTCGGGACACACGCTACTAAAATTTTAAATTGCTCGTTAAGACTGCTTTGAAGTCACTACAATAAACCTTAATTTTACTGTACGCATCCGAATTTCTGTGTCGCGGCTTTTAAATTTAATTATCGCTCAATTTGAGATCAATCACTATAAATTAACCTGCTTCATGGGTTCTAAGTCGTGCTCCGGTGTATCGGCAGAGATTAGTTTGCATTGAAAGGTCCCAGTGCCCTCCATGCGATAGGTAATCTCGGAGTGATTCAGTCCACGCGTTTGAGCATTTAGTATGGGACTTTCAGCTTTACAAATGTATTCGTTCTAAGAAGTTCAATGCACCTATCAGCTGAGTCAACTTTGATATTTTCTTTTTCCTTTTGTCCCGACTTGGGCCCATTTCCGAACAAAGTTGCAACACAATATCAATATTTTGACTCGCAAAGTAACATAATGACGCGTTTCTTCACCCGATACAGCATAATTTAGAATTGAATATTTATAATTCGCAAATTTTACACGTTTATGCGTGTTTCTTTTCTTGATAGTTGCAAAAAAACGCGTGTCGATTTGCTATCGACATATTTTGTCTGCGAATGTCAGAACATCAATCAGCGGGATTATGATGTCATCGGTTGACTTGCATCTTCGTCGTGATTCGATGATCTTTTTCCTATAGCGAGTCTAGACCTGCCCGTGACCAGCCTTCAACCCTCGCGATCAGCTGGCCGGCTCTAATACGACAAGTATTTATTGTTCGACATACATCACCCGTGTCGTCGGCCTGCGGATTTAGACGCATTCGATGTTTATAAAGCCTTTTATATTTATTGACTCGTCTATGCCTAGCCCCATCTAGGAATTCGTCTATAGTTTTTTTTTATACGTGTCCGTCGATTCTGTAATTTATAATAGACTTAGTGATCATTACGAGTATTAGTTTTTTGTTTTTTATCCGTTTAAGCTTACTTAAACGTTTTTTTGCGTACGTTGTACTTACATGAAGTTTTGCATGCCGTTTATATAATGGTTTAGGTTGTCGCGTTTCTGAGGAAAGGTTTCTAACGGTGAAACTAGGAAGCCGTGTGTTGTGGGTTTATGACTTGACCGAGATCCCGGCTAGGTTCTAAAGCGTGTTAGTGTTTGTGCTTATAGACCTAGGTTATTACACGTCTGCAGTTACCGGTACTCGGTATTATTACAGTGGTGGGATTTACGTAGAATCAAGAGAAGCTTCGCTATATTTTTATTGACTTGGAATTATTTATTCATTGAAATTAAATAACTTAACGGGTTTAACTCGAGTATTTTATTTTATTTGCTGGCGTTTCGTAATGACCGCGAAGGCATCAGAAATTAATTCATAGATTTTGTGGTTACAATTACTTTTTATCTATAGGTAAGAAATAGGGTTAGTCCTATAATGGAATGAATCAAACAATTATCATGTACGTATATTTATAGTTATTTGACCTTAATGGAAAGTAATGTAGTTGCTAACTTGATAACTAAAGCTTTTAATACAACCACGAACAGAAGCTTAAATAACGTCGCCTCGATACGTCCGCGAGATATTGCCGCAGCAAGAGACAAATTAAACAAATGATTTATCTGAAAACATTGTCAGCGTTTTTTTTACGTTCCATTTGTTACATCAATCATTTATGTATATCACTCGTGAATAGATTTATCTGCAGTTTGCAAAATGGAAACACGACTAATCAACTATGGTGTTTGATACACTCGGTGACGGCGCCGGCTTCGCACCGATTCCAGAATAAGTTGGTCGATGGTAGTGCATTGCGCTGTTTAGGCATCGAATGATAAATGTAATAGAGCAAGAGCCAGCGGCCCCCAGACTTTCGGTAAAGTATAAAAGCTGTAAGTTTGTCAATGTATGCCCCCAACACAAGTAAGAACGAACCCCGTCTATGAAACTTGGGTCGCGGTGGCTTTGGCAGGTATCAGGTAATAAAGGTGTGTAAAATTGTGTGTTAAATTCGTTAAAGTATAAAACTCAGTTTTTACATATTTTACGTATAATAATCCTAGAAGTCACCTTGCCGAAACCCAGACCCTTCGTACGGTTGCAACCCTCTCCCAGACGCCCTTAAAGTTTTATTTAATTGTTACTATACTTACGGTATAGTATAAAAGCTCAATTTATATATGTTATTTGGAGAACTATCAAATGATGATTTCTTAACAGTAGGAATGTGAAAAAATAATCGATTAAAAATCGATTATTTTAAAGTAAAAATCGATTTTAAAACGTGATTTTTTTTAAATTAATAATCGATTAATAATCGATTTTTTATAATCATGAAATAAATGCTCCCCGAACAGTTTAGTTGATTCATTTTTAATAAAACATTCACTAGATGGAGTTAGACGATGAACTGTACTACTTTACCGACATTCGTTTGATATGTTATTCATTATTCGTTGCTGAAACTTCATTTTTCAAACAATTCAAATTTGAAAGGTTCTCGTGTGAAAAAGTTTTTAGTGTTTTAAAAGTCCCGTTTTTTATAATGTCTACGACTAAAAGAACTACAAGTATTCAATATTGGCGTCAATATTTTCATGTTGACAATAAATCTGGCAGTGCTAAATGTAAATATTGCCCTAATTGTATTGTTTTAGTTATTGTACATAACGAATTTTCATAATAAATCTAGAAAATAGTTCTCATTATCCCTACTAATATTATAAATGCGAAATCAACTCTGTCTGTCTGTCTGTCTGTCTGTTACGCTTTCACGCTAAAACTACTGGACCGATTTAAATGAAATTTGGTACAAAGAAAGTCTGGAGCCTGAGAAAGAACATAGGCTACTGTTTAACCGACTGCAAAAAAGACTTCCACGCGGAAGAAGTCGCGGGCAGAAGCTATATACAATAAATGATAGATCATGCGCAGTAAATCGTCGCAATGGACCGAACGCTGTATTTCACTCGCACCCGCTGACACATAATATGTCCTCGCGCTCGCACCTACATTAGACTTTTGATGTATTGGCAACATGAAATTCTTAGTCAAAGTTCAAAATTGTCCCTAAAGACCCCAAATGACGGTATGTGTCAGTGGGTGCGTGTGAAATACAGCGTTCGGTCCATTGCGACGTTTTACTGCGCATCAGCTGTCATTGTATTATGTGGTACGTATACCGTAAGTATAGTAACAATTAAATAAAACTTTAAGGGCGTCTGGGAGAGGGTTGCAACCGTACGAAGGGTCTGGGTTTCGGCAAGGTGACTTCTAGGATTATTATACGTAAAATATGTAAAAACTGAGTTTTATACTTTAACGAATTTAACACACAATTTTACACACCTTTATTACCTGATACCTGCCAAAGCCACCGCGACCCAAGTTTCATAGACGGGGTTCGTTCTTACTTGTGTTGGGGGCATACATTGACAAACTTACAGCTTTTATACTTTACCGAAAGTCTGGGGGCCGCTGGCTCTTGGGCTATAACACATCAGCGGCTATTGTGGTTTCACTATATGTAATTGCCTGTGTTTTTTTTTTGTCGCATTGTCTCCGCTCTTGACACCTGAGCTGAGCATTAATCAGTTGTCAACGTGTTGAATTCAGAGCTATGTCAGACAATGTGAGGGGTAATCAATAGACGTCGACTTTGGATTTGTGTCTCTGACATCATCGTGCTTCGATCGAGTATATGTTCTTTGGATTTTTTTTTTCATTAGAAAAGTAACAATATTCGACTTCGGGATACTCTTGTTGGAGGTTTGACGCACTATATATGTATTCCATTCGTATATTTACTTAGATACTTTTCACCAGTAATTTTATCTATCTACCTAATACGCAACGGAAAATGACAATGGCTAATAGTACATGGTATTTTCGTCATCATGTTTTTACATAGCATTTTCCTTCTGCACAAACCGCAAATAATATAGATGGTGACATCATTCGAGAACCGATCCTGACTCTCACGGTCTCTAGACAGGCCACAGGATCGCTGGGTCACGGAGTGTTTTTTCAAAAAATAATTTCGACTCATCAACACAGCTGGTGATAGCGAGCAAAAACGTCAACATTCGTTGGTATTAGGTAAAATAAAAAATATGGTAGCTTTTGCAAAAAAGCGTATCGCTCACGACCGCCAATGTGTTAAGTAATGAACCACGTTTTTGGTTCAATGCACTCACGAAATCACTTTACTTCAACTAGCCGTGTCCGCGGAGTTGTATGTGTCCGGGCTTTATTTTCAAAACGCATGAATATATTATTAATAACTCTATGAGCCTTAATACACAGGTATTCAAATTATTGAATAAACTGTCAGTAATTACTTCTGTAAAAAATATAAATAAAAAAAGTTCATAATAATTTCTGATGCCTTCGCGGTTATTACACATTGGAATGAAACAACTGTTAACGAATTTAACTCGCGTATTTTTATTTTATTCTATTTGCTGACGTTTCGGATTCTTTACAGTTTCCATAATCGTAGCACGACTGAGCTGACTTTAGCGTTAGACGATTGTAAAAATACGCGAGTTAAATCCGTTAACAGTTGTTTCATTCCAAAAAAAAGTTCATTTATTCGTTCAAAATATAATACATTATGTATCCACATATAGGACTTAGGTATAACCATAGGAATCTTGAATTTAATCGCGACTGTAAACCTAGATTTTTTTAACCGATGCGTACTTAGACCAAGCTAGCGTAAAATCATACAATGGACACAAAATTTTGACGGTGATTTAAAAGGTAGAGAATGTGAATATAGAGTAAATAAATATATTTGCTCTAGTGATTTGTCTTTTTAATGTTTGCAAGTATTTTTTTATGTTGCGTGCACACCTGAAACACGATCCAAGTGGGTGGATCTGGATGTGAGTCATATATCGAATAATAGTTTCACTATTTTTACTATATGTTTGAATTGAACATGTTCACAGTTACCTCGTATTGTTTAATATTTCAAGTTGTTACATATAATATGTTTGTAACACGCCTCAATGTTTTTTATCTAATGTATTATCCAATTAGGGTGCCTTATTTGTGTATAAACACTTCATTAAGAACAGCTATCAAACATAGGTATATTTGATACTATTTGTATTAGTCAAAAGATCTCTATACTTAAATACTCTATCGTTAATACAGTCTACTTCGATAAGGAAGGATAAATAACTAATATTTTCTGATGCTCTCGCGATTAGTACTCGGTATAAAACAACTATAGTGGATCAAGCTTGCATATTTTATTTTATATGGAATTAAGTAGTAGTCAAACTTCAGCTTATGAAATAAAATACGCGACTTATATCCGTTATATTTCTCGGAGCGTCAGCATAAAATCAATAGACACAAGGTAAATTAGTTACGGGTTGTTCTAATCCAAAGAGTAATAACTGCGAGGGTTAAAAAATTATTAAGTCTTAATGGTTTGTTAATTTAGGGTTTCTTGTTGAAATTTTAAACTAGGATCTAAGATAGGAGAATATGTTAGGACCTTGTAGTGATGTACGTCGTTGTGGCATAGGCATTGTATACCCCTCCATCCTCGCCCCTGGTGTCCCCCGCCTCCATTCCTTTACATACGTTTAGAATTACAAATATAACTCGCGTTAGTCTCGGATTTACATTTTGCAAAATACCTGTTTACTGTGTAAACTGCATGATAACGATGTACCTACGCCGCTCGAGCAAACGTCTCGTCTTGTCTGCAATAAAAAGTTTGCAATTAAAGTTTTTTTTTTTGCAAACACTACGTGCTCGACTCTTTTTTATTACTGTTTATTTTTTAACGTACTCTACGGATCATTTCGACGCCATGGACTGTGGTAGTCGTCAGAGAGTTAAATTTGATCGTGTCTTGAAAGGTTAGTGAAAAGTCAGATGGAATTTACTCTATTAATGTTGTAAAAGGTATTTAAATTGTACCTTCGTTTGACAGTTACGATCTTAAGACACGTCTGTTCCCATAAGTACCTAAATGTAGATTTAAAGTTGCTAATGGCTAACGTTGCCGTCGGTATTAAATAAACTCCTATATATCCAAATATGAGCAGTTCAAGTATCACGTAAGCACTCTAGTCAGGGGAGGAGGGCACACAGTCAAATATTTAAAAGACAGTAACTTGATCAAAATACCAAAAGCAATCAATTTAGAAACATATCTACTGCTGGCCCAGATAGATGAAGTGGTCATTATCTACCCCTGATGCCATGGGGTACATGGGGTGGGGTACATTTTTTTAATAACTCTGCTTACGTAATACTTGAACGGCCCCATACCAACTGACTCACATACCGACAATGTTTTAAGAACTTGCACCCATTATTTTAAAAACAGTGGCAGGGTCGGCCGATAATTACAAAACATCGATAAGTGCATTCAATGCAGGCATTGTTCGACAATTGAATAGTCAAGTTGATTAGAGGTTAAGGAACTGAGATAAGGATGCAAGACGCTTGTTTGGAATGCATTCGATGCATCGGGTACTGTTAGTGACCTGGCTATTGCAACGTGCCTAGAAAGTAAGCCTAGGCATATTAGAAAGGGAATTGATATTCATAGACATTTATTCCTATAATATTTTATACTTATATACAGTTTATTAAAAAAATGGTAAATACAATCACCACAGAGTGAATTGTGAAGCCGGAGCGGGTCGCTAGTAATGTGCATAAATAAAAATGAATCACCGAAATGTATGTACGCGCATAACTTCCGATCGATTGCAGGAAATTGAATATTTTTTTTTGTTTAGGACACGGTTTCTATAGATAAAAGGAAATTAAACCCTATTCGGAAGTTTAGGAAATATTTGTAAAAATAATATAGTGTAAAATAATCAACTAAGCAATCAATATATGACATATGACAATTGGATTCCTAACATTACCTATGCAGTGATACTTGTCACGTGTTAGTTATACCTATTCAGTAAAATATACAGAATTTACCTGCTTCGTGCTTGAAATGCAATGACTAACGATTGTAAGAATCTGTTGAACTTAAGTATTACGCAGCCGGGTACCTATTACTACTTATATGAGATACGCGAATTTCGATATACCTAAATAGTATTAGGTAGTGTAAGTCCATACTGGCTCTTTTGCACATTTTTATAAAGTTCTTAAATACCCAATAGAAACATGCTTATTAAACACTACATTTATAAGTGCAATTTTTTAACTTGAGTTGAAAAATTCCTTCCTGTACATATTGGTTTCAAAAGTATGACACAGATAAGCGTTGAATAATCCGTTGGGAAGCTTGTTACGATCATACAACAAATATATCATAGACGTGGTGATCAAATATAACGGAATTGTCTCTAACACTGTTGACATGAGAGATGTGTGTATTTGATACTAGTAAAAACAGGCTCTAGTGCCCTTTTGTTATATTATGTTTGACAAGTAGGTAGGTACTATATCTACGTGCGCGTGACACTTAAAGTTATATACCTATATTTCGTTCTGATTGTTTTTTCAATATTAGTCACCGCGTATATTATATGGCAGAAGCAAAAAGTAAACAGGTATTGTGTATTCTAGGACGTTTATAAACTCCGATTGTAAGCGTTTACAGCCAGCTTAGTAGGTCGCGATATCAACAAATACACCTGCCAAGTTCTCTACCTGTTAGTACGGTTGCGTATCCACTTTATTTGCGTTATCATTTACGTTCTCATTTGGGTTACGCGTTTTAGTATGTTCCTTTTTAACGCTTTTGTTAACTTCAATTGTAATAGCAGTTACATTATTATTATTATGTATCTTACCGCACCGGTGTACGGTAATGAGAGGTCGTAATGGTACGTAGGCATTTCTTGCCGGTCAACCATTAAGCCAAACGGGAGTGAAATTAACGCAATTATAATTTAGCGTACGAATACAATATGAGAAATATTCAAAAAGATATTTACTTATAATACGTGTAAATTGTTCTTAATTATGCCTCGAGACAGATTCTTGACGAGTGCTTATAGGGACGTCTACCTTTTTTTGATTTTCTTGAAAATAACAGCCAAAAGAACTGGCTCTACATCTGCATTTATGCAGCTATCCCTAAAACGCATTGCTTCCAATTTGCAATAAAAAATGAGGAACTTTTCAAATGCAAGTAATTTTTTGCTATCCACAAACGCTATCGCACATTCTACACTCGAGTGCTTGACACACTTTTTGAAATTCTGTATACCGATAGCGATATCATTACCTTTGATTTTTGAACGCTTATCAGCCATTACTCAGACAGGAATCCAAACAACGTCGAGTTTTAACTCCATTCCAAATTACTGTCTTGACTAATTTATCTGCTACTTTAGAATTTGCGTAATTTTGATTTTTTTCTACCGTGTGTTTTCTCACGCATCAGAGTAAAGTTTTTGGAACAATTCTTCGGTTAATTCTCTCAGCTCTGAGGCGTTTCACCTCTCGTCTTGCAATTGGCGCAGATCAAATGTTTAGCCTAATTTATGACTATTCACTTCATTGGATGTGGGCAGTACCCATGTAGGTGGAGGCCTCGAGGACGGCGGTTATAGTCTATGTTCCTACATCTCTAAAACGGACCCTATCTCCTAAGACGTTCGGCCTAAGTTTGCATCCGGCGGGAGTCCGGCCAATTTGGTTATGTTCTGAATTAATTGTCCGTTGGTTTGTCACGTACTCCGCCAAATATAGCAGGTAAGTGTAACGTCTCCGCCGCCATGTATGGGCTTCCCCTGGAAGAGTGATTGAACTTGGCGTTATTTGAATTTTAACTCTCCTCTAATCATAATAAGTATTGAAACGGCGCGTGTCGCCCAACTTCCGAGTCTTACATCCGCTAGAAGTGCATCGACCTATCGACAGGAAATTTATAGTTAGTTCTAAGACAATGATAAGACGTTATTTCATCTGACCTTGATAAGGTGCCTTACATTACGTCAATGGTTCAATGGTAGTGTGCGTTTACTTTGGCTTTTTTTTTATCTTTATTTACGTTGCTAAGTGCCATGACGGATCGCCTTTTCTTATGATTTTTTTTACATTATCATCAACGGTAGCTATTGTTATTTGAACGCAACGATTGTTACTAGAATAGGTACAAAACCAAGTTCGGAACAAAATTGTTATTGTCCGTTATTTATTTCTATATTATCACACGGAGACAAGTTCTGTGGCATCAATGCTAAACATAGGTACAGATTATCCTTCCTGCTCCATATATAACTAAACTACCGACACGCTTTTTCGTCCAAATATAGGCGCAAAATGATTCATACGTAACCTGGCAATGCATTACCAGTCTCTCTCCTTCTGGTGTGCTCATATTATTTCCAAGGAATATTATTTCTGTGTAGACCCCCAGGTTGTCGCAAATATGTCCGGGTTAATTGATGTTTGTTGGATTTCGTAAGATGATTAGTGGTGTACACGACCCGTTTGGCTGTTTTAGGAATTTAATTTCTCGATTGTATTGCCAATACTAATGGTGTGAAATTTGGTATAACTGGTTATTGTATAGTTTGTACAGGTGTGTTAGGATTTTAAGTTTATCTGCGTCCTGATGTATAAAGATCTCGTGTCACGGTATTTGTGGTCGTATTTGTGGTCGTATTTGTAACGATTCCATCTGCTTTCATCTAATTTGGATATAGTATAGGGCGTAGAGTATATCGCACCCCTAGATCTAAAGTGAGCTAACTCAAAAAAAGTAACTTTTTCGGGAGAGGCGAAATTGTTGTAAGGAATCGGATCCTTTTTTTTAGCGTGTGTTTAATTAAAATCTTCAGATTTTTGAGTTAGCTCCCTTTAGATCTAGGTGTGCGATATATAATATCGCTAAGTGATTAGAGCAGGGAAATACGACGTTTTCCGGGTCCACTAGTTTTTATACATATTTACTAAATATGTTGTTATTTTAGTTGTATTAAACTTAAAAAGTCTATAATCAAATTTTAAACACTAGTCCGAAAGTGACTAAAAAAATCTAACAGGTATACATACACAAAAACGAGTTCCTAGGCCATAATTATGGCCCGTCGCGGAGGCGTTTTATTGCATAATAACAATTAATTAAATAAATTAATCTTTCAAAATATTGTCAAATTACCGAGTTGATAAACTCGTCATTTTTTGCGACAACACGCAGATGGTGAAGCGCGTGCTTGTACTAAAATAGACACGGAATTATCTCGTTGCCTAAAATTTCGGTAACTATTCGTTAACTTTTTTCGTGAACAATATGCTTTTACATTTAACTCTTTTTTTTAACGGATTAAACTCGCGTATTTTATTTTGTTTGCTGAAGTTTCTTTAGGTACTTTGCATAGTGTAAACACACTAGTGTTAGACTATCGTCAGCTCAGTCGGTTACGAATATGGGAACTATCGCGCGTATAAGGAAAAAATATGTACTATAATATTATGATATTTTGTGATTTTTACATACAATTTCCAGTACTGATCCGAAGTAACTTATAAATTGTGAAATAAAATCCAACTAGTTTAGTTAATGGTAGTGATAATATTATCTTCACCTTTTTGCAACTACTTGTGACAAGACGTTTCATAAAGACTGGTTCCTTAAGTTTGATGATAAAGAATAACAAACGTAAATGTCAATAGACGTACCTACTTTCGCATTTATTATTATTCGTACTGAATTCTTACTGTTGATTTAAAATATATGTGTTTTATTACTTGTATGTTTCTAATTTGTATAGTTATCTACTAATATAAGCAATGGCTTGTGAATACACCTACCTATAGGCACAATGTGATAAATTAGAGTGCCAACACGCGCGTCCCACTCGGCAACATCAGTCTTTCCTAACCCCTAACAGACTCGAGTTTCTACTTAATAGGTAATTTGATGTGCATGTTCTCAACGGTTTCCATTTATTCCAGCAAAAGGCAGAGGTGCTGAGAACCAACCCCCAAAAGCGCAGCGGGACGCTGGCGGCGAGAGTCCCGGCGGCGGCCGTGACTACCAGGTCTACGGGTGTCTCCTGCGTAATGAGCTGCTGGGCACGCAGATCGAGGAGTTGAGGGGACCGCCGGCCACCAGGGCGGACAACAACCGGACGGCGCTCCGGCAAGTCAAGACATTGAGGGGATACATGCCGCCCGTGTTCAACTTCTCGCCTGTCAAGAAAGCCGAGGTTTGTACAAGTAGTCACACTGTCACTTGACAGCGACCGCGGCGGATCTTCAAGCGTTTGAGCCGACGTCATTGTCGTCTTTATCTATATCTGTAATGGCTGTAAATAATATTATTAAGTTTCAATTGAAATAGTATTTGTACCGGTACCAGGAGATAATATCACTTATTTTTTTGTTACTTATTTACTCTGTTCTTAAATGTAAATGTAGATGTAGATGACAGTGACGGCGTCCCAAACGCTCGAAGATCGACCAGACCATCATGGCTACCTACAGGTAGCTAAGTATGCATTTTGGAATGAAACAACTATTAACGGATTTAACTCGCGTATTTTTATTTTATTAGCTGACGTTTCGGATTCTTTACAGTTTCCATAATCGTAGCACGACTGAGCTGACAATAGTCTAACGCTAAAGCTCTTTAGCGTTAGTCTATTGTCAGCTCAGTAAAGAATCCGAAACGTCAGCTAATAAAATAAAATAAAAATACGCGAGTTTAATCTGTTAATAGTTGTTTCATTCCGATGTGTAATAACCGCGAAGGCAACAGAAATTATTAAGTAGCATTTGTAGTAATATAGTAATCAAAGGGAATCATGTAGAAATGTTGCCAGTATTTAAAAAGAGATTGTCGCGTGAGTTTGTTAAAACTCTTGTAACATCGTACGTCGTAAACATTGGTTCACGGCATATCCGTAATAATGGTAGTAATATAACTCGTAATTAATGCACTGCGAATACTGACTGTAGCCGTGCAGTTTTACTTAAATGCAGCCTGTATTAATAGATAAATCTCTTCATTTAATCGTCACAAGATATCGCACACCTAGATCTAAAGTGAGCTAACTCAAAAAAGTTACATTTTCAGGAGATGCGAAAACTGTTTAATATGTCCATACGCACGCATGAGTTTTCTGTATAGACATAATAATATGCTTTTTATAATGAAACTAGAAGAGTTAGCTTAAATCTGTTTTAGTAGGTGGGTTATGCTGTAAGGAATCCGATGGTGTGCATATTATCTCAAATCTTCAGATTTTTGAGTTAGCACCCTTTAGATCTAGGTGTGCGATATGTCACTTTGACATACGACAATGTTTCTTAAAAAAGCGATCATGCTGTAGATCTATTTATTAATATGGTCCTAATTGCGTGTGCACATGGTTAATGAATGCTGTGCGATTTTTTTAAGCTTGAAATTCCATCACATCACGTTCATAAGAGAGTATTAATGCTCTTATGACTAACAACATTCCCGATTTGTATGCAAAATGGGGTATTTAAAATATTTGCGAAGGTGACCGGATTAATTACCCTAAAAATTAATATTGAACGGCCGTTTCATTTGTCGGCTATCTATTCTATTCAAGCTACCGCACTTAATATGCGGCACATCTCAAAGTGTTTAAGATAATAACAGTTAGGTTAGTCAAACGCCACCCCGCCGGGATTCGGTAAGTTCATATCAATAAAAATTAAAGAATACAAGACCCGAATTGGCCTGACCATCACATATTTTAATAAAATCCAAAACATTATCGGCTCGGGCGCATCCAAATAAAAGCTTTCAGCCGTAAACGCTCGCTTCATATTCAATTCGTATTACAATATAATAAAATAGTGTCTAAGCGCGTATCTCGCTGTGTTATAAGGGTTCCGTGTTAAAAAAAAAGTCTTAATTTTTTTGTTTTTTTCATCGGGTCATGTATTTAGATTGAAAGGTAAAAATAGACTGAAATAGACAGAAAGTCGAAATATAACGCATAATTTTCCTATTAATATTTTCCTGTCACGTTATGAAATTGTGAACATTCGATACTAGAAGACTACGACTTAAATCTCCTCTGGGTAAATATAACGCTATTTTCATCAGGCGGTTACACTGCATACATTATTGTATCTATACTAATATTATAAAGCTGAAGAGTTTGTTTGTTTGTTTGTTTGAACGCGCTAACCTCAGGAACTACTGGTTCGATTTGAAAAATTCTCTTTTTTGTTGGATAGACCATTTATCGAGGAAGGCTTTAGGCTATATAACATCACGCTGCGACCAAATAGGAGCGAAGAAACAGTGGAAAATGTGTAAAAAACGGGGAAAATAACTATTCCACGCGGACGAAGTCGCTGGCAGAAGCTAGTTGTATAATATTTGGATTAACTAAAAACGTTAGACCCGCGTTACAATCACTTCTTATTTCCACTTTTATGTTTTGTAATTTTGCATAAGGAACTCCAAAGACCGCATGTCTAATTAGGCTCCTTTATCTGAGACTATAAACAGAATTGGCAACATGCCACATCTGCATATTCGGCTGTATCTAATTGCACCATTTTTATTCGCCGCCAATAAAACGAAATTGAAGAATAAATGCGTAATTAGCAATTCGCACGTTTTGTCTAATGTCGATATTGTTTGAGTGAGCGGAACGAGGCTTCGCAATCTGCTCTTTGTACTATATGATATAACTAGCTGTGCGCCCCGGATTCGCATGTATTATCTTTTTTTTTTATAGCCTATGTCACTCGGGAATAGTGTAGCTTTCCAATAGTGAAATATTTTTCAAATCGGTCCAGTCGTTTAGAAGCCTATTCAATCCAATCAAACAAATAAAGCTTTCCTCTTTATAATATTAGTATAGATATATGTATGCGTTTAAGGACAAGTTGGTTGTGACGTCATTATTTTTTCAAGTTCGAACATGATTAGAATTTGTCAAGACGTTGGTTATGGATACGAGGATATTTGGAATTGAGAAAAGACTGTCACAATCTAGCTAGTGATGATATTAGGTAGGTATACATACAAAAAAAAAGTTTTTTTTTATTATTATCATTCGTGTCATTTAATTTAAAATATGCAAGGATGTGGTATTGTTCGTTATTCAATCCCTACTAATATTATAAATGCGAAAGTAACTCTGTCTGTCTGTCTGTTACGCTTTCACGCTAAAACTACTGGACCGATTTAAATGAAATTTGGTACAAAGAAAGTGTGGAGCCTGAGAAAGGACATAGGCTACTTTTTAACCGACTGCAAAAAAGGAGGAGTTCCACGCGGACGAAGTCGCGGGCAGAAGCTAGTTTCTTATATGTACTCATTTTCGGAAGTGTCTGTCATTTTTAATAGAGTGATAGAGGTGGTCTGTAGTTACAAATCATAATTTTTTTTACCACGTTTCTAATATTGTTAGGTACCTACAGTCGTTTTTCCGTGAACATAGTACCTTTGGCTACAAATGATGAGTTGAATAGGACTTGATTGTATATTACCGATCTACTTTATTACTTATCGAAATATTAATGAAATAGCATCATCATCATCATCATCATCAGCCCATCGCAGTCCACTGCTGGACATAGGCCTCTCCAATTGCACGCCACTTTGCTCTTGCACGCCACTTTGCTCTCTCAATGAAATAGCAAGGTATATAATATATTATAACGAATGTAATGTATAGTGTTGTGAAGAAAAGTATTAAAGAGCAAAAATAATCAAAAGTGACGCGAAAAAATATTTTTTTAAGAAATGTTTTCTAATAAATCATTTGAACATGAACGTTATTTGTGCCTACCAAGTTAATTGTCTTTGAGATGAATCTTGCAGATTCTAACCCGAGCCTTTGAAGTCGTACGTACTTTGTTTATGATCGCTCTGTTGATGTGTGCGTTTATCTTTTGTGTAGAAGTTGTCGTGATATTTAGAGAATAATCGTTAATGACGGTCGGAATGCAATTTTTGTTTATGACCATTGAATGGCTATATAACATATCAGTTCGTTTGAGTGTCTCGCTTTAAGTCATTTTAGATATAACCGCTTAATGTACCCAGTGTTATGTCTTCTTTTATTATCGTTTATTTTGTACTAGCTTCTGCCCGCGACTTCGTTCGCGTGGGACTCCTCTTTTTTTGCAGTCGGTTAAAAAGTAGCCTATGTCCTTTCTCAGGCTCCAGACTCTCTTTGTACTAAATTTCATTTAAATCGGTCCAGTAGTTTTAGCGTGACAGCGTAACAGACAGACAGACTGAGTTACTTTCGCATTTATAATATTAAGTAGGGATTTTATTCAAACAAATTTTAAACTGAGTGTTAACCATCGTTAGCTTAGTCGGCTACGAATATGGGAAAAGTGCCTTGTTTTTGAAACGTTAGAAAATAAAGTATGTTCGCGAGGAAAATCTGTTGTAATTGTTATAATCCAATGTGTAACAACTATAGTATCGGAAATTAAAAAGCTTTTCCTTAAAAGACGTTATTGATAAAAATGGGTTCTGTTTATTTTTCACCACAAATGTCAGTGTTCCGCGTATTGGTAACTTTCCCGTAAGTAGTCGGTTTTACACTCGGCTTTTGACGTTAAGTTTACCTGCTCTGACCTGGCGTTGACCTCGGGCAGACTTAAATTGAAACAGGCAATAATACACCGGCAAAACGACGCGTAAAGTTGCTATCTAATGCGCTTGTATTGACAGCTGTAAGAGAATTAAAAAAAAAAAAAAAAAAATGGAAAAAGTATTGATAACTTTTTGTTCGTAAAACCGAGGGCTTCCTTTCGTAACCATGGGAACGTTTGTAAAGGTGCCGCGAATTGATTTCCCATTTCTTTGCGGCCGAGGGCAGTGATGTTATGCCAATGTTATTATGACACCGGTATTGTTTAATGATAATTATCAATTATAATATTTTGTTCAATTTCTGTTTAGCGATGTTCGTGTAAGTCCTGCGAACCTATGATTAACTGTCGAGTCGACATGATATTGAGAACGTTGTCGACAATGAGATTTCTCATGTCGATATTGTTTCGCTATCGACATGAAGAAATAAGAGACGACATCGATTACGGTGGGATTTAGTACAAAATATAAAAATGTTATAATTACGAGTTCACCCGAAGTACTCATTCTACGGAAACCTCAGTCGTGGGTCAAAGCTATTACAACTTGAGGTGCGCTAATGAAATTGAAACTTACATTGTATACGGCTACCCCTAAACCGGCGCTGTTACCCGATACGATATCGCGATATTCACCTTTCCTGTCTAATTTCACCAGAAAACCTCTCCGATGCATTATTTAACGCACCCGCCGATGTATATTATCGTTTTTATAAACGATTTGTTTTAAAAAAAGGACAAGGGTCTTGTGCGGATGACCTATTTATTCGAGTTCGACGTTTTAGAAATGTCACCGTCCGCTTTTTTAAATTCTTTTTCTTTTCTTATTTTAAGAACTGCGTGGTTTATGGTGTGCCGTATATAAGCTTATAATTCTAAATTTTATTGTTATAAAATGGAAACTATGTTTATCGGTGAATTGCTTTGTTATTCGCGAATCGTTGTAACTTAATTTACAAGAAAATTACATAGACCTGCAACGTTACTGCAAAATGAAGAGTTAAGAGTTTTTAACTTTTATTAGGTACACATTGAAATAAAACAACGATCTAACTTGCGTATATTTATATTATGTTGGCGTTAGTTAGAATTTTTTCAGCTAAGTCGGCTTCGAATATAGGAACTGTTAATACCGTAGGTACTTTTATTCCGATGAAGACAATAAAACTCAAAAGTTTCATTCATCATCATCATCATCATCAGCCCGTCGCAGTCCACTGCTGGACATAGGCCTCTCCAATTTCACGCCACTTTGCTCTATTTTGGGCTGCTTGCATCCAGCTCCTGCCAGCCATCTTACGCAAATCGTCACTCCACCTTGCCTGAGGACGTCCTACACTACGCTTGCCGAGACGCGGTCTCCACTCTAGAACACGTTTACTCCAGCGGTTATCGGTTCTTCGGCTAATATGGCCAGCCCACTGCCACTTTAGCTTGCTAATCCGGTGGGCTATGTCGATGACTCTGGTTCTCTGCCGAATCACCTCATTTTTGATTCGATCCCGCAGAGAAACGCCGATTTTCATTATTGTTTTAAAAATAAAATAATATTTTTCAACGGTGTTCGTATTCGGCATCGTGACACCTAGTCAAGGATCATATTTTGAAGACACAGACTTCCTTTAAAGTGCCGCGGGCTACCGTATTTCGTGTTACATTGCGCCGAGCAAGCGTAATGCGTAAAACACATAGTACCTAAATGTCGATGAGATCGGATGACTGCAGAGTCTTGTGTCTTCGGTTGCTTTGATGTAAATACGAATAGATCTGGCGGTATTAAGAAGTATTCATAAATTTATCACGTGGATATATTCATTGGGATTATTTTTAGTGAATATCATAGAGGTTGTTTTTTAATTCTTGTAATGATGTTTTTGTATATGTGTTAACTAAGAACTGGCGTTTTACCCCCTTAGGGGGTGAATTTACAAAAATCCATTCTTAGCGTTCCTTTACGTTATAAAAGAAACCCCCATGCAATATTTCAGGTTTGTAACCATTATAGTTTAGGCCTTGCTTTGATATGTCGGTCATTAAGTCAGTCTCTTCTTTTATATACTTAAATATAGATATTTTATGCTGATTTTTCTATAACTTAATTTCTACAGGTAACCATATTCGTAGTAGATATAAACTGTAGTTCCCGGAACGTCATCAACGGTATCAAATTATAATATGTAACTATAAATATAACAATTTTAGGTCACTTTTGTCCTGACGCGACTGTCTCACATCCTTGTGAATAGCTAGAGAGTTGACATACAAGAGACAGGAGCAAAAGACGGCAAACATAAAATGCCAACAACTCTCTTGTGTGCCAATTACCACGTGCAGAACGTTTAACACGCCGGTGGCGAAAAGGATGTGCTAATCAATTGTGTCATATATGCCTATTGTACGCTTTTGCACGGCGTTTTTTTAACACGGAATTGGCTAAACGTGTTATTGGCGTCATTATCCCGGTTAGAAGGTATTATGAGGTATACCTACGACGAGAACTCGTTCGATTTATCGACTCCTCTCGACATTGACCCCCAGATAGCGTTGCCAGGCCGGATAAATCCGGACATGAGCTTGTCCGGCTTTTGTTAGGCTTTTTACAATAAATTAAAAAAAAACTTTGTCGTACCTACCTATGGATGAATAGGTACTGAAAAAATCCTCAATAATGCAGTGTGCCCGGCCTTTATATTCAAGTGTCCGGCAAAACTGGCCTTTCCGTCCGGCTATTAGGTTTGACGACCTAGCAACATTTCCCCCAGATATGTATCGCATATTATTATATTGTCGATGATTCTGCAACACCGCGTTACCTACAATAGACAATGTCGTGTAACTAACTTTTAAAAAAATTTAGGGGACAGCATGGAACTTATTATCACAAGCAAATGCTAAAACAGAATAAAATCAATATTTACGTAACATACAACACACATGAGTTTTTGCCATTTTTATAAATAATTTTACGGAACCTTTCGTAGCTAGTACGTTAGACATTCAAGTAAAACTATTACTTGGATTAACATTAACGAAATCGTGTTTTTGTTTTATGATAAAAAAAACCTCTCGTCGTATTTGTTAATGTTACGCACTTATTTTATAGAAGCGCTAATCAAACACAATTAAAATAATGGACGTCTGCCAAAAACAAGTTACCTTTTTCTAATTTAAAAATCCACCGTATTTCGATCCATCCATTACATTAGCAATACAATGGCATTGTGTATTTTTTTCGCGACAGTAATTTTTGTCCAGTCATTTGTCTGTCTGTCTGTCTGACATCACTCAACGGCGACAACGACCGGGAATAAATTATAAATTTTTAGCTCCGGTGTGTTTTTATTTGTGTTAATTTTATTTTATGGTTACAATCCTGTTGTGTAGGCATTTAGGCAAATGTTTAGGCATCAAAGGCAATGTTCGTGAATAATCGATAGATTTTAGTAGATATTTTTATTGGGCCCGAGAATCGTTTTATTGAACAGTTTTATTTCCAACTTTTCGTTGATTACAATGAGACGTAATCCGCTTTCCGATCAGCGTTATCTTATACTATTATAATTACTAAATGAAATACGATTTTTTCTTTCGATCGGTTTACAAACAATCTATTTTAAAGAGCCCAAAAAACTTTTATCAAATCATAAACGCGTTTTTTTTTACAAATGGCCACCATTTACGTGCATTAGCCGGCTGTCAGACGTATCACGCGTTGCGCTGTCATCGGCTCGCGATGTAATTGAAAAAAAAAAAAAGGTTAACAAGTCATTTAAATACATTAGTGACGTCATGGAAGGTGATAGGTTACGGAGTGATGAAGGGTTTGTATTGATGCAATTTGATCCCTATATCGAAGGTATCAAGAGTTTATGTCTGGCATAGATTTTGTTACAGGGTTGTCATTTAAAAAAAAATTAAATTGATGTTTACATAGAATTATTAAAGTTCTCTAAATTTCAGCATAAAATCTACATTTTAAAGTTATATATATTCTGTTATTTTCCAAATTTAATATCTTAGAATTAAATGTCAAATGTGCAACTCCAAATATTCCAAATAGTGAATCTAAAAATTCACATAAACTTCAAATGGTATTTGTTTGTCCAAACCAATTTATTCTATGCATACAATCGATGCCCAGGCGGTTGCAATTAATCTTCCCATCGTCATAAAAAACTGTTTTATATTAACGATAGTCACATGAAATTCTAAATCAGTGTAAAGTTGCCACCCACAGCATTACGGCCCGCATGTCTTGAATACAAATAATATTTTTCGTTTTACACATGCAATGTGCATAAGTGTGAATAAATTCTCCATTAGTTATTTTGTTTTATATGTACTTCTAACTATAAAAAAAAATTGCTACCGATTGTCACGATAAATCATTCTGTTACGAACGGCGGTAAATATGTTATTATAAAATCATAATGTGCTATACCTACATTGGAAAGGAATATATTACAGACGCGCCGTTTACCTGTTTATCGTAATAAATTATGTATTATCTTATAGGTGTTGAATATAGTTCTGACCTCATAATAATGTTGTATTATATGTTAGCGTTGTACAAATCGATTTACAACGAATACTCTTGTTTATTCATTAGATACGGAAGCATTTTGACCTGCCGCTTCCTTTTTAACCATTGGGTCATAAATTTCGTATAATGATATGGTGCGACGGTAACGCGGCCTAAACGGCGAAAGCTCACCGCCCACCGATCACTCCTCACGCCGCAGCTAAAAAATACATAATAGAAGATCAAGTTCGATCTATTATTACCGAATATAAATGATCACTGCGCCTGGACGGCCGGTTCTCGCAGGCGAATCGAATCGACACGGCATGGAGTCTTTAATGTATCTACGGAGTCCTTGAACGGTTTGAAGTCTAGACGTTTGCAATTTACAAATTTCGCGGCCGCGCATTTCAATGATGCGTGCTGCTCAAAAGTTCAACGGTCCGCTCCGAACGAACCGCGCTTTTTTCCCCCGGATGGCCGGGACTAGTCCGTGATTGAAATTTTCAACGCACGACACCGTGACGCATTTTTGCAGCGATGCAAAAAGTATCCGATCCCCAAATTGCCGTTTGATGCAAATTTTTTGAAGCGGTAACAAAAAAGAAATGTTTTACAATCCAATCTGTACATAGTAATCGTTTCTACAACTACACGGGTAGTATTACACGAAATGCCGGGATCCGCGACCACAGCCACTCGATTAGATAGATTGCACGAAACGACAATATTAATATCAATTAACTCACATTTGAAATGAGATAGCTCCGAGAGAAGTAATCGTTTTAAAAGGTTCAGGTACATTAGAGCTCCCGGGACATTTGCAGTCGTAATACTTAGAAGCGGACTGATAAAAACGTGTGCGAGGCACGTCGGCCGATAATATATATTTGCTCATCGGATTGTTATTATCGAGTTTTTTAACAGGGACACTCGCAAGTCTAGACCTGCGGTCATTGCCAGGGGATGATTCGTAACTTTTGAGGAGTTATATTGTTAGAATGCAATTTTTTCATTTGGTTTTTTATCTGACTGCATGGAATAGGTTTCTTTGTGGTCGTGGTCGGTGGACGGGCGTCGGGCGGCGCGGTAGTGTTTTTACAATCTAGATCATGTCTAAGATTGTCCCCTGATTTGCTGCGCAGTCACGTTCCGGGATCATTGTGTGGGTGCTCCAGTTGATTCCGAGACATATCGATTGGTATTTCTCATTAATTACAACGAAATCGTTTTTTATCCTCACCTGTCTTTATCGAGCATCTATTTGTTACCGTGCCGTTGCTAGGTCGATAATGCGTATTATTATTACGGTAGTCTTTTACGTGCCTCCAATCTGTTTCATCTGCGAGCCTATCTGTACACAGATCGGACAAAGCCACCGGTCAAAACCTAGTATGCTAATGATGACGTTTCGAATTGTTATCTGATATGTATAAGTTGGAATTGTGACAGCGATGATGGGTGACACCGACGAGAGCCAGCTTAGTTATTATGTTTCCGATAAGTGACACCGGGGCTTAGATTGGCTCAAATGTCAAACGAGATCGATCGCAATTGGGAGCGGAATGTGCCCAACTAGTTATTTGTTGTCGATCGGCCTGGAGCGCCTAGGCGATCGACAGTGTTCGTTTGCTGTCCATTGTTGGTTGGCAAAAACACCAGGAATGCATTGTGCCTTACGTCTAATCCATTAGACACGGCTAATGCGAATTGATTGGCATGTAACAGCATCTTTATAAAGGATATAGTACACCTAGAAATTAAGCATAAAGATTCGATTCTAAATTCGATATACGCGGTTTAGAATTCGACGTAATAATATATCCTTGAAATGTGAGTATCAAAGCGTGCAATGTTAGGCTTATACACTTGTCTCTGTTTGTTGCTAATATGAGAGCGCTAGTCATCTTTTTCGACACCTGCCGTACGAATTCGCTTGAGCCGACGACGCCGGTACAGAGCTCTCGGCTCCCGTGCCCCAGAAGTGCCTCGCCGTGTCCACTCGACCATTGTTTGCTAAATCAACACACCTACCGGGGTATTCCGCGAGGCCTCCTATTCAGTACCTGTTTTTTTCTCTCCCTGCAAATATTTGACGTCTGTTTAAAGCGAGGCCCGACGGGGCCGCTGTTGACATAGTGCGTCGATTTGCTGATGGGCACTGGTTTGGATTGTGTACTTGTTTGATTGGCGGATATCTTGACATGACCGCCAGTTTCTTTTGTTTGCTCACAAACGGGAAAAAATACTAGAGGATCGTTTTACCCGATGCGAGATCGCTTACTCCGACGAACGTTTAATTGTGTGTATAAAATATATTAAGTTTAAAATAACCTATGATAAGTAAATTAACTACCACGTGCGATAAGTGCGAATTTTTCACATGGGATTATTTTTTTTTTTCAATATTTTTAATTTATTATATAAACTAGCTGTGCCCGCGACTTCGTCCGCGTGGAATTTAAGTACTGGGACATAAGTATGGATAATTAAAGTTTTTTTTCTAAAATGAGTTACTCTTTATTACATAAGCTATCTGCCAGTGAAAGTCCCGTCCAAATCAGTCCAGCTGTTCTATAGATTAGCCGGAACACACAGATAGACAGACAAATAATATACAAAATATAATATAGGTATGTATTTAATATTTCAAATGTAAATTATAAAATGTCTTTAAAAACCACATTAACAGTTTTTCCTTCTGGGGCTAATATGAAAAGGTTATCCGCATTACTAACCCGCGAGCAAGCCACGTATAGTTGGCAACAGCCTTTAGCGTCTGCCCCTAAGACTTGTTAATTGTCATAGCAAAGCAAACGGACACTGGAAATTGTGTCCGTTTGAATTGGAATGGGAAATTGTTGGGGATGATTGGTATTCGTGGTATGTATACAGTTTCACCTGCACTACATCCAGTAAGAATCTCAGCTTCGATTAAGTTTCTTTGTAAAGAAGTTACTCTAAGTCGGGTTCCATTGCACAATTTAGGCGGAGTAAGATTTCTCAATAGCGATGCGTTGTAAGCGTTTCGTCTGGGCATTTTTAAAATCAAAGCAAATACATGCAATAATACATATATTTATTTCAATAAATCTACGTAGGCAATATTTTTTTAGATTATATCCGATATTTTTCAACCAATTCACAAAGCAAGTTCAGAGTCCGTATTTTCATATCCAAGTATAACATCAAAATCATCAACTAACCGAATCGCAAGACAAACAAAATTAAATACCTAGTTTTAAACGTAGGGAAACAACCAGTTTGTATTTATACTTTTCAGAGGAAAAAGCTATAGCGCGTTTTAATTGCCTTGAGGCGCCATCTAGTACTATATTATGTAACTATAAAATCTCCTATAGAAAAATTACCTTTAAACTTTAAAAGACGATAGCTTTTTTATTTGACATCCGATTTTGATGAAACAAAGCCTATATGTTGCTCAGGGAAGAGCTTAATCTATTAGTGAAAGCCGCGTCAAAATCTGTTCAGTAGTTTTCAAGATTAGCGAATACATACAGACAGACAGACAGACAGACAGACAGACAGACAGAAAAGAAAATCTAAAAAATCATTTTTGTGTTCTGTTACTCTTTTATTATTGCCCACACCCATTTTTTGTTAAAAATTTCAATTGTACAGACACGCGGTTTCTACTGTTTTATTATATGTAAGATAAGATGCAGAGAACGACTCCGGCAAAAACAGGCGTAGGTACTAAAAAGTTAAATTATTTTTTCTTAACTTAATAATGATCGTAGCTTTTGAACGTGTCAGATTTTTTGCGAGCTCAATACAAGTGGCGCGTTTATTAGTGTTAAGGTATATTTTAAAACCTTTCAACAGCGTGATTTCTCGGTACAGTAGGAAATATAATCAGTTAGCGAGTCGCTGCTTTCCACCGTTACATAGTCATAGATTATATCTTGTTAAGATGTGTCGCTCGTCTATAAGTTAAAAGTTCGTTTTTTAATAAAATCTGTTTAAACATAAGAAATAGTTCCAATTCAGTATTATAATTTACAATAAATCATTTATTAATATATAAACATTAAACAAGTATTACACATCACATGAATCTACTAATTAATACAATTTAAATTTACTTAACAAAGAAATGACAATAAAAATACTTTCATTTCAATATATACTTTACACCAATGTGTTAATTACGTTTATTTAACAGATATGCCGTTATCGTGAAACGCGCGTTTACTGCCACACCGTACCTTCGTTTTATTCGTTGTTTCCCCGTGCCCAAATGATTGCTACTGAGACGGCCCGTGAAAATCAGTCACAAAAGAATACCGTAACCTCTTTTGTACTGAGCCTACGCTTTATATAGCTTCGTTTAATTAGCTTTTATTTATGCGACTTCATATCACGAATTCTTTAAGAACAATAAATATTGTAAAGTTATATTATGTTGCTAAAAGATCGAGGTGTTATATTCAAATTAATTGAATCCCGGAACACTCGTAGTGGTCAGTTCAAAATGTCCAAATACTCTAGACTCTAAGAGTATGTATGTAATTTACAACTGCCTTAAGTAGTATATTGCTACACCACAGCGCAAGTTTTCAGTCAAACTCTGTTTGCATAAATATATCCAGAAAATAATTTCTGATGCCTTCGCGGTTATTACACATTGGAATGAAACAACTGTTAACGGATTTAACTCGCGTATTTTTATTTTATTTTATTAGCTGACGTTTCGGATAGTCTAGCGTTAGACTATTGTCAGCTCAGTCGTGCTACGATTATGGAAACTGTAAAGAATCCGAAACGTCAGCTAATAAAATAAAATAAAAATACGCGAGCTAAATCCGTTAACAGTTGTTTCATTCCAATATATCCAGAAAACTTCTTCACTGTACATGGATAACCTAATCAGATTTAGCGTTTCCTGAATTGAGTTTTGAGTTAATCCTTTTTAGATCTAAGTGCGCGAAATGTTAAGGAAAATTCAAATAACATCACAAGTTTCCCATGTAAAAGTTTAATGAACTCATTGCCATTAGATCTTTGACATTTTAGAACTCGTTCACACCAAAATAATGCTAGTGACAAATTAGTATTCAATCTAAGTGCTCTGAAAAGTCTAGCTTCTTCACTACATCATGTGTTTTATTGGTGGGCACTAACGTGACCTGTGTACGCGCCTGGCTCTTGCAGACGGGTCACAAAATACGTTGTTTATAGTACCAATCAATCTCTTATCTCGGATCTAGTCACTCCTTTTTAGATTTATGGCTTTTTATGCGTCTACTGCCTAGGGTTAACAAACTTACTCGCTGATTGCTTATTCATATTACATCATTTGTTGGGGATTGTAATTTTTGTTTTGCTCTTGCAATGCGCCGTGCACTGAGCTTGGTAATTTTTTGTCAGCCACGACCGCTCGTGGTTAATTGAAATTTAAATACAAGAAGCTTTGATGCTCTATTCGTTCGTGGAAACATTTTGTGTATGAAAGTTTATCAGGTTTTTTTTTAAAATCGCTGTTTAATAGTGACTCAACACGGAATGTGTCATTACAAAATCATGTTTGAACGTGATGACTTTTAGTCTTTAATAGGAGTCGTAGCATATTTTGATTTGTGCTACTATATGCCGTGGCAGATATAGATAATTTAGCTAAACACACTAGGCACGGATCACCTAGGCATTATCCACTTGGATATTAAAAACACCTAGAATAGTTTTTTCTTAAACACCGTCTTCACTGTTATTTATCTCCAGTTAATTTAATCGGGACGTTCCTGAATATCTATCCTTTGTCTGCTCCTCGCTAGACCGCGGTCTACGTAACACAATTGCCGTCTATTGTGTTTTTTGTCTATTCTTTTTCAATGGAGCAATTGTGGACGAAGGAAGTGCGCAATTGGAAACTGCTGGAGCGACTAAAACCTAGTCATTACAATGACTTTTCGAATAGGGTTAACTGCTGGCTTACCATCAACTCAGTGTGCCGCTGAGTTTTTATTTGAAGGCATTCATTTGCCGCTGATTTATAGTCTATATCATTAGGATTTGGCCCATCTTTAGACCTGTAAATAATAGCAGACGAAGGGGTTTTGAACTAAAAGTAAATAAATTATTTTATTGTCAGTATTTGAGCAGTAAATCACGATATAGTTATTTAGTGACCGAAAATAGCCCCAGTCAAATGTGTCCTTCGATATCAACCTGTCGATTTCCATGATTAATGTTCTTGATATACAGTACAGTATATGTCAGGATCTCTGATGTTTTAATTTAATAATGTTCTCTCACATGCTTCACAATACCTACGTTCCTCGAGCTAAGTAAACGTCATTTTATTACATCATACCATGACTGACATTTGAATTGTTTTTCATCACGGCGGTTGCCTATTTACGCGGTGTTCTATTGCGTAAAAAATATAATTCGCGTAATCAAAACGGCATTAGTAAAACTAAATCGTCAGTGAACGTTGCCAGTACATTGTTTGTAATGGCAGCTTTTTCATATCCGGCTTATTTGGTCATGCATCGCTTTAATCTCATTTAATGATGCCTTAATAATCGCATGCTCATCACCGATCTTCTTTTGGCTAGCATACTTTAATAGTGCAATTAATTTGCATTTTTTTTAAAGCATAAAACCTAAATGCAATGTCACATTAAAATACCTGAGATACCTGTTAAATTCTCGGTATGAGAGCTAAATGTCTAAGCGTCTTTCCCATGCGGACCGTATCTATAAATCTGGCCGCGGCGGTGTTCTCGGTCTCAGCTGACGTACTCGTTTGCGCATCATCAAAACCAGTTGCAATTCGCTGCAGGCAATTCTTGTCTTACGTAATACGGCTCAGTGTTAATCTGCATTTGTTTTGCCAGCGCCAAGGCCACAGTGTCGTCGACTCGCGGGGGCGGGGCATCTGCTAAGTCGATACCTTCTTAAGTGGCGGCTCTGTATTAATCACCGTGCATACGCCGAGATGCACTTTCAATCTTACTTCAGCCGATCCGTTAATCGACTCATTCATAAAGTCGCCTCGCCTAATCTCCCCCGACACTCTGTCGTAGAATTGGCACGCGTCGTAACGGTGAAGGATAACGAGTGTTACGTGTAAATCTCTTCTTTTATCAGTGATATTTATTGGGAGTGCGCTTCACTTTAACATACATGTTTATGTCTCGGATTGTTCCTCGTTATGTTTTCGGTTGACGTAGGCGTCACAACCCAGTTCTGTTTCCAGTTGAATTACATTTAAAGTGTATAACGCGACGGGACTCGTCCCTTTGTTGCTGGTCGCCTTAAAATCCGGCGCGCTCGGTGCTCGTAACTACCAATATCTCTCACCCACGCTGCCAAATTCTATGTTATAAAAGGATTATTATCGGGCGCGTGCACGTATAAGGCGACGACCCACGTTGTCTCACGAATTAAGCGTCGCTTTATGAAGGTGTTATTTATCTAGATTACTTAGGAGCCGCAATAAAACTGGGTTCACGGACGCAACGTTGACACGAGTTCATGAGAATTGTGCATTTTTTGCAGCAAATTACTTAGAACGTGACCGGTCGTTTGTCGGTGTTAAAATTCGCTATAAAATTGTCAACTTAGTGTTATTTTTGATGGTCGTAAAGTGTGTAAATGTTATTTAGTTGTCAGGTAATTGCCGTGCATAGATCTCGGCATACAAGTACCGCAGCGCTAATACGCGCGCGCCGACTCGGGGTCTCGTCGCTCGGATTGTCCCATTGTTCATATATATTAAATGAATGGCCGGTAGCCATATTAATTACGGCGCGTTTTAATTTGCTACCAATCAGTTCACTTCTAAATATTGTACAGCTTTGATTAATTGAAAACGTCGCGTAAAAAATCGCTGACAAATCGAGCTATCGAATGTATACACGTTTAGTTTTATTGCAGTTTTTTCGAGTCGTTTCTTTTGGCGCGTTATTCACAAAAGACTCCGGGTGTTCGAACTTTTCAAGGACTCGTTTGTTCCGCATCAGGGATGCCGGTAATATCTCAGGCAAACTAACTTATTAGAATTCACACATGCTTTATACCACCCTCAAGAGTGTTTGCAGTAAAGTAGTTAATTCATACGTAGAACAAAACATTTTTTCTATACTTCATACCAAGGGAATTAGTAAATTAAATTAATTTTCCAAACACGATAGTTTTCATATGTGAAAAATCCTTAATATGCGACTATCATTGATTCACTCTGCTATAAATATGGGAGCTGTAAGTTCTTTAATCTTTGTCATGATTAAATTTCTAGTGTACAGTAAGTAAGTGTTGGGAATGATTCCGATTGGCCCGTGTTGAGATAAATAGTAGTGCAAGAGTGTTTCGGCGGCCGCGGTCCGCGCCACGTCGTTGCAATTAATGCCCCCCAATTTGTTAACAGTTTTTGCGCTATCATCATTTACTTTTTTTATCTTTGCGATTGTCATTTCTCATTTTTTTTTAATAACAGCGAAGCTTAATGAACGCAGAGTCGTTTGTTTCTTAACACCTAACATAATGTTTTTAGATTTTTAACCAATTTTTCGTCAGGTTTTTTGTCCGCGCTCGTGATTTGTGTAAATCTAGCGAAGGAATTATTTTGTGGTATTCGTTTCTTGCGTTGACGGTTGTTTTTTTTCGTAGTCTGTCTTATTACTTACATAATTAGGGTTCCTTGTACTGTTATTTAAGTGTTCTTGGTAAAAAAAAAACAATTTCAAAGTTAGATAACCGTTTTAAAAATGCCAAATATTTTTTGTAAGAAAAATACTTAATCGAACGTGGATTTTGACTTTATCATTTTTATTATCTTTTTACTGCTCGTGAAGTTTAAAAATATCTTCTAAACGATTTTTTCTAATCACTTGTCATAAAATGTAACACGTTATTTGCATCAGAGGTTATAAAATATTTTGAGTGTTTCGGGTAAAAAAAAGTAAGTTATTGACATTATAAAAGTGTTTGTTGTAATAAAGAAAATTCGTATAAAATTACACTTTATTATACGCTGTATTTTCCTGAATTGTGATAATTCGTCGGATAGAAAAAGAAAAATACTATTAAAAACGGGAATTCTCGCCGCTTAGTTCGACTTGCGCTTGACCATTTTTTGTACTTTGTCTTTACTACAGTATAATGAGATTGTCATTTTTTTATTCCGTGCGACTGTTGACTATTTTGTACAATTACATTTTGTGTGGTTTACGAGTAATTTTAGTTAATACAAAAATTACAATTCCATTTGTTTAATTAATTTGAAATTATGAATCTTTTATGTTTTTTATTCGATTTTTTTTTATACCGTAAATATGATCACAAGTCTATAGAAATAAAGATTTTAATAAAGTAAAATACTCGAGATAAATCCATTCTAATTTTTTTATTCCATTGTCAATAAATCCTGCTTTATTTAGAGTTAAGCCTATTCGGGTGACGATATTGTGATATGCAAATTTCGATCTTTCTCCATACGTAATAAGTGTCTGTTTGTATTACAGGAGGTAATGAACACACCGCCACACATACTTTCACCGATATCCACGCCCTCACAGAAGCTGCTATGGGCTCCGAGAAAGGCTATGAGAAAGATCTCCAGAATTCCTTTCAAGGTAAGAAAATACTTTGTCTTCTATACTAATATTATAAAGAGGAAAGGTTTGTTTATTTGTTTGGATTGAATAGGCTCCAAAACGACTGGTCCGATTTGAAAAATTCTTTCAGTATTATATAGCTACACTATTCCCGAGTGACATATGCTATAAAAAAAAGGGATCTGGGCGATGCCGGGGCGGGCCGCTATATATTATACTAGCTGATCCGGCGAACTCCGTACCGCCCGAATGTTTCAAATATATGTGAAATTACTAATCCCTACTAATATTATAAATGCGAAAGTAACTCTGTCTGTCTGTCTGTCTGTTACGCTTTCACGCTAAAACTATTGGACCGATTTAAATGAAATTTGGTAAAAAGAAAGTCTGGAGCCTAAGAAAGGACATAGGCTACGTTTTAACCGACTGCAAAAAAGGAGGAGTTCCACGCGGACGAAGTCGCGGGCAGAAGCTAGTATAATATATTTTACTTTTTTTTAGGTTCTCGATGCTCCGGAGCTTCAAGACGACTTCTACCTGAACTTGGTGGACTGGTCGGCACAGAACGTGCTCAGCGTGGGCCTCGGCAGCTGCGTGTATCTATGGAACGCATGCACCAGTCAGGTGAGTGAACATTGCCCATACAAGCTTTATATCCCTACTAATATTATAAATGCGAAAGTAACTCTGTCTGTCTGTCTGTCTGTTTGTTACGCTTTCACGCTAAAACTACTGGACCGATTTTAATGAAATTTGTTACAAAGAAAGTCTGGAGCCCGAGAAAGGACATTGGCTACTTTTTAACCGACTGCAAAAAGGAGGAGTTCCATGCGGACGAAGTCGCGGGTAGAAGCTAGTAGGCTGTAAAAGTTCGCCCTCATGCATGAGGCCTTTATTGTTTAATGGCAACATTGGCCATCCTGCTCTAGCAATATACACAATTGTTTTTGGACGTAAAAAAAATATTAATATTAATCAGTAGGTAATTTCAATTGTTACACTTACAAAAAGTCAGTTTTATATAGTTAACAGACCCTTAAGTTAACATATTCACTGAAATAACCTGGGTGGGTTTTTATAAATTTTACGGGTGTAACAGCGCTGGCAGCCATGAGCTTACATTCCATACAGACACAAGGCCAAAAATGTATACAGTGCCTACCCTGGTGTCAATTTTCCTCCGCACTGCACGCACCTGTTACATACAAATAGTCTAACTTGCGTTGCGTGCGTGTCGCCAGGTGACGCGGCTGTGCGACTTGTCGTCGGAGGGCAACGCGGTGACGTCGGTGTCGTGGAGCGAGCGCGGGAACATTGTCGCGGTCGGCACGCAGAAGGGGCACATCAGCGTCTGGGACGTAGCCGTCAACAAAGAGGTAAATACTCGTGCCTAAGATGAGATTATGCGCAGGATGATGACGCCTTAAGGACGTCATTGAAGCATCAACTTGATTTTTTGTTATTTAAGCTCACTTTTAAATACATTGTCTAAGATAATGTATGTATTTTTTAATGCTATTTGTAATAAGACGATAGTTAAAAATATTATGAAATTAAAATGTTAAAATGATCTTGTTAAGCAATAATAACAATAAACATTTGTTATATTAATATGATTCTGTTATATTCTTATGTTACTGATTTATTTATTTTTATAACATAAACTAAGTGACCGAGGCGTGTATGCTATACATACGCAATGTCTGAGTGCCTACCCTGGCAATCCGTGCACTGCACGCACCTGCTAAATGTTGCGTTTGTGTTTAGGTAACGAAGCTTCACGGTCACGCGGCGAGGGTCGGCGCTCTCGCGTGGAACGGAGACATACTCAGCTCGGGCTCCCGAGACAGATATATAAGACAGCGAGACACCAGATCGCCACGTGAGTATTACTATAAAAACGGTTCAAGTGCGAGTTGGGTTCGCGCACGAAGGGTTCCGTACCGTTGTCTATAAAAACAGACGGCGGAATCACAGAAAATCTTAAAAACAATACAAAAGTCAAATTTAAGCGCACGTCTACTGGCGTCATTTGAGTCAATTGGTAGGGAGTCTGATTTTATCGTAGTGTTTTAAACTATCAACATTTCATGGAAAACCGAAGTATACGCTTTTCATTACATAGCGGAATAAACCACGCGATTTATAAAAATATAATTCGCTGCTTCTCTGGAATAGTGTCACAACTCGAAATGTGTTACCATTCTGAATTGAAATTTATATGTGACGGTTCACAGTCTTAAATGGAGTAACAAATTATTTCGAGTTGTGGCACTATTCTAGAAAAGCAGCGAATTATGATACTATCAATTTGTATACATTTAATATGTAGACCCAGCATACAATTTATGCCATAACGTGACGTCACGACCCCCCACTCCCGAACTATTGAAGCGCTTATCGTTGTCATCTATTGGTCGATGTAATAATTTATAGCAATCTTGACGGACAAAAAGTCTGCCTTGATAATTTCCGATTATTACACATTGGAATGAAATAAATTAAAATGGATTTAACTCGTGTATTTTATATCAATTGGCTGACGTTTCGGAACCATTACAGTTTCCATAATATTAGCACGACTAAACTGACGAAAAAAAATACATAAAATAAAATACGCGAGTTAAATCCGTTTATAGTTTCATTCCAGAGTCTACCTTATTACGATATAGCTATTACAACGTGAGTTACGTTTGCAGAAGTGAACTCGACAGTGAGAGTGCTGCAAGGTCACCGGCAGGAGGTGTGCGGTCTGAAGTGGTCGCCGGATGGCTTGTCGCTCGCTTCCGGGGGCAACGACAACAAACTCCTCATCTGGTCACTTGTGAGTATTCTATAATACACGTCCCATACACTATGTGCCGGCTGGCACGTGTCATAATATTTATTATGGTTTTGATTGGTTAAAACCAGACACGTGCAGTGAGGATCGCGAGTGTACCACGTCAGCGCCCAGGGCCCTTGGTTAGAACCAATATTAAAATAAACTTATTAAGGAACTTAAGTTAAATTATTAAAATAGAAAAAGAAATAAATGAGTTTAAATTACCACGGACGCCAGGCTTAATCTTAAACGATTGTGTAGGTACATTATACAAAAAAAAGTTACACGTAAACAATTTACTTAAAAAAAAACAAATTGAAAGACAAATTTTTGATATAAGTTAAATGACAAATATTCAAAAAGAACAATACACATAATAGGCAATGTTTTTGATATCAGATTTTTTCACATTTTGGTTTATAGATATGTTATCATAGAGAATAGGCTTGAAGCTGAAAATCTTAACACATATAAGAGTAGAAAAGGCGAACTTAATACCTTGAGGCATTTTCTACCAATTGATCTTAGAGTCATGCAGAAAAATATTAGTTCGTAGATAATGTTCTATTTATATAAAATCCTTTTATTTTTATTAGTTTGTTCGTGGTCTATTTATAATAATGAGAAATATTGCAAAATTTAAGATAACAAATATACCTACTGTAGTAGGTCTACGATAAAGCCGTGAGAATGTGGTTGATGAAAAATCATTATATTTAAATAAAGTACTTGTGGTCATCCGCAGTAGTTTGTTATCAGACGATAATAAAATCGCAAAACGAATTGTAATGAAACAATTATAAACGAATTGAATTAACGTAATGAAAAAACTAGGATTATGAACAAGCGCGGCTAGTACGTTTATTGGTAATATTTAAAGTGACGTACATGTTTAAAACATCCCTACTTCCCTACTATCCCTACTAATATTATAAATGCGAAAGTAACTCTGTCTGTCTGTCTGTCTGTTACGCTTTCACGCTAAAACTACTAGACCGATTTAAATGAAATTTGGTACAAAGAAAGTCTGGAGCCTGAGAAAGGACATAGGCTACTTTTTAACCGACTTCAAAAAAGGAGGAATTCCACGCGGACGAAGTCGCGGGCAGAAGCTAGTCTTCTATATGTAATTACATCAGTATCATATTCTAATAGACTTCATCCGCTGATAGTAGAGGTCTAAAACTTGGAGTGTGTTCATTGTATGGCGTAGGCCAAGGGCGAGCATTCCATATAAACAAAATGGTATAAGTGTCTACCATGACGTAGTACATGCGCGACCCTCATTGCATGCCTGACGTAGGCAAAATCCTACCCCTAACGAGTTGAAAAATGAATGCAATGTTTGTGGGACAACGTGATTACTGTATAAACATTCTCTACTTAACATCATCGATGGAAGACTTAATTTGTTATTGAAATTCACCTCCCAACGGGGTTTAAAAGTACTCCGTTCGACGTTAAAAACTAGTAATTATATAATAATTTCTGATGCCTTAGCGGTTATTACACATTGGAATGAAACAACTGTTAACGGATTTAACTCGCGTATTTTTATTTTATTTTATTAGCTGACGTTTCGGATTGACTGACAATAGTCTAACGCTAAAGTCACTTTAGCGTTAGACTATTGTCAGCTCAGTCGTGCTACGATTATGGAAACTGTAAAGAATTCGAAACGTCAGCTAATAAAATAAAATAAAAATACGCCAGTTAAATCCGTTAACAGTTGTTTCATTACAATAGCAATTATATAATTAAATAAATATAAAATATATAATTAAATAAATATAATATATAAATTATATAAAAAAACAAAAAGATCTTAGTCACTTTAATTGTCTTAAAGTGTATTGAATATGTAATTGTCAAAATTGTAAACCGACTCAGTGGGTCCCAAGATACAGGCTCAGCCTAGTTTGGCACTCACCGGATATTTTGTCTGGTCTATGTAACTGTTTATATTGGTATGTTAATAAATTATTATTATTATTATTATTAAATGCAATTGTTTTCCAGCACTCCTCGTCGCCGGTGCAAACTTACTCGTCGCACCTGGCCGCGGTGAAGGCGATCGCGTGGTCGCCGCACCAGCACGGGCTGCTCGCCTCGGGCGGCGGCACCGCCGACCGGTGCATACGCTTCTGGAACACGCTCACCTCGCAACCGATGCAGTATGTCGACACAGGTTAGTCGCGGATCTATCGCTTGATATACTAAGATCAGTCACGTTATACTGTCGTATCATTAGTTGTCAGTCGTATAGCGTATTGTAGTTGGATCATAATTCATAATTCTTTATAATAATAATAATAATATCTTTGGACAATTCACACCAATTGATCTAGTCCCAAACTAAGCAAAGCTTGTACTATGGGTACTAGACAACGGATAAACATACATAAATACATATAAGACATCCAAGACTCAGGTACAGATGCCAGTGCTCATCACATTGACGTCTGCCCCTAGCGGGATTCGAACCCGCAACCTCCGGTTTCGTAGTCAGGGCCTCTGACCACTAGACCAACAGGCCGTCAATATTTTTGCATTATGTTGTACAATTAGGTCTTAAAAATAAATAAATAATAGGCTTCAACATAACCCTGCAAGGGCACTGCAATTTAAACATGGAGCATGCATTATTTTATTCTACTTACATTACATTTTATTAAAATATCATCAGTCGCATAATATACGGTTTATGCGACTGGATACTACAATACGCAACTACAATACTGAATGTGATAACTTATCATTGATAAGACAGTATTGTGCTTAGATCACTCGCATAATATACATAACTAGCTTCAACCCGCGACTTCGTCCGCGTGGAACTCCTCCTTTTTTGCAGTCGGTTAAAAAGTAGCCTATGTCCTTTCTCAGGCTCCACACTTTCTTCTTACCAAATTTCATTTAAATCGGTCCAGTAGTTTTAGCGTGAAAGCGTAACAGACAGACAGACAGACAGAGTTACTTTCGCATTTATAATATTAGTAGGGATTGTTATGTTGGCATTATTGTACGAGATAGAGTTGCGTGTCTACGGACCGCGTCATGTTTGAAATTTGGAATATGATTATAGTTGTCATTGAGTACGCACGGACTTTTATTGTATTTCCTTAATTTACCGAGAAATAACGGTAACATACTGTGGCATACAGTTGATGTACAGTTGTCCGTCGCATATCAGACACAATTATCAATCGCGTATTATATTTAGATCAGTCTTTAGTTTGTATATTCACTGTGCCTTTATCGATGACTACCTTTTCTCTGCGACTCTGTCCGCGTGGAATTACTCTACTCTAGATTATCTGTGTACCAAATTTTATTTAAATCGTTCCAGTTTTAGCGTGAAAGCGAAACAGACAAGAGTTACTTATTTCTTTTGTTTCTAACTATTAGGATAGTTGGAAACGGGTTTGACGGCCTGTTGGTCTAGTGGTTAGAGGCCCTGACTACGAAACCGGAGGTTGCGGGTTCAAATCCCGCTAGGGGCAGATGTTAATGTGATGAGCACTGGCATCTGTACCTGAGTCTTGGATGTCTTATATGTATTTATGTATATTTATCCGTTGTCTAGTACCCATAACACAAGGTTTGCTTAAAATGGGACTAGATAATTGGTGTGAATTGTCCAAAGATATTTATTTATTTATTTAGTTTAGAATATTGAATGATGTATGATGTTTTCTGTCGACAGGGTCGCAAGTGTGCAACCTGGCGTGGTCGAAGCACTCAAGCGAGCTGGTGTCGACGCACGGATACTCGCAGAACCAGATCCTCGTGTGGAAGTACCCTTCACTCACTCAGGTAACTAAATAAACATATATATTAAAATGAAACAACTATGAGCGATCCTAAATCGTGTATTTTAAATCCGTTCATAATTGTTGAATTAAAATTTGTGTAATAAGCGCGAAGGCATCAGAAATTAAAAATTAAAAAAGAAAATTAAAAAAAAAATCAAAAATCACTTTAGCGTTAGCTTAGTCGTGCTTTGAACATGGGAACTGTAAAGTTTAGAAGACGTCTGCAAAATAAAAAAAATATTTTATTCCATGATAATTACATATTTTTTATGTACATAATATATATTATAGATTTTTTTAAGAGCATAACATTTCTTTTATAATATGTAATTATTATCAAAAAAATATTGTTTAAAGTTTATTGTTAAGATATAATACTTAGTTAATATTTTGTGAAACTGAATAATTAGTTAAATAATTACACTGCAAAAAGTAATCCACTCAGTAATCGGCTTAGTCAAAAATGTAGGTCGAGACAACATTACTAATATGCAATTATTACATTTGCTCAAATTACAGGTGGCAAAGCTAACGGGTCACTCGTACAGGGTGCTGTACCTGGCGCTGTCCCCGGACGGCGAGGCCATCGTCACCGGCGCCGGGGACGAGACGCTCCGCTTCTGGAACGTCTTCTCCAAAACACCCTCGCATAGGGAGCGGCAGAGCGTTCTGAACCTACACACGTCGCTCAGGTAAACAGACACTACCAAGACTATACAATCTGTGGCGACAGTGTTGCTAGTTTAACAATAAAAAAAAGTGTTGCCAGCATGAAATATATATATTGCGTCATTTTCATTATCAAGTATAATGTTTTTATATTAGTTTTAGTGTGTAAATTATTTAGTGATATAGTTTATACGAAATTTAGCCGGACTGTATAATGCCACCTTTGAGTCATTCCGATTGCAATTTAATGCTTTTTCGTGGCTTGCGTGCGTTCGAACGATGAGAAAATATGGCGCATCGCTACGCTAAATTTTTTATTTTATAACGTGTACATAGGTTTTGGTGTATGCGTGCGAGAACTACTTGTGACCTGTATATGTTGTTATTTTGTGATTGATTCGCAAATTATTATATTGTATAAGTTTCGAAAGAATACCGGCTTCGATGGAGAGTGAATAACGCAATCGTATAACATAAATTAATACATTTTTTTTATTACTCTGAACGTTTTAAGAAAACCATTAACAGAACCAACTCGTATATGTACATAATATTACTGTTTTTATTCATTAATGTTGGGTAAAGTTTTGAAGCCGATTCTTTCGTTTCTCGACGCGCCCCTAGTAGTTCTCGCGCCGATTATTTTAATTATATTTTGTATTTATTTTAGTTTTAGTGAATGATTTTATTAATTTTAAATGAAATAGTGTTCAATTCAATTGTACCGCTAGCGGGTATTTTAAATATACTTTGTTTATTTTCTCGCAAAAATTAAAGTTTGTTTTTCAATATCACGCGAAAGCTCTTTTGAGAAATTACTTTATGATATTTTCTCATATTCCTAATAATCGGTTATAACTCGAATGGAATATTTATCAAAGAGATTTTGTGTGATATTTTTAAACCGCCCATTGTGTTAAAATGCTACTGTGTTCTGTATTCATTTTAATTTAGGTAATCACCGTCACTACAAAAAGTAGGATTTTTTTTATCATAATATTTACTATTATCTATATGTATGTCAGTTATCTGAAACTATAGGTTTTAGTTTGTCTCTGTTCACATTTATTAATTTATTGAAATTTGTTTTGTACCCTTGACTTTATATTCATTTCGTGTCATATTTTTATGTATTGTTTTATTGACATTATTTATTGATATTGTATTATTTCATACGTGGATAAAGTTTAGAACATAGTATTATTTTAATAATACATTTGTTTTCTAGCATGCTCATCGGACAATAGAGTTAAGAAAACAAGATTCTATCTAGTCGGTCAGTTAGATTATTAAAAAATATTGGACGCGTTTTTTTTTCTCGGACAAATAATAAATGACAATGATTAGCTGCTAATCATTAGCAGTTCACAAGTTCGTGAGTGGGTTACAGTATAAATTGTACCATAAAGTGACGTCACGAGCGATACGCTTACATTAAAATTTGTCATTTATAGTTAGATTCTGAAAAGAAAAATTACCTGCCCAATATATTTTTTAATAATCTTGACGGATAAAGAGAAGAAAATGGTATTAATTGAAAGATTACCATAATAGAACGTTTTATTGTACCGATGATCATATTTCCTAGTGCTTGCTAATTTAATTTGGAAACGAATGCCTGTATTTTCTTCGCTATATTTTTTTAGCAAATTTATGGAACAAATTGTAATTAATTGTTTTGTTATGTACAAGGATTTGTGATAGAATGTTATTAATATTCGGTGTTTTATATGTTTCAGAAACTTTTTAACTATGCATGTCTGTATTTCGATATTTTTTTCTGAATGTTTTAAAATTGAATGGTAGTTCTATAAGAAATTCATATCGCTACTGTGATTCAATGAAGCAATTTGAAAATGTTGCAATAAACTTCGAAATTTGCGCTTAAAAACATATTCGTTAAGAAAAAAGAAAGATTGCAGACAGATGAGGTTCAGTGTGGTCGTGGGTTTCTTTTAATAATAAATATTACGAGCATACATTTACTATTAAAAATAATATTACTAATATTAAGTAAGTAATGTATTAAAATACTTTACTTACTTACTGAATATTATTCAGTGACTATTTTCTGTCACCAAAATCGATTGTCTTACCACGCTGGACCCCAGGAATAGTACTAGAACGGGAAAAGTATTATTGACAAAAAATAACTTTATTGTGTTCCACATAAGGTCGTTTTTTCACAATATATGTATTTTACAACACTGGACGAAGAGTAATAGGTAGGTGAAGTAATATTTAGGAGCAATATTTTATCTTGCCTTTTGTCGGTTCGTTTGCAATGCAAAATTAACGGGACCGTGTTAAACGTTAAAACGGAATGTCCAATAAATTAGATTTAAGTGTGTATGTAACTTTTGTAGTGAGTGCCACGAGGGTTATGCATGATAATACGTTTTTGAAAATTTCTCCTACTCTTAAAAGATCATAAAATATTTCCATCAGCGTGGAATCCAACGCTTCTTTTATATTAGCAATATGAACTTTTTAGAGTGAGACACAATTTTGCTTACGTATTCTATGACCCATCTATGATCTCAATCGAATACAATTTATGATCACCATTGGCAATTAAAAATTATTAAATTATGTCCTATCAGATTATTGACTGAGTTATAAGTTTATCGTCGTATTTATTTTCTGTGTTCCGTCGTGTTCTTATATGTAAAACTATTGATGTTTAATGTCATATTTTTAATCTTAAGTAAGTTTAGTGACTTGAATGTTTCTACCGCGTGGGAATGGAGCGAGCGAAATTCCCATTTTCTCACAAATAATATTTTTAAGGAAAAAGTATAAAACCAATATTTCGAGTCTTTAATTTGTTTGCTGTTACGTTAAAATTAACAAGTGATCATTTGTCTCGAAAGTCTCGTTTATTTCTTGATACTGTTTCGTAAACGGCTATGTTTTCAATCATCTTACAAGGCTCGTATGGTTTTTGTCGCTCGAGAAGAAAACTTTCTTTTATAGTTTAGAAGTGAGTTAAAGTGCGATAGGCATGTCTTATACCTAACGCAACAGCCTCCTTAATTAATTCTGCCACGATTTGTAGATAGTTTTAAAAAAATCGTGACAATATGGACATTTATTTTTGCTATCCGTAGTTTGACGTTATAACATTCACCCATGACATAGCAACAGATAAAATAGTTGAACGTGTTTTAAGTCTTAGCTCAATATATAAAGTAATTTAATTTTATTGTAAATGTAATTGTGTACGCATAACATGTATATTTCATATTTTCCTATTAGTAGTGTAAAATGTCAATGTGTGCAATTTAGTTTACGTCAGAAATTTATTAATTATCCCTAATATCGATTCGATAAGATCGACACTTACTTAGGCTATAATAGAATAACTAAATATAACCAAATATTAACAGTTTGTAATATATATAGTGGGTTTTTTGTCTTGTTTTGATAAAATTTTATTTTGTCTTGAACAACTCTTAATCTTGTATTATTATAATTATTAAATGTACGTGAATAGTATTAAATATTTATTCACAGTGAATTCGTGTAATTGCGACGAAGACGGTAATGAAAAAGATACTTAATTTATCAAATATTTTTTCAGAACAAGATTATGCATCCACTCAAAATTTAGTTGTTAATAATGTAATCATAGTAGTTTTAAATGGGCCTGAAATCCGTAACTTCTTTATCGTCTTAACTCTAGCTTTCTACTGGAATTCAATATTTTAAAGTAATTTTTCCATTTTATTTTGTTACTCATTTCACAGCTTATCCTCAGGGCCGTATATAATAAAATTATTGCAAATTAATTTATTAACAGAGAATATATAACTAATTTATAAAAGCTCTTTGTAAAGATAGACTGATTTGTTTATATTAGTTTAGAGGTTTTAGAATATAATAATTTTGTGTGAATTAATTGAGTTTTATTTTACCTTGCCTTGTTCCATAACATGAAATGAGGTAAACGACCTGAGCATTAGATTGTATAATCCTGATGCCTTTAAAATAAAGTGTCTGAAACAGGAGTATTGAAAATAAAAGAAAATAAAATGATGAAACCTTGCGAGAGTTCTCCCACTATGACAATGGTAATGGTGGTATGCTGTAAAGTTGTGACACAAATCGTAGTAAATTATTTACATTTATCGCATCTTTCCTTTCCTGAAAACATACCTAAACCACTAGCTTTTGCCCGCGTGGAATTAGTAGTTACGGCAGCCTAATTTTTCTATATAACATGCAACATTTTGATCCTTTTGTTTTAACCCCTTACAACATTTTTCGCAATCAAAAGTAGGCTGTGTCCTTTCACAGGCTCTAGACTATCTATGTACAATAGTACATTACGCACCTAGGCCAGTAAAATAAAAAATGTCTCAGATGACATGTAATTGTCGTCCGAGGCGAAGCCGAGGTTGACAAAAATGTGATCTGAGGCTTTTTTATTTTACTGGCCGAGGTCAGTATACTATTTTTCTGTTCGACGAAGCCAGAAAGCGGCAATTTCATTTAGCGCAGCGGCCGGAAAGTTGGCGCTTTCTGGCCGGAGGACAGAAAATTCATTTAATATCAGTAGTTTTAGCGTGAAAGCGAGACAGACAGTCAGTTTCGCATTATTATTATAATATTAGTTAGATTATAAAAGTACAGGAGGCCGAAGATAAGTCTAGTAGGTACGAGTTAGTAAAACACATGTTAGAAATAACATGGTCGTGTGCGGTTAAAAATGAAACTGATTCATACATGTACAATAACAAAACAAATCTTGAATTCAACTGTTTATGAGCATATGACATATTGGATACAACGCATTTGCTTGATACATGTACTTATACATGTATCAAGCAAATGAAATAAGTACCTACTACGATACTAGTAGCGACTAGTAGTGCAGGGGTGCAGAACTACAGGTTGCCTACCGTGCGTTCGTTTATATCAAAATTAAAGTTTTGTTTCAATTAAATATTTGATTATTGGTATACGTGCCATAAAGTTCCGATGGCTGTAACAAACAAAAAATAATTGTAGACACCACTACAAGTCACTTGTGTATATTCCTTTGTTCGGATTAACCGTTTGAAATTGAACAAAATTCGTTTTGTTCGACTTGAAAATGAACAAACCAAAGTGTGCTTGCGATTCACATGGAGAGTTCCGTATTGTGAAATTTGACTATGTAAAATAAAAACGGCGAATCGCTTAGAGAAAAGGTAGCCTTATTCTTTTTTGACTCTATATCCTAACTAATATTATAAATGCGAAAGTAACTCGGTCTGTCTGTTACGCTTTCACGCTAAAACTACTGGACCGATTTAAATGAAAATTGGTACAAAGAAAGTATGGAGCCTGAGAAGGAACATAGGCTACTTTTTAACCGATTCCAAAAAAGAAAGAGTTACACGCGGACGAAGTCGCGGGCAAAAGCTAGTTGTACTATATTTATCTCGTAAGTTCTATTAAAAACTTAGCGGCTAAAGGCACCCAGTTGATTCGTGTCCCATTTCCGAATCGCTAATTAAAATAGTAAAGGCGAAATCTTTGTTTTCGTGTTATTTCTCCCTGATTTTTCTATTGCATTCGATTGCTTTTCCAATCGCAAACAATATCCGAAGTGGCGAGTGATGCACCAATTTTACACTGTTTCGCTATTAAGTTTCAAAACAACTTGACGTTTATTTTTGAAACCCGTGTTTCCTAAATTTCTTAGTAAAAAATGATGTTACTTAGGTACTTCACATGCAGTATTGCACTTATTATAAGGCCTTAATCACTTAAGAGGATTGTGAACCTGTTGATTTTCATACAAAAGGCGATAACGTTTTACACCCAGTAAATATAGTTAGATTTTTATAATTTTTGGATATGTTGTAGATATAATGAGAAACTACGTCTGTACGTTTTGATTTTTAAGAAATATTGCTTACGCTAAAATTTATTAGCATTTAAAAATCTGTATATAGATATATAATCATAAAAATCTATATTATTTAAGCAATATTTCTTAAAAATCAAAACGTACAGACGTAGTTTCTCATTATATCTACAACATATCCAAAAATTATAAAAATCTAACTATATTTATTGGGTGTAAAACGTTATCGCCTTTTGTATGAAAATCAACAGGTTCACAATCCTCTTAAGACCGTATGATACTGAAATACTATTTTACACTAGGACCCCAGATATTAGAAGGACTTCAATGAATACCTTGGCATTATCAAATACCCATAACAGACATGGGTAGTTTGTACATTCTAGGAAACCGTCAACTATAGGAAAATGTTTTTTATTCGTCATTTCTTCCATCAAAAACAATCGATTTATTACGGCTCTCGTTTACGTAATTAATAAATGTTAGTCTTTGAAAAAAATTTAATCAATCCCGGGTATCTTAAAAAGCGTGCATTTTTCTTAATATATTGACGCGATATAGATTTTCTTTGTTGTTTGTGTTTAATAATTTAGTGGAGCATTTCGACTCAGAGGTAGGTAATAAAAATTAAAAATATGTTTATTCAAGTTGGGCTCTTACAAGATCCTACATGTAGGTCGGAAGATACCTCCGTTTTCGAACTAATTTGGGAGCAAGAAACCGATTGAGATATATTATTTTTAATCTAACTACCTTGACTGATTGATGTCAGAGCATGGTCGAATATGCCTACTTTATAGTGCAGTCATTGAAGCGAAAAATACGGCCTTACCTCCGAATTTTTTTACTGTGAACCGATTTGCATGAAATTTTTGGAATTAGGCACATCTTATCCTTCACTTCAAAAGTGAAAATGATCTGAACTCCGCCTATTATTTTTAAGGGGTGTAAACAACCCCTTAATGGAAAAATTGTAATTGAGCCATTTTATCGCTAGAAAACATGTCTAATAGTAAGTGGTGAAATGGTAAAGTATTTTCTAACATAATTACCTCATATTAAAATTATTTTCAACCCCTTGAAAATCTTACAACCCCCAAATTGAAAAAATCTGAAAAAAATACTTTGGTATGACATAAAAAGATGTAAGTATAGAGTAAGTAATATTTAATATTCTAGATAATAAATATCAAATTTTTAACACCCATTCAACCCTTGAATACTACCCCATGATAATTTTAATTTGATAAAATGAAAAGGATTTAAATATTATTCCACACTCTCGCAAACGATTATCATGTTCTTAAGCTTTTCTACCGTTTAAACTAACCTAACCTAACTTAAAAAAAAACCTAACCTAACTTTTTTTTTTTTTTTAGTGGGGAAATCCTCATTGATACCTTATGCCCTGGGGAAGGCAAAAGGTTTGCCAAACTCATACTGGCTCGCGGAAACCTAACCTAACCTATGTCTTAAATGTTTTACATTTCCGATTGCGATTTTAGGAATTACATACATTTCCTAGGAATTGTATACAATGACGGATTATATACATTTCCGTTAACATATACACATTACAATAGTTGTGGGTCTATATTATACTGCGTACCTTCACATTGCTCCAATTATTCACACTCCGAAATTTTCAGTTACTAAGTAGAAAAAAATATGATAAGTTTTTGGACCATAGCTCCTTTAATTTTCACGCTATCACAATTTATAAAAAATCATTGTAAAGGTAATTAAGAGAGCTACAACATCCTGTATTGCAATATATAGTAAAAAACCTTTTTCTAAAACGGGGAAGGGTTAAAGGGCTTAAGAGAGGCAGTGATTGCGCTGCCACGCGCTCTTTAAACAATCACATTTCCGTCAATTTTTGTTTGTCAGAAAAAACAAAAAAACCAAATTGTTTGTCAGAAAAATACCTACATTTTTTATTCATACACTTTTATTCTTATCTGTCGTCATTCTTGAAATATAATGAAATAAACGTGGGATTTTTAAAAATTTGAAATTTTGTTTTTTTAGTTAATCGTGAGTTTTTTGAAAAATATGTGTCCTGAAGCAGCCAAACTGATACTATCTATCAAACTCTTCATAATGAAGTTAATTCTAGGCGGAATACGATTAATTTTAATTATGGTGGAAATGGCACTTATGAAACCCATTGATTTTAAAGAAAAAACATTAGTTGTTCCCCTTATTTGCAATACAGCTCTCTTATTTTACGTGCAAAAGACTTTTAATAGTGCTCATTTTAAAGCTTATTTCAAGCACTACAAAACCCTTTTTTATTAGAATGCATAAAATGCATCTGCTCGCCGCTAGATGGCATTGACCACATCGATTAAATTTCAGGCAACATAAAAAACGGCTTTGATCTTTAATTTATAGCTTAATATTGCACTTAGAATACTGCATAAAAAACCAAATTGTTCATTGTTTTGCCTGCTACAATTTTGTTCTTTATAAAATTTTCGATAAAACGTATATTTTTGGAGATTTTTGCAAAAAACCGATGAAAAAGGTGAAAAAAATGCGAATTTTCAATTGCAAATAACTTGAAAAGTATTGGATTTTTTGAAAAACTTTATAGATAATTTATTCCTTAAAATTAGGCCTTCTATCGATATCCGAGGTTATTTTAAAAAAAAAATAATTCACCCCCGAGAAGGGGTGGCAATCACCCCCCGGGTGGTAGCGGAGTTCAAATCATTTTCACTTTTGAACTTAAGGGTAAGATGAACCTAATTCCAAAATTGTATGCAAATCGGTTCACAGTAAAAAAATTCGGACCCATAATGCTTCAATGACTCCACTATTAGAAGCTTATTGTTTTGCAAGTAGATATATAGGGAAAATCGGCACGAATATTTCGTATAAAACTTTATTCCTTCATGAGTTTACTTAAAAATGTGATTTAACACAATTGGCAATTTTTATATTAAGGTAAAAAGTAAATTACGTGTGCAACCATAGGTTCATTTCACAACATTTTTTTCGTTGCAAAACACTGTTAAAATAAAACAGTTACATAAGTATGACCATTTATCTATTCGGGAATTTATGATTCAATGTTTAAGCGCAAATAAAGGACAGATATTCTCATCTAGTGCGTTTTAATTAGAATGCTCATAATAAGATTTGTACGCTTAATTAGTTACAGATATATTTACAAAGTATCATTATGTTTATTTTTCAGCCATGTCGAAGCTAGTTCAACATATTCTAGCTCTAGCTATCATAATGCTATGTCATGGCATGTCAAATGGCATGGTCTATCATGCGCCAGTTCTTGTTTCGCCACCTAGTGTTAGTCCGCCAGTTCATGTGCCTCTGCCAGGTCATGTGACTCCGCCAATTCATGTGCCTCTGCCAGGTTATGTGACTCCGCCAGTTCATGTGCCTCTGCCAGATTATGTGAGTCCGCCAGTTCATGTGCCTCTGCCAGGTCATGTGACTCCGCCAGTTCATGTGCCTCTGCCAGGTCATGTGAGTCCGCCAGTTCATGTGCCTCTGCCAGGTCATGTGAGTCCGCCAGTTAATGTGCCTCTGCCAAATTATGTGACTCCGCCAGTTCATGTGCCTCTGCCAGGTCATGTGACTCCGCCAGTTCATGTGCCTCTGCCAGGCCATGTGACTCCGCCAGTTCATGTGCCTCTGCCAGGCCATGTGACTCCGCCAGTTAATGTTCCTGCGCCAAGTTATGAGGTCATGTATAGACCGCCAGTTCCTTTGAGAATGCGGCGGGCTTACAAGCTAAGAGAAGAGACACGCACAACCCTTTGAAGAAGTGACAAAACATCAAGTGAGTATGAAAACATAATAATATTTTTTATAAAGTACCTACTCATTGAAGTAGGTACCTATACTTGCTAACCTGAACTATTAGAACACAGATAACGAATAATCTCGAATAAAATTTTGTATTTCAGGTTGTTACTGCTAAAAGGTGTCAATGGTGTAGGTACTACAGAAAATACCTCGACAATAAAGTTTTAGAAAATATTATTAACGTTGTTTTAGTGATTCATGAATTGCCAAGCTGTAATTATATTAATAAAAAAAAAATAACTGCGGAAAAAAAACAAAAAGGCAACAAAAAACAATAGCGCACTGAAAAGAGAAAAATAATAATTTTGTCTTTTAATTATAACGACTAGATAGGTATTATTTTGGTTGTAATGTCTGATATCTTTGAAGTTGGTGCCAGCTGGTGCAGCAACTCTTCACTCTCAACTCTTCACAAAGGTGCTCAAGTTTGTTTGAGGCTGGCACCGACTTCAAAAATATCAGACATTACAACCAAAATAATAGTCGTTATAATTAAAAGACAAAATTATTATTTTTCTCTTTTCAGTGCGCTATTGTTTTTTGTTGCCTTTTAGTTTTTTTTCGCCGGTTATTTTTTTTTATTAAAATGTTATTGTTTTATAATTTTCTGTGGCCATAATTTATACAAATTGTTACATGCTTAATTTTTAATTATTTATAAAATAGACACCTAGCTTGCTTTTGTTATTAACTTTTAATGAACAATAAATTACCCCCTTTTTCCCACTCTAAGGTAGGTTTCTTTTTTCCAAATTTTTATAGGATTAATTTTGAGGTATGCCCTATCCAATAAAAAAAGAATTAACTAAATCGGACTACTCTGTAAAAAGTTATCCATGGTCAAACTATACAATGGATGCGTGAATATTTAATCATCCCCTATTTTTCTACCATTAGGGTTGGTTTTTTTTTTCAAATTAAAATGGGACCAACTTTGAAGTACACCTTTTCCAATAAAAAAAGAATTATCAAAATCGAACCACTCTGTAAAAAGTAATGCATGGTCATACATAAAAAATATATATATATATAGGTACGCGTCGAATTGAGAACCTCCTCAGTTTTTTTCGTCGGTTCTATTATTATCAATACTACATATATGCACGCACATCATAATATTACTTATATCTAAAACTACTTTTTACCACAGTTGAGTTTTCGAGGCGTTTCTTCACAGCGAAATTATTTTCACAAAACGCTAGCAGATCAAGTAGTACTTAGGTACTTATTATGCAAGATGCAAGTTAAAATCAAGGTGACCATTTCTGTGCAATGTCACCAATGTAATTATATGCAATGCAATGATCCCATTTCTAAGCAATGTTAGCAATGTTGTGTGTGTAAGTTGTAATGTGTGTGTGCTCCGGTCAAAGGTCTAGATCGTCTATGTCAAACACAGTGCGACTTTATTTGATTGCCTTGGCGGAAAGCCAGTGGGAAATACATACCGGTAAATATTTATTCTTTTCCAATCACGTGACCATCGCGGTTGTGGTAATGGGAAAAGTTCAGCAATACTGCATCGGTGGTTAGGAAGATGAAGTCAATAGCTCGCTATTAGTTCTATACTATCTATACTAATATAATTAAGAGGAAACGTTTGTTTGTTAGGATTGAATTGGCTTCAAAACGACTGGACCGATTTTATCAACATTTGAGTGCACATTAGGGTAGGTCTCTGAATCGGCAAAGTTAATTTTTAATTTTGATGTTTTTTCAAGATTAAGCATTGAAAAATGCAACCCTACGGTCACCTTTTTAAATAAAAAACGGGTTACGTAGTTCGCTGGGTAAAGCTAGTACCTAAACAAATTAAAGCAAGGAATAGACAATATAATTTTAGACTAATAATCAGCTCGTAGATTCAATGAAACCTTGCTGGTGACTATTTCCATCTATTTCTGTCGCAGAGCCTTCGTTATTCACAAACAGAGGGTATTCTGGACTTGTCTGTGACAATTAATGCCATATCGCACACCTAGATCTAAAGAGAGCTAACTCAAAAAGGTACTTTTTCAGGAGAGGCGAGAAACTGATTAATATATGTCCATATGCACGCATGAGTTTTCTGTATAAATTTATACTTTTTATAATAAAGCTAGCAGAGTTATATTAGCTGAAATCAGTTTTAGTGTAGGTGGGTTTTGCTGGAATCCGATGGTATGCATAACTCAAATTTTCCGGTTTTTGAGTTAGATCCCTTTAGATCTAGGTGTGCGATATTATTATAGCCTGTTCTGTTTGTGACGCTCCGGCGTTAGCTATTTTCTAAAGTGTGGCGAGTGACAGTGGAGACTAAAGCAGTTACAGGTTCATAAAATTAAGATATTGTTAAACCAACAATTTAGAAATTTTATTATTTACTAGCGGCACACTCCGGCATCGCCCGGATCATTAAGCCACTACCGTGATAATACTTATATCTGCATATAGACCTGGTAAGTATGTAAATAAGCAAGAAATACTTGGTCAAAGGTATTACGAGCTGAAGCAAATTGTATGGGATAACGAATAAACACCTCCAGCGACGAGAAACAAAAATAAGAGTGTTTCCGCCGCCGCAATCACGACTTTGCACCACATAGTTCCCGTCACAACACAGGAGTACTTAGTTGTATACAACGAGTTAACTCACACCCGAACTTTAGAAGCAGTTATTTTTGGATTGTTTATTTGTTTGAGAAAACAAATAATACGTATCGAATAATTTTTAATAATCTAACTGATAGATTAATTAGAATTATGTTTTCTTTACCCAGTCTACATCCCTATTAGTTACTCTACAGTATATATCTATACTAATATTATAAAGCTGAAGAGTTTGTTTGTTTGTTTGTTTGAACGCGATAATCTCAGGAACTACTTGTTCGAATTCAAAAATTATTTTTTTGTTGGATAGACCATTTATCGAGGAAGGCTTTAGGCTATATAACATCACGCTGCGACCAATAGGAGCGAAGAAACAGTGGAAAATGTGTAAAAAACGGGGAAAATATGAAGCCTTATGAAGAATTACTATTCATTAAGTGACAGAAGACTTTGACAGATCTTTGACGAAACAATCGGACGGGCAGGACGACGTCTGCCGGGGCCGCTAGTATATTATATACATTTAGCTCTAACGGTTTTGGCTTGCCAGGATAGCTCGCAGATGGCTGGATTTTGTTACCTTGTCACTTAACGATATTCTTAGTTTATTGAATTCAGAGTCCGTGGTTCTTTATAAACATTTATTAAATAATATATTATAATAATATCACATAACACAAATTACCTACATTCGTTTCTTTACCGGACATAACATAGAGTGACAACTAGGTTTAATGGTATCCTAGTAAAGCCATAGTAAATAAGGTGCCAGTATGAATCTATACATATACAAACTTAATAATATATTGGACAATTCACATAATACGTATTTAAAAATGATAACCTACTAGCTTCTGCCCGCGACTTCGTCCGCATGGAACTCCTCCTTTTTTGCAGTAGGTTAAAAAGTAGCCTATGTTTTTTCTCAGGCTTCAGACATTATTTGTAACAAATTTCATTTAAATCGGTCCGCTAATACGTGAAAGCGTAACAGACAGACAGACAGAGTTACTTTCGCATTTATAATATTAGTAGGGATGTGTTACAAGCATGCGTTTCGTTTTAATGAGTCGGTTTTCAATTACATTTGCGGGCGCGGCTGCATTCTATTTGATTGGCTGGTCTCGCAGAGGTATTTTCTACTCGACTTAATAAGATTGTTTCTTTTAATATTGATCAGTGTTTCACCATGTATTCTTCTTTGTATAACAATCCGATTTAAAATAAATTGCAACGGACTTGAGTAAGTACTTACCTACCTAGGTACTTGTCAAGTCAAGTCAAAATATATTTTTCTGTCCTCCGGCCGGAAAGCGCCAACTTGCTGGCCGCTGCGCTAAATGAACGGTTTACGTTTTTTTTTGGTCACTGCCTAACCGTTTTGTCTTCTTGTCCATGCAGGATGTAGGTAGGAAACGGAGTTATGTTAACAGTGATTTGATTTGTGTAATAGTACATTACGCACCAAGGCCAGTAAAATAAAAAAGCCTCAGATCACATTTTTGTCAACCTCGGCTTCGCCTCGGACGACATTTACATATGATCTGAGACATTTTTTATTTTACTGGCCTAGGTGCGTAATGTACTATTGTAATGATATTGTGTAAAGTACTCAGAAGCTAGTATTCCATATATAAAACCCCACACGTGTAAAGCCTGTGATTACGTCACTGTGACATAAACCTCGATTTCCTGCAAAATGAACATTATTGATACCTTGATATAAAATAACTGTCAATTAACTGGTATGACTTTCTAAAGCGACTCCGTTAAAAATAACACTTCAGTGTCCTCTAACCAGTATCATTGAAATACCTGTTAAGTAGGTACTTTATTTTTAGAAAAATAATAGAGTGAGATCCATTTCACCCCAGACTTGCGTAACTTTAGGAAAAATTAAATTGTATGCTGATTTTTTGAAAACTAAACGATAGTTCCGTCAGTCTGATTCTGTTTCTTATATTAAGATAATTAATATATCTTATGTACATATAAAATTTCCATGTCACAATGTTAGTTACCGTACTCCTCCGAAACGGCTTGACCGATTTTCATGAAATTTTGTGAGCGTATTGAGTAGGTCTGAGAATCGGCCAACATCTATTTTTTATACCCCTTAGTTATAAGGGTTGTCCACCCTTAACATTTTTTTGCCAGGCGGGACGGAGTCTGCCGGGACCGCTAGTATATACATATTAATATATTTATATTAAGATATTTATACGTGAAATATTTCTTAAATTTAGATGTTATTGGCAAGATTGCAACTGAAACTGCGTAACTTATTTTTCTAAGCGTGAAATTCAGTATAAAAACTAAGTCAAACTACGGAGATATGACTAAGAAGTGTTTGAAAGGGCTTACATGTGTTCTTAATATGGTACAGAGCTGGATCACCGCCTTCCTCTTAAACATAAACTTGCTTTCATCTCACTGCGATAGCTTCATAGTATTGCATAACATAACCTATAAAATAAAGGTAGAACTATTTCGTACATACTAGGTATAAACGTACAAAGTAAACAATTAATTGCAGTTTTGTATTCGTTACATATGGTTTTATGTTTATGTTATTTTATGACGCTCTTTTCAGTAATTTGGATTGTTTTCTTTTTTAGTACATTATGACATTAACTTTTTCGTCTTTGAATGATTAATCATTTTATGACGTCTGCGCTAGTCGCTAATTAATATGTCATTATATAACAATAATTAGAAATTAGCTCGAAAACAAATAAATTAATTTGTCAAAAAAAATCATTAAAATTCGACACCAGGAAAAATAAGTAGTTTCGGAACGGCGTCCGCCATTTTGATTACTACTGATTGTTTATTATCTGTATTATTAGAGATTAAGAGTACTTATCTATATTAATAATTTACAAATTACAGTTACTTAAAATTAGTTAAATTGCTACATTTAGAAGCAATATTTTTGCAGTACTGACATGATAATTCACAGTAGGTACATAGCCGTCGCGCAAGCGTTTGTTAAAATACAAGGTATCGGACGATTTACATACATTTTACATTATAATGGCACTGAAAAACAAACAGTATCTTGCCTTGTCCGGTCACATTAAGTGTTTTACCTTTTTAAAATTTACGTTAAAATAATATACTTACGATATTGATTTTAATGAAATTTAAAATATACTTCATGGCTTTTAGCTACAAATTTACCTAGATTTTATCGAGTGACAAAAATTGATATCTATTTTTAGTTTTCACACAACAAAGGTCGCCCAGATAGTCTCATTAAAATTTTTACTAAAATAGTTTCTAAGTTTAAATAAAAATATATTCGGCCTAGGTCAGGGTTCAAGAATATAAAAAATTCAAAAATCACCATATCGATTTAGACTCCATTGCTAATGTTGTTGACTGTACTGCACATACAAACAAGTAACCTAATTGACCTAGAACTACAAAACTAGAGTCTAGATACTATACTCAACACAGTTTGTATCCGATGTGTGCGCTTATATGACGGTAGACCAAAGAAAGTTGCAAGTTTCAAAAATATATCAAATGGACTTCGAAAAGATGTCAGGAGGTTTTACCATAGTCGATAAATGTACAAATCACATGTCTAAATACCTAAGTATTGTTCCGAAATGCCAACAAATCTTTACATAAAGTTGGGGCCTCGCTACACACTACTATCATTTTTTCGTCGGGGTTTAAAAAGGATACAGCTCAGTAGTAGCCTACTATTATTATTAGTCAGCCATGATTTAAGTAGAACTCTACAAAAGCTTCTGCACTATTTATGAATACCTTCGGATCGCTCGTACATTTTGGAAGCTCGCTTCATTATTCACCTAAGCCCCGCCGTGCACTCTGCTCGGGCAAGTTGCGCAGCTTTCAATTTAAAAGCCATTTCAATACTTGTGTACCGAGCTTTATATCTATTAAGATAGACAGCTGAGAGACTAGTTTTAATATTGAGGTGTTACGTTATTCTAGAAATAGCCAAGCGGCATTTGGTTTGGACAAAGAGATGATACAATGGGGGCTGCCTGTTAGGAGTCCGCTAGGCGTGCGTCGTGTAGAATGAGGTCTATCAAGCCTATGATGAACTCTTTTGTCATGCGTCAATCGACCAGTTATGTCATCTATTAAACGTCAAAGGTCTATGTTGACAGCAAAAATAAATAAATAAAACGAGATTTTGTCCACATAATGTCGTCTAATATTATGTATAAATAATAATTAATTAATTCTAAAGTAACGCTAAATTCTAACACTTTATCGTTAGATTATTGTCAGCTCAGTCGCAAATGAAATAAAATAAAATTATGCGAGTTAAATCCGTGTATAGTTGTTTCATTCCAATGTAATAACCGCGATGGTATCAGAAATTATTAACTTATATCTTTATACAGAACACTCCTTCAGTGCAGAAAGGAAAGAGGGACTGACTAATATGAACGAGTTAATAATCAGTTTTTCGCCTTGTAAAAAAGCTTTTTTTTTAGTTGGCCCCATTTAGATCTAGATATATATTGCAATCAGTAATAAATGGTACAAAAAAGATAGTAGATTGAAAATAGCATCCGGCAGGAAATTGTGAAAGACTGCTTCAAAGCGAAACTTTTTTAATTTGCAAACAACTGCACTACGGGTTTTATTTGGTCAGTGCATTGGTTTGAGTGTGTAAATATTTTTCTGTGATCTTTTATTATTAAGTTACATGTTCCCGAGCATGGTTTTGGCTGGTGTTTACATGCAGTCCAAGCAGCCATATTCTCTTTGAGGTTCGATTAAATAACGGGTAGACATTTATCCTGTAATGGCCGGGTTTGTCCTGAAATTTCGTTTTCACTGAACATAATATTAAAAAACAAAACAATATTAAATATTTAAATTCATTAAAGAAAACATACGTCGTGTGATGGTGAATTTTAAAAATGTTAATAGGATCAAATTTTAACTAAAAGGGACCACATATTATCTGTCACCTTTAGGTTACTGCGTATAAGTTTTCTTTATTTATTGCTTCTTACCATTCAATATTAAATGTCTTGAATGCAAGCTTGTTGAATTACAGATTGGAATGAAACTAATATAAAAACAGATTAACCCGCAAATTTTATTTGATTTTCTGACGTTTCAAAAACTTTACAGTTCCCATATTCATAGGACGATCGAGACGAAAGTGTAACTTTAACACTGTAAAGTTTTCGAAACGTCAGCCACAAAATACAATAAGCGAGTTCATTCCAATGTGTAATAACCGCGAAGGCATTAGAAATCATTTTTAATTAGTATTCAAATTTAATTTGCACAACTAGCAAGTAGGTAAGATTTATTCCGCGCGAGGCATCTGTCACTGTCATATTTTTGTAATGTGAAAGATAGAGTGAGAGATACCCTTAGAGAATATATCAACTGGAGTACGCTTCGACACTATTCGTCATACAAAATTTTTAGCCACTTTTAGCGGGGGACGAGGTAGGAACACATTCAAAAAACTGCACACCGATGTAAAAATAATTCTTATCGTTACACACGCATACTAATAGAAACTGTCAACACTAGGCGGAATTTATTCACACTAGCAAAAACAAGACTATAAACGTCGTATCCGTACACAAGTTTGAAATGTATTAGTAGCCAAACTGAACCGATTACATAGTGCTTGATTAAGTGGCTGTCGATACATTTATCTATATTTGACACAAAATGGCGGATCAACCAATTTATATTTTAATATAAATATTTTAACTTCATACATAATAATGTATTTACTTCTTTTAATTCATACTATTATAGAAATGAACATTAGTTACTACGTAGTTCAATAAAAAAGTTATTTTCTTTTAATAATAATGCTTAAACAATTACAATTACCCACTATGTTTAACATGAAAAAACAGGCAGATGTCTATTACAGCTGAGCTGGAGAGATAACAATATAAACAACCATAATTAAAAAAAAATTACAAAGTAGACAACCGAATCCCAAGCTGCTGGTACGCTTAAACCATTTGAAATTCGAATAAAGAAATAAAATATTTTAATAAAATAATACCTGATATACTGAAATATACGCGTACTTCTTATCATCTGTACTGTAAATTCATCGACATTGATATTGTCCAGTAAGTACATCTCTAACCGTATTTTGATCATGGATGCTATTATCGCTTTTAACTCAAAGGAATTATCGCCTAGTATCGGATACACTACTCTGCAAAATTTTTATACATGTGTGTCATTCCTCTTTGTTGACCATAGACTATCATAATAATTTTTAAACAATTTTAAACGAATAAAAACGTAATCGATGCGTAAATCGATGCTTCTCGCGTGGTGAATGAGAAAATATTTTTTTGTAAAATAACAATTAACGAACAAAAAAAACATCTGCAGATGAAAGGAAATACTGTTTTTTTGTATATCTGATACAGTGGATAGATTTTTGCAATTTATTTTAGCGCAGGAAGACATTTTTCGGGAGCTCTTTTCTCTTCGATATCGATTGTGACACTGTCAAAGTGACCTGTTTGAAAACAGTTTTTACAAACGCGTTAGATAATTTATCTTATACCTTGGCAGAGGGGAACGTCTGTCGAAGCTGACTCCAGTTAATATCTATTCTCTAAGGAGATACCTACTTTTTCGCGCGACAAAACCCTAACGTGCCAGCCTTGATTTAGTGTGGTTTCTTTCTATTAAGAAAGGTTCTCAATTCGTCTGGATCTTCTTTAATCCTTCAATATTCCCAGCGCAATATCACTCGATGCTTGCAGTGTTGCCAATTTAGCGATTTTGTCGCTAGAACTAGCGACTTTTGCTTAAGGCTTAGCGACCAAAAAAAGTTTTGACGACAAAAATAGTTTAGCGACTTATCTGGCGACTTTTGGAGTACAAATGAAAACAGTTCTAGAGCCAATAATAGATACATTTTTTATCAAATCGACACAGAATTATTCAATGCCAAGAGATACTTAATATGGAAAATTTGTATTATTTTTACATTTGTATATCATTACTTCCCCCGAACTTTTTATGGTTATGTTTTAGTTTTAGCGACTTCCTGGCGACTTTTGACTTTGAGTTTAGCGACTCGAATTTCTAGGAGTTGGCATCACTCGATGCTTGTCTTCACTACACACAGCGTCCGTAATTTGATTCGTAGAGCGCGCGTGTAAATTTTACCGGTAAATTGAAAACACGTTCCAATACCGATTCGGGTAGTTTTTAGTTTTGGAACTCGTGCCGTAAGTGCTCAATTGAAACCAATGTCAGGTTGATGGAGTTTGCGGGCCCGCTTTAAACGTGACGTACCTAGGTTACTACCAGGCGCGTGCTGTGAGGGTCGCGCATGTACTGCGTCAGGGTAGGCACTGCGACCAATAGGAGCGAAGAAACAGTGGAAAATGTGTAAAATTACTATAATAATATGAATAATAACTATTCCGCGCGGACGAAGTCGCGAGCACAGCTAGTCAGGGATAAAGAACATTAAACTACAGTATTAAAACTTTTTCAATACAGCTTCTAGATTAGGGGACTCGGGTAGGAAGCCTAGATGTGCATTTCAAACTCGGCGCAGGAAGCAATCAGCTGACGTCACAGCCTCCCCTTCTACTTCCGGTTACTTATCTAAAGGCACGTACACTCTCCAATAAATTTCTAAAATTGCACACTTCTATACTAAACTAGCTCACTCTCACACTATGTAAAATGTAGCCTTAGTATATCGCACACCTAGATCTAAAGGGATCTAACTCAAAAACCGGAAGATTTGAGTTATGCACACCATCGGATTCCAGCAAAACCCACCTACACTAAAACTGATTTCAGCTAATATAACTCTGCTAGCTTTATTATAAAAAGTATAAATCTATACAGAAAGCTCATGCGTACATATGGACATATTAATCAGTTTCTCGCCTCTCCTGAAAAAGTACCTTTTTTTGAGTTAGCTCTCTTTAGATCTAGGTGTGCGATATGTTATTCTGATGAACTCAAACTCAAACTCAAATAATCATTTATTCAGGCTAGGCTCTTACAGGCACTTCTTCAGGCTTCAGGCTTCAGGCAATATTCTTTTTCGATTCAGCAAAAAAAAAAACCTCTTGAGAAGAATCGAGAAGAAACTCAATGAGGTATAATTTTTTCAATATAAGTAATAATATGTATTACAAAATAATTTCTGATGCCTTCGCGGTTATTACACATTGGAATGAAACAGCTATTAACGGATTTAACTCGCGTATTTTTATTTTATTTTATTAGCTGACGTTTCACTTAAGTATAAATTATGTACAAATTACAATATGTATGTAATCTAATTACATTTAAAAAAAAATATAGGAGAAAAAATAACAAAAAAAAAACATGATGACACGATGTGTAAGATATATTGTTGGAAACTTTCATCAAAATCCATTCGGTAGTTTTTGCGTGAAATTTCCGGACTCACTGACCGCCAGTGAGTCCGGAAATCAGTCAGTCATACTTTTTAATGGTCAGCCTCGAGTCTTACTTAATATTATAAATGCGAAAGTAACTCTTTCTGCGTGTCGGCTACTCTTTCTCAACTGAGGATTTTGTATATAAGCTGTACTGTTTTCGATGTTTTTCGTGATTCGTTAAAGTCCTGAAGATGGATATATAATTAATAGTTCTCACCTCCTACCTCCATCTTCTAATGGGGTGAAAAGTAGTTGAATTTACTATCCAATAACTATAAAACATGAACCAGACTAAGTAACTCATGACAGAAGCTAGTAATAGGTAGTTATACCAATAAAGATCAATGATTTTATTTATATTTCGTCGTTTTGACACGGACCTTTTTTCAATATCAACATTTTGCTTGCTCAGCCATTTAAAAATATATAGCTCGCTTTTCAGCCAGTTTCAACACTACATAATTTTATTTAAATTCTGATTTAAAGATATTTATTTTTTTCGTAATAATTCACTATAATTTTATTCACATTCGTCACGTTCCGTCAACCAAACCATTGAAAATGCAGAAACTTTTTGTTAACAGGTAAAATCGTGGTTCAAACAGCGTAGCCGCGTATGCAGATGAGTATCTGTGGACGCGTGACACTCCGGCAGCATGTTAAAAGCTTCAGAGACAATATGAATGGTGAATGTGAAATTAGTCCGTCCGTCGGTCAAGGTGACACCTCCACGTGCCAGCCTCCTGCTGAGGGAGGGACGAAAATCGGAAACCGATTTTTTATAAATAGCAAAAAATGAATAGCTTTGCTATTTTAAATTGACTTGTACTTAATATCTATCTGGGATTAAATGGAATAGTCCTAAACCAAGCTATTGCATCTTCACCAAAATGAATTAAAAAAGTTTAAGCGTGAATTATAATAATTTTTTAAACATAGGTCATTTGCCTTTTTATTTTTTTTAAATCGTCTGATTTCACCCACGATACAATGAAGTTTTGCAATACCAATAATATATTAGACAATCAAACAATACAAGTCAGTTTGATGTGGTTTCTTAAAGGAATATTATTTTTATTAAGTGTATATTTTTGTAATGAATAGCCGTCTTATCTTGCTATTCGTCTTAATCTAGGGATCCAATAAACATTTTTGAATTGTCTACGCTCTAACTCGTTAAAGTATTACACGGAAGCATACTATACAAGCTATCTACTATACAAGCTGTAAAAAAGCTTTAAAAGAGCAAATAAAAACATACAGCCTTTGTACTTACAGCTTTTATATAACTTTGTATAAATTAATTCCGAAAATATTTTTTCTGCTGAGTTATTTTGATTTGATTTGGATTCTTTTTAGCAACGGTCTTTTCGAAGCGCTAGTATATTCGTGACTAGATTGAATTTTGATCTAAGTCGAATATAGATCACCTTCGTTACCTACCCCAAAAAGCTTATAATTTGTAAAAAGCTCACAGCGTTGTATATGTATTATCTCGTCTATTTACTAAAAAAATATTTAATTTGATATTAAATAACTTATTTAAGTAATCTGCCAACATTTACCCCATTTAAAATGCAAAACAGTAAATCGGTTTCCCGGTTATGCCTCGCCTAGTGAGAGGCTGATTGCTCTTTTGTCTATAAAATTGTGCATAACCACATATCGTAGTTTGCCTCGCAAGCGATGTAAATTGATTAAATCAGAGCCTCGTGTCCCACTCTATATTGCCAGCATTTCAATAGGCGTAGAAATCCCTTTCATAGGTTTAGATTCAGTTTCAGATCATTTATTGCTAAAAGAACATAAATTTACAAGTAATTTACTAAGTACTACTTATATCATTTGCGTAAGATGGCTGGCAGGAGCTGGATGCAAGCAGCCCAAGATAGAGCAAAGTGGCGTGAAATTGGAAAGGCCTATGTCCAGCAGTGGACTGCGACGGGCTGATGATGATGATGATGATGATGATATCATTTATTCAAGATGTCAATCTTAAACTATATTCACTTGGAACTAGGTACGTAATTATGATTCGTATTGCTTTTTTTGAGAAATTTTATTAAGAAAAAAATTGAAGATAGATGGATGACAGTTTAGGGTTTGTATGTATGGGTGATTCCACGGGCGTTTCAACCGCCGTCAGTCCGTTGTCCTGAATATTGAAGAAATGAGCTACAACAAGAATTACGCTTTGATGCGACGACATACTGCGCTCGCACTTGTAGTCAAAATTAATAGAGTTTAAATCTTATTGTAGCTTAATTCTTCAATATTTATGGCAAGGGACTGACGGCGGTTGAAACGCCCGTGGAATCACCCGTTTATTAAAATAAAAACAAACTGTGGGAACCTTAACTGGAGTCAAACAGATAAAAAACAATTCGCAAACAATGACAACAATACTAGATATATGGGGAATGAAATTTTGTATTTTTTATAAGATTGAAATAATTTTAAAAATTACAAGTTTTAGGAAATTAATCCCCGCCGGGGCTGAAAATTAATAAAAACTTTTTTCCCATTAAGTAATGGGTTTACTTGGAAAAGTCATTCTACATTTTTGGAAATTCATCGAATTAAAAGGTAAAATTGAATACGTTTACCTCATCATGCTAAACCTGTTCAACTGACTAATATAAAGTTTGTTATTGAAATAGTTTAGACAAATTAAATAGTTGTATCTACAGGAGGCTCTAAAACGAAATAAAAAAAAATATATACGCGTCGACTTGAGAACCTCCTCCGTTTTTTTCGTCGGTTGAAAAAGGCAAACGATAGAGGAGAACTATACTCGTAGACCGTATATTAAGTATTTTTAGTATCTCAAGTAAATTAACAAAAAATATTGAACACGTATTTTTTCGTGTGAAACGATCAACAAATTACAAAGATAAGCACTTCAAAATTTCGGGAGTGGGGTGTGCTCGTGACGTCACGTTATGGTAGTTTTCTTTACCCAATCATCATGATACCATGATAATAAAAAGGTTTAATTTTAGTATTATTATAATTTTGTCACCAACTTACTGTCCGAAATAACCATTTTACGCAAACGCAGTGGCGGGAAGGATCCAATACGTTATAATTATACAGTTTTGCATCTCACTTATTCACGTTATAAATCGTATATTTCTTCTCTCTCTGATATCGATCACCTCCTATTCCTGTGATATCTCTTGAATTATTAACTTTGAATCTTAATTTGGTATCGTGAATTGTATTTGTGTCGGAACTGATAAATAATAAATGTAGATATAACATTAATTACTCAACCGACTCAATTAGTTGATTAATTTTATATTAACACGATGGTTGTTTTATTAACGAAAATTTTCAATAAAGTTACATTTTGTTTTCAATATGGGAAGTATGAAATGTGAAATGTTTTCTTGTTTCGAGGAAAAATAATGAACTATAGTAGCTTCTGACCGCGACTTCTCTGCGCATGATGAGTACTTTACACAATATCGTTATTAAATATAGGTAAATTATGTAAAATTCATCAAGATATTGCGTGAAAAAGTAACAAACAAACTTTTGTGTTTATAAATAACATAAGTAAGGATTATATACCTATAATTTCTTATGCCTTCGCGGATATTACACATTGGAATGAAACAACTATTAACGGATTTAACTCGCGTATTTTTATTTTATTTTATTAGCTGACGTTTCGGATTCTTTACAGTTTCCATAATCGTAGCACGACTGAGCTGACAATAGTCTAACGCTAAAGACTAAAGACTAACTATTGTCAGCTCATACCTATATATTTTATTTTATTATTTTATTATGAAAAAGGTCGTGAGGTCGAGATTTTTTTTTCATACTATGAGGGTCGTGTCTTGAAAAAGTTTGAAAAACACTGCGTGTTACTCCTTTAACCGAAGAGAGGTGAAAGCGAATTAACCCCAAAGTTCAGATTGTGTTTAAGCATTGTGACGTCATACTGCGCTACCGGGTTGCCATGTGACAAGGTAGCGGTCAAGGGTGAAGGGCGTAGGATGCATAATAATTAGTTCAGGTTCCATGTTGACCCAACTACCAAGGCGTTACTAATTACCTTATGCGCCCGGAGGCACCAGTCTTGTAATTAGAGTAAGTAGCCATAGAGCTGACGCCAGTTTAGTTTTAATACATAGAGTTAAAATATAATAGACAATGTTTTAACAATAGAGTGAGACGTTATTTTTTACATGCTATGATGCTCTTACAATGCGCGTCTGTTTATTCGAGAGTTCATACAAGATCCACAATAATGTGACAGATTAATAATAATATTAGTACCAAGTTGGTAGCAATATTGTCTTTTCTTATATACTATACTGGCGGTTCGCCCCGGCTTCGAACGGATCCCTAATTTTTTTTCAAAATATTCTATAGCCTATGTTACTGGGTGAACGTAGCTTCCCAACAGTGAAAGAATTATTAAAATCGGTCCAGTAGTTTTTGAGTATATTCATTACAAACATACAAAAATAGGTACAAATCTTTCCTCTTTATAATATTAGTATAGACAGCCTAAACCGCTAATCGTAGAGACCTGAAACTTTGAGGGTGTTCTTTGTATGACGTAGGCATCGAATAAGGAATAATTTTCTAAAATTTTACTCGTAAGGGGGTGAAAAAGGGGAGCAAAGTTTGTATGGGACAACGTGATGTATGGTCTAATCTATTTAAAATATATACATTCTTTAACAGAATCTATGGAAGACGTATTTCAGAACGAATTAAAATACCTATCAACATGAAACTATATCTATTTATATATAAACTAGCGATCCACCCCGGTTTCGCACGGGTGCTTTCAACCTTCCTCTAGTATCACTATTAAAAAAAACCGTTACAAAATCCGTTGCGTATTTTTAAAGATTTAAACATACATAGGATAGACAGGGTCGGCGACTTTATTTTATACTAGCTGCTTGCCCCGGCTTCGCCCGGATCCCTTTTTTTATAGCCTATGTCACTCGGGAATAGTGTAGCTTCCCAACAGTAAATTTTTCAAATCGGCCCAATCGTTTTGGAGCCTATTCAATCGAAACAAACAAACCTTTCCTCTTTATAATATTAGTATAGATGTACTGAAACGCATTTGAATATATTAAAAACGTTATGTTGAAACTTAGTATTAAAGGCAGTATTGTAGGACTTGGCTTAAAGCTGTTATGTCATTTTGAGTAAAGGTCAAAGATCACGAGAGGTTCTAGGCCATAAACCGTCGACGTGAAAATCCTGTTAGATAGTATCAAATTATCTTCGGTAGACCAGCTACCGTATTAATTTAACCAGCTGAAATACCGAGCCATGTTCAGAAACAACATTTATTTACAACTAGCTTCTGCCCGCGACTTCGTCCGCGCGGAACTCCTCCTTTTTTGCAGTCGGTTAAAAAGTAGCCTATGTCCTTTCTCAGGCTCCAGACTTTCTTTGTACCAAATTTCATTTAAATCGGTCCAGTAGTTTTAGCGTGAAAGCGTAACAGACAGACAGACAGACAGACAGAGTTACGTTCGCATTTATAATATTAGTTAGGATAGTTAACAAACTAACAAAAATCAATAATTTCTGATGCCTACGCGGTTATTACACATTGGAATGAAACAACTATTAACGGATTTGACTCGCGTATTTTTATTTTATTTTATTAGCTGACGTTTCGGATTTAGAGTTTCCATAATTGTAGCACAACTGAGCTGACAATAGTCTAACGCTAAAGTGATTTAACAAATAAAATAAAAATACGCGAGTTAAATCCGTTAATAGTTGTTTCATTCCAGTAACAAAAATCAATTTAAAATACTGTATTAGTGCGGGTCGGACTCGCGCACGATGGGTTCAAATATTTATTGGAAAAGAAAACATGTCTTGTATGGGAATCCCTTTAATATTATGCGTGATACATAAAAAAATATATATACGCGTCGACTTGCTATCCTCCTCCGTTTTTTTCGTCGGTTGAAAAACTAGCGGCCCGCCCCGGCTTTGCCCGGATCCCTTTTTTATAGCCTATGTCACTCAATAGTGTAGCTTTTCAACACTGAAAGAATTTTTCAAATCGGTCCAGTCGTTTAGGAGCTTATTCAAACCAAACAAACAAACTTTTCCTCTTTATAATATTAGTATAGATTACTTCGGCTATCGATCAGACGTGCTACGAATATGACCACTGTAAAGTTACCCAAACGTCAGTAAATCAAAAATAACCAAGTTAGATAATTCCGTTATAATTGAATCATTCCAATTTGAAATACGTTCAAAGTAAACAAAAGATACACAACCCTTCTACGGTATTGTAATGAGAATAATCCGTACTTATAATAGCCAAAGACAGTGCGTAATTGAATTTTTATAGCAGTGGTAGTGCGATTCGAGGGGCTCGGGGTCAATGAACTCGCGTCCCTGTCCGCTGGGGCGGGCTTACACGAGCAAGTATACTTGAACAAATTATTCAGGAGCAGCGACCGCATGCCATCCTTACTTCCTAACTAATATTATAAATGCGAAAGTAACTCTGTCTGTCTGTCTGTTACGCTTTCACGCTAAAACTACTGGACCGATTTAAACGAAATTTGATACAAAGAAAGTCTGGAGCCTGAGAAAGGACATCAATAGGCTACTTTTTAACCAACTGCAAAAAAGGAGGAGTGCCAAGCGGACGAAGTCGCGGGCAGAAGCTAGTATATTATAAACGCGTAAGTTTTCTTTCGCGCCAGAATTACAGAATGGATTTTGATGAAATTTTATGATAATATAGCTTTAAGAATGACATTTTATAACGGTATTGTGTAAAGTACTTACTCATCGTGCGTAGACGAATTCGCGTGCAGAAGCTAGTTAGTTGTTTGTAAAGCTCCACACACCTTATTAAGATTGATTTAAAAAATATTTAATGACTAGCGGCCCCGGTAGACGTCGTCCTGCCCGTCCGATTGTTTCGTCAAAGATCTGTCAAAATCTTCTGTCACTTAATGAATAGTAATTCTTCATAAGGCTTCATATTTTCCCCGTTGTTTACGCAATTTCCATTGTTTATTCGTTCCTATTGGTCGCAGCGTGAAGTTATATAGCCTAAAGCGTTCATCGATAAATGGTCTATCCAACAAAAACAGAATTTTTGAATTCGAAGCAGTAGTTCCTGAGATTAGCGCGTTCAAACAAACAAACAAACTCAACTCTTTTAGGCTATATAACATCACGCTGCGACCAATAGGAGCGAAGAAACAGTGGAAAATGTGTAAAAAACGGGGAAAATATGAAGCCTTATGAAGAATCACTATTCCACGGGGACGAAGTCACAGCTAGTAAATTATAATCATTGTAAATTGAATAAAAGCGTCGCACAATTAGTTTAGTTTTAAAATGTTTATTTTGCAATACGTATCTAGGTTAATTTCTTTTTGGCATGGCTTCAAACTTTACGTACCTCGTGTGTAACAATCCTATTTTTCTTATGAATAAAACAACTTTAACGGATTTAACTCGCGTATTTCATTTTTATTGGCCGACGTTTCGGTGCCTTTACAGATTCCATAATCGTAGCACTGAGCTGACAATAGTCTTATGCTTAAGCATCCGTCAAAGTTGTTTCATTCCAATGTATAATAACCGCGAAGGCATTAGAAATTGTTATCCTATTTTTCTGTTACTTAAGTATTTAAAATCGTCAGTTACAAGAGTGCAATAGTTGACGAAACATCAGCAAAATATCAAATAAAATAAAAATACGCGAGTTAAATCCGTTAATAGTTGTTTCATTCCAATGTGTAATAACCGCGAAGGCATCAATAGTACATTACGCACCAAGGCCAGTAAAATAAAAAATGTCTCAGATCACATGTACTTAATTGTCGTCCGAGGCGAAGCCGAGGTTGACAAAAATGTGATCTGAGGCTTTTTTATTTTACTGGCCGAGGTCAGTATACTATTTTTCTGTTCGACGAAGCCAGAAAGCGGTAATCTCATTTAGCGCAGCGGCCAGAAAGTTGACGCTTTCAGGCCGTAGGACGGAAAAAAATATTAACTCGCGTAAGTTTGCTGCATAGTTTGAACGAGGCATTTTATACATAACTAGGTATAACGTAAGGGTTTGCTTTGATATGAATGCAAACTGCAAACGTCGAGAACGCCGTAGGCCTAAAAACGTTAACCTATTTGTAGTAAAGTACACCTGAGTTTGAATTTGCTGGGAAATATTATTGAGGTAAGAATTATTAGGTAACAGAATTTTTATATCCCTACTAATATTATAAATGCGTTAGTAACTCTGTCTGTCTGTCTGTCTGTCTGTCTGTTGCTCTTTCACGCCTAAACGGCTGAACGGATTTTGATGAAATTTGGTATGGTAATAGATGATAACCTAGAAATGGACATAGGCTATAAATAATCACGCCATCGTTCTTAGGGGGTAGGCAGTAGGCAGATAACTAAATTGAGATAGTGATTTTTAGTCGTTTTGGTTGGGACTTTTGCTCTATTGCTCTTTGCTCTATTGCTCTATTGCTCTATTGCTCTATTGCTCTATATATTATAAATGCGAAAGTAACTCTGTCTGTCTGTCTGTCTGTCTGTTACGCTTTCACGCTAAAACTACTGGACCGATTTAAATGAAATTTGGTACAAAGAAAGTCTGGAGCTTCAGAAAGGACATAGGCTACTTTTTAACCGGCTGCAAAAAAGGACGAGTTCCACGCGGACGAAGTCGCGGGCAGAAGCTAGTATTTAATAATTTAACTCGTTTTAGTGTTACAATGTCGTCTGCTCCTATGAATATGAACTGTAGAGTTTTCGACAAAATAAAATAAAATGCGCTAGTTAAATCCGTTATATACTTTCACTCGTAATACTTTAAAATTTTATTATAAATTGCGTTTATACTATAGAACTTTATTATTAAATAGCAGTATTCTAATGAGGGCCACCGCGTGTCAGAAATCCGCAAGATGCGCTAGTGTAGAATGAGGTCTAGCTGTCATGTTCCACCAATGAGAGGCAAGCTACAGGCCTGTGAACAAGACAGCTAGACCTCATTCTACACTAGCGCATCTAGCGGATTTCTGACACGCGGTGGCCCTCATTGTTTCGAAATAATAATCAATTGAAATTTGAAAGTAGTGTTCTATTCATGGCCACAGGTAGCTTTGTAAGTTTTATTTTTCTACTAGGCACAGATAAAACTGTCCAACATTATTAGCTCGAATTATACCGAAGCTTAAATTATTGATATAAACTTATTTATTATTTATCATCTGATTGTTATCAAATCAGTTATATACATTTAATGATAAGCTGACCATTTCAGCGTTTTGAAATAAATTGGAATATTTTCAAAGCAATTGGCTTACGGTCAGGGGTCGTGTACTTTTTAAGATGCTCAAAATATGTTTAATCTTTATAATAGTTAATTTCATAATTAACTTAACACATAGCCATGGGAAAACTATAAGCTATAACTATGGAACTATTTTCCTTGTTAATAATACCTTATGTTCCGTAAACGGAGGTCTAATAAACTTGTTAAGCTCTCAGACAAAAGGGCGGAGCATTATTTTAAGCGTTTTGTTATCTGTATCTATACTCTATACTAATATAATAAAGAAGAAATGTTTGTTTTGAAATGAAACAACTATTAACGGATTTAACTCGCGTATTTTTATTTTATTTTATTAGCAGACGTTTCGGATTCTTTACAGTTTCCATAATCGTAGCACGACTGAGCTGACAATAGTCTAACGCTAAAGAAATAAAAATACGCGAGTTAAATCCGTTAATAGTTGTTTCATTCCAATGTGTAATAACCGCGAAGGATTCAGAAATTAAAGGTTTGTTTGTTAGTTTGGATTGAATAGGCTCCAAAAATATTAGACGAGTTGAAAAATTCTTTCAGGTAAAGGAAGCTACACTAATCGTGAGTGACATAGGTTATATTAAATTTTGAAAAAAAAATGGGCAGTAGGTGACTGTTTAATATCTTCTTACTCTTTAATGTCTACTTACCTGAAGTCTACTTACCTTTTTAAAACATAATAAGTATAAGTCCAAACGTGTAGCTTTATAAAGAAAAAAGCTTCAGTCCGCGACTTCATCTGCACACGATAGGCACGTTTTACCCCCTCCGAGGGTAATTTTTCAAAAATCTTTTCTTAGTGATTCCCTAAGTTACGAAAGGAACCACTGTGCAACATTTTAAATTTTTAACGCTTCTAAGCGTTGATAAGTCAGCTTCTCCTTTTATATATAGTACTAGCTTCTGTCCGCGACTTCGTCCGCGTGGAACTCCTCCTTTTTTGCAGTCGGTTAAAAAGTAGCTTATGTCCTTTCTCAGGCTCCAGACTATCTTTGTACCAAATTTCATTTAAATAGGTCCAGTAGTTTTAGCGTGAAAGCGTAACAGACAGACAGACAGACAAACAGACAGGCAGAGTTACTTTCGCATTTATAATATTAGTAGGGATAGTATTTTCATTTCGACATCTACTGGTACGTACCTATTGTACACTTTGATATAAAAATATTTTCATTTATTATGCAGAACACATTCCTACAGCTGTACTAATGTAACACATAGCCTACTATTTTATTCATAGCATAAGAATCTCGTAGCTCGTAGCACATCGTAGCTGTGATTCACCGTAGGCGTCGTAGCAGTGAGACGCAGATTTAAACAATGACATTGAAATTATCTGTGGTTTTGAGACGTGAAGTTAGCCACGGACCAAAGTTGTTGTCTCATACAGACTTTGCCCCTCTATTTCACCCCCTTACGGGTAGATATAACGAACATACCCTCCACGCGTCATCAGCGGTTTGGGCTGAGCGCTTATCCGTCAGTCAATAATTTTGGAATCTATACTAATATTATAAAGCTGAAGAGTTTGTTTTTTTGTTTGTTTGTTTGTTTGAACGCGCTAATCTCAGTAACTACTGGTTCGAATTGGAAAATTATTTTTTTGTTAGATAGACCATTTATCGAGGAAGGCTTTAGGCTATATAACATCACGCTGCGACCAATAGGAGCGAAGAAACAGTGGGAAATGTGTAAAAAACGGGGAAAATTTCATTTAAATCGGTCCAGTAGACTTTGACAGATCTTTGAAAGCGAAACTCACGAAACAATCGGACAGACAGACAGAGTTACTTTCGCATTTATAATATTAGTATTTAGTAGGGATAAGATAAGATTTCATACAAACATTTTCGCTTACACTGCAGCCGTGCCCGCCTTCCTGATTGCATCACTAGAATCAATTAAATCAACCAACGTCGCAGAGATTTTTTCAATTTTAAAATAAACCTTGTTACTAGGGTTACATGGTTTATTTTGGAATAGAGGGTTCGGCTGCACCCGGTTGACGACTGCTGCTGCCAACTTTTAAAACATAATGAAAATCTCATGAAAATTATAAACATGATGTATTGAAAGTAAAAATAGTACATTACGCACCTAGGCCAGTAAAATAAAAAATGTCTCAGATCACATGAAATTGTCGTCCGAGGCGAAGCCGAGGTTGACAAAAATGTGATCTGAGGCATTTTTATTTACTGGCCGAGGTCAGTATACTATTTTTCTGTTTGACGAAGCCAGAAAGCGGCAATTTCATTTAGCGCAGCGGCCCGAAAGTTGGCGCTTTGTGGCCGGAGGACAGAAAAATAGTTTTATTTTGCGCTATAAAAAAACAAATAACTTTTAATAATTTCTGATGCCTTCGCGGTTATTACACATTGGAATGAAACAACTGTTAACGGATTTAACTCGCGTATTTTTATTTTATTTTATTAGCTGACGTTTCGGATTCTTTACAGTTTCCATAATCGTAGCACGACTGAGCTGACAATAGTCTAGCTAATAAAATAAATTAAAAATACGCGAGTTAAATCCGTTAATAGTTGTTTCATTCCAATAAATAACTTTTATACTACAACTATTACTGTTAACTTGTAACGTCATTTCATATTTCACATAATTTATATGCTTATATCTCGCGACAAACTTTTATTGATATACTAGCGACCCGCCCGGCTTAACACGGGTGCTATAAACCTTCCTCTTGAATCACTCTATCTATTAAAAAGACCGCTTCAAAATCCGTTGCGTAGTTTTAAGGATTTAAGCATACATATCTGTTTTGACGATCTCAATATGAGTGAATATATTTTGACATAATAATGTATTTTTTTATAATATTATATTGTGATTTGTTCATATTATTTATTTCTTTATTTTTTTTCTCTGCCGATCTCAATATGAGTGCCTATAATTTGACATAATAGTGTAATTATACCGCATGAATTTTGAGAAATAAATAAATCTAATCTAATCTAATCATAAGGACGAACTGCGACAGCGACTTTGTTTTGTACTATGTAATAGTAAAATTTAAGTAGGTACCTACTTACTTGAATTAACGTAGTTTCAAAATTTTAATACGTAGATAAAATGGTTCATTTTAATTGTTTATATTTGCAATGTTAAATGTGATAAACAAAATACTAGGTTTGTTATAAACAATATCTATAGTTTAATTATTAATATAACGTAAGCAATATAGGTAGGTATTATTATCTAAAACACGCCTTGACAGTCTTCTGATCTAGTAAAAGATTCTATTAGATATAATAAAAAATAACTAAATTGATTATAATTATTATAAAGTACCTATTACATTATTAGTAGGTATATTTACCCCGTAAAAATATATATTGGTCCTCGGGACAATTAGATGGTACCTACTTCGATGAAATAATGTTTATGTCTTATTCACAATACCTTAATATTATTACGTACGTATATTGAAGATTAATTATCTCAGTAGTATGTGTACTAGTAAAAACCCTCAGGCATCGAGATCTTTTAACAATAGGTACTAGCTCGAATGATCAGCCATGTTCAAAAACATTATGAAATGAAATTATTAAAAAAATGTTTATTTTTGACAACGTCAACTCGTTTTATTTAAATAGTGCTGGCCGTTTATTGTCTATGGAAATATTTCAACACGGCGCCATTTTGAATACAGATGACGACTGTGTAAAGAAAATTTAATTATATTTTATCTGTCAGATAGATTAATAAAAGTAATGGACAATTATTTATTATTTTATTGAATAATAAATGACAAAGATTTAAAGAACGGGAGGGGCTCGTGACATCACGTTAAAAATAAAAAAAAATAAAAAACTTGTACCATAGTCAAGAGCCCCCGCTCCCGACCTTTAGAAGCATGTATCCTTGTCATTTTTTATTTGTTCGTGAATAGAAAAAATACGTGTCCAACGATTTTCAAAAATCTAACATACGGCCTAAATAGCAGTTCGTTTTCTATCGTGAACGATGTAGTGATCCCTATATCCCCATTAATAAATAAACCAAATTAATTTGACTAGGTAAATATTATTTTAACATTGTCACATAAAAGTTGAAATTTTATCTAATTATTTGTAATGACATATTTATGAATATACCTACCTAATTTTATGCAGATCTCGCTATAAGTGCATGTAATTCGACAAATTGTTGAGAAAATTAATCTAATCTAATCTAATAGACTGCGTTATCAAAGGCTCCTTCATGGCTCGGAACGAACAGTTTTCATTTTCACGCGAGCAACACTCGCATTCCAAATCTCACAAATAGAATTGCATGTAGCGTTAGGTTTGAAAATGGAAAACTCGCCGAGTTTCTCTTGAGTTACTTAACGGTTTTTGTTTGCAATTCCATTTTTAACCCCCCACTAGTAGAGTAGACCCCTAGTACTAGTTTGACTGTGTGTGTCTGATAAACCTAGCTCCCAAACAGATGACCAATTTTGACTTTGTTCTTTTGGTTAAAAGGTGAATAAGTCGCGTGTGTTCTTATTTCGAGAAACGGCTGCTGACGTCACATTATGGCATAAATTGTACCATATCGTGACGTCATCGGTCCCACTAGAAGCAATTATCAATCAATCAATTCTATATAGGTATGATATCTTCTTTGTAATTTTTTGTTTGTTTCAGAAAAGAAAAAAAATGTGTCCAATAATAATATCATAGTATAACTGACGGACTAAATATAATTTCGTTTTCCTTACCCAGTCGTCCCTATTGTTAATTAGATCGCGCTAACGATATATCTCAGTATATTTACTTGACCTTACTACCTACTTGTTCATTTAGAGAAAGAGACGGCAACTACGAATATTGCTATTTGTATTAATTTTAATTTCGATGCCTTAATTGAAGTTATTTATATACTTGACAAGTTCAAATTTTAATAGCAGGTAGGTACAAATAAATACGTTTTAATTTAAATTAATAATTCTCTCTGTCAAAATTAAAACGTTATTGTTTATGGTCACACGTTAATGGTCAGCTAATGCACATAAACAATGCTATTTTCTGATTTTTATCAATAGATACCTACGTAGAAATTGTTTTCTATTTTTAATTTTTTGTCATTATTTTAAACATAATCTTCCAAGGTAAAGTTACTCTTACTGTATTTTTCACAAATCACACAATAAAAATATCATAAATATATTGTAATATTATTGATTATTGTCACAATCCAAATTGAATCATTTATCAATTAATTTAATTTTAAACACCAAAATGTTTTTCACGCAAAAATACGGTTGCGATAAGTCAAGCTTTTCTCTTCATTACCGTTTTCTTTTTAAAAATGGCCGCCGTCAACAATGGCGTATGGCCTATTATGCCAGCGCCATGGAATTTGCGCTGCTTTGTGTCCGGCCGTGGATTTGCACCTGTTTTGCAATCTGTGGACCTTTTGTATTGTATGCGTCTTAAAAATAAACCGAGTTTATTGCAAGCGTGTAGGTTTTCCTTATAAAATACCGGGGCCTTTTTCAGTTTCATAAAAAGATAAAAAATTGATGAATTCAAAAGTTGCCAGTAATATTTTTAAGAAATAAAATTTGGTGTTGTGGCTGTTTACGTGATTAATGATTAATATACATACAAACATACAGTTTTTAATTTTCAGTTTTCAATTTGTATTCGATTATACAGTCTGGCTGCCACATTGTCATATATAAAATCAGCACAAACTGTTTATTCACGGTGATTTTCTGCGATCACAGCCAAACTAAAAGGAAGGGCGTTACTCTCTTATAAAATAGGTACTATACGAAACACAATTCCTTCCACAGATATTGAATAATTAATTACAATGATATTTCTACCGAGACAAGAGTAGAAATAAAGACCCCTAGTGAGGTCTGAACCCACATTTCCTTTACGCACGGTACCGTTCTGACCACGTTACAATTACACTATAGGGACCACTAGAAAAAATAGTCATGAAAAAATTTCATATAATTAAAAACTAATGATATTGAACCAAAAATATCGATCGAATTTCGATTGATAGATCACAGTTAATAATTAATTACAATTCATTAAGATACATTCACAAAATCATACCGGGTAAGTCGCAGTAGTTGTAGAAAAATGCGTCGCATTACAATCTGTCCGTGATTTTTCCTTTGACAATTTCCCGGCTTGTTGGAGGGAAAATCACATTTCTGTACCCTTTGGGAACTCAATCCGATAACCACGGATAAATGATAAGTCCCGTAAATGACTAAGCCGAGATTCCAGGTTTATGAGGCAATTAGCTTAGGTGTTCCAATCGTAAAAGGATAACATGGAAATTATGCATGTGGGTGGCAAGGGCGTGCATTCCATATAGGCACGATGTCACTAATGTATGGAGTGCCTACCCTGGCGCCATACTTACGGTCCCCTACTGCTCGCGCATGGAGGGTCTTGACAATTAGAAGTTATGTACGATTCATTGAAATGAAAGCGCTATAGCGGATTTAACTTGACTTAACTCGCGTATTGTATTGTATTGGCTGACGTTTTAAAGTTACAGTTCCCATTATCACGACTGAGCGGTGATAGTGTTAAACTTCAGCAAATAGAATAGTTCCATTCCCATGTGTAATAACCGCGAGCGCATCAGAATTTTCTTAAACTGGTAATTTTTAAAAAATTGCGCAGATAAATTTATTAAACAACAATTTTTGATTTTTTTTTCATAGCGTCACCGGTTTCCAACATCGGATAACATCAGCATCCATTCATTGGTAGAAGTAGATAATTAGTATTTATAATTTCTTTGATATGATACTTTTTCCCTATTTTTTAATAGAAAATGTTACCACTATTCAAAATCAGAAGGTATTTGGGCGCACAGAATTCACCTTCTATTTTATATCTATAAAAAATGCCCCTCTTTAAACCCTATGAAAAAGCATGTAATGTATCTGGCAACATTGCGGCTGAAATAAAAACCTGTAAACATATCCGCGCCTTAAAGGTCCCACTTTACGTATTAACATAAAATATTACTAACAGGAAACTTGTAAAATTAAGTGCGTCATACAGCCACTTATACTTGCATCGAAGTTCATGACGCCACAGAGTATCTTCATGCATTAGTTACTTGTGTTAATGTACATTGCCTCGTTCATGCAAAGGGCATCCTCGTGACGTCACGCTAAGGATACTTAGTATCTATTTAATCCTATACTTTTAACATGGGAGTTGATTGTAACAGCGTTCGATAGTGATTTGAACTATTTGAACGAACCTACAGCTTATATACCTACCTAGAACTTTGTGAAAAATATTTATTTTTAATGATGTTTGCTAAGGGATAATATAAGGCACGCCTACACGTTGGTACACGGCACGCCTCTATATTGCCTTGTGGCAGACCTGTACTATTTATAAAGTAATAATGATATTATCTGTGTAAATCCGTAACCTAACCATAGATATTAAAGACTCTTTTTTCAGATCTTTCGTGGCATAACACGTTTTCCACTGCCACTCCAAAAATCATATAAAAAAAAATACAATATTTATTCGTCGGCCATGAACGCGTGCATCCGTGAGGACGTTGACGTCACAGACTAGGGTGCAAGTATTTTAAAATGAATCGATTTGTATACCGAAGTGGTATTAAATAAGACATGAGTATGCGTTTTAACTGCATTCGTATTAGAATAATGCCTTTTGGTCATCGGCGTGTGCAGGCGCGTGCAGTGCGGGTAGGGTAGGCAATTGGTTTTTTGACATTGTGTTAATGCATGCCCTTAGCCACTTGGCCCATATTTTAAGTCTCGAGGTTTTCATTACATCGTATGATTGTGGACTAGTTATAGTATGACAGTGAACTAGAGGCCGTCAGTTCAAATTTTACCAAATTTGCCGCCCATTGAAATCTGGCACCCATCCTAGGTAGAACAGGCTCCAGCCTACTCAGCCTGCTGACAAATCCGACACTGCCACTGGTACCTAGCAATCACAGCCTCTTAACTAGAGTTGTTAGTTAAATTGATCTTTCTGTGATTCTCGTTGTTTTTGACCAGACCATAACCATAATTTGATTGATTATTGGAAAACTTCAATTAGAAGCCAGCGGATAAAGTAATTAACTATTTTTGATTGATCTGCAACTATTAATATTATGAAATTTGGACAGTAACTTAAGATAATTTGGAAGATAGTCCTTTCCATACAGTCACAATGTGATGAAGTGCCTACTCTATCGCGGTATTTGCCGCTGCACGCACCTGCATGTATCAATTATAAATATGATGTCATAATGAGTATTAATATGTACAAGGAACAAAGACACAGAGGTGTTTAATTCCAATATATACCTAATAAACGTGTAAAGATCAGAGTTTATTTTGTAACGATTCAAAATATATTTTTTAAATCCATTCAAGGGCTAATAAAGTTGTGTAAAATTTCTGTTCCATCATTACCAATATTTTCAGTTTACCTTTGACTGCCTTGGACTCAAAGTTTTCCAATAACCATGCCATCTTATTAAAAAACTAATAAAATAGGGAGGGAACTAATACGACCGCTACTTTATACTTGTGGAAGACCTATTTATTTACTTCATTTGCGTTGAACTAAACAGGTATCAAAGGAAAGCTGGTGAACGGTTCGCGTTGAATTTCAATTTTCAATTCACTTAATATTTCTCGAGAAACTCGTGGGAGGTACCTCTCCCACACTTTCATTTAAAGGCGCATTTTATTTTTAGAAACATATTAAGTTCATTGCAGGCATATGTAATATTCACGCGTCCTTTTGATGTGAAGTGTCTACAGTGTAATAAAACAAATTAATGTGTTAATATGAATAAGTCTTGAAATTTGTCTCCTGATTGTGTAACACACTTGCTTGCGCATACGCAGTAAAAACGTAGGTATTATTAAGGGCCACCTCGTGTCCAAAATCCGCCGTGTAGAATGAATACTAACAGCGGTCAGTAATAATTTATTAATGTTGTCAAATTTGTATGCGACCTTTATTAACAATTTTCTGTCCTCCGGCCTGAAAGCGCCAACTTTGTGGCCGCTGCGCTAAATGAAATTGCCGCTTTCTGGCTTCGTCGAACAGAAAAATAGTATACTGACCTCGGCTAGTAAATAAAAGAGCCTCAGATCACATTTTTGTCAACCTCGGCTTCGCCTCGGACGACAATTACATGTGATCTGAGACATTTTTTATTTTGCTGGCCTAGGTGCGTAATGTACTATTAATGCTGTAGCACGCGGCAGCGTCTTAAATCACTACTCAAACGGCGTCGATATTTAAATAATTTTGAAATAAGAATGTGTGAGACGCCCCGCCTGAAGTAAGTGTGGCGTGGGTCTTGTGTGTTTTGTTTTATTTTATTCCGTTGTACATTGTTTAGTTTGACCAGTGTAACTTTTTATTTACTAATTAGTTTCTGTTGAATAAATAACACGTTTCTACAAATTACAGTTTTAATATAATGTACTCGTACCTAGCAATAGAAATACCCTGTTATTAAACTCTTAGAAACCCACTGAGCAAGTCCTGCTATAATGTAATGTCTTCCAGCATGGCTTTTGATCCTGTCCGAGCAAGCTATCTACAACCAAAAGACATCATTAGATATCAAAGCAGACTTACAATATGACTTCGCTTTGCGTAGTGCATAATTGAGGACCGGTTAATTATTTAGCTTGTTCCCGGGGTGTTGTGGAAAGGGCCCTGGATATTGTGTGGTCACGTGGTTTGTTGCCGAAGCTCCCCTAATTGAAACCTAAAGACCGCATGTTGAATGGTATACTGTATATCTAATAGTGTATTTATACTGTATAGCTAAGTATATATTAATAGTATGTCGTGAGACATAATCAAAAAGCAGACGGAGCGGTAGATGAAATATGAAGCGTGAAAAGGGAGTTTTTTCTGTCGAGCCTGTGGTTATAATGAAAAGCTTTATAAAAATACTTGATTAATCTTTAAACTTTAGCAAGTAATAAATTATAAAGCTTTAAAGAAATATAATTAATTGAAAATTACTAGTACGTTAACGGATTATTTTAAGTGATTTTTTGAGTTGATAAAACAGAAAATAGTAATTTGTTCTCTGCTTGACTTCGATATTTTTAAAATACAAAACTTTGTCTTTATATTTGGTCTATATATAGGTCCAAATATATTATATCTGTGGAAAAACTATATTTGTAAATAGCAGAAATTAACGTAACTTTAGAATTATGCAAACGAGCGTTGCCATACTTGGATGATATAAAATTTCGAATTAGCCGCTTATTCAGTTTTATGCGAAACTTTACGCCTGAAATAATGGTACCTGTAGCGCGTCTCTTTGCTGATATTCCAGAAGTATAGTAGTAAAACTTTAAACTATAGAATGGTTTATAATTTACATATTATATATGTTACTAGCGACCCGTCCCGGCTTCACACGGGGGGACTTAAGATTTTTTTAAGGCCTCAGAAACGATACTTTTCCCCCGTTTTTGAAACATTTTCGGTTACTGCTCCGGAACTATAAGACCTAGCGTGATAATGTAGCTTTCCAAAGGTGAAAGAATTTTTGAAATCGGTCCAGTAGTTTCGGAGCCTATTCATTACAAACATACAAAAATACAAAAATACAAATCTTTCCTCTTTATAATATTAAGTATAAGTATTAGTATAGATATAACATCACCATAGTGTTTTATATCTCTGTGACCCTTAAAGATAATGGTTGTTGGCGACTGGCTGCTAGACGGCCTTTTTAATATGTTTTGTCTATTACTTTTATATTATTTCTATTTTTATATCTTTTGAATATTTTGAAACATCTTTTCTTATTCAGTTCCCGTGTAGTATATTAAACACTAGCGACCTGCCCCGGCTTCACACTGGTGCTATAAAAATTTTCAATCAATCTATTAAAAGTAACCGCTTCAAAATCCGTTGCGTAGTTTTAAAAATTCAAGCATACATAGGGACGGATGGAAAAAGTATTTGACCTACATATACCAAGAGAGATACTTAAATAAAAATACCTTTTCATTTAATTTTATTTAATATATTTTAAAATGCGGTCCAGCACATAGATGTAGGTGCTACAATATTTTTCTAACCATACATTTAGATCTGAAACATTTTTATAGAAAACAATGCGTAAAGTAATAGGTATTTTAAAATGTATCTAGTTAATAAAATCGCTAACTTTTCATGCTTATTTATAGAAATATAACAGGTCCTATAGAATATAACTGGTGTGTGACTGAATATTTACCTTTTTGAAAGCTTTGCAGTTTACATGATACATTCAATCGCTATAATCGAGTTATATTCATAGAACTTTGTTGATTTCGATAAATAACTGTCTTAACGAATATTACACCTTCTATTTGTTATTTAGTAAACAGTGACTGCACGACGGGTAGTTCTCTATTACATTTAAGTACTTTATAAACATTTATATTTAATAAAATTGTAATATGCATTGTTTTGCCACCGGTTCTCACATATAATCTACTCGACATCAAAGTTTATCATAATTTAATATCGTTAATAAGTAATTACTATAAATAAGATATCATACTTTGACACAAATATATTTGATAAATTGCAAGCTCTTAAAACAAGGTCCGTGCCTCTTCGAAGTATACACATTTATATATTTGTTGCTAGAAATTTATTCAAACCGGTGACAGAAAGGAGAGCTATGACGTCACGTCGCAGAGAGCTAGTGACAGACAAGGTGACAACACTTATATCCGCGGGAGACCTTTAATACGGCGCGTAGCACTACACACACCGAGATAACCGACGTCAGACACCGATAACGTAATGCTGATACAATGACATAATAAACATTTGAGAATCTAATCTTCCTACCTAATTTTACATACATATTCGGCTAGTACTATCTAAACATTTATAAAATCTACATAATTACAAAGATTCACTAGGGATTCAAGCATCTAGACTCTTAGACGTCTTTAGGGAGCGGCCGGCTCCGGATTTCTTCTTTGGTTTCTCGGCGGGAGGCTGCGAGGCGTCCGCGGCGCCGGAGCAGGTGGAGGGCGTGGAGCTGGTGCCGGAGCCCTTGGAGCTGCAGCTGGGCGCGGAGGCGCCCGGCGAGACGCCGCTGTCGGTGCTGCCCGAGGCGGGGCTCGGGGCGTCCTCGGCGGCCGTCGACACCGCCAGCTCCTGCCCGCCCGCCGACACGATCTGCCCCACCGGCTTCGGGCGGACGATGCTGATGCTCTGGCACACCGTCGCGTCCTCCTTCGCCTCTCGCTTGTATCTAGTCAGAGTGCCCGCGGAGCCGGCGGCGTGCGCGCGGTACATCGGCACGAACTGCGACTGCGGGTAGTACTGCATCTCCGGCGGGACCTGCCCGCCCGCCCACGGCACGGTCGTCATCACCGGCGGCAGCGGCGACCACATCGGCATCTGCATGTGAGCCACCTCCGGGATGTAGCTCGCCATCGACGGCCGAGACCCCGGCGCGCTGTGCGGCCGGAGTCCCGGGTGCCCGTACTGCGCCGCGAGCTCCTCCCCCTCGTACATGCGGGGGGCGTTGCTCGAGTACTCGATCGTCGGGTACACCGCGTGCTGGCCCCGCTGCATGTACGTCGAGAACATCTGCTGCTGCGCCTGCTTCATGGCGACGTAGTGCTGCAGGTGGAGCGCGGTCTGCTGCCGCTGCTGGACCAGGTCCTGGGCGGCGTTCGACGATGCGTTCCCGTGTATGTAGTAGATCGAGGAGTTCTGCACCTGACCGTTACCGGAGGCGCTCTCCTTGGGCTCCTGGTCTTGGTACTCCTCCGGCGGGGCGATAAATTTCGAAGGCGACGGCGGCGTCACCTGCTGCGTGATCGGGTACGAAACGATCTGCGCCTTGTACGGCTGCTGCGATTTGGACGAGTGCGCGGGGCTGTGGTTTTGGAATGTCGGGTTGTAAGTTATCTGGGAGTCCTTGCTGCAGCCGGCTACGGCTTCATCTTTGAGTTGCCTGTCTTCGCGCTTCTTCGGCAGGGGCGCGACTTTTGTATTGTTTTTCCAATTGGGTCCGGCGCTGTGGATGCGTTTGGCCGGTGATCGGGGATCCTGCCAGTCGCCGGCGGAGAGGCGAGGGTCGTGGTGTGTTTGAGCGCTGACGGCTCGCCGGATCTGTGGCGGGGTGCCTTCTGAGGCTTGTCTGAAGCACTTAGACGGGCCGGGGCTGCACTGTCGGTCGGAGCGGGGGACGGCGCCGCGTGGGACCCTGTGCCGGACGGGGGTGGGCGGCCCGGAGGAGCTGGACGACCTGGTGGACTGCGAGACGGAGCGCCACTGCTCTATGAGCATCTGCCGGCGCTCCTGTTCGAGCTGAATCTCTGTGTCGCTGGAAGAGTCGTAGTCCTTGCCCTGAAGGAATAAAACCACATTTAAATGCTGTCCTGGGTGCGTCTCGATATCTTTATTCAACATTTAGTCATTTCAAATCGAACCAGATTAAATAGTGATAAAAAAAAAATTAAAACAAGTACCTGTTCTATTTTCTCATCGAGCAGCTTGAAGAAGTTCTGCTGGCTGGCGGACACCTCACTGTGAAAATAAGATCCTTGAGAATGGGCTCCGTTGGTCGTGTCTTAGGAGTACAGTATTTCCGTGAGGGTGAGAAGCTTACAATGCCGGCTGGTGGTCCGAGATGGGCAGCGCGTGTTGCCTGGAGTCGGGCTCCTCTTCGATCTCGTCGGCGGGCGCGGCGCCGCCGGCGCTGCCCTCTTCCTCATCCGTGTCCTTGTCGACTGCACCTGCGGGAAAATTTACTAAATGCTTATTTCTATATTAATCCTTACTTATATTAATAAACGAGAGTTTGTAATAATGGATATCTGGATGTATGTTTGTTACTCTTTCACGCGAATATATTTTCATGATACAATAGGTAATAGCATCAGAATAACACATAGGCCATAATTTATGAAGGTATTGTGTAAAGTACAAATCATGCTCAGAAGAACTCGCGGGCAAAAGCTAGCCGTATATAATATGTAATAAATATGCATATGAAATACAAAAATAAAAATAGTACTATGTTAATATACGAGTAGATAGTTACTAAAATCACTAAAACTCCCAACAAGCAAACTAACGTCCTTGCGCTTCCTCAAGTTACATGTTATATGTTAATAAAGTGGATTATAAGTTAGATATAGTTATAATTGGATCTATAACTGCGGCGAAACATTCGTTTAAAGCACGTTACTTTCATACAAGAAGTCTCGAGAACGCTGTAAGTACCAACAAATTTTGCTTGTTAGTTGTTAGGCTATTTAAGCTACATTCTATTGGTAGAGTCCCGACTGAAGCCGGAAACTGATTCAAGGAAATATGTTCTTTAACTAAAGATTAATTGTAGTTTTAATAACTGTTACATAATAAATATAAGTGTGGGGTTTTACGAGATAAAGGCACTTTGTATTAATAAGATCATCGGTGTTTTAACGCAAATATATGCACAATGCGGGCCACCGCGTGTCAGAAATCCGCTAGATGCGCTAGTGTAGAATGAGAACCAGCTCTCATGTTCCACCAATCACAGGCCAGTAGCTTGCCTCTCATTGGTGGAACATGACAGCTAGACCTCATTCTACGCTAGCGCATCTAGCAAATTTCTGACACGCGGTAGCCCTCATTGCAAATATTAATGTGCCACATACTGTTCATATACTATAATTCTCTGAATTGTGCTCAAAGCACTAATGATTTATACTTATATCAAATACTATTTCATTCATTTCGTTTCGTTGCTATTATATTCGCACTTGTAGACAACAAGCCTACGATGAATTGTCGAGTCGACATCTTGTCATGTCGATGTCTTATTCTCGCGGTGATCTATCAAAAAAGTCTATACTAATATAATAAAGAGGAAAGGTTATTTTGTTTGGATTGAATAGACTCCAAAATAGTTGGACCGATTTGAAAATTTCTTTCACTGTTGGGAAGCTACACTATTCCCGAGTGACATAGGCTAGAAAAAAAAGGGATCCGTGCGAAGCCGGGGCGGGCCGCTAGTCTCTTATGTTCGTGTCGAAAACCAAGCAATAACAACAAAACTTTGTCAACAACTTTCTCAAAATTATGTCGAATTGTCGGCTGGACAGTTCATCTGGTCTGCAGGTGCCAATAAAAGGTGCAGATTATTCTGTATTGGCGGTGTGCGCTGGCGCATCCATGGTATTCGCGTAACAATAAACTGTGTTTGTGTGCATTGAGCGGTTTGACGAGCCGCGTGATTGACGCCGCCTGCGCAGTGCGCCGCGTGGGTGGCGATCTAAAGGACCTAGGGTTGCCACTCGGGATAACAGGTATTTTTTTAATAATTTCTGATGCCTTCGGGGTTATTATACATATAATGTGTGTTTCTCGTAGTGATTTGGACGACACAGTAAATCAAAAACACAACTGAGTTTCTCTGTAATAAAGATTTATTGTATTAATTTACGAACTAAACTATACTAGGTACTTATATAATATAACATTAAACAATAAAATAAGACTTTACCTGTAATAAAGAAACGACATTTAATGTTATTAATTATAATGTCGATTCCAAATTCACGTTAGCTTTTTATAATTAACAAATTGAAAACCAAAATCTTTTCTTGTGACAGTTCTTATAGGTTATGTTTAAGTTTACCATAGATTATGAAAAAATAACTATTTGAGTCTGAGTAAATGTCGCAACTTGACTTTCGATTGCCTTGATGCGCGGGAATATTTAAATTAAAGAAAATTACATTTTTCTTTACATACATTGTAATGAAACAACTATAAATGGATTTAACTCTAAAATTTTAATTATAGGCTGACGTTTTGGAAACTACACTTTCCATAATCGTAGCATGACTTAGCATTATGCTAAACGTCAGCCAATAATGAAAAAGGTAATTGAATTTGACTTTTAGTTAGCTTACGACAATTTTGAATAGTTTAATTTATCGATGTAACATTCTATAACCACCTAAATTCAATGTTGATATATTTAAAATACAAAACTAGCTGACCCGGCGAAATTGGTACTGCCACATTTTATTTTTATCTAAATTTCCGAAAAACTTTTAATTTTCTATATCTATACAAACCTTGTTCTGACAGTAAGAAACATATAAAACAAAGAATTATCCAATTTGGTGCATTCTTTCGGAAGTTATGCGCGTACATACATTTCAAATTCGTATTTAGATAGATTAGACGAGAGATGTATGTAACTTCTGATAATAATTAAATTACATAAAACGTACTTTGTGTAATTACCGTCAGTGGCAACCCTAAGTTAACCATAGCTCGTATTTCGCGGAGCTGTGAGCCGACCTTATTTCCATCTAACTTTTCGACTGTTCTTCGATGTACTAAACATACACCGGTTACGATACTGGTACTTTTTATATCAATCTATCGACTATCGATCTTTTATCGATTAGAATCTGTTTAGTGTAATAGTGCTCTACGAGGCGCGAGATAGCATCTGTCACTGTCATTATTTCTATGAGCGAGAGTGACGGCAATAGATTATTATATCCCGCGACGAGTATGTCGTGACGTAGGTACATATTGTATTGCATACGCAGAACTAAATAGAATTATCAGGAAAGGCGATAACCTGATTAATGTCTCTCTGTGGACTAAAGGAGTTTTCTGCATAGATTTGTGCTTTTAATATGAAGGCAGAGTTAGCTTAAATCTGTTTTAGTGGTAGGTTTCGCTGTAAGGAATTTGATGGAGCGTTACTCAAAACTTCAGGTTCCAGTTAGCTTCCTTTAGATCTAGGAGTGCAATATAACACACTAACTTTTGCCCTCGACTTCGCCTACTTTCGAAATAAAAATAATATGATTGCCTTCAAGACAATTCCTTGAATTTATTATTCGTAGACATATAGAAAACCAGACACTTTACTTTTTTATTAATTGCAATGTCAGTTTCAAAACTATCTTCTATACAAACGATCTATTGATCTAAGTTTAATGACACTTAGTGAATAATACAGTAAAATTTATTTTAGTCCCCGTATTACGTACTCCCACGCTTTCGTATAGCCTACAAATGGCAGCTAATTCAAAGCTATTTTTATACAGGAATACAGTATTCAAAGGCTCTTCATTTGTTGTTTTACACTTGAAAAAGTTTATCGGTATATTTTTGGAACAATAAAAAACAAAAATAATATAATACTAAGTCATATTTAAATTTGATTATCTTATTTGCATATTAATATGTCTTTTCCTTCAGAACTTTATATAACAGAAAATAAATGAGTATGTACCTACGGCTAATGATGTTATTATTGAATTTTTAAACCTAAGTAGGTAAGTAACTTAATTATATTCTGTCTCTATTCTAAAGTTTAGAAATATTACTATCTTCTCATTTAGTAGTACTTAAGTAAATAGATTATAATTTATCTGACCTAGGCAATCCAAAAATAACTAATACAGCTAAGCGTAAGTATTAATGTGCGTAAATATTACAAGACTACTAAACAAATATAGATAGGTAAATGATAATAATATGACGTACCTATTTGATGACGTCATGAATGTCATTAGCTATGAAAAATACTATCTCATATAATCGATGCTTTTCTAGAATAGTGTCACACTCGAAATAATTTGTCACTCCATTTAAGATAGTAAACCGTCACATATAATTTCAATTCAAATTGTGACACATTTCGAGTTGTGTCACTATTCTAGAAACGCATCGAATATTGTGAATCACTATACTTATTTATAACTAGCTTCTGCCCGCGACTTCGTCCGCATGGAACTCCTCCTTTTTTGCAGTCGGTTAAAAAGTAGCCTATGTCCTTTCTCAGACTCTAGACTTTCTTTGTACCAAATTTCATTAAAATCGGTCCAATAGTTTTAGCGTGAAAGCGTAACAGACAGACAGACAGACAGAGTTACTTTCGCATTTATAATAATTAGTAGGGATTAGTATATTAGTATATTAGTATTAGTAAGTATGGATGTTTTGATTAGGATATTTACAAAGGAAATCACACATAAAATTGGTGCGCCTATTTACGCTATATGACGTCACAATAACAGTAGAATTGGGTTAACGATACCCCCGAGCATAGAAATGCGACCCTTTAATACTGGTCTTTGTCCTACCGAAATAACCCTACCTTATTAAAAATTCAAGTAGACTTCTTGATATTTCACTACACAAGCTTGCCTCGATACCGGTATTGTCAAATATGGGACGTCACAGATTTGCATGATGTTCAGTTTAAGTCCTTCTACAAAAGGAGGAACGGGTCGGCTCGTCTCAAAAATCCATTCGATACTCGTGGAGAATGAGGTCCAGCAATAGCTTGTCTTTCATTGGTTAAACGCGACAGAGTAACTGGACCTCATTCCGTATCAATCTGATTTTTGAAACGTGCAACTGCAAAAAACAATCCACTGACAAAAGAAAGCTACATTTTATAATAGTATGGCTTAATTCAGTTTTTAACCCCCGACGCAAAAACGACGGGGTGTTATAAGTTTGACGTGTCTGTGTGTGTGTGTGTGTGTGTGTGTGTGTGTGTGTGTGTGTGTGTGTGTGTGTGTGTGTGTGTCTGTCTGTGGCATCATAGCTCCCTAACGCATGAACCGATTTTGATTCTGTTTTTTTTGTTTGAAAGGTGTATATGTCGGGAGTGCTCTTAGCTATGTTTTATAAAAAACGGCTCAGTAGTTTAATAATGAGGGGGGGTTAAAGAGGGGATGTAAAAATAAATGTCTACAAATATACTCGAGTGGGGTATCCAATGAAAGAGGGTGACGAGTACATTACAAAATTGAAATCATAATGAAAATCGGTTGAGTCGTTCAAAAAATATTAGGAGTGAAAGTGGGGATGGAAAACCAAATGTCTACAAATATACCCGAGTGGGGTATCAAATGAAAGACGATCGCGTGTACATTACAAAATTGAAATCACAATGAAAATCGGTTACGTAGTTCAAAAATTATGGGGAGTAATAGTGTAAATGGTAAGCCCAATGTCGACAAATATACCCGAGTGGGGTATCAAATGTAAGAGGATAACATGTACATTACGAAATTCCATGTGAAATGGAAATTAGTTAAAAATAATAATATGTAGTAGGTACCTACGTACCTACTTACAAAAAGTATGAAATAAAAAAATAAATTAAAAATTTAACAAACCCCCGACATAAAAACTAAAAGGCCCTCTAAAAAGTATAACAATAATAAAATCTTAATATTAGTTACCTAAGTATTAATATTTCTACTAAGAAAACGTCATGTCGGGGGGACCGAAGGATTAGGTAGATTGTAAATATTAGGTAAGTAAGTACACCTAAGTAAATGAAAAGCGGTCCCCCCGACATGCCGTTTTCTTAGTAGAAATATTAATACTTAGGTAACTAATATTAAGATTTTATTATTGTTATACTTTTTAGAGGGCCTTTTAGTTTTTATGTCGGGGGTTTGTTAAATTTTTAATTATTTATTTCGACGGCAAAATAACTTATTCCCACTATCCAAACTAAATAAATGTTATTTACTTTATTTTAGTTTGATTATTTGAAATTTTAATTTCAAACGTCATTCATGTGTGTGAAGTGATTTAAAAACAAAACACATAAAATAACATTACAAACGAAATATTACTATTTTCGCAAATAGTGATTTATTTTCATTAAAATATATCAAGTCATTGATTTGGATAATCCATAATTTCACACATGAAATAAATGCCCAGTTAATAACTCTACTTTAATAAAAAATGATAATATAGAGAATATTGAGTATAAAGAATAATAACATACTTTTTATAGTCAGTTGATTATCAACCGTCTTCCAAACGAAAAGGAAAAGTATGGATAACCTTTTTTTTTAAAAAAAACGTACCTACTTACGCACTCATTATTCTACTAGCTGACCCGACAAGTACAACAAAAAAAGAATTAGTGAAATCGGTCCAGCCGTTCACGCGTGATGTCGTGACAACGGAAAACGGGTTTCATTTTTATATATATAGATTAATATCTAAATGAAACCTTTATCTCAGGCGTCGTTTTGTGTATAGAAAAGCAAATTTGAAATTAGTTTCGGCGCATCTGTTTAAAAATGAAACTACATTCTGTTCAAACTCAGCCCTCGTTTTGTGACTCTTAATGCTATGTTTATATTTACTAGCTGCGGAGAAACGAGCCATGCTCTCTCGGTCATTCTCTCTCTCTGAATCCTTCGCTCTGTCTCTCTAGAAATTATATAAAAGTTGCGCAAAAAAATTTCATCAACTGCTGCGCTCATCAAATAATATTTACATAGATGTATAAATACCGCATTACATCCCGACCTACTTATATAGTAAAATGCTATTTTCTAAATATGTTAGACTTTTTTTTTCATAAAGTTATGGTTAACGTTCTTTGGTCGTTGCTAATGTTGATTTATCCTCTGGATATGAATATAATATAATATTATGTTTGTAAAATACAAACATTTTTCGCGTTATTTATTTTATTAGGTACACAACTTTGTGACCAGAAACACGAGGAAAATCCCACGGATACTCTCAAAGCCTTTAACAGGAAAAAGAGGAAAATTAAAAAAAAAGCAATAAATAAACGGCTAACTGTCAAAGTTTTATACGCGAGGCCAGGATTTTTGCGTCAAATAAACTCACGACAAAGAAATAAAAATAACTCACAAATTAGAAGACTCATTTTCAAATTGAAAAGGGAAAATTTGATTGTTTTTAAATTGAAGCGTTCCTTAAACTACATAGAAAATTGAGAGCAAATGACAATCTAGTCAGTACCATAGAGTAATTAAGTACTATAGAGGTTGCGATCCAGTGGGGATACCGCCCTCATAAGAAGTTTAAAAGTGTTATGATATTTAAAAAAATAGGTTGTCATAAAAACAAGAGCAATTATAAGTGTGCGTATACAAAGTTGAGATTAGCTAAATGTGATTTTTGTGTTGTGTTGTGTGTTTCTAAGTTGTCCAAAATTTTTGAGACAATACACACGTACTTATAGCAATTATTACGCTTTCTATTTAGTGCTACGTGTCCTTTTACCATGGTCTCTATTATGATTCTAAATCTATGGTTAGTTTTTGACAGCTGTCAAACTTAAAAGAAACCGTTACACTAGATAAGCAATAGCTGAATGTACGATTAGAATGTACAAAACAAATATCTGTATTCTTTATGCTTATTAATACTTTATGTCAAATCCGGTAGCTATGAAGCAGAAGCCGCTTCGCGGAATATGTCAGCCGGGCCGGTACAGTTCCCTGCAATAATTCCTTGTTCATTGTGCACGGAACAAATTGCCGGAATGCAGACTTTGCTCGGCTTCCCGGCTCTCTAGGGTTGGCAGGTTATGAAAAATTTGTATTTTATTTTAGTAGGGAAGTTATGATTGTTTTTTTGGTATATTTACGTGAGTAAACATGCTAGAAATAATCACTTATAATGCAATCCTAACACTGTTTTAAATAGAGAATGAGGGAATGTAGGTTTAAGTAAAAAAAAATGGACTTCTTTATTTTTTTTATACTGTAATCGTAACATCTTTTCTAATATGAGTTACCTATTAATATTTTTTTAAATACTTAATCCTTACCTTGTGAGAAGAGAAGAGTAATATTTAGTATGAATATAAATAGCATTATCTTTATCTATATAAAAAAGGAGTAGCTGACTATATTAGCCAAATCGATTTAGCGTTTCTCGAGTTTGAGCGAGAATAACGAACAGCAATTTTTTTTTATGTAAATTATGGTAGACTTTAAATGTGAAAAAATACGCGGAGGACCAACCCTAACGAATAAAGCACCTTCATACGACGGAAAGCGATAGCCCACTTTGTCTAACAGACGGTTCGTGCTTAGCCGATTTTCGGTTGTGGGGCTTTTTAAAAAAAACTTTGCATTCTCGAGATCTAAGTGCTTTTTTGACTAATGAGGTGTGAGAGGGTATCTGCAGCGTTCGAGTTCCACCAATGAGAGGCGAGCTGCTGGTTTGTGATTGGTGGATATTAGAAACTCTTTAACGTTCTTTGATTACATATAGGTACATATTTCTTACATAGTTTCGTCATCAATACCGTTCTATTACATTAATAATTATACACAAAAAATACAAATAGTACTAATCTCTGAAGCCTTTGCGGTTTTAACACATTGTAAACTTATAAACAATTATACTGATTATAAAAAAATATAAAGGATTTAACTCGTTATTTTATTCGCTGACTTTTTAAAACCTTTATCCCATCAAAAAATATCTAACCAAATATTTACGCCAAATGGTAAATAATTGTTAAGATATTTTTATTAAATTATTGATTAGTTTCTAAATGCACACGTATGCTTCTTCAATGCATTTATTAATTTTTGCACACTGTCAAGTCACTGACAGATACAAAATAATAGTTCACTGAAATCACTGATCGCATAGTGTCTCTTTTGACGGTTTAGTGTTGCCAGCTAGCGATCTCGCACATAGATAATCAAAATTTTATATCCGCCATTTTGACAGAACCATAAAGTCAATAATGCCACAACCTGGAACAAGGTTTTAACTAAATCTCATAAAATGCAGTAAAGTAGGTATCTTCTCCTCGTAGCCGAAGAAAAGGAATGAAAGCTTGTTAGGAAATCGCGGAGATAAATCCAATTAAGATGCAGTATTGATAACGGATATTTCTTGAAACTCGTTTTAAATGAGAAAAACGGATATTGAATTAGTATTGGAGAACGTAGCCGATATTTTCAATATTAACAGTTTCATAGTAAGTAGTAGTTACCAATAGGCATGACGACTGTGTTTTTTTAAAGTAGATTACGGGAGTACGTCACATGTGTAATGAGGGTCACCGCGTGTCAGAAATCCGCTAGATGCGCTAGTGTAGAATGAGGTCTAGCTGTCATGTTCCACCAATGAGAGGCAAGCTACTGGCCTGTGATTGGTTGTTCATGACAGCTGGACCTCATTCTACACGCGGTGGCCCTCATTATAGTACCATAATATATTGTGACGTCACGACCCCTCACTCCCGAACTTTAGAAGCAATTATCTTTATTATTTTTGTTTGTTTTATCAAACGTGTCTAAAAATGTTCAATAACCTAAACCTCCTTTATATATATTTTTTTTTCGAACTGAATACCTACTGAAGCGCAGTTGGCCAGCTAATGGGCCTTCACTGCAAAACCGGACGGGTGGCGAGACTCCTGAAAGGAGACTCTTAAGCCTAACCTACCCTCCTTTATAAAAAAATAAATAGTTTAGGTACCCAGTCATCTCTATTTACTTGATATTTCTTTCATGATTCAGCATTGAATAGTACTTATAACTCCTCGTTTTCACCCTTCTACCATCAACCCTTAATTATTAATATGAAATCTCAAAAAAGTCGGTACGAAGTTCTCGGGGTCAGCTAGTATCATTATAATTTAATATTAAAACGGATATCGATTGATACGTCGTAGCATAACGTAGTTAAATTAAGTAGGAACTTCCCCAATTTATTTATTACTAGCTTCTGCCCGCGACTTCGTCCGCGTGGAAACCCTCCTTTTTGCAGTCGGTTAAAAAGTAGCCTATGTCCTTTCTCAGGCTTCAGACTTTCTTTGTACCAAATTTCATTTAAATCGGTCCAGTAGTTTAAGCGTGAAAGCGCAACAGACAGACAGACAGACAGAGCTACTTTCGCATTTATAATATTAGTAGGGATAGGGATAGAATAGCGTTTCGCCCCGGCTTCGCACGGATCCATATTTTTTTCAATAGTTTTATAGCCTATGTTGCTCGTGGATAATGTAGCTTTCGAATGGTGAAAGAATTTTTAAAAATGGTCCAGTAGTTTTTGAGCCTATTCATTACAACCAAACAAATAAAGTTTTCCTCTTTATAATATTAGTATAGACGTAGAGATTACTTATACTTAGCAATTAGCACTTAACTGATGTGAAGTTTTTGAAAATTTAATACCATATCACATAAAGCACACCAAGATCTAAAGAGAGCTAACTCAAAAAACTGAAGATTTGAGTTATGCACACCATCGGATTCCTTACAGCAAAACCCACCTACCACTGTAACGGATTTAAGCTAACTCTGCTAGCTTCATTATAAAAAGCATAAATCTATACAGAAAAGTCATGCGTGCATGTGGACATAATTAATCAGTTTTTCGTCTCTCCTGAAAAAGTAACTTTTTTGGGTTGGCTCCCTTTAGATCTAGGTGTGCGATATCTAGATTTATAGGAAGCTAACTCAAGTGATATGCTATAGTTTTCTGTATAGGATTATACTTTTACAGTGAAGCTAGACGAGATAGCTTTAATCTGTTTTATTGGTAGGTAGGTTTTACTGGATTTTGATGGTGTGCATAACTTGAACCTTATGGTTTTTATGTTAGTTCCCTTTAGATCTAGGTGTAAAGCATGAAAATGTAATACTTTAATTACCTAACGTTATTATTTTAATAAAATCCTGGGAAGTTGAATCTAAAGCGTAAAGTCTATAGCTTCCATGAAAAGCTTAATTTCATCTAAGCTTTTAACAAGCACTTTAAAAACAAAGCTTATTGATTAAGCTTTGTAAACAAAGTGACCTAGAAGATTTTCTATAAAAAATTTAAAGCTGTTTACGTAAAACTTAATACCCAGATAACGCAGTTAAGACTCTTGGAAATAATAGAAATATTATATTTAATAAAATGAAGAGCCAATTATCTAAATAAAACTATCGTCGAGTGTAGGGGTTTGCTGGATAAGGTGTTCCCTTGTTATGTGGGAGTAATTAGTAATTAGTTGGTGCACTAGCGAGAACTAATTGGTTTTTCTGCTATCTGCACAACTTGTCTTTATTTTGAAGTATGACACGACTGCGTGTGTGAGAACTTGCGGTTACTCTCAGCTCTGCAATATTAAATTGTACGGAAATGTACATTCGAATAGTTTCACGATTTTCAGAACTACGTCCATAATTTTACCAATTAACAGATACTGGATGTGCATTTTATGCAAAATAGCGATGACTTAGTACTGGATAAAATAATGAAATTATATTTAGTCCGTTAGGGTCTTAAAAATTGGACGCGTATATATTATTATCAAAACAAATATAAATAAAGCGAAAAATTCGCATATAAACAAAAAGTACAAAGACCGAATTGAAAGGAGTGGACAAATTCGAAGACCTGTCAGTCGATTCCCATAGTGTAATGGTTAGCACGCTGCCGCTAGTAAAGGCATAAGCGTAGGTTCGAATCCCACTGGGGGGTCTAAGATTTTTTCTACTCTTGTCTTTGTACAAAATATCATTATAATTAAAAACTAATGGTATTGAACTAAAAATATTAATCGAATTTCGATTGATAGATTGTAGTTAATATTTTTGTTTTTTGATAGGATCGTATTTTTTTTTTAATACGATTAAATAATTGTTAGTTGTCATTATAAGAGAAAGTCGTGATTTTGGGCGGACTGAAATCCCCATCTAGCTTCAGTCAACGAAATTTTCCAATGCGTTTTTCAGTAGGTTTCTGGTTTAGTGTAATAAAATAAGCCAGTTAATGTACCATTCGTGGTAGGATCAAATATCTATGATGCCAAAACCAAAATTATGTACAAAATCTACTAAAAATTAACAAATAAGATTATATTTTACAAAGTAATCTGTTACTTTGATTGCGTTTGCAGAAGCGTTTCCAAGGATTTCCACGAAATATATAATAAAGGTATTAGAGAGGAAAAATCTCGATCTAGAAAGGTATCGTTTCTGTGTAAATTCATTTTTCTAGTAAAAGCAAAGCTCAGTAACCCAGATACTGAAGTTATAACGAGAACTCTTAATACAGGTTATATAAGGAGCTAAGATAGTTAATAAGCTTAATAAAATTGTTAAAATTAATAATATTATTTTTTATCTTTATATTAGTTCTAATAATTCTATTTAGCCACCTAAGTAAATTAATTGTGATAGTATGATATTGCTTTTTTATAATGCATTCCCTATTTTAATTTAAATTTTATTCAAATTTTTCGATATTATTATTTATTTAAGAAAAATGTTGGTTATTCATTTCACATTATTCTAAAGGCTACTTGATTCTCTGTTTATAGTCATAGTAACCTATTGTATTCTCTGTTGGTCCTAATAAATAAATGAAAAATAACATTTTCTGTTCTCCGGCCAGAAAGCGCCAACTGCGATAAATGAAATTGCCGCTTTCTGGCTTCGTCGAACAGAAAAATAGTATACTGACCTCGGCCAGTAAAATGAAAAAGCCTCAGATCACATTTTTGTCAACCTCGGCTTCGCCTCGGACGACAATTACGTGTGATCTGAGACATTTTTTATTTTACTGGCCTTGGTGCGTAATGTACTATTTTAAATATTAACCAAATATCTGTATGGTAAAATAAGCACTATTTTTGCCTATTCTATCGAAGTCTCGGGCATAAACTAGTGTGTTTCTCTCCTTGCCATTTGAATTTGTATCAAATTTGTTACTTGAAAATGTATTTTAGCGGTGCAAAAGGTTAGGAGGCAGCTATGAAATTCCTAATAGGTATGTTACAAGTGAATGTGAACTTTTTGGAAATAAAACTTCTGTCTAAATGTAAATTCTAAGTAAATTTAGTATTAACAAAGCGCGCTAGATGGTGCAGATTGTTAATTACATTGCGCTTTATATTTTGGTGAATTAATATGGCCCTTCCACACTAAATGAAGATTGGGAAACAGAAAAATATGTGTGTTATTACTTCTTGTGGTTTAACCTCACCGTTAAACAGTCTAAACAACTATAGATGTCATAACAATTAACTGCTTAATTTTATAGAAAATTGATATGAATTAACTTTACGGCATTGATAGACATTAGAATGATTCAATGAGGGCCACCGCGTGTCAGAAATCAGCTAGATGCGCTAGTGTAGAATGAGGTCCAGCTGTCATGTTCCACCAATCACAGGCCAGTAGCTTGCCTCTCATTGGTGGATCATGACAGCTAGACCTCATTCTACACTAGCGCATCAGAAATTCAAATATACATACTAAGTACACATATGATCTAGCATCACACATGTTATACAAAACGAGCTGACTCTCGGACTATATAAAATATAGTCGCGGTGACTGAGTTCGTAGCAAGTCAGTTCCAAAACAGCCTAAGCCTTTAAGAATGTTTGCAGTGAAATGCAATTTCTTATTCAGTGGGAGCTTTTCAAGATGCTTTTGCGAAAAGCGCCTAGGGAATAAAGCTTGCGAAAGAAGTACTAGAAATTATAAATACTAATTAGTGCCTTGGTAGACTATTTTATAATATTAATAGCGATCCGCCCCGGCTTCAGACGATGCTATAAATCTTTGTCTTGAATCATTCTATCATTAAAAAAAAAACTTCGAACTCAAAAAATTAAAATTTAGTGCACAAAAATCATTATACATTTTTCATTAACATTGCATATTTTTTTTATAATTTTTCCATGGTTTTTAAGACATTTTATTTTACCTGGTTACTTAATACTATTAGGGAAAAGTCTTTCTTCACTATATAGTATAAAACAAAGTCACTGACGCTGTCTTTCCGTCCCTATATACATAGGTTTAAATCTTTTAACTAACGGATTTTGAAGCGTTTCTTTTATAGTGATTCAAGAGAAAGGTTTATAGCACCAGGGTGGCTGCTGCTTTTATAATATGTAAAAAAAATATGTGTTTTAAAAAATATTTATGATATCGATATGGTAAATTCAGTTTAAGCAGGATTGTGTTAATTACACCGCTCGCCGGTGCTACCTACTAATTAATATGGTAATAGGAATGAATGGGTAAACAAAACGAAATTATATTTTCCGTCAATTACTATTAAACAATTTTGGAAACGTATTTATTAATTTCTCATCAAATAGCAAAGTGCTTTTTTAGTTCAGGAGTGGAGACACGTGACGTCACATTATGGTTCCTTTTATACCGTAACGTGACGTCGACGAGTCCCAACTCGAGAACTTTAAAAGCGCCTATCTTTGTCATTTATTGTTCGATTGAGAACAGAAAAAATACGAAACGCAATATATTTTTCTGTCTTCCGGCCAGAAAGCGCCAACTTTCGGGCCGCTGCGCTAAATGAAGTTGCCGCTTTCTGGCTTCGTCGAACAGAAAAATAGTATACTGACCTCGGCCAGTAAATTAAAAAGCCTCAGATCACATTTTTGCCAACCTCGGCTTCGCCTCGGACGACAATTACATGTGATCTGAGACATTTTTTACTTTACTGGCCTAGGTGCGTAATGTACTATTGGTAATCTTGACAAAGAATAGAAAAACAGTCGACATACGATTATTATGATACGACGCGATTCGTAAATCCTTAATATTTTTAACACCTATTCGTGCTGTATTATTAAATAAAAATTGCTGACGTATTATTTACCTATGAGGTCATCCATAAAGTACTTTACTTGTTATGTGTGGGAGTGTGATAGTGTGCGACAAGGTGTGGGTGAGATACCGAACTTTCGTGACGTCATATTTCAATATCTACTAGTACTGAAATGCTTAAAATTATCTTCATCTCTATTTATATCGATACTAGCGGCCCTGGCTTCGCATGGATCCCTTTTTTTATAGCCTGTGTCACTCGGGAATAGTATAGCTTCCCAACAGTGAAAGATTTTTTTTAAATTGGTCTAGCCGTTCTGGAGCCTATTCAATCCAAACAAACAAACCTTTCCTCTTTATAATATTAGTACATATTGATAAGACGAGTTCACACTGAAGAGTTCTCGTTAAAATAAGTGGCCATCTATGACGGAGTGGTCCAAAATGAAAGATATTCCTGTGACGTAGGTACCTACCTACTTACTTTATGAATGGTATTTCCGTAATTGATTACTTAGACAATATCATCTCGCTAACAGGAAAACCGAGTCAAGTTTAAAAAGTCCGTAACTACATAAATTTGTTATAAAAAGTCTCAAACAAAATTGACAACGTCAAGTTGAGGCCGTTTGTATTTTGTGAAAAAAAAGTTTACGAAACGACGCCATCTTGTTTTGTAAAACGACGAACCAGTGACAAGAAGACTGTGTTGGTACGAGTATCCGGTCTGCGTTTACTGTACCGATTTTCATTTTGGATATAATATCTCATTAACACTTACCTTACTCCAAAAAATACCTTAAAAATGATCCACGAAACCTTATAGATATATATGGCTATACTAATATGTACCAGCAAGCACTTACCGTTTATTAAAAAGGTTATTTAAAAGAGCATAAATGTTATTTTTTATAATATGTGCATTTATTTACAATCGATACAGTTATTAGGTTATTATTAATAATAAAAAAGCTAATTTATTTCTCATATTACCTTCGCTCAAATTAATTTTACCTTACAAACGAAATTGAGCATTACGCCAAGAGTAATAAAGTTGGAAGTAAATAAATAAAAATGGAAATAATATAACTATTGCATACGTGTAATATTTTATTAGAATAGTGTTAATCACAATACCGTACAACATACAAAACCTCACCTGATTTTTTGGCGCCGCTTCTTTTGTCGCCGTGTTTACTTCTACGTGGGTACAAATTGATTTTGCTGTGACCACACCCCATTTCGAAACTTCGAGATCTAATTAATTGTTAATATGTCCTTTGCAACAAACTACACTCGAATCATTCGTGAAGTCAATTGTAATTGGGAGTGCACTGTTCATCATACAGATAAATCTAGCGTCGCCGAGCATGCCACACATTCGGTTATCACAACACACAAATGCGAAAGTGTTAACTGTCAAAATTGCACACTCAAACTTGTAATAATTACACCGGTTCGAATCTCCTATTAAAGCGTAGTTCGCAAACGCGCAATTTCACTTTAAAACGTATGTTTGGGCTTTCGTTTCATTTGGCGACCTCCCTTTCTCTTTTAATGCCATCAGCCACGGGTCAGTTGGGAATTCTGAAAAAAAAAATGAATTGAGTGAAAAACATTTCGGGTGACGATAATGAAGGCCACCGCGTGTCAGAAATCCGCTAGATGCGCTAGTGTAGAATGAGGTCCAGCTGTCATGTACCACCAATCGCAGGCCAGTAGCTTGCCTCTCATTGGTGGAACATGACAGCTAGACCTCACACTAGCGCATCTAGCGATTTTCTAACACGCGGTGGCCCTCATTGTTTTGACCTAAAAATGCCTCTGAGTGAATGAATTGCGCGATGAACTACTATCATGCATAGCCGAGAGAGTATTCACTAACATGCAGCGAGTCTCGTTTTAAAACTGCATGTTAGAGAATAATCTGCGGAAGTGATATATGCATTTGGCATATGATTCAATCAACGATATCAATAGGTATCAGATGCACTATGCAAATGGTACGCTGATCCGAATAAAATACAAACAAGCAACACATATTGAAATTGGATGTCAGAGTATTGGGTCCGGTCTGTTATATAGTACATACGGTCCAGCCATTCACTTACTTAATCATCCTTACTAATATTATAAATGCGAAAGTAACTCAGTCTGTCTGTCTGTCTGTCTGTTACGCTTTCACGCTAAAACTACTGGACCGATTTAAATGAAATTTGGTACAAAGAAAGTCTGGAGCCTGAGAAAGGACATAGGATACTTTTTAACCGAGTGCAAAAAAGGAGGAGTTTCACGCGGGCAGAAGCTAGTAGAGATATAAAATTTGTTGCACTATTGACCGTGTGCCTAAACATAAGCGCTGTTAAATGGGACTTTTCATTGTTAATTCCCCAAGTGTCAATTGTGGATTTACCAGGCTAAGTAGGCTGAAGCATAAATCGTAAAATTTAGGGCGGTGGTAATTTGACCCAAATATAGGAAGGTACGTCCTCTAATTCACAAGCATACCATAACGGGAAAAAGCTTATATGATGATAGTGCACAAAATCATGAAGTTGATGCAAAACATATAATTAATATGGTTGTGAAAATATACAATTGCAAAGGATATTAGGGGCGTCGAAATTTGATAAGTCTACTGTCGATAACGTTTATCGAATTCGCCACTGTTAATCCTCAAGCAATGCTAAGGATTATCCAGCAAAATCATTAGATTAGATTAGATTAGTTCAGATTAAAGCGGACACAGTGCGAATTCCCCAATTACGGCGGGCCATTATTAATTTGGGTGATGCTAATGAGATTCGGAAAGAGCATTTTGCAGGTCTAGGGATGTGGAATTCTCTATCGATAGTCGTCCCAAAGCACAAATCTCACAAGATATTATCATTTAATAATCCCTACTAATATTATAAATGCGAAAGTAACTCTGTCTGTCTGTTACGCTTTCACGCTAAAACTACTGGACGGATTTAAATGAAATTTAGTACAAAGAAAGTCTGGAGCCCGAGAAAGAACATAGGCTACTTTTTAACCGACTTCAAAAAAGGAGGAGTTCCACGCGGACGAAGTCGCGGGCAGAAGCTAGTAATAAATAAATATCTTTGGACAATTCACACCAATTTATCTAGTCCCGTTTAAAGCAAAGCTTGTACTATGGGTACTAGACAACGGATAAACATACATAAATACATATAAGACATCCAAGACTCAGGTACAGATGCCAGTGCTCATCACATTGACATCTGCCCCTAGCAGGATTCGAACCAGCAACCTCCGGTTTCGTAGTGTGGGCCTCTGACCACTTGACTTCATCATTTATCTGGCAAAATATTGAGTAGAAAGAATTAATAACTTCTCCTCTATAAAAGACTTCTGAAAGTGTAAAAAGAAACGATTTATTGTATACACGTGCCACGTCATACAAATTATTGTTTGCTGTGACAGAATGACTCCCATGGACACACTTTGAAAGAAAATGTCTGTAAATATACGTATAATGTAAGACATTTCCGGATACTTTTGAACACCAAATGATTTTATCTAATGAACGTTATAGAAGTTTTGGTATAACTAACAAACTTTGAACTATTGTCAACGTTAATTTATTAACTTCATCTATATTTAAGCGCAGTGTGATAAACATGTAATAGAAGATATTCTGTAAAAGAATTATTCAGTTTATATTTTATAAATGTCTGTCCAACAACGTAATTTTAAAGTATCGATATATTAATTTCGACAGAAAATCATTAGCCAAAATATACCAAGACTTCTACCGATGAAATGTGGTAATGACATGCATTCGCAGAAGTATGAATCCATTTTTAATAATGAAATGACATTTCATAACACATTATGCAATTAAGGATCAACTACGGGTTATAATAATTATTACTCACATGAAATGAGCTCTACACAGTCCTATGCGTACTAATACTTTAAATATCATTTTGGCACTCCAGAAGATTTTTATTAAGTTTAGTTTTTACCGAATTAACAATTGGTATGAAGACGATCTCAATTGGTTTGCTTCAAAACACTGTAACGTTCACATTCGTTTTATGAGTACTCAATATAAAACAATTTAATTGACTTGGTTTTAAGATTAAAGCGCCGTTACGATATAGTAAGGACTTCTTTAATAGTCTTCAAAAGAACTCAATTCAATTGGTTTGAAGACAAATAAGGTGTAATGAATGGCGAAAGTGATGTATTTATGGTTTTGAAGGCAAGGCTGGTAAATCAATTGGTTCAATAGCGGACCTATTGTGTAAAACCAAGTCTATTGAATTGCCATACCATAGAGGCGTCATGTGAATGTGAAAATTTTAGTGTTTAGAAGCAAACCAATTGGGATCATTATCAAACCAATTGCGACACCAGTGAACTGTTAGTAAATTGTTTTCTATGCATTAATTCAGTTTTACAACAGTGACTTTCATGTTCATTTTCCGTTTTGTTTTTTGTCATTTTAGCCGGAACTTTGTTAATTTCATTTCCATTGCAGTTTTACTCTTCATATTTGCCTTTTACTTTATGAAGCTTTAGTTGTAACCTTGACTTTGTCGTAGAATATGTTTGTAAAAAACTATGTTAACAGTTTGTTGAATAAAAAATTTAAAATGTGTTTGAAATTAAAAATGGACCAGAACGGTCCGGTAGCTAAATGTCGACAGATATTTTATTTTAAAATTTAACGTCTTTTAGGCTTTTGCAATATTTATTCATTCAAAAACAATACTTAGACAATTCTCAACAATTGATGTAGTCCCAAACTAAGCAAAGCTTGGAGAAGCTTGTACCTAATTAAAGGTGTGGGCTCGTGACGTCACTTTGTGGCGAAAAACGTCACAAGAAGCTTTATATTGTTTGATTATATAGGTATTTAGTATTTCACTTTACACATGACCATAATCAGAATCATTTATTTTGCTTAAAATGTGGTACAATTTTATAGAATGGTTTAGTATACCTATTGCTTTGTTCAACACATTTCACTAGAACCTAGCATTCAAAAAACAGGCTTAAATATAATTGTCATTTTTATAATTTAATTGATAATTGATAGCTGGTAGGAGTCAGTAGGAGATACATCCCTACTAATATTATAAATGCGAAAGTAACTCTGTCTGTCTGTCTGTTACGCTTTCACGCTAAAACTACTGGACCGATTTAAATGAAATTTGGTACAAAGAAAGTCTGGAGCCTGAGAAAGAACATAGGCTACTTATTAACCGACTGCGAAAAAGGAGGAGTTCCACGCGGACGAAGTCGCGGGCGGAAGCTAGTAAATAAATAAACCACTTCCAACTCCACTTAGTCTTTAGCACTCGGTTGTTTCTGCATTATAAATCCCCAGTTTTATTTCTTATAAATTAAAAGGCTTATTTAAAATCTTTGAATAAGCCGTCGCGTACTGAGGAAGGAAAATAAAAAGGTTTGCTTTTAATAAAGTGCTACGTAATCGCATTTTTCGCGTTGCGCTTCACACCCTGCAAAGATATTCTAGTTAGTCTAGGCATTTAGTTTATTAACTTAGTACCTACATTTTTTACCGACGGCCGTACTCATAATAATTTCTGATGCTTTCACAGTTTTGTATCGGAATAAATCAATGTATTGGATTTTACTAACGTATTTGGTTCGTGTTAGACTAACGTCTGCTACGTATATCAGAACTGCTCAATAGTACATTACGCACCGAGGCCAGTAAAATAAAAAATGTCTCAGATCACATGTAATTGTCGTCCGAGCCGGAGGCCGGAGGACGGAAATATTTTTCCGTCCTCCGGCCAGAAAGCGCCAACTTTGTGGCCGCTGCGCTAAATGAAATTGCCGCTTTCTGGCTTCGTCGAACAGAAAAATAGTATACTGACCTCGGCCAGTAAAATAAAAAAGCCTCAGATCACATTTTTGTCAACCTCGGCTTCGCCTCGGACGACAATTACCTACATGTGATCTGAGACATTTTTTATTTTACTGGCCTTGGTGCGTAATGTACTATTTATTCCTAAAATTTTATACAAATACTATCTCTATAGATCCTGTTGGGCACAACAAATTGTTTAGGCACTACTAAAATAGGTATGTACTTAACGTGACCAATTACTTTTAGACTCAAAACGGGACATTGCATTTGGTATATTTAGTTCGATTAACAGGTAGTTAATGATAAAAAAGCACTTTTTAACCATCGTCGCGAAAAACGACGAGGTGTTATAAGTTTGACGTATCTCTGTGTCTATGTGCATGAAAATCGGTTCAGACGTTTAATTGTTATTGAAGGTGAAAGTGGGGAAAACCAAATGTCTACAAATATACCCGAGCGAAGTATTAAATGAAAGAGAACTGCGTAAACATATTTTTTTGGAAAACGGGACAATTTGGCGTCCCGGAGATTATTTCGGGGACACCGGGACAAGTAGATACAAAACGGGACATATGGTCACGTTATATACACGCCTCTTACCAAAGTCAAAACTAAAAGCTCGCTCACGGTCGATAATGCCTCAGTCAGAACTCATAGTTCAGTATTAAACACTCACGTAGTTATCATTTGTATAGAAATCAGAATTACCTCTACGTGACATTCACCGTCTGGGGCGGATGAAGCTAAAGAAACTTATTCCGTATACACTTTATCATTTTAATCTTTACTTTTGGCAGGATGGAAGGAACTAAGACAAAACGCGTACGTAAGCGTTCATCTATACTAATATTATAAAGAGGAAAGGTTTGTTTGCTTGTTTGTTTGTTTGGATTGAATAGGCTCCTAAACAACTGGTCTGATTTGAAAAATCCTTTCACTGTTGGAAAGCTACACTATACCTGAGTAACATAGGCTATAAAAAAAGGGATCCGGGCGAAGCAGGGGCGGGTCGCTAGTTTGAATGTATAAATGTAAAAGTAATTATGTCTGTCGGTCTCGCTTTCACGCTAAAACTACTGAATAAATCAGATAATCTAGACACTTTTGATAGCCAAAAAAGGGGTCAAAGGGTGAAGTGTTGTAATAAGGAACTAATTCCACACGGACGAAATCGCGGGATAAAGCTAGTTAGTACGTAACATTATAAAGCTTCACCATGCGAGTTTTTGGCAGAAATAAACATATAATTTTAATAAATTAATAAATGAGAATGACGATTTTGTAATGAAAACGAAATTCTATGTGGTCGTCAGCTGTAGGTATTATTTAAAATTACATAACATTTATTTTTTCTTTTCTGAAACAAACAAAGAAGGACAAAGGCAAGCGCTTCTATTTAGGAGAATTTATACCATGACGTGACGTCACACGCCAGCACTCCCGAACTTTAAAATTGCTTATTTTTGTCATTTATTAGTTGTTTAGAAGAAAAAATACATGCCCATTATATCGCACACCTAGATCTAAAGGGATCTAACTCAAAAACCGGAAGATTTGAGTTATGCACACCATCGGATTCCAGCAAAACCCACCTACACTAAAACAGATTGCAGCTAATATAACTCTGCTAGCTTTATTATAAAAAGTATAAATTTATAATATAATCTAGCTTTATTATAAAAAGTATAAATTTATACAGAAAACTCATGCGTGCATATGGACATATTAATCAGTTTCTCGCCTCTCCTGAAAAAGTACCTTTTTTGAGTTAGCTCTCTTTAGATCTAGGTGTGCGATTTGTTTATAATATCGCACACCTAGATCTAAAGGGATCTATCTCAAAAACCGGAAGATTTGAGTTATGCACACCATCGGATTCCAGCAAAACCCACCTACACTAAAACAGATTGCAGCTAATATAACCCTGCTAGCTTTATTATAAAAAGTATAAATTTATACAGAAAACTCATGCGTACATATGGACATACTAGCTTCTGCCCGCGACTTCGTCTGCGTATGATTAGTATTTTACACTATATCGTTATAAAATACAGCCTATGTGTTATTCTGATGTATAAGCTATATTGTGGTAAAGTTTCATTCAAATCCATTCAGTAGTTTTTACGTGAAAGAGTAACAAACATCCATACATCCATACTTACAAACTTTCGCCTTTATAATAGTAGTAGGATTAATCAGTTTCTCGCCTCTCCTGAAAAAGTACCTTTTTTGAGCTCTCTTTAGATCTAGGTGTGCGATTTGTTTATAATATAGGTACTAGGACATAGACAATCAGTCGCCACGCCTATTGCTATCGAGACTTGGTTTTGAAACAGAAAGCCAGTAATAAACAACGGAATAGTCTGTTCAGAGGTACATTTGTTGTTAGTAGGTCGGGTAATTCAACGGTCAATAGGTTGATATAAAACAATGCTCGGTTATTTTTAAACCGGCTAAGGAAGCGTTAACTAAACAAAAGAAATTAAAACAGTCATAACTTTTATTCGCTTTTGATGTCGTCTCATCAGAAGGAACCCCGTTGATGTTTGTTCATTTCTTAATTATCGTGCGCAGCTTCCGATCATTTTTAGGGTTCCGTAGTGAGACACTGGTTTCTACTTCATAGATAATTCGTATTCATATTTCGTTCAATCTATATATCTATATATTATATATATATAAAAGAAAGTCGTGTTAGTTACACCGTTTATAACTCGAGAATGGCTGAACCGATTTGGCTGAAAATTGGCGGGGAGGTAGCTTAGAGTCAGGAAAAGGACATAGGATACTTTTCATCCCGATCCAGTAAAAAAAATATTTAGCTCATTTGTTAAAAATAGTATAACAAAACGCAACAATGACAGCTGTCAAATCGATTGATTAATGCCGCTACATTGCTTCTTTGCCGGGCGGGACGAAGTCTGCCGGGACCACTAGTCTATATATATAAAAGAAAGTCGTGTTAGTTACACCGTTTATAACTCGAGAACGGCTGAACCGATTTGGCTGAAAAAAGCTGGGGATGTAGCTCAGAGCCAGGAGAAGGACATAGGAAAAAATATTAAGCTGATTTGTTAAAAATAATATAACAAAACGCAACAATGACAACTGTCAAATCGACATTGCCGGGCGGGACGAAGTCTGCCACTAGTTATGTATAATATTAAATTAAACTCATGAGTACTGAACAATCAATTCAAAGGCCTGATAACAATGTTTAAAATTCCAACATTACTTTTTATCTTTTTTATTCAAATCTTCATACCCTCCCGCCATGACACCAGGACGCTTTTGACGACCGTTTTTGAATATCCTAACTACATTTTATTCGACTAAGGTAACATCAAACAGCCACATAGTTTAACAATTTACAACTTGACAGTCTCTTACTCATAATTTCTGATGCCTTCGCGGTTATTATACATTGGAATAAAACAACTTTAACATAACGTTAACGATTGAATTTAGCATAAGACTGATATAAGACTATGTCAGCTCAGTCGTGCTACGATTATGGAATCTGTAAAGGCTCTGAAACGTCAGCCAATAAAATAAAATACGCGAGTTAAATCCGTTAAAGTTTCTTACTCCTTGAAAGTATATTTTTAAGTGACTTAATAAGGAAATAACAAAACAATATCGTAAAAAATTATAAACAATTATAAAATAAAATTATATATAAAAAGGTTCGTTGACACGTAGTTTTTAATTGAATTAATAACTCTTATTGTTATGAATGTACTGTTAATATATGACTAGCTTCTGCGTGCGACTTCGTCTGACCGCGATGAGTATTTTACACAATATTGTTATAAGTTTATATGTTATTTAGATGTATAAGCTATATTGTAAAGTTTCATAAAAACCCATTCAGTTTTGCTTGAAAGAGAAACAAACATATATCCATCTTGTATATGTCTGGATGTATGTTTCTTAGAAACTTTTTTTTTTTCTTTGTAATTAGATTTTCTTTTGGAGTGCTCAGTATTGCAATGTAAATTTAAAAGTATTTTGTAAACTGAGAATAACCCTTTCTATCCTAGATTTGTTAGAAGGTAAATGTACCTTCTAACAAATCTAGGAAAGGGTTTGTTATTCTCTTGTTAGTACAATTTGTTTTCATCATTAGCCGTTCAGTCTTGTTTATCTTAGGAACTCTATTTTTTTAAATTTAAATGAAGTTATATTTTCCAGATTACAGGAAAATCTAAGAAACAGTCTCCACGGAAACTATGCACCTACTGTTCTTTTATATAATCCTTACTAATATTATAAATGCGAAAGTAACTCTGTCTGTCTGTCTGTCTGTCTGTTACGCTTTCACGCTAAAACTACTGAGCCGATTTAAATGAAATTTGGTACAAAGAAAGTCTGGTAAGAAAGAACATAGGCTACTTTTTAACCGACTGCAAAAAAGGAGGAGTTCCACGCGGACGTAGTCGCGGGCAGAAGCTAGTAAAATATAAGTCATTTCACAACGAGTGTAAACTGTAAACATTGCTTGAATTTGTAAAATGAAAATTGTAAAATCGGACAATGACCACGGAAAACCAAGAATCTTTTCTATACAATAACTTTTGTACACTTTGCGGTCCGGTGAATTGAACAAAGTAATATACCTAGTGTTTAGACCAATACAATAATGTTATTGAATTTATAGAAAAGCACATGGGGAAAACGAGTTCAGTTGGGGTAACGGTTATAAATATATCACACTCAGTATACACACAGGGGATGTTCATGTATTACGTAAGTACTATAGGGGCACGTGGTTGGGGCGCATTAATTTAATTTTAAACTATAATAATAATTTCTGATGCCTTCGCGGTTATTACACACTAGCGGCCCCGTCAGACGTCGTCCTGCCCGTCCGATTGTTTCGTCAAAGATCTGTCAGTCTTCTGTCACTTCTTCATAAGGCTTCATATTTTCCCCGTTTTTTACACATTTTCCACTGTTTCTTCGCTCCTATTGGTCGCAGCGTGATGTTATATAGCCTAAAGCCTTCCTCGATAAATGATCTATCCAACAATCCAAAAACTAGACTATTGTCAGCTCAGTCGTGCTACGATTATAAAGACTGTAAAGAATCCGAAACGTCAGCTAATAAAATAAAATAAAAATACGCGAGTTAAATCCGTTAATAGTTGTTTCATTCCAACTACTATATCGCCTAGAAATTGTAACGGAGTGAAATGTACAGTCCACTGACATTAAGTTGCACTTACAGTCCGTGTTAGTTTAAAACTTAAAAATGAATCAAAGCGAAAAAGACCGGACAAACGTTCTACGAGCGAGGACAGTTTCGTAGGAACCTTACTCTACGAGTGTATTCAGTGTTGCCAATTTAGCGATTTTGTCGCTAGAACTAGCGACTTTTCCTTAAGGCTTAGCGACCAAATAGTTTTGACGACAAAAATAGTTTAGCGACTTATCTGGCGACTTTTGGAGTACAAATTAAAACAGTTCTAGAGACAATAATACCTACATTTTTTATCAAATCGACGCAGAATTATTCAATGCCAAGAGATACATAATATGGAAAACGACAAACGCGATAGCGCACCAAATTCAAACTTTATTTAATTAAAGTTCCATTTGTATATCATTATGGCTATCACCGAACTTTTTATGGCTATGTTTTAGTTTTAGCGACTTTCTGGCGACTTTTGACTTTGAGTTTAGCGACTCCAATTTCTAGGAGTTGGCAACACTGAGTGTACTGGACATTGAAAAATGTAACGCACTGACGTGTACTCCACTCATGTAAGAGATGTGAAACGAACTTAACAAAACGGACTATCTTGTTTATTTGGTCTGTTACGACATTTCAGTTTCATACAGAAATTTATAGTAAAGTGCATTATGTACTATTACGTCTGAACTGACTTGAACGTCTCCGTTATAAAGAATACACCTTCCACGCTTCAGGTCTCTACGAGCGGTTTAGGCTCTTCGCATATTCGTCAGTCATTAAGGACAAAGTATTTTATATATCTATACTAATATTATAAAGCTGAAGAGTTTGTTCGTTTATTTGTTTGTTTGTTTGTTTCTAATGTTTGCTCTAATCTCAGGAACTACTGGTTCCAATTCAAAAATTCTATTTTTTTGTTGGATAGACCATTTATTGAGGAAGGCTTTAGGCTATATAACATCACGCTGCGACCAATAGGAGCGAAGAAACAGTGGAAAATGTGAAGCCTTATGAAGAAGTGACAGAAGACTTTGACAGATCTTTGACAAAACAATCGGACGGGCAGGACGACGTCTGCCGGGGCCGCTAGTATAATATACTAGCTGTCCGGCCTCGCACGGATCACTTTTTCTTATAGCCTATGTATATTTTCCAACAGTGGAAAATTTTTTCCAATCTGTCTAGTCGTTTAGGAGCCTATTCAATCCAAAAAAACAAACCTTTCCTTTTTATAATATTAGTATAGATATACTAGCTGTCCCGGCGAACTTCGTAACGCGTTTTTTGACAAACATAAATACTGTAGAAATATATAAGATTAGCTTCTGCCCGCGACTTCGTCCGCATGAAACTCCTCCTTTTTTGCAGTCGGTTAAAAAGTAGCCTATGTCCTTTCTCAGGCTCCAGACTTTCTTTGTACCAAATTTCATTAAAATCGGTCCAGTAATTTTAGCGTGAAAGCGTAACAGACAGACAGACAGACAGAGTTACTTTCGCATTTATAATATTAGTAGGGATTAGTAGGGATAGTAGTCTACAGTCTATTTTCTAATTCGCCTAAAGCTACGAATTCAACACGTTTGCAGTTTACATGTGTTTTGTATTGCAATTGATGTAGGAATTAAAATCGTAATAGTAAATACTTACAGTGAGTCAGTTTTAAAATGTTTCGTCATCGTACGCTACAGGTGGGCAATGTAACGTCCCGGACCGAATAGTAGTTTTAATGCTTTTTTATTGGACAGCTTTCTTCCGTTCTCAATTTGATTACGCGTGTGACGTCACTTTGGCGTTAACTGTTTGACACTGAGCAGTGACGTAGAAGGAATCTGTACATATCTATCTATACTAATATTATAAAGAGGAAAACTTTGTTTGGTTGTAATGAATAGGCTCCAAAACTGGACTGATTTGGAAAATTCTTTCAGTGTTGGAAAGCTACACTATTCTCGAGTGACATAGGCTATAAACAAAGGGGATCCGGGCGAAGCCGGGGCGGGCCGCTAGTAATATAATAAAGAGGAAATGTGTGTTTGTTTGGATTGAATAAGCTCTTAAACAGCTGGACTTATTTAAAAAATTCTTTCACTGTTGGGAAGCTACGTTCACCGTGAGTAACATAGGGTATAGAATATTTTGAAAACAATTAGGGATCCGCGCGAAGCCGCAGCGAACCGCTAGTATTATATAGAAGGAGAGTATTCAGTTTTAACCACGACGAATTTGAATATAACTCAAATTATAATAGGTTTTGTCTTCAATAAAAATAAATACTACACCCATATGGGTGATTTCACTGAATATTGAAGGAATAAGGTTTAAACTGGATTGATTCTGATAACATGTACGAGCGAAGTATGTTGTATCAAAAAGTAATTATTTATGAAAGTAGCTCATTTCCTCAATATTCAGAACTAGGGACTAATGGTCGTGACATCACATATCTATACTAATATTATAAAGCTGAAGAGTTTGTATGTTTGTTTGAACGCGCTAATCTCAGGAACTATTGGTTCGAATTTAACTTTTTTTGTTGGATAGACCATTTATCGAGGAAGGCTTTAGGCTATATAACATCACGCTGCGACCAATATGAGCGAAGAAACAGTGGAAAATGTGTAAAAAACGGGGAAAATATGAAGCCTTATGAAGAAGTGACAGTTAGAAGACTTTGACAGATCTTTGACGAAACAATCGGACGGACAGGACGACGTCTGCCGGGGCCGCTAGTGTAATATATTTAAAGTGGTTTTTATGACAATACAAGATGGCGCCATGTCGTAACTTTTTTTAATTTACAGGCAATTATTGTAACAGTTAAATAACGGTAATAAAATTTTACGCGATCGTTTAACATTACGTCTAATAGTTTCTGAGAAAATTAACTGACAGACAAACGAGTTCAAGTAATAATAAGGTGTATAGTTATTTAATTTCAATGTATAATAACCGCGAAGGCATCAGCAATTACAGTGAAACTTGTTTAAGAGGGACCTGGATAAGTGAAAAACCTCCATATCTGGAACACATGCTGAGGTCCCGGCACCTTGGCTATGAATTACCTCTGTTAGTAAGACAAAAGCAACCTCTTTATCTGGGATAAGTTATTTCTATTTTCTTGTCATAATTACCTCTTTAATTGAGAAGTCGCGTGTATTTATCTCTGTAACTGGGATAAAGTCAGTAGGTACACATAGGCTACCTCGGACCTCGGATGTCTCCTCTCTCTTTTGCCTACTCGCACTTCTCTAAATCGGCCCTTATATAACTTAGTTTTAATGCGGTTTCTCTATTAATCGGGTATTTATTTCAAAAAGACCGAAACGAGGACAAAGTCTTTATTATTACGAAAAAAAACTAAAATTAACGTCAGTGCCCGAATCAGTAAAATAATCTGCCTCCAACTTTTAATAATTTTGTAAACGTCAACAACGAATTATTAGTTTCAGGAGAACTGTATTTAAACCGCATTTTTGAAATTTTTTATAGAAAATAGTGAATTGTTTACAAAGTAAATACGTTGCTTTGTTGAATACACCTCTATAACAAAGATTACCTCTTTTCTTACCTCTGTTAATGAAACCCTCTGTAAATGAGACAGGTATTTTTTTATACCTAGATATCTGGGACACTGCGTAAATGGAATACCTCTTTAAGTGAGACTAATTTACAGGTCCCTTGGAAGACCCAGTTAACCAGGTTTCACTGTATTATAATAATAAGGGTTTAGGTTTTTTATTATAAGAAACCATACAAAAAATAAGTAATATTATATATAATTATTCCTAATACGTTGAGATAACTATACTTCACAGTTTCCATATTCGTAACACGAAGCTTACGATAATCTAACACTATAGTGTCAGGTAAGTCCGTTAGTGGTTTCATTCCAACTACCTAATAAGCGTCGGACCTATCCGCAGGGACCTTCTGTTCCCCTGCAACAAAATAGTCGTGTCAACACACCTCCTAACGGCCCGAGCCAGGGTGCGACCCCCTCCTTGGGGGGCCCTCGGTCGGTCAGGGCTAAAAACCCTAAACCCAACCCAAAATGCTAAAGAGTCTCCTTTCAGGAGTCTCGCCACCCGTCCGGTTTTGCAGTGAAGGCCCATTAGCTGGCCAACTGCGCTTCAGTATTCAGTTCGGAAAAAAAAAATCTATTACTTTTTAAAAATATACAGTGACATAGATATTTTTTTAGAAATATCACGTCTGATTGAATTTCCACGTTCAATGCTCATTTCAAAAGCATATTCATCTCGTGAAAACATTGAAAGTAAATAAATTTTATTTATTCGTCATGTTTTCACGTAGGTATTTTATTTTCCAATGCACAAAGTATTGTGAAAAAACGTGGATTTGTACCACTCGTTAGTTAAATGAAAATAGCATTTTTACGTTTACTTTTTTATATAGGAATTAGTTGTTGCCTGCGACTGCGCTTGCGTACTTTTTTGGTTTGGATTAATATTACTACATAGTATAAAACAAAGTCTCTTTTTCTGTCCCTATATCCCTATGTACGCTTAAATTTTTAAAACTACGCATCGGATTTTAATGCGGTTTCTTTTAATAGATAGAGTGATTAAAGAGGAAGGTTTATAGCACCCATGTGAAGCTGGGTCGGGTCGCTAGTTAATAAATAACCGAAATCCCTCCAAGAATGTTTATGCTATATTTTAAATAAATTGGACAAATAAATTACGTTGTCCCTTATCTTATTACCAATCTTAGTTTTGATTAAAATAATCCAGTCAGTGCATAGATTTTGTTTCCAATTAATATTTATTTTTAGTTAGATTTTTGATATTATACCTTACTAATATTATGAACGCTTCTTCGAATACGTGGATGTAAGGATGGCTGTCTGGGTGTATGAATGTTCCTCTTTCACGCAAAAACTACCGAATGTATTTTGATGAATCTTTATACTTCTGAGTAACATATAGGTAGGCTATATTTCATAACGATATTGTGTAAAATACTCATCGTGTGCAGACATAGTCGCGGGCAGAAGCTAGTATTTGAAAATTTTAGTAAATAAAATCGTATACCTACAATGGTTACTGATGTGTACCCTTGCGACCGCAGGCCGACCAGCCCGGGCTGTTTGTTTAATACTGAATCTACTGGTCTGGAAATCAAAATATACTGAACTATTTTTTTTGCGGTTCGTTACAGTTACATTTCACAGCCGGTTGTCCAGTGGTCAGAGCTACGAATAGGTACGTAGCGGGTTCGAATCCTGCTAAGAACGCCTAGTAATTTATCAACAGTTGTATGGGATAGTTTTTGTTCCTTTCGCGGTTATTAACTGGTGTATTTTATTTGTCGTTCACGTTGACAGTTCCCATATTCGCGACTGAGCTTTCACCAAAGTTTAAGCAAATAAAAAACGTGACTTAAATCAGTTTATGGTTTGGAATTAAACATCTAAATCCGTTCATAGTTGTTTCATTCCAAAAGCTCACGTTTTCATATTTCATTTCATTTGCTGACGTTTTGGATTCTTTACAGCTTCATTGTCAGCTCTTGCTATGATTTTGGAGACTGTAAAGAACGAAACGTTAGCAAATAAAATAAACATAAACATACGCGAGTTAAATCCGTTCATAGTTGTTTCAAACCAATGTGTAATAACCGCGAAGGCATCAGAAATTAGTTTTTTTTTTGTTGATTATGCACCGTTGATTCAGCCGGTTACATTGTCTTGTGTTATCAAGGCCAGCGTAGTGCTGTCAAGGGGTAGGCAGAGACTAAAGGCCTAAGAGCCCTTGAGGGCCTTTCGCGTCCTCTAGCGCTCTTTGTGTGGCCCCCCGTCTAGCCCCTACCAATCTATTGATTACTCATTTGGGACTTAATTTTTAGAGTTCTTTTGAACGTAGAAAATTATTAAAACGATCATAATAAAGGTATATATCGTACTAGCAATTTGTTAAACAAACGATTTTGAAATAATAATTTCAGATGCCTTCGCGGTTATTACACATATTAATAGGGTAGTTTTTCAAAATTTGTAATTTAAATATAAGGTAGTTTGCATAACTGTATAAATCACTTTAGCGTTAGACTATTGTCAGCTCAGTCGTGCTACGATTATGGAAACTGTAAAGAATCCGAAACGTCAGCTAATAAAATAAAATAAAAATACGCGAGTTAAATACGTTAATAGTTGTTGCATTCCAAAACGATTTTGAAGTTGGAATGAAACACTTATAAACGGATTTAACTCGTATTTTATTTTATTGGTCGTTTCGGAACTTATAGTTTCCATAATCGTAGCACAACTGAGCTATAGTCAATACATAATCAAAGATAAAAGTAATTTAGATTAATAAAAAACTAATGGTATCGAACCAAAAATATCGATTGATTGAAAAATCATGACATCTGATAATATTTTGTACGGAACCGTTGCTCTGTGCATTGACACCGTCTCTTCAAAGGTCTTTGACTCTATGGGCTGTGGTTTAAGAGGGTATTCTAATCAATGTGATATCTACATCGATATTATATCCACATAATAAGTAGGTATACATAATAATATCACAACCACATTATGTGATTTTTAAAATAATGTTATTTTCTGAATACGTGTTCTCATATCTATACCTACTTAATATTATAAAGCTGAAGAGTTTGTTTGTTTGTTTGAACGAGTTAATCTCAGGAACCATTTATCGAGGAAGGCTTTAGGCTATATAACATCAGGCTGCGACCAATAGGAGCGAAGAAATAGTGGAAAATGTGTAAAAAACGGGGAAAATTATTATATGAAGAATAACTATTCCACGCGGACGAAGTCGCGGGCACAGCTATTTGATAATCTTTGCTAATCAGTACTATAATAGTATAAACGCTAAAGTTTCTATGAATGTTTGAATGTTGTAAGTATGTATATAAGGATGGATACTTGTGCCGTTCTTCTAATATCAAAATAAGTCACAAAATCCCTACTTAATATTATAAATGCGAAAGTAACTCTGTCTGTCTGTCTGTTACGCTTTCACGCTAAAACTACTGGACCGATTTAAATGAAATTTGGTACAAAGAAAGTCTGGAGCTTGAGAAAGGACATAGGCTACTTTTTAACCGACTGCAAAAAAGGAGGAGTTCCACGCGAAAGAAGTCGCGGGCAGAAGCTAGTAGTATTATAAACGCAAAAGTTTGTAAGAATGTTTGAATGTTGCAAGTATGTATATAAGTATGGATACTGGATGTTGCGCCGTTCTTCTAATATCAAAATAAGTGACAAAATGTGATTATAATTTTAAAAAATTGCATTGTTTTTCAATACAATTTAATAAATACTAAAATTACGTACAAGTAGGGCACATAAGTCAATCCCGAAAGTGTACATAAGTATTAATTTTCTATACAAAAAATGATTTAAGATCGACTTATATGTGAGAAGAGCTTTTTTCACGCAAATAAAACAGCAGTAAAGTATGAACACAGCGCATACACACGCAGTGGTTCACTATTAAAACAAGCCAAATTAAATCGTTATAAGACTACTAGCTTCTGCCCGCGACTTCGTCCGCGTGAAACTCCTCCTTTTTTGCAGTCGGTTAAAAAGTAGCCTATGTCCTTTCTCAGGCTACAGACTTTCTTTGTACCAAATTTCATTTAAATCAGTCCAGTAGTTTTAGCGTGAAAGCGTAACAGACAGACAGACAGACAGAGTTACTTTCGCATTTATAATATTAGTAAGGATTGTCAGCTCAGTCGGGGTACGATTATGGAATCTGTAAAGGTTCAGAAACGTCAGCCAATAAAATAAAATTACGCTAGTTAAATCCGGTTAAAGTTGTTTCATTCCAATGTATAATAACCGCGAAGGAATCAGAAATTATTAATTTTTTTTATTTATGTCACCAATTTTATAACAAATACCTAACTAAATGGCTCATTCAACTTAATACCGCGATTTGGAGATTTTTTTTTCTTTTTTTTTTACCACATACCTTTAATGGACTTCCACAAATATTTCTAAACATAGCTGCATAGTTATCTATACTAATATTATAAAGCTGAAGAGTTTGTTTGTTTGAACACACTAATCTCAGGAACTACTGGTTCGAATTCAAAAAATCTTTTTTGTTAGATAGACCATTTATCGAGGAAGACTTTAGGCTATATAACACCACGCTGTGACCAATAGGAGCGAAGACACAGTGGAAAATGTGTAAAAAACGGGGAACTTATGAAGCCTTATGAAGAATTACTATTCCACGGGGACGAAGTCGCGGGCACAGCTAGTAAGTTATAAGGATTATTGAAAAATAAAATTCACACCCAAAGGGGTTGAAAGGGGGGTATTTTAGAAATACTTCATATGTAGGCGCGGTTTTTGTAGTTTTTATTATTTTCTGTGTAACCTCTGTGAGTTATAGTATTGTATTACTACAGGGGCAGGCGGTGCCGCGGTGAATCGCTCAGCACGCACTATGGTTTATTTGTTTTATCTGATGTTATGTAAAATATTGATGTAGTAAGCAGGTGGCTAACGTTAATTTAAAATATTAATACCGGTCAAGTGCGAGATAAAAATAAACATACATTTTTACGTGAGAATTTCTCTCAGTTTTATTTTTGTACTGTCGATTATGATCCTGTACTTTTTAAAACATTTTTTAATATTATTTTAAGATTCATTATAAAACATTATGTTTAAAATTATAAAAAACATTATTTCATAGAATGATTTAAGAGAGTAAGCCATAGACAACTGTGAAAATATCGCTAGGGGCTTTTCTATATAACACTAGCTTCTGCCAGCGACTAAGTCTGCGCGCAAAAAGGCTTAAGCTTAAGCTTAGGGGGTTAATATTCAAAAATATTTTACATGTTCCATGACTTCCAAAGAAGAACTCTCACACTGAATTTTATTCGATTAACTTCAAAAACGGCAAAGTTTACCAACCCCCGTTTAATCCTACTAGGGGTGAACTGATTTCAAAAATTCTTTCACTGTTGGAAACCTACACTATTCCCGAGTGACATAGGCTATAAAAAAGGGAACCGGGCGAAGCCGGGGCGGGCCGCTAGTGTTATATATAAGGAACTTTCAAGTTTCTAACCCTTATAGTTTAGCAGGAAAAACGCAGGGTTGGTACATCAGTCAGTCATTTGGTCAGCTTTCGCTTATATAGTTTTACATTAGATTCTACCTCTTATTATCCCTACTAATATTATAAATGCGAAAGTAACTCTGTCTGTCTGTCTGTCTGTTACGCTTTCACGCTAAAACTACTGGACCGATTTAAATGAAATTTGGTACAGAGAAAGTCTGGACCCTGAGAAAAAAACTTAGGCTACTTTTTAACCGACTGCAAAAAAGGAGGAGTTCCACGCGGACGAAGTCGCGGGCAGAAGCTAGTATATTATATATATTATGCCTTATGACATCACCGCCGTAATGAGGCAAAAACATTTTTATACGAGCGCTCAGTAAATAGACTTACATCTAATGTGGGTAGGAGAATGATAGGACATATTATGTTGCCTTTCGCGAAGGCTAGTTCCATGGCCTTGGCCGTAATAATAACTCATACTCGTATCTATGTCATGTTCAATCTTTGCTGGCTTCATAGGAATTCACCTTAAGCTCTTTTGTATTAGAAGTTTTAAAAGACAAAGGCGTAATGGCTTTAACCACGTAAGCTGTCGGCCTTTGTGTAAGATATGAAGACTTGTTTGTCGCGAGCTTTGTTATCATTATAATATAATGTTACAAAAAAAAATAATAACAAACCCCCGATATAAAAACCTAAAAGCCCTCTTAAAAGCATAACAATAATGAAACTTAATATTAGTTAGGTACGTAAGTGTTAATATTTTTACAAAACTTTAGGTTTCGTTAGATTGTAAATATCAAGTGGGTACTGTAAAGTTTCACCTCAGTGAGGAACTTAAGAACAGTCCCGATATACTCATCTTTGAAACAAAAAAAAAACAGTATCAATATCGGTCCATGCGTTAGGAAGCTATGATGCCACAGACAGACACACACACACACACGCACACACACACGCAGTCAGACACGTCAAACTTATAACATCCCATTGGAATGAAACAACTATTAACGGATTTAACTCGCGTATTTTTATTTTATTTTATTAGCTGACGTTTCGGATTCTTTACAGTTTCCATAATCGTAGCACGACTGAGCTGACAATAGTCTAACGCTAAAGTGATTTATACAGTTATAACATCCCGTTTTTTGCGTCGGGGGTTAAAAACACAAATCATTTATTAGTGAATAAGTAAGAACCTTTACACGTCAGATGAGTCTACTTAAGTTTATGAAACATAAAATTTAAATTTATATCAATATGAACCATAATAAATCACTTTAAAATGGCAGCCGTGTAACTTAAAGGCAAGTTCGCACCCGTCGACCGACGTCGATGAAAGACTTCGTATAACAGGACGATTTTACCAACGACCACTTTAATCTTTAACCTTAGATAAAATATCAAATACTAGCGGTCCCGGCAGACTTCGTCCCGCCCGGCAAAGAATCGATTTAAATATCCTATGTCCTTTTCCTGGTTTTGAGCTACATCCCCAGCAATTTTCAGCTAATTCGGTTAAGCCGTTCTTGTCGGAATAACTAACACGACTTTCTTTTATAAAGATAGATTAGCGGTCCCGGCAGACGTCATCCTGCCCGTTCGAAATTCAAATTAGGTAACTTTAGTTAGACAACGTTTGTATGGGAAAAGAAAAGGGCTGTTTTTAGGGTTTTCCCGGCAATTATTCGATTTTTTCTCGCCGTAAGAACCACCCATGGACTTCAACGAACATTTAAAAAAAACAATTGGCCGGATTTAACTCGCGTATTTTTATTTGATTTTATTCGCTGACGTTTCGGATTCTTTACAGTTTCTATAATCGTAGCACGAGTTGTGTAAAAAACGGGGAAAATAACTATTCCACGCGGACGAAGTCGCTGGCAGAAGCTAGTGTGTAATAACCGCGAAGGCATCAGAAATTATTATACCTTTCACTGTTAAATAAATAATGGCTGCAGTAAACCTATAACGTAAAGCAAGTAATAAAGATACAATTAATTAGTTGGTTTTCTCGTCGCTAGACATGTTTACCGAGTCATTACAAGTTTCCCAACAGACTAGTTCAATCACCGTGAACAAGGATGCTGACAAACAGACAGCTGACGGCACAAAGCTCCGGAAGGCATACACGGCATCGTGAATACATCACGGCACTTTTCAACCGATTTCTGGACCTGACGTTCAACACAAAACCTGACAAGAGATTGACTTGCCTTTGTAGCTCTTATTTTTATTTTTTTTTACTAAAAAAATGTAGTATTCGGAAATGTTTAGAATGCCCGCTGCACTGTTTTTTGGCGGTTCTCAGTTTTGTCTTTTTTATAACTAACCTAGCTTCTGCCCGCGACTTCGTCTGCTCACGAGTACTTTACATATCGTTACTAAATATATACACAAAATTTTGTAATACTACCCTATTCTAAATTTTTGTAATTTAGATATAAGGTAGTTTGCATAACTGTATAAACCACTTTAGCGTTAGACTATTTAATAGTCAGCTCAGGTGTTCAGCGAGTTTATGAAAATCAATCGAGATTCTCGAAATTGCCGAGATCTCGCGAGATTAATGTTTTGTGTTTATTTCTTTCAAGAAATAACAATATTTTAATAAACGAGGAAAATAATAATAATAACTTTAAGTACCTATGTATTATAAAAACATTTATTTTCACGATTTTTTTCAAGATTTTTTTATGCATTCAACATAGATTGACTACTTAAGTAGTATACTTCATCATCATCAAATAACTATATAAAAAAAACAGAATCAAAATCGGTTCATGCGTTAGGGAGCTATGATGCCACAGACAGACACACACACACACACACACACAGACAGACAGACACGTCAAACTTATAACACCCCGTCGTTTTTTCGTCGGGGGTTAATAAATTATATGAACCAAAACTTCAGTTATCTATTAAACTGAGATATCATTATTAACAATGAAATAACAAACTATATCTACTCAGTACATACAGTAGAACATCGAGAATTACAGATTAATAATTAACAAAATATACCAATCAAATGAAATATTTGTTCAATTAAAATCACAAGTCACTATATTACGATGTAAGAATTACTGTCGCGCTTCGAATTTATTCCGTTTTTATACTCCAGTACAATCTCGTTAATCTCGCGAGATCTCGCCCATTTTTGGACCGAGATCAATCTCGCTTAAAAACTCCGAGATCTCGCAAAAACGAGATCTCGCGAGAACGAGATTGCATTCCCTACTAGTAAGTGCATAGACTAGCGTGGATTACCTTGCGTGGCTAACGCGGCCGGGTTGCCGTGGTAATTGAATTAAGGACTGGATCAGGATCAAGTCAGGTTATCTGGGTACCTAGACTAGATTAACTGTGTTGCTAGCCAGCAAATTACAGTCTATACCTAGATGATTTTACATCTTTTTCAGCGCCCGTGGATAATAACCGACACGCTACCAACGAAAACAGAAATTGTACTGTGTAACAATTTAAGTGCGTGTAGAGTCTGCTACGAATATAGTTGCTGTAAAATTATCCAAACGTCGATATGTATGTATTGCCGGTTATAATAATGGACTGTTACCTGAAATTAAGACTTTACCACGTTACCTGAACTTCTATTATTATTATTAACTAGCGGCCCCGGCAGACGTCGTCCTGCCCGTCCGATTGTTTCGACAAAGTCTTCTGTCACTTCTTTATGAGGCTTCATATTTTCCCCGTTTTTTACACATTTTCCACTGTTTCTTCGCTCCTATTGGTCGCCACGTGATGTTATATAGCCTAAAGCCTTCCTCGATAAATGGTCTATCCAACAAAAAAATATTTTTTGATTTCGAACCAGTAGTTCCTGAGATTAGCGCAAACAAACAAACAAACAAACTCTTCAGCTTTATAATATTAGTATATTAGTATAGAAGTATAGATGTTACAAGGTTACTATAAATTATAACTATGTATAATGAAATATGTTGTCAAAAGATAAGAAAAAGAAACAAAAGAACGAACACTTCGCACATGTTTCTGTTTTTACCCCCTTTTCATCCCCTTAGGTTTTAAATTCCCAAATACTTTGAAGCACATTCTCAGTAGGTACACATTGAAAATTATTTTACAAAACTTTGTGCATCAAAATTTCAGAAAATCCATTACCGGATTAAAGTTTCATACAAACTTTTACCTCCTGTTTGGTGGAGGATTTCCAAAAACGTCACGTAATAAAATATCTCTATTTCATTAATTTATTTCATCATAATTTTAAGCTTTTGTCATTTCAACTATGAGTGGATATAATTTCATAGTTTGATAAAACTGTCACTATGTGAATATAAATAAAAAGATTTTTTTTGATTCGGTGCTTTGTGCTTTTATCATTATACGAGTATATGTAAAAATACTTGAAACTTTATGTATATCAATGACAGAAGCACAAAACGAAACCTGGCTTGCACCTGTCAAAGTCAAATCAGAGCTAAAAAAACGTCAAAAGCTATTCACGTTTCGATAAAGTATCAATTGATGCGAGCCTCTGTTAATCAAATATCGATGTTACATTTCGCAAAAAAATATTTTCATAGACACGAGTGCCATAGAATCCGTTATCGGTTTAAAACAATAACAAAAATGTTATTTTTTATCTCGCGAAACACCACCTAGCGAGTATTGCTTTGTTGTTTTCATAACAACTTTTAATTGGTGGATTTGGCTATGTTTCGGATACGTGAGCCAAAAATATTTTTAGTTCGCAAAAAAAAAAGTGTTAGAGTTTTGCAATAGTTAAAGGGAAAAGGTTTTTAATGACACCCAGGTGTATCGCTGTAAGCCTGTATTAACTATGGCAGACAGAAAGCATAAAAAGTAAATAAATAGGTCGTTACTGTAATAAAATAAAGACATACTTACTCGTATACGTAAAGGCCGTCCGCACTATTACTACGCGCGTGCGACAGAGACAAATAGAAAAAGGACAACGTCCGTTTTTCGCTGTGCTCCGCGACCGTCCTTTATAAAAAAGTAGCTGACTCAATGACTGACACCATCAACGCAAGACCTAAATTTACCATAAGGGTTAACTTGAAATTTTGAAGTCTCATTTCATAACGTAGCAATAAAAAGTATTTTTGAAAATTCACCCCCAAAAGAGTAAAAAAGGGATGCTTAACGTGCGCAGACAATCGCGGGCAAAAGTCATCAATAAATGGTAATTCAATGACCTGCGCAACATTTGAAAATGATCCATCATCCGTCATTTATGCCGAAATAGCAAATTACACACATAAATAGCAACACGTCAATGTGTATCAAGTATTTCACATAGGGTTTCTGCTCGAGATTTCTCGAAGCGGGAATTCCCGGGAAATCTGGCCTAACTCGAGACGGGAAAAATGGCGTCGAGAAGTCGAGAAGTCGAGAAATCGCACATCAAAATAATCACGCGTCAATTTTAGATTAAAATGGCCTTCCGTAACACTTTTTCAACGCGTTCTCCTTCACGCTAGTTCCTTGGATTTGGCCGATCCCGATTTTGACTAGGTACCTACTTCCCCCGCTCGCCCCCCTTACTTTATTGTAGGTTTTTGTTTAATGAAAAATATCAAGTTGATTATTTAAGATTTGCTGTGTTACGAGATTAAGACTGAAAGACGATTTATTAGTTTGTTGCTAAACTTCCTAATTATTTAATTTTCTTGATTATTTGGATACTATTTCTATCTCCCAACAGTCGTAATACCCAAAGTAATAAATGGGTTGTATCTCTAATCATTAATATAAGATTATTAAGTGTTCAAAACATGTCAATATCTTATATATAAAATTCTCGTGTCACAATGTTCGTTCCCGTACTCCTCCAAAACGGCTTGACCGATTCTCATGAAATTTTGTGAGCATATTGAGTAGGTCTGATAATCGGCCAACATCTATTTTTCATACCCCTTGGTGATAAGGGTTTAAAGAAAAATGTTAAGGGGCCGGGCGGGACGAAGTCTGTCGGGACCGCTAGTAGGTATGTATAAACTCTTCTAGAACTACGCAGGGTTTACAGGGGAAGATGCAGAAGAAAATACAGTATTAGGTATATTATTTTAGTCTTTCAAGTCAAGGTTCTCATTTATATTGTTATTAGTTTGATGATTATAATACAATGTTCAGTGCAATCTCAAATGCCAATTATTAAAAAAGCAATGTCATTAAGTCTATTATTTTTTTATTAAGTGTGTCTAAGTATTATGTATGAGTCGCGAGTAGGTAGTAGTAGGTACATTTAGTTGGTAATCAAAAAATAGCGATGTTAATGAATTTGAAGTGTTTTTTTCGCCTTATATTCAAGATTTGTAAATTTCTCGAGATCCCGGGAATTCCCGGGAATTTTTAGTCGAGAAATCTCGTGCCCCGAGAAAAAAAATAGGTCGAGAAATCAGAAACCCTAATTTCACAGCAAACAGAGGCGCGTTTTGGACACATATTTGGCAAAATCACGGTGCATTATAATTTGTGATGCTGTCGCGGTAATTGCACGATGACAACTATAAAGGATTTCCTCGCTTATTTCATTTTAATTAGACTAGTCTGTATGGCTTCGAATAAAGGAACTGTTTTAGGAACCTTAGCAAATTATATAAATACGCGAGTTAAATCCTTACTAATATTATAAATGCGAAAGTAACTCTGTCTGTCTGTCTGTTACGCTTTCACGCTAAAACTACTGGACCGATTTAAATGAAATTTGGTACAAAGAAAGTCTGGAGCCTGAGAAAGGACATAGGCTACTTTTTAACCGACTGCAAAAAAGGAGGAGTTCCACGCGGACGAAGTCGCGGGCAGAAGCTAGTATGTTATAGTTTATTAATTCATGTAACAGTCACTTTTCTAAAATAAAAACATAGTTTAACTTTAACTATAATACAGATGACGACTAGAAAAAATCGAAATTCAGTTTAGTCGGTCAGTTTAATAATTAAAAAATGTCGGTCACGTATTTTTTCTTCTCTCAATCGAACAATTAATATTATCACTTAAAAAGAACGCCGCGATTTTTATGAAATTCTGTGTACATATAGGTAGCCTCTCAAAAGTTTTCTTTTTTATTTATTTTTTTGTGATTCAGCATTTATAAACCCTAAATTTTACTCTTCTATCCTCAACCTCTAATTTAAAAAAAAGCTCATTTAACTCGTCGAGAGCGTTGAAGCTAACACAAAGCCTTGTCTCTGCTTAAGACTATCGTCAGCTCAGTCGGCTACCAATAAAGTATCGAAACATCAGCGAGGCTATGATGAATTGTCGAGTCGACATCTCGTCATGTCGATATCGTCTTATTCTCGCGATGATCTGTCAAAAATCAACGTTGTCGACAACGAGAAATCTTGTCATGTCGATGTCGTCTCTTATTTCTACATGTCGATAACAAAATAATATCGTAACGACGAACCTTTTACTTCACAACATGTTGTCGACAGTTCATAATAGGCTCGGAGCAAACAAAATAAAACACGCGTGTTGGGGAACGTAGCGACAGAGACGATTTAAGACACAGCTTCCTTGAAACTCGTTTAATGACAGATTGGAACAAACACTAAGACTAGACCAACAAAAGAACAAAATAACAAAAAAAAATATGAAAAAGTAGTGTTCCTGTCATCAACAATGTGAGTTAAATCCCTTGTAATTATAACATTCCAACGACACACACACAATTGTTTCGAATATCGGCCCTATTGAACTTGACCTATTTAAGGGCACTTATCCGCTTTGGTTACGGGGACTCGGGCTGTTAGGTAGCAACCTTGGCCTCTCGAATAGAACCTAGGCTCTCAAAGGGTTAACGGTAGACTAAACTAATCTAAAGTGCTTGATACAAGTTGATGAGATACAGAGATACTCTAGAGCTTAGGTATATATCGCATCCGTAGATCTAAAGGGAGCTAACTCAAAAAAAGTAACTTTTTCGGGAGAGGCAAAATTGTTGTAAGGAATCGGATCCTTTTTTTTTAGCGTGTGTTTAAAAAAAATCTTCAGATTTTTGAGTTAGCTCCCTTTAGATCTAGGTGTGCGATATATACGCCTCGGAATATATAGCTTAGTAACGCTTGATACACAATATAATTTTAGAGCGACCCTTTTGATATTATTTTATTATAATAAGGGTCTGGAAAGTAATCAATAAATTACCAAACAGTATCATAACTGCTAGATAGTTGCAAAATTTAAAATATGAGAATTTTTATAATAAACTAGCTGACCCGGCGAACTTCCTACCGCCCTATAGATTAGATTAGATTAGATTTATTTATTTCCCAAAATTCATACAATATAATTACATTTATTATTATGTCAAATTACATGTACTCATATTGAGATCGTCAAAATATAATCAAGTTTTTTTTTCTTACGTAAGAACCTTCTCCTAATAATAACAAATGCAACAAAAAAATAATTAGTGAAATCGGTCCAGCCGTTCACGCGTGATGTCGTGACAACAGAAAACGGGTTTCATTTTTATATATAGGTACTTACCTATATATATAGATAGATTCTAGATTGGCAAGCGGATACGCTGAATTATTGAGTAATGTAATTTTGATTTCATAAAAATTTATAAATTTGAGGTAACATAATTATAACGATTACCTACATAGGAATATTCGAAACTAAATATAGTAAACTAAATAACAAGTGAAAAGTAAATTAATTTCCAAGCATGTTGTATAACTCAAGATATTACAATAATTATAATTGTTGGTGATATTTTTATTCGTCATTCGATGGGCTTTGACTCTCTCGAGAATAAATCCTCAATATCTATATCTATACTAATATTATAAAGAGGAAAAACTTGTACCTATTTTTGTATGTTTGTAATGAATAGGCTCAAAAACTACCGGACCGATGTTAATAATTCTTTCACTGTTGGGAAGATACTTTCACCCTGAGTAACATAGGCTATAGAATTTTGAAAAAAAATTGGGACTTGTGCGAAGCCGCTAGTAATATAATAAAGAGGAAAGGTTTGTTTGTTTGTTAATTTGAATAGGCTCCAAAACTACTGGATTTGAAAAAATTGCTAATCCCTACTAATATTATAAATGTGAAAATAACTCTGTCTGTCTGTCTGTCTGTTACGCTTTCACGCTAAAACTACTGGACCGATTTAAATGAAATTTGGTACAATGAAAGTCTGGAGCCTGAGAAAGGACATAGGCTACTTTTTAACCGACTGCAAAAAAGGAGGAGATCCACGCGGACAAAGTCGCGGGCAGAAGCTAGTATTTATATAAAGGAATAACTATAACGGTTAAGAATCATAACAACCGTGAAACAAAACAACGCAATGAGTACAATTCCATTGAAAACCATCCAATCGTATATATCTTAAGTGAACATACGGGTGTTGGGAAGCTCTTTGACAGCTTAAAGCTGCTTTGGAGTGGATAAAATCGTGTTATAATGCACTTCACTCGCACTAGGGTGGTGTTATAGAAATCATTTCTATCTACGTGAAGAAGAAGAAAATCCGATTAGATTTTTATTCATATCCTAATTAATATTATAAATGCGAAAGTTACTATGTCTGTCTCGCTTTGACGCTAAAACTACTGAACCGATTTAAATGAATAGATAAAAAAACAAATGGATATATAAATGTACATATAATAATATAATGGCGGTAAATAATAAATACGCCTCTGCTTTCTATTTAATTAAAAATAAAAGCTTGTAAAATCTGCGCCAGCCGCGGCCATTTTATTATAGAAATGAAATGCATGAATACAATTTTTAAATTTAAAATATTGTAAATTTTAACAATGTGTTTTTTGAATATTGCGAATATGAGCGAATGAAATAAAATAGTTGTTTTTAACTAGCGCTCCCGGCAGACGTCGTCTTGCCCGTTCGATTGTCATAATAATATTATTTATTATTTGTTAACAAACATGGTTCAGCGTTGCAGATGAATTGGACTAAATAAAATCATTCATATTGACACAAAATATTTGCAATGATCACCACATTTACAAAAAAGTCACAAAATATATAACAAACTAGCTGTGCCCGCGACTTCGTCCGCGTGGAATAGTTATATAGGCTTCATATTTTCCCCTTTTTTTACACATTTCCAATGTTTCTTCGCTCCTGTTGGTCGCAGCGTGATGGTAGCTTAAAGCGTTCCTCGATAAATGGTCTATCCAACAATAAAATATTTTTTTCAATTCGAACCAGTAGTTCCTGAGATTAGCGCGTTCAAACAAACGAACAAACAAACATACTCTTCAGCTTTATAATATTAAATTAGTATAGATATATAAATACTAGGTAAATGCTTGATTTTTTTTTGTGTATTTTCTATACTATTTTTTCGGCGTTATAAAAAAAATTAGGTACCTTAATACCTACCTACCTAATACATATTTATATTATATTTTGAAATCGCTTCGTCGAAAATCGTCCTGACGATTTCCATGAAAATCTACAATATTATGATTTACCGAGGGGCGACAATTAGATTTACAGAAACCTAGTCGTTTCTGGGAAATCACACTCTACCACTCTCCAATATTTCGTTTGTGATAGACGATAGGTAGCATTCCACCTCAAAAACGACACAACGCATTCTCTATAGTAGTGTATTACATCGGTTAATGTTAGTACTAAGTAGGAAATAATAAAATTAATATAGATAAAATACGATTTAAGATAACGTAATTTTACCCAAGATTATAACCGGCCAGAATTATTTAACCCGCGCATTAATAACTTTACGAACCTAACCTTTTTCAATAATTAAATTTACTGCTCGATTTTCTATGGTTCAAAACGAAAATATGAAACAAATTTTACTGTCTACAGAATTTTACAAAAGTGTAGAATATTCTTAAGAAGATTCTTAGTCTAAACACAGTCTAACTTGACGACGTTTATTCGAGCAGCTCAAACACATTTGAATTTACAAACAATACAGTGAAGCATATTGTGTAAAAAGCCAGACTTGGTTCTAAATGCAATGTCTTTACAGCAGACGGGAACCCTCCCCCGGCCGCCCCCGGGACCTTCTATCGACCGCGGATCCGTAGGCCGTACCTACCGAGCCAACCTCCAAAGGATAATGCTTCTGTCACTAAATTTTGGGTGTTGGTTTGCACAAAATGTAACATCTCGATTGCTATAGCAACGAGGCGTTTTTTAATTGACAGATTCAAGCGCGCTTGTGGGCTTGGACGTTTTTTTACAAGAAATTTATACTAATTTTCAACCACTATTTGGATACTAAAATAAAATACTTCTTCTCGTTGAAAGTATATTCTAAAAGTTGACTTAATAATAAAATGAAACACAATATCATAAAAATCATAAACAATTATAAAATATAAATTTTATATAAAAAATGAGAGACTGGCCTGTGATTGGTGGTACATGACAGCTAGACCTTATTCTACACTAGCGCATCTAGCGGATTTCTGACACGCGGTGGCCCTCATTAATAATTAGTATCAATTAGTCTATACAATCACTTGTTTCGAAGCATTTGGGAGACTGTCATTTGGCCAAAATGGAATGTCACAGTTAATTGTCAAACCATCAGCATTATCGCACTTATAACATAATATGCTGTAAAGCCCTCGTAAAATTAGGCAAAAAGATAAGATTAGCTCAAACACATAATATTCTTATCGATTGTGCTATGTTGATATGCAATTAAGGGTTTTCGTGTCCAATACTGAAACAGAGGGATTAGTGGTTTGATTAAATCACTAGACATGTGATATTCTACATTTGCTAACGCTATAGAATAGAATAATACGGATTTGACATGAGCAAGCGAAAACTGGCTTACGAATATACAAGCTTTGCTGTTTGATTAGATTAATTCGTAATCTATACTAATATTATAAAGCTGAAGAGTTTGTTTGTTTGTTTGAACGCACTAATCTCAGGAACTACTGGTTCGAATTCAAAAATTCTTTTTTTTGTTGGATAGAACATTTATCGAGGAAGGTTTTAGGCTATATAACATCACGCTGCGACCAATAGGAGCGAAGAAACAGTGGAAAATGTATAAAAAACGGGGAAAATATGAAGCCTTATGAAGAATTACCTACTATTCATTAAGTGACGGCAGACGTCGTCCTGCTCGTCCGATTGTTTCGTCAAAGATCTGTCAAAGTCTTCTAACTGTCACTTAATGAATAGTAATTCTTCATAAGGCTTCATATTTTCCCCGTATTTTTACACATTTTCCACTGTTTCTTCGTTCCTATTGGTCCCAGCGTGATGTTATATAGCCTATAGCCTTCCTCGATAAATGCTCTATCCAACAAAAAAAAAAAGAATTTTTGAATTCGAACCAGTAGTTCCTGAGATTAGCGCGTTCAAACAAACAAACAAACAAACTCTTCAGCCTTATAATATTAGTATAGATTGTAATGAAACAACTATGGACGGATTTAACATAAGACTATTGTCAGCTCAGTCGTGCTACGATTATGAAATCTGTATAGGCTCACAAACGCCAATAAAATACGCGAGTTAAATCCGTCCATAGTTGTTTCTATCCAAAATATAATATGTAATACTGCGTCTCGCTAGCCATGTAGAATCTGAAACCTCACTACGGGTGGACAAGCGAGGATTAATCACTTCTAACAATAATATCGACAATAATCGATAGATATTCACGAAACCAATATGCGACCACAAGTCAATCTCAAATTTGTGATTAACTTGGTCAGTAATTTCATGCTGGTGGTCTGATATTAATTATATACTAGATGTTATAATTACAAACATGGAATATACTAGGTCAAATTAATATCACAATATACGATCATAATTATGTCAAGTGTTCCTATATTTAATGCCACAACTCAAATTGCTTAGGCTCTCTCGATAATGTTAATCCATTGTATTTTCTCTATGCTATCTTATCTTTGTTTTATCTTATCCTATATATATATATATATATATACTAGCTTCTGCCCGCGACTTCGTCCGCGTGGAACTCGTCCTTTTTTGCAGCCGGTTCCTTTCTGAAGCTCCAGACTTACTTTGTACCAAATTTCATTTAAATCGGTCCAGTAGTTTTAGCGTGAAAGCGTAACAGACAGACAGACAGACAGAGTTACTTTCGCATTTATAATATATAGAGCAATAGAGCAAAAGTCCCAACCAAAACGGCTAAAAATCACTATCTCAATTTAGTTATCTGCCTACCCCCTAAGAACGATGGCGTGATTATTTATAGCCTATGTCCTTTTCTAGGTTATCATCTATTACCATACCAAATTTCATCAAAATCCGTTCAGCCGTTTAGGCGTGAAAGAGCAACAGACAGACAGACAGACAGACAGACAGACAGACAGACAGAGTTACTAACGCATTTATAATATTAGTAGGGATAAATTCACGCAGTTAAAAAGTAAATCACAGGCTAATGCTATTACGCAAGAAAAGCAATGAAAACTTTGCAATGTTGTCTTACCAGCGATCTTGAACTAATCATATATATTAAGAAAAACAATACTTTAGTTTACACTTAAATAATCACTTTCACTTTATTTGGTGATGGCATATTAAAGTTAGTCAATTTTTTCATCGCCTAGAGTTTCTTTTTACAATAATGGTCTGTAACTATTAACGGATTTAACTCGTATTTTATTGGCTGACTGAGCTGACAATAGTCTAACGCTTTTCCAATCTATACTAATACCGTAATATATAAAGCTGAAGAGTTTGTTTGCTTGTTTGTTTGTTTGAACGCACTAATCTCAGGAACTACTGTTTCGAATTCAAAAATTCTTTTTTTGTTGGATAGACCATTTATTGAGGAAGGCTTTAGGCTATATAACATCACGCTGCGACCAATAGGAGCGAAGAAACAGTGGAAAATGTGAAAAAACGGGGAAAATATGAAGCCTTATGAAGAATTACTATTCCACGGGGACGAAGTCGCGGGCGCAGCTAGTGTATAATAACCGCGAAGGCATCAGAAATTATAATAATGTTATGTGCTTAATATTCAGGGGTGATCTAATCGTTGCCTTTTTAGAACACGTCCAAGTGCGCTCAGGTAGAATAACGTAATATAAGTAAACGGTTTAACAAAGAGGTTAAATATATTCTATGAATTTTAATCGGTGTTCAGTACGTGGAAATTATTGCTAACTCACTAACATGTTAAAATGCACAGATACAAAGTGACTGCTGATGCAGCGGCAGTAGTTTTCCGCCTTTTATGACGTGAGTAATTCTTATGTAGGTAAGGATGAACACAAAGAAAGTTGGAAATAAAATTCGCATGTAAACAATGAAAGTACAGGACCGAATTGAAGGAGTAGAGAAATTTGAAGACTCATTAGTGGGTTCTCATGGTGTAGAGGTCAGCACGATGCCGCTAGTAATGGCAAGGGCGTGGGTTCGAGTTTCACTGAGTCTCAATTTTTCTACGCTTGTCTTAGTACAAAAATATCATTTTCTGTCCTCCGGCCAGTAAGCGCCAACTTTGTGGCCGCTGCGCTAAATGAAATTGCCGCTTTCTGGCTTCGTCGAACAGAAAAATAGTATACTGACCTCGGCCAGTAAAATAAACAAGCCTCAGATCACATTTTTGTCAACCTCGGCTTCGCCACGGACGACAATTACATGTGATCTGAGACATTTTTTATTTTACTGGCCTTGGTGCGTAATGTACTATATAATTAAAAACTAATGGTATTAAACCAAAAATATCGATCGATTTCGATCGTATTTAATATTAAAATACGCGAGTTATAATTGTTTGCTGACCCAAAACTCATCAGTTTCAATAAATTTTCATTTAGGTTTAATCTCTGATAATAATAAATATTACGAAGTATATCATCATTTACTATTCGTTGTCTTAATGATTTAAGCATACATAGAGACGGACAGCGACTTCGACTTTGTTTTACACTATGTTGTGAATAATTTATACTAATATTATAAAGAAGAAAGCTTTGTTTATTTGGTTGTATTGAATAGGCTCAAAAAGTACTGGACGGATTTGAAAAATTCTTCCATTGTTACGAAGCTACACTATTCTAAATTTTGAAAAAAAAATTGGAATACGTGCGAAGCTGGAACGGAACGCTAGTGATTAATATAACTGTATTTTTTTACCTACTTTCCTACATGATATTTAGTGTAAGTACTCTATAAGAAAGGGAAAATTATATTAAGTAAAATCATAAAATTATATTATGATTTTTACAAAAGGTGCAAGATTGTTATCGATATAGCGACCCAATTCACCTAATTGCACATTGTTGCCATGGCAACACCCTCAACGGATATTAAAAATAAGGACACTTGGAAACTTTCTTTGGTTACGGTAAAAAACAAAGTCACGATAAAGTTTACAACTTCTTCGAAATCGGATATATTCAAAACGAGATTTGGAGACGAAAAATCCAGAAAGTTCTAACAAGAATTTAAATGTTCTCGCGTTAACGATTGTAAAAAAAAATCGAAAAATAACCGCATGATTTGACGGGTGCTGACTACAAAACAGGAGGTTCCGGGTTCGAATCCTGCTAAGAACAGGTGTCAGTGCGATGAGCATTGGCATCTGTTCCTGAGTCTTGGATGTTTTATATGAATTTATGTATCCTTTGTCTAGTACCCATTTTACAAGCTTTGCTTAGATTACGACTAGATCAATGAGGGCCACCGCGTGTCAGAAATCAGCAAGATGCGCTAATGTAGAATGAGGTCTTGCTGTCATGTTCCACCAATGAGAGGCAAGCTAATGGCCTGTGATTTGTGGTATATGACAGCTGGACTTCATTCTACACTAGCGCATCTAGCGGATTTTTGACACGCGGTGGCCCTCATTGGTGTGAATTGTCTAGAGATACAGATAGTACCTAATTTACACGTATAAAACACAGCACGATGATCGAGATAGCAGTTATGCTATCTCTTTTTCTGGTGGTAAAGTGTATAGCGCCGTCCTGCTCATTGTTGCATTAATGTAAGTATATATTATCTATGATTCCGTATTATCTATGGCTTCTGCCATCTTGAAAATTCGACGGTGACGTCAAACACCGTTCACAAGCGAACCACCTGTGTATTCATTAAGTGCTGTTACTATTTGTTTAAAGAATGAATGATATGTTTGTAAATCCATTCACGGCAACGTGCCGTAGTCATGACATATAATATTCATGCGCTTTGTATAAGTTTTGATAGTTCGGGGATTATGAAATTAATTCGACGGCTTACAGAAAAAAATATTTTATTTTATGAATATAACTTAGCGTATATGTTTTTATATGTTTGCGACTTCGTCTGATCACGATAAGAAACCCTGTTTTACCCGCTTAGCTGTGAATTTGGTGGTTAAATGCCAAATAATTGCAAATATACTCGAGTCAAAAGCATTGAATGAAAAGCAATCAGATGTAGCTTTTTAAAAAAAGTTTTTTTTTCTTATACAATCGTATCTTCTACCTTTTTAAAACAGAGCCTTATTACTAGTCTTGCTCTCATGTATGCATACAAGAGATGATATCGCTGCTTTTCTAGAATAGTGTCACAACTCGAAATAATTTGTTACTCCATTTAGATTGTGAACAAATAAATTTCAATTCAGAATGGTGACACATTTCGAGTTGTGACACTATTCCAGAAAAGCAGCGATATGGGAACTCCTTACGGGATAGTCAACTAAGTAATATTCAAAGTATCCTATGGAGTTAGACAGAATGTTGCATTATAATGTCAAGATTGCCCGAACACGTCTAAGACTCGACGACACTATGACGTCACGTCGCGTCGCATACCGGAATGAAGTGAGGAAGTTATTTGATGTAGGCCACAGACTACCTACAGCCGTGACAGAAGTTCCGCAGATACCTTAACATTACAATGCAGCCAACATTAGGGAGGTTAAAGTAATAACTTTAAGCTAATGTTGGCTGCATTGTATTTTCTACCAAATTTAAGTACACGGACAAAGGATACATTTCAATCATCTGACGATTTCAGCGTGTAAGATAATGTTTTTTTTACAACTTTGTAGCTCGCCCATTTCCTTATGCCACGCTCAAATCACTATTCACTTCTACAATCCATTCTACTTCTAATCTTTGTAAGGTCAGGTAATTAGCACATCAAAGGTATTTTACATAAAAAGGGAAATATAACAAAGCGTATTGAAGTGGCCTTCTTATGCGAAGGGTTCCCCAAATCCCGCTGGTTTCCTAATTTTCTTTTTCCGTTTACTGCATTGTGGTATAAAAACCGGTCAATCGTGAGTCGGACTCATACAGGAAGGGTTCCGTACTATCAATAAAAACGGAAAAAATATCATGTACAGTGTAAATTTATTCCGTGTTTTAGTATTTAGAGCAAACGCCGATATTCAGCCTTTATACAGCTTATAAAAAAAGAAAGCCTGTATACATATTTTATAGAGCGAATGTCGTAATACCTACACCGTTAATAATGCTTCTATCTTTCTTCGATACCTAAGCAAGTTTAATTAAAATCCTAAGTATTTAAACGCAAATGTAATGTGTTATTAATAAACTCAATCAACAAATGAGAGCGTTTCAATATATCGCACACCTAGATCTAAAGGGATCTAACTCAAAATCTGGAAGATTTGAGTTATGCACACCATTGAATTCCATCAAAACCTACCTACACTAAAACTGATTTCAGCTAATATAACTCTTTGGAATGAAACAACTGTTACCGGATTTAACTCGCGTATTTTTATTTTATTTTATTAGCTGACGTTTCGGATTCTTTACAGTTTCCATAATCGTAGCACGACTGAGCTGACAATAGTCTAACGCTAAAGCTTAACTTTTTTTATTGTCAGCTCAGCAATAAAATAAAATAAAAATACGCGAGTTAAATCCGTTAACAGTTGTTTCATTCCAATGTGTAATAACCGCGAAGGCATCAGAAATTATTAATATAACTCTGCTAGCTTTATTATAAAAATTATAAATTTATACAGAAAACTCATGCGTGCATATGGACATATTAATCAGTTTCTCGCCTCTCCTGAAAAAGTACCTTTTTTAAGTTAGCTCTCTTTAGATCTAGGTGTGCGATATTTTAACGCATCATTTATTCCAAAGTGTAATGTTTAATAATATGTCAACTCGCTTCATTCACGGTGGCGTTCGGGAATATTTCATTTCTGTTTCTCTTTTGTATTGTTATTACGAATTAAATTAGCCGGTCCATTGCATTCTAACGTCATTTTGAGGGAAAACATTTTCTGCGCTCTGTTGAGAGTTCGCGATGTGAGAAATTTGTATGAGGTTTTTGTAACCTTTAACTTTTGACATGGGGAGGGTCGGATACGACTCAAATATTTGGATTCCCATACGAGTAATTATTTTACATGCCATTTATATAATACTAGCTTCTGCCCTCGACTTCGTCCGCGTGGAACTCCTTTTTTGCAGTCGGTTAAAAAGTAGCCTATGTCCTTTCTCAGGCTTCAGACTTTCTTTGTGCCACATTTCATTTAAATCGGTCCAGTAGTTTTAGCGTGAAAGACAGACAGACAGACAGACAGACAGAGTTACTTTCGCATTTATAATATTAGTAAGGATTATTGTATTATTATGAATGTAGTTGACATAGAATTTTTTGAGTTAAAATGGTAATATAATTAGGTACCTGCGCAAAAATTTTAAATTAGGTAGGTAAGTAGGTACCTATTAATTAATAAAAACACAAAAAAGTAACATTATATTTTTTGTGATATCTTCGCGATTACATATTGGAATGAATTTTTTTTTTTTATTTGCTGACGTTCCGAAAACTTTACAGTTCCCATATTTTACTGAGCTGACGGTAGTCTAACATTAAAGTAAATTTATATTTTAAAGTTAAAAAATTTTCCACGTATTTCAGTAACTTATCAACAACACGTGGTATAATTCTAAATTACTATTTCCTAACCATGAGACGACAAACATTTCGATGACAATTCGACACCTGGTTACGAAATGACACAAACAAAAAACCACCTTCCATTCTACATAACAGCGTTCAATTTCCTACACACCCCATCCAAGCCTGATCAATACACACACATACTTGGAGTGTACTCTCCTTACAAATAGAGGTATCATATCTGATATCTGCAGAGTCAAGCGGTTCTCGCTCTTGTTGCTATAGACACAGAGTCCATTGTGACCGACGCCAAATTACATATTCAATGAGATTTTTTCATACCGACATCGAGGATCTGGCTTATCTTAATATTTTATTCGTTGTGAATGTACGTCCGCATTTGCTTTTGGTTTTTTGGGGGTGAAGAATAAAGATAGCGTACCTACAATTTATATTCAAATTTAATTCAGTTTTCCGAGATATCGTTTCATTTCACTCACGAGTCTACTTCTGAACCTAGGTACCCTTAAGCCTCAGGCAACATACGAGTTCTATAAAGGTTGTATATAGCTTGTATTAAAGCGAACACCCTTATACAGCCTTTGCACAGTTAAATTAAGTAATTAGTCGTCTATTACGATTTTTCGTAATGTTATTAAGAACTTTCCTCGGCACTAGATTGCTACAGAGCGAGAATTTAAAAAAACTTGTAACTTTTAGTACCTACTCGTATATATAAAAAGAAGGAGCTTTGGTTATTGTAAAAATTACAAAGTAACTATATATACAGAATATCGATATAATAAATTTCAATACAATAATAATATGTTTCTATAAATACTGGCTGGAGTAAGGAGCATGCTTGGCAATGAATAAAATTGCGCGTAATTTTGACAACTTCTAAAAGCCTTACTGTCTAATTAGAAGCGACAAACCATGGCAACTGTGTCACCTAAATACTCAATAGTAGCTCAATACCTAGTGTTATTATTGTTACTATTATTATAAATTTTATATTTTTCATCAGTAACCTATTACTTACAACATTGAATAATTTCTGATACTTCGCGTTTTATTATATTAGTAACTTACATAGACATTATATTGATTTTATGTTACATGAATTTGCTATCTTCTACAATATAAAAATAAGTCGGGTTTTCCTTCCTGACGCTATAACTCCAGAACGCACGAACCGATTTGGCTAATTTTGGTCTTGAATTATTCGTGTAAGTCCATGAAAGGTTTGTAAGTAGAGAAAATTTAAAAAACATTTACAACAAACATTATACAAAGTGACAGAAGACTGACAGATCTTTGACGAAACAATCGGACGGGCAGGACGACGTCCGCCGGGGCCGCTAGTTATTCATAAATTTGGAATTTCGAAAAAGGCTATAAGAAATAGTTTCGCGATTATTAAAATTACACATTTATTTTTATATTAGCTTTTGCCCGTGATTTCGTCCGCTTACTTTTTAAGACCAGTAGGGGGTGAACTTCAATAGGATACGATACACATCTTCCATCAATTTTGTAATAGGTTTGTTTATGCAAAATTTGTAATAGATTGGACAAAAGAAGCACGTTGTCCCATACAACATTTGCACCCCTTTTTCATCCCGTCAGGGGAAGATTAGCAGTTAAAACTGTCCGTGTATACGTCAGTTATTCAGGACCAAAGATTTTATATACACCTATAGATATAAGATTGTGCAGGCGTAATCACGCGAAGAAATTACTTCAAACCATAAATTGCCTTAGTGTTATTCGATGTTGATTCTTTTTTAATTGCCCCGTTTTATGTACGGAACCCTCATAAATTTCGAGCGAAACAAGATATACCAAAATATATCTTGCCGAGACCATCTACTGAATTGCGATGGTAACGTGAGATTGTAAGAAATATTACCTATACATAATGTTTGACAAAACTATCTATTTGTGTAGAACTGTATAAATATATTGATAATTTCCAATGCTCTTGCATTTATTACAACTAGCTTCTGCCCGCGATTTCGTCCGCGTGAAACTCCTCCTTTTTTGCAGTCGGTTAAAAAGTAGCCTATGTCCTTTCTCAGGCTCCAGACTTTATTTGTGCCAAATTTCATTTAAATCGGTCCAGTAGTTTTAGCGTGAAAGCGTAACAGACAGACAGACAGACAGACAGACAGACAGACAGCAGAGTTACTTTCGTATTTATAATATTAATATTAGTATGGATTATTTGATCGTTTTAGATTTAACTCGAGTAAGGGACACAAAATGGCGGCCATACCTTTATTTCAACGATACTCGAGTTATCGTGGAACAAACAATGATAATTTCTGACGCCTTCGCGGTTACTATACATTGGACTTAAACAACATTAAACGGATTTAACACTTTAGCATAAGACTATTGTCAGCTCAGTCGTGCTACGATTATTGAATCTGTTAAGACTCCGAAACGTCAGCCAATAAAATAAAATCCGTTTAAATTTCATTCCAATCTATATACTTTGATTAAACGGGACTGCTTTACGAAGCATAATTCTCCTACAAAAAGTATATTTATACAGACGTTGTATAATACCGCACCCCTGACGTGACCAGACTACCTAAATTTCAAGGAAAGATTCTGATCACAGTTTTTCTTGATGTTTCCTTTGTCTTCAAATTAGAAATTATTAGATAGGAGTCAGAACGACACTCGGAACAAACTGCCTTTTCAGATTGTACCTCTATTGAATCTATACTAATATTATAAAGAGGAAAGGTTTGTTTGTTTGGATTTATTATTTAATATAGCAAGTCAAACTTAACTTAAGGAAAGGAAGAAACCGGACCCGGGTCCTCTTATGTAACGTGTAACAATTTACCCTCTCGGCTAGACATAGAATCTGACCTTCTTTCCTTATCTGTACTTGTTCATTAAAATCATAGATTTTTATTTAAATCATATCAACTCTCATGAAGCTATTAATAAAATACTAGTTTTTTTAACTCAGCTAGTATTTCAAGTAACCAATCAATAAAGGAATGTAATTTTTCTGTTCTCCGGCCGGAAAGCGCCAACTTGCTGGCCGCTGCGCTAAATGAAATTGCCGCTTTCTGGCTTCGTCTAACAGAAAAATAGTATACTGACCTCGGCCAGTATAATAAAAAAGTCTCAGATCACATTTTTGTCAACCTCGGCTTCGCCTCGGACGACAATTACATGTGATCTGAGAGATTTTTTATTTTACTGGCCTCGGTGCGTAATGTACTATTACAATCACTTAAGACTCGATCCCGTCATAACTTAGGGAATTAATGAAAAGACGTGTTTCATTTTCGAAACCTAATCATATTTAGAAGAGAAACGCCGATGCTTTGATCTTACCAAATTGAATTTTTCTCCCCAGTACCTAATAGAAACCACAACTCCGAAACAGGGTATCACTTAAGAAATCTCTGTTATGAAGTTTTAAGTTAAACTTAACTAGCAATGAGGACCACCGCGTGTCAGAAATCCGCTAGATGCGCTAGTGTAGAATGAGGTCTAGCTGTCATGTTCCACCAATGAGAGGCAAGCTACTGGCCTGTGATTGGTGGTACATGACAGCTAGACCTCATTCTACACTAGCGCATCTAGCGGATTTCTGACACGCGGTGGCCCTCATTTGATACGTGCATAATAATATGTTAAATCCAAATAGTACATTTAAAAACATGAATAATAATGTAAGTGAACAATGTATTAATAATCATTCGGATGAACAACACAATTAATCCAATTTTCTTGATATAAAGGTGAAATCGTTTATTTTTATTAACCCCCGACGCAAAAACGACGGGGTGTTATAAGTTTGACGTGTCTGTGTGTGTGTGTGTGTCTGTCTGTGGCATCATAGCTCCCAAATGCATGAACCGATTTAGATTCTGTTTTTTTTTGTTTTTGTCTCCGTTATTAATAATTAGGAGAGAACAAATAATTGTTTTTTTAAACATTCAATTCGATTTAAGATGGCGTCGCACCGTATCCTTTTTCCATAGATAACGACTATTTGTAATTAGTTTTTTGAAGTTGTTTAAATTGAACACATTAGTATAGATATATATATATATATACATATATTAGTATAGATAATATCTAATAGATATACCTATATTTAATTTTATACCTGATACCTATTTTGTAATAGTTAATATGTATATATGTCGCACATTCGAATCCGAATAAAAGGAGAATAAGAGGCAATCTTATTCTCCTTATTATTATAGAAATAGGAATACCAAATTTGTGAATTGGGTTGTATATAGCAATCCGGATAATGTCCGGTGTCCACGTATAGCCTAGGGGCACAAACGTCCCACCGTTGGGCACAAATCAAATGGCTTTCCAGTCTTCCTACAACGCAGTTGGTAAATGCTGATTGGATACCTACTTTTATTAAAAATCCCTACTAATATTCTAAATGCGAAAGTAACTCTGTCTGTCTGTCTGTCTGTTACGCTTTCACGCTAAAACTACTGGACCGATTTAAATGAAATTTGGTACAAAGAAAGTCTGGAGCCTGAGAAAGGACATAGGCTACTTTTTAACCGACTACAAAAAAGGAGGAGTTCCATGCGAACGAAGTCGCGGGCAGAAGCTAGTCATCTATATTTAAATGTGAAATGAGGCAGAAAGAGATTTACCGCAAACATGGGTTAGAATTTTAAAGTTAGATCACTTTTTTATAAAGATTGTACTTAACTGAACTCAGCCGATCTTCGTGAGAGTTTCTGTTGAAACACCATAAAAAATATTCGGAATAAATACATTTTGAAATGAAACAACTATAAAATAATTTTCCGTCCTCCGGCCAGAAAGCGCCAACTTTGTGGCCGCTTCGCTAAATGAAATTCCCGCTTTCTGGCTTCGTGGAACAGAAAAATAGTATACTGACCTCGGCCAGTAAAATAAAAAAGCCTCAGATCACATTTTTGTCAACCTCGGCTTCGCCTCGGACGACAATTACACGTGGTCTGAGACATTTTTTATTTTACTGGCCTTGGTGCGTAATGTACTAATACGCGATGTAAATCCGTTATAGTTGTTTCATTCCAATGTGTAATAACCGCAAAAGCATCCTAAATTACTATTACTTCTTATTACTTAAACCAAACTCAACATAAATAACAGCATAAATCTGCAATGCCGGAGGCACGAGATTCAAAGTAATTTGTGTTTTACTAATTTTTATTACCGAGCCCGAATACGTTTACAACCTATGTGTTATGAGGAGAAGCTTGCTCACTTAAAACACTACACAAAATGTTTGATAGCAAATAGGTCATTTGATCTATCTGTCTTATTCTAAGTTGCGAGCCCCGAGGCACCCCGAGATGAATATCCACTGAACATTTTAAGCAAATACTATTCAATAAATGCCCTTGGAGTGTGCTCTTAAATTTGTGCTGAACGCTTCAGATGTCTTGTTTAAATATGCTAATAACGATTCAGGAAATCTATAGGTATAGAAGAATCTCGTGATTTCCCTAAACACATAAAATACGAACAAGCTATTGTAATAATTTCTGATGCCTTTGCGGTTATTATACATTGGAATTTAACTCGCGTATTTTATTTAACATGTCATTGTACTTTACTCATTCAACACTTTATTAGGCAACGATTTTGTTATCTCCATTTGACAAGCGAGTTTATGACATACTAGCTGTGCGCGACTTCGTCCCCGTGGAATAGTAATTCTTCATAAGACTTCATATTTTCTCCGTTTTTTACACATTTTCCACTGTTTCTTCGCTCCTATTGGTCGCATCGTGATGTTATATAGCTTAAAGCCTTCCTCGATAAATGGTCTATCCAATAACAAACGATTTTTTGAATTCGAACCAGTAGTTCCTGAGATTAGCGCGTTCAAACAAACAAACAAACTCTTCAGCTTTATAATATTAGTATAGATAGGTATTAGTAAGTTATATTAGGTACTTATTTCATAAATTTCCACGTTACACGCCTGATGTTGCAAAATGACACATCGCCGAAATAAATGAGGCAATGTTGAGGAAAATTGAAGTTCTTACTTTAATAGTGTTTTTATTAGAAGGAGTATTATTCTAACCGGGATAGTGTTTAACGGGACACCTTGCGTATGACGCCAGCTTAAAAAGCACAGAACACCTAATAATACCTACTAAAGAAATTTAAGCTCTAAACGATATTCAGATAAAAATGTACTTTGTAAAGAACAAAATAGAGCTCAAATTCAACTGAGACGACGCTGCGAGTAAAGCTTTCTCTGAATTTAAATAAGCAGCTCTTTCTCTTTGAGTGAGGTACTAAAATTGAAGAAGGATGAATGAATTACGAAATCGAGCGCATTATACAGTTAGTAGGATTTTATTATCTAGGTTAGGTATTTAATCTTAGTATAAAAAGACTACTATAGTAAACAGTGATGCTTGCTTTGATAATATTATTAATGGAATAATGTGTACATAGTGACTGTCTTATGTCATGACGGCGCTGAAGCGAAAAATTCGCATGTAGACAATAGTAATAGAAATTCGATGACCTGTCAGTGCTCCCTACGGTGTAAAGGTTCAGCACGCCGCCGCTAGTAAAGGCATAGGCGTGGGTTCGAATCCCACTGGGGGTCTAAAATTTTTCTACTCTTGTCTTTGTACAAAAAATATCATTATAATTAAAAATGAATGTTGATTCAACCAAAAATATTAATCGAATTTCGTAGGACAGATCGTAGTTAATAACAGTATTGTAAGTGGTCTCTCTAGGTTTACTGGTTTGTGTGTCCAGCATTACGCAAGTTCATCCAAAACTTGGATAATACTATCAATTCGATTCAATAAATGGATTTACTCGTTCAACTTTACCCTTGTTCAAACTAACTCGGCCGACATGTTGCTCGACCTGTCGCCCAACTGGAGTTTGAGTAAAGTTGAAGCGAACAATAGGATATTTTTATACGAGTTCGAATGTTATTGAATACTTCTCAAACGAAATATAAACAACAAACTTTTTAAAAAAGAAGTGATACATAAGGATTCCTTTTTTCCTCTTGAGGTACGGAACCCTAAAAAATATCTCGTGAATCGAGAAACTTTTTTTAAGTCGGTTAAAAATAGGCGGTCTTATTGCTGAGAAGTAATAACTTCCAGACAATAGAACGGAAAATAATAAAGATAGTCGTAGGTAAGTGGTAATCATACAAATAGGTAATAGAAATAATACAATTTCAAACGAAACTAAGGAAAATAATAAAGAAATTTCTTTAATATTTAAGAACACTTTTCTTATAACGAACATACATGTAAACATTCAAAGAATTGTTAATAATCTTGTCGACTTTTATAATTTTTTAGCACATTTTATAAAGTTGTCAATTATCGATTATAATAGTACATTACGCACCGAGGCCAGTAAAATAAAAAATGTCTCAGAACACATGTAATTGTCGTCCGAGGCGAAGCCGAGGTTGACAAAAATGTGAACTGAGGCTTTTTTATTTTACTGGCCGAGGTCAGTATTCTATTTTACGGAAAAAGATCTTTTCTGTCCTCCGGCCAGAAAGCGCCAACTTTGTGGCCGCTGCGATAAATGAAATTGCCGCTTTCTGGCTTCGTCGAACAGAAAAATAGTATACTGACCTCGGCCAGTAAATAAAAAAAGCCTCTGATCACATTTATGTCAACCTGGGCTTCGCCTCGGGCGACAATTACATGTGATCTGAGACATTTTTTATTTTACTGGCCTAGGCAAATATGGCGTAATGTACTATTATTTAATGAAAATATGTTTAAACTATCCAAAGTCTCGTAAAAACGTCTAAAGCTGTCAAAAGGACAAAAACGAACTCATCCTCGCTTGTTATTTGAATCTTATGTAGGTGTTTTAAGATTGCATTTGTTTTCTTTGTACACCGAGAGTTAAGCCAGTACTCCTCTGGATGTCTCGAAAGTCAATAACGTAATTTATTGTATACATAAAATTTGAGTATTAGTTTTCTGTTCATAATACTTATTTATAGTTGTCATAACATTTTAATGCGAAAGAAAACGAGGCAATTTTTAAAATGAGGAACATTTTTATAACTGCATAATATTTATGAAAAAATCTATACTAATATTATAAAGCTGAAGAGTTTGTTTGTTTGTTTGAACGCGCTAATCTCAGGAACTACTGGTTCGAATTTAAAAAGTATTTTTTTGTTGGATAGACCATTTATCGAGGAATGGCTATATAACATCACGCTGCGACCAATAGGAACAAAGAAACATGAAAGGAAAATGTGTAAAAAACGGGGAAAATAGCGCAGCTGGGGCCCTAGACAAGTGCCCAACGTTCAACGTTAACGTTAAAGGTTAGGACCAAAATGTATGGGATTTGACATCCGCGAACGACTGTCACGTACGTCACAAACGTTCGCGGATGTCAAATCCCATACATTTTGGTCCTAACGTTTAACGTTAACGTTGAACGTTGGGCACTTGTCTAGCCCCTCCTGGTTAATAATAAAAAAACAGATTACATTATTACAATGGGTACAGCTTTCAAAACAAGTTCCGACTAAGTTACTGTTTGAACAAACTGTTGACGACAGGATTACCTACCTTTTTAACAATATACTTTTTATGGATATTTTTATACCTTTTTAGTATATTGTTCTTTTGTTATAGTTTTTTCCTTTCACTGTCAATAAACGAGTTTTAGAGTAAGCTGTATTATATCTGTTCGTATATCGCTACGATCCCCAACAAAGTGGTCCTTCGAGCCGGATCGATGTTGCGAACTCCTACGAACATGATAACTCGCAGCGCAGCGCGCAGGGAAGCGGAAGCCGGAATCCCAGCCGCGCTCCAGACGCCACCAGCCGCGCTCCAGACGCCACCAGCTACCAAAGAGACACCACAGAACCGTACGTACCGACTGTCCTGCGGCAGTACAGCACCGGAACTTCGCTCGCGGCCAACCCCGGCCGTCGAAGAACCAACTCGCTCACTGCCACCACCTTCAATAAGGTCTATGGACAGAACTGCGGTGTCTTCTCGACTAGTAGCTCGGCGCAAGCAGCTGGAGCTTGAGGCCGCTAAGCGTAAGCTCAAACTTCAAATGGAATTAATTGACAAGCAACTTGAGGCCGACCTGCTAAGCCTCGACGAAGGAAACGATAAATACAGTCCAAGCGTCAGTGTGGAGAGGTGGCTCGACGAAAGCGATATGCACGAGCAGGAACGTCCGTCCGTCTGCGAACAGCACATTCAACCGGACGAGCTGCAACCGTCGGTGAAGGTCGCCGGCACTTCAGAGGAAACTATGCAGATGCTTGCCAGCGCTATCAAAGAATTAGCCTCCGCCTCCACCAACAACAAGCCAACCGCTCATCTACTGAGTCGCATGAGCACCCCAAAGGATCTGCCCGAATTCTCAGGTGATTCCATGGATTGGCTCCACTTCAAGCAAGCCTACGAGGAATCCACTGCAGTATGCGGCTTCAGCCCCAAGGAGAACCTATGGAGATTAAGAAAGTGCCTCCGCGGAGCAGCGAAAGACGCGGTGTCAGCTTTGTTGATATGCGCCTCATCACCAGAGCAAATCTTATCAACACTAGCTCTACGTTTCGGTAATCCGGACGCTATCATCGCTAAAATCGTACAAGACATAAGAAGACTTCCTCCGCTATCAATGGATTACAGACATGACATCGTCACTTTCTCCATCAAGGTACAGAACTTCATGGCTGCAGTGCGCGCTGTGGAGCGCGAAGAATACCTGCAAGGTGTAGAAATATTATCTATATTACTTGCGAAATTACCAATGGTACTTATATCTAAATGGTCCGACTATAGTTTTCCGCTAATAAAAGAAGGTAAGAAATCACGACTAGATATATTATCTGAATTTCTGAGCCAAGAAGCGGTCAAGATAACAACTACGGCCAACATAAGTTTCACTAACACACACGGAAGCAACAACAAACCTCTTCGGTCCCATTCAGGTCTGTTACAGTCGGAAGATGACACACGTCAAAATTGTCATTTCTGCAAAATTTCAAAACATAAATTACCAGACTGTAAAAGATTCAAAAGAGCGCTTAAGAAAGATCGTTGGCGATACGTAAAGAAATATGGATGGTGTAAGAAGTGCCTCGTTTCTCGGCACGATCGTGACGCTTGTCCTGCGATCGCATGCGACAAGGAAGGCTGTGGCGGGGCGCACCACCAACTACTGCATTTCACCGACAACAATCGTCAGCTGCGCGGCGCAACGCCTCAATCGACGGTAACGGCGGCGGCAGCAACGGAGACGATGTCCTCAGGAGTGAAAGAAACAGTATCATACGTAAACTCTAGCGATAAAGATGTGTTCTTAAAGGTAGTGCCGGTGAACATTCACGGACCTAACGGCGTGTTCAAAACTAGTGCTCTACTCGACGACGGGGCAACCGTGTCGCTAGTCAGCGATGCCTTAGCAACGCGCGCGGGTCTGCGCGGCCGCGCCGAGACCATGCGCGTGTGTGGACCCTGGGACAGCAGTGACTTAGTTTGCGACGCTACAGCTGTGAATTTAAGAATTTCTAGTATGGACAGTAAGGGATTTGCCATAAAGGCCCGTAGTGTTAAGGAACTCAAATTGCCCATACAAAATACTTCTATTGTCAATTTTGGAAGGTTTTACCATTTTAACAAAATTAAAACTAAATTGTATTTGTCTGATATCGTTGGCCTTCAGCCCGAGATACTTATTGGTCAAGATAACTGTCATCTCTTGCAGCCTTTAGATACTTGTGTAGGTAAATTAAACGAGCCTTCAGCAACACTCACACCCTTGGGCTGGTGCGTGCACGGGGTCGCACGCGTGCCTCACGGAACTCGCGCCTCGCGCGCGCCTCGATCGGCATTGCTGGTCGCTGAGGACTCCGAAGAGGACGCGGAGTACGGACTTCGCCACGACGCGGTACGGCGTGAGCGTGACCGCTACGCACGCAACGCGTATGCATCGCTCTCCGGGACGCTAAGGCGTTCCGCGGCACGCGTCGCCCGAGTGCCGACTGTTTAGTGCTGAGCCAGCACTAGGGTGGGGTGTGTTGACGACAGGATTACCTACCTTTTTAACAATATACTTTTTATGGATATTTTTATACCTTTTTAGTATATTGTTCTTTTGTTATAGTTTTTTCCTTTCACTGTCAATAAACGAGTTTTAGAGTAAGCTGTATTATATCTGTTCGTATATCGCTACGATCCCCAACAAAGTGGTCCTTCGAGCCGGATCGATGTTGCGAACTCCTACGAACATGATAACTCGCAGCGCAGCGCGCAGGGAAGCGGAAGCCGGAATCCCAGCCGCGCTCCAGACGCCACCAGCCGCGCTCCAGACGCCACCAGCTACCAAAGAGACACCACAGAACCGTACGTACCGACTGTCCTGCGGCAGTACAGCACCGGAACTTCGCTCGCGGCCAACCCCGGCCGTCGAAGAACCAACTCGCTCACTGCCACCACCTTCAATAAGGTCTATGGACAGAACTGCGGTGTCTTCTCGACTAGTAGCTCGGCGCAAGCAGCTGGAGCTTGAGGCCGCTAAGCGTAAGCTCAAACTTCAAATGGAATTAATTGACAAGCAACTTGAGGCCGACCTGCTAAGCCTCGACGAAGGAAACGATAAATACAGTCCAAGCGTCAGTGTGGAGAGGTGGCTCGACGAAAGCGATATGCACGAGCAGGAACGTCCGTTCGTCTGCGAACAGCACATTCAACCGGACGAGCTGCAACCGTCGGTGAAGGTCGCCGGCACTTCAGAGGAAACTATGCAGATGCTTGCCAGCGCTATCAAAGAATTAGCCTCCGCCTCCACCAACAACAAGCCAACCGCTCATCTACTGAGTCGCATGAGCACCCCAAAGGATCTGCCCGAATTCTCAGGTGATTCCATGGATTGGCTCCACTTCAAGCAAGCCTACGAGGAATCCACTGCAGTATGCGGCTTCAGCCCCAAGGAGAACCTATGGAGATTAAGAAAGTGCCTCCGCGGAGCAGCGAAAGACGCGGTGTCAGCTTTGTTGATATGCGCCTCATCACCAGAGCAAATCTTATCAACACTAGCTCTACGTTTCGGTAATCCGGACGCTATCATCGCTAAAATCGTACAAGACATAAGAAGACTTCCTCCGCTATCAATGGATTACAGACATGACATCGTCACTTTCTCCATCAAGGTACAGAACTTCATGGCTGCAGTGCGCGCTGTGGAGCGCGAAGAATACCTGCAAGGTGTAGAAATATTATCTATATTACTTGCGAAATTACCAATGGTACTTATATCTAAATGGTCCGACTATAGTTTTCCGCTAATAAAAGAAGGTAAGAAATCACGACTAGATATATTATCTGAATTTCTGAGCCAAGAAGCGGTCAAGATAACAACTACGGCCAACATAAGTTTCACTAACACACACGGAAGCAACAACAAACCTCTTCGGTCCCATTCAGGTCTGTTACAGTCGGAAGATGACACACGTCAAAATTGTCATTTCTGCAAAATTTCAAAACATAAATTACCAGACTGTAAAAGATTCAAAAGAGCGCTTAAGAAAGATCGTTGGCGATACGTAAAGAAATATGGATGGTGTAAGAAGTGCCTCGTTTCTCGGCACGATCGTGACGCTTGTCCTGCGATCGCATGCGACAAGGAAGGCTGTGGCGGGGCGCACCACCAACTACTGCATTTCACCGACAACAATCGTCAGCTGCGCGGCGCAACGCCTCAATCGACGGTAACGGCGGCGGCAGCAACGGAGACGATGTCCTCAGGAGTGAAAGAAACAGTATCATACGTAAACTCTAGCGATAAAGATGTGTTCTTAAAGGTAGTGCCGGTGAACATTCACGGACCTAACGGCGTGTTCAAAACTAGTGCTCTACTCGACGACGGGGCAACCGTGTCGCTAGTCAGCGATGCCTTAGCAACGCGCGCGGGTCTGCGCGGCCGCGCCGAGACCATGCGCGTGTGTGGACCCTGGGACAGCAGTGACTTAGTTTGCGACGCTACAGCTGTGAATTTAAGAATTTCTAGTATGGACAGTAAGGGATTTGCCATAAAGGCCCGTAGTGTTAAGGAACTCAAATTGCCCATACAAAATACTTCTATTGTCAATTTTGGAAGGTTTTACCATTTTAACAAAATTAAAACTAAATTGTATTTGTCTGATATCGTTGGCCTTCAGCCCGAGATACTTATTGGTCAAGATAACTGTCATCTCTTGCAGCCTTTAGATACTTGTGTAGGTAAATTAAACGAGCCTTCAGCAACACTCACACCCTTGGGCTGGTGCGTGCACGGGGTCGCACGCGTGCCTCACGGAACTCGCGCCTCGCGCGCGCCTCGATCGGCATTGCTGGTCGCTGAGGACTCCGAAGAGGACGCGGAGTACGGACTTCGCCACGACGCGGTACGGCGTGAGCGTGACCGCTACGCACGCAACGCGTATGCATCGCTCTCCGGGACGCTAAGGCGTTCCGCGGCACGCGTCGCCCGAGTGCCGACTGTTTAGTGCTGAGCCAGCACTAGGGTGGGGTGTGTTGACGACAGGATTACCTACCTTTTTAACAATATACTTTTTATGGATATTTTTATACCTTTTTAGTATATTGTTCTTTTGTTATAGTTTTTTCCTTTCACTGTCAATAAACGAGTTTTAGAGTAAGCTGTATTATATCTGTTCGTATATCGCTACGATCCCCAACACAAACGTTACTTTGATGTTTGGAAACTCGATTAAAATTTATCTCGCCTTTGCGCGAAACTTGTAGGTAAATACGAGTAAACTACATGTATAAAGTTTATATGAATTCTGATGCCGTGGCTACACATTGCAATGAAACAATTATAAAGGATAATAATTTCTGATGCCTTCGCGGTTATTACACATTGGAATGAAACAACTTTAACGGAATCTGTAAAGGCTCCGAAACGTCAGCCAATAAAAATAAAATACGCGAGTTAAATCCGTTAAAGTTGTTTCATTCCAATTATAAAGGACTAGCGACACACTCGGCTTCGTACGGATCCCTACTTTTTTAAATGAATATAGCCTATGTCACTCGGGAATAGTGTAGCTTCCCAACAGTGAAAGGATTTGTCAAATCTGTCCAGTCGTTTTGGAGCCCATTTAATTTATACAAACTAACCTTTCCTCTTTATTATATTAGTGTAGATTTAACTCGCATATTATTATATTTTCTGGCGTTTCAAACACTTTGCAGTCTCATATCCAAATTACATTTTGCTCTATATACCTATACTAATTTTAATTAATTTGTTTGTTGTGTTTTACTATACAGCTACACTAATATAATAAAGAGGAAAGATTTGTTTGTTTGTATTGAATAGGCTCCAAAAAATTAAAGTCACATATACTGTTAAAGAACCAAAGTAAAAAATCTGCTAGTTGCGCATCGTGTAGAATGAGGTCTAGCTGTCACTCTCCACCAATGAGAGACAAGCTACTGGCCTGTGATTGGAATGTGACAGCTGGACCTCATTCTACGCGCATCTAGCTGATTTTTGACTTGCAGCCCTCATTGGCAGTGTATGTACAGCACAGCAAGTTCATGAATACGTTATTAAGTTAGTATCTAGATATTTTTATTATTCATACAGTGTCTAATATTATTTTCCTGGATAGGAATTTGTAATTCAATTTATCTCTTCGAGGCAGTGTTGCCAATTTAGCGATTTTGTCGCTAGAACTAGCGACTTCTGCTTAAGGCTTAGCGACCAAAAAAAAGTTTTGACGACAAAAATAGTTTAGCGACTTATCTGGCGACTTTTGGAGTACAAATTAAAATAGTTCTAGAGCCAATAATAGATACATTTTTTATACGATACGAATTATTCAATGCCAAGAGATACTTAATATGGAAAACGACAAACGCAATAGACACGAAACGATAGACACCAAATTCAAATTTGTATATCATTATGGGGGGGGGATCCCCCGAACTTTTTATGGTTATGTTTTAGTTTTAGCGACTTTCTGGCGACTTTTGACTTTGAGTTTAGCGACTCGAATTTCTAGGAGTTGGCAACACTGCTTCGAGGGTGTTTTACATACGCGTGTGACTCATTTTGAAGTGAGCTGGCTCGGCACGCGCTAACAGAAAGTATAATTTTTTAACAAATTTCTATGTATGGGATGTTTTTGAGATTAATTCAATACTCGGCCCCGGCATCACATGGTTGCTATAAACCTCCCTCTCGAATCAATCTTAAAAAAAACCGTTTCAAAAACACGTGCCTTTTTAAATTTAAGCATACCTATATAGAGACGGACAAATACTGACAGCCATTATGTTTTATACAATGGGGCCTAGACAAGGTGCCTTGAACGTTGGCGTTAACGCTGACACCGAAATGTATGGGATTTGACATCCGCGACGACTGTACACGACTGTCACGTACGTCACAAACGTTCGCGGATGTCAAATCCCATACATTTTGGCCGTTTCGTTCAACGTTAACGTTGAACGTTGGCACCTTGTCTACGCACCCTTGTCGCGGTTAGAAATAATGTAGGTATGTTTTGCATTCCGTTGATGATCACGACTTTGCCTGATTATTCGAATATTATCGTGTTTTTAGGGCTACCCAAAAGATAAAAAATATATTTTCCAGTCCTCTGACCAGAAAACGCCAACTTTGTGGCCGCTGCGCTAAATGAGATTGCCGCTTTCTGGCTTCATCGAACAGAAAAATAGTATACTGACCTCGGCCAGTAAAATAAAAAAGCCTCAGATCACATTTTTGTCAACCTCGGCTTCGCCTCGGACGACAATTACATGTGATCTGAGACATTTTTTATTTTACTGGCCTCGGTGCGTAATGTACTATTTTTATAATATTATTTCTCTTTAATTTAATATTAGGTATTAGTTTTAATGATGCCATGGTACACCACAATACAGAGGAGAATTATATATTCTAACAGGAAGACAAACAAAAAGTTTTACATAAAGAAAAATGCTTGCAATTTGAATCAAACTTTTCCAATACTCAAATCTGCTTCAGATGGGATTTTCTTGGTTCTGTATAGTTTCGCTTAGAAACTACATTGAGGACGTATTTTCGAAATTTCGACGAGAACAATCTATAAGTACTAATATAATAAAGAGGAAAGGTTTGTTTGTTTGTTTGGATTAAATAGGCTCCAAAATTACTGGAACGATGTGAAAAATTCTTTCACTTTTGGGAAGCTACGTTCACCCTGAGTAACATAGGCTATAGAATATTGTGAAAAAAAATAGGGATCCGTGCGAAGCCGGCGCAAACCGCTAGTAATATAATAAAGAGGAAAGGTTTGTTTGTTTGTTAGTTTGAATACGCTCCAAAACTAATACATTTGAAAAATTCTTTCACTGTTGGGAAACTACACTATTCGTGAGTGTCATAGGCTATATTAAATTTTGAAAAAAAGAATTTAGGGGTCCGTGCGAAGCCGGGGCGGACCGCTAGTATTCTATATATTCTGTCGTGGGGAGATTAATTTCGAAATGCAACTCCGGACAACTTTACTTCCGCCGACCACGAGTTTCTGACGGTAAAATTTCAATTGAATAATGTTATATCTCGTTAAAACAGGTCGGCTATAATTAGTCTTTCGGTATTAAGTATTATCAAAAATGTTTGCGTTTTTTTTGGCAATAAATCAATGGCAAAGCTAGTCTAAGTAAAATGAAATATGGGTGCATAGTCTAGGTTAAATTTAAGGAGCTATATCTTCATACTAGCGGCCCCGGCAGACGTCGTCCTGCCCGTCCGATTGTTTCGTCAAAGATCTGTCAAAGTCTTCTGTCACTTCTTCATAAGGCTTCATATTTTCCCCGTTTTATACACATTTTCCACTGTTTCTTCGCTCCTATTGGTCGCAGCGTGATGTTATATAGCGCGTTCAAACAAACAAACAAACTCTTCAGCTTTATAATATTAGTATAGATTTATTTGGTTAATTGATAATAGTACACCTACGTAAGCGGGTCACATTTTAGAGCGCTAAATTTGTTCGTCAGTATACCCGAAGGTTTCTACAAGCAATATGGTTCAAAAAATATTTCCTACTCTCGTATCCGTATACTATAATATTAAAAGATATATCTATCATCCATTTTTTTAATTACAAATGAAATCCATTGCGGATATTAAAAGAAAAATTCAGACTAATTCCGTTTATCTAACAAAATATAATAATATATATCTGTGCGTAATATTATATTTTGTTTAATATTATATTATAAATTTCTCATAACCACTGGATTGGTTGAATAAATGTTTGTTTTGGCATTAGACAGCCGCTCAAAATGTAATCAAAGATAGTAGGTTAAACGTAAATTATGTATTTTAATACCAAAGTGCTAATAAATCCACGGATAAACAAATAACCTCTTAAATATTCAAACAAACATGTCACTAGAACTATGTAGGTAGTTAACAAGGGCGTGCATTACGTATAGGCGCATTACGTAAATAATGAACGCCTACCCTGTCAGTAACAATTAGCGTCAAAGCTACGTGACACCACTATTTTTAAAACAATTAGCTCCCAAGTCTAGGTGGGTTTGAGATTCAATACTCGGCCAGGTAGAATAAAAAAAAACTGTCAACATTAACTTTGTGTGTAATTTTTAATACTCGTATTTCAGACAGTATATCTATCGGCTGATTTTAAGTAAAATCACACCCATATAATTTACATTATATATACAGTGTATATCTTGTTAAAAAACTATGAATATCATGTCAAATAATGTTTGTACTTCAATGAGGGCCACCGCGTGTCAGAAATCCTCTAGATGCGCTAGTGTAGAATGAGGTCCAGCTGTCATGTTCCACCAATCACAGGCCAGTAGCTTGCCTCTCATTGGTGGAACATGACAGCTAGACCTCATTCTACACTAGCGTATCTAGCGGATTTCTGACACGCGGTGGCCCTCATTCAGTAAAATTGTTTTAATACGAAACTTGATGCAAATGCGACAAACCATAAAAAAGCAGCTAATAAGTGCCCAATCTCAGAATTAGATATTAAAATGATGAAAAGATATAAAAAAGAAATGTTTACCAAAAAGGATATTTAATAAATAATTTAAACATCTTAATTTAATTAATCCCTATGAATAACTTAGCTTAGGTTCTAATGAATATTTATTCAGTTCCTTGAAAAATAATTTGTTCCCAAAGACTTATGATTCAGTTGAAATGTATATTTTCGCATGGCGAGCAGAATGTGTAATTAAAATTTTGAAAAAAATGTAAATACGTTTTGCTACGTTAAAAAAATAAACGTTGTAAAAGTATATTTAGCTGTATTACTATATTTATTTGCTATGTTATTTCGTTGTAAGATTGAAATTAAAACATTAAAAAAAATATATTTTTAATACCAGTCGGTTTTTGAATCGTTATCAAATAAAAACAAAATACGCTATTTAATGCTGTTATAATTGTTTTATTCCTATAACTTATAACCGCGAAGAAATCAGAAATTATAATCTATACCCCGACTAATAAACAAGATTCTCTTTACCTATATTTTCCGCTATATAAAAATGTAATAACGTTATGAAAATGCGCCTCCTGACGTGGCGTACTTGAAAAGGACGAGTACGTATTAAAAATCTAATGAGAATCGAAAAAGAGTGATAGGTCACAGCACAGTGGGAGAAAATAACTTCTTCGGAAATACTTTTACTTTAAATACATTTTTGATATGCGCAAAACCTAAATCGCTAATCGTAGAGACCTAAAAGTGTGTTTTTTATAAGACGTAGGTGTCCGATAAGAAAAGATTTTCCAGAATCCTACTATTCTTTTACAACCACTCTTCTAGACTTCCCTTAACATCCTCTTCATTATTAGAATCATAACAATATCATTACAAACATATTACGCCATCGGCCTGCATCCACAATGGATTGCAACCTCTACAGCACCTAAATTACAAGCAGGTGCGTGCAGTGCGAGCTAATGTACAGGGTGAGGGTAGGCACTTTATGCGCTTAAACATAACATAAATATATGCCTACCTAAAGAAACCTACATTAAAAGCTATAGTCGGTAAAACATAAGTAGGTAAACGCATCTTAAGTAAAACCATAGCCGATCAGATGTTCCATGTTTGCGAAAGTAACTCTGTCTGTCTGTCTGTCTGTTACGCTTTCACGCTAAAACTACTGGACCGATTTATATGAAATTTGGTTCAAAGAAAGTCTGGAGCCTAAGAAAGAACGTAGGCTACTTTTTAACCGACTGCAAAAAAGGAGGAGTTCTACGCGGACGAAGTCGCGGGCAAGCTAGTTATCGATAAGTATTATTTTTGCAAACGTCGTATTTATTTGCAAATAGCTTTACTTGAAATGGCCTCTTAATTCTACCCCTATGTAAATCCGAACCCGAAGTGTCCCGAGTATTCCCGACGATTCCCGAAGTCAACTATCTACCGACTAGGGGATACGTCCTCACTCCGCGTTCGTAGAATTTGGCATAAATTCTTGTTATAACTCAAATGTGATTCGGGAAAGGAATGATATATGTAATCTAAAAAATAAGCGCTTTAGCAAATATAGTATTGCTCTGAAATATCTTGAAGAACTGTCAAAGCTTCGAATCATACATTCGATCCAAAGCCAATTTAAAAAAGATTAAAAATAATTATTGCTTTAATAAAGCTCTCCAACTTATAATATAAATCTATGCCAATTATAAAACGCTAAAATTTTAATACGTTTTGTCTTCAATGATAATAATATATAATTAGTATAAAATAACGGATTAAGTAAGAGAAATTTGAAATTATAATGCGGTACAATTCAAGATGGCGCCTTGTAGTAATTTTTCCATAGATTTCCAGTGCCTTCTTAGTATAAATTTGACGGAACCTTTTTTTAGTCTATTTTATTTGAGGTAGTATTCCTAAATTAATATTATTCTACATATTGCTTGCTCCTCCCAAACCTCGCTTCTGTAAACGTTTTAAATTTGGTTAATTCGCATCAATTCGCATCTTTATATGATTTTGCTAATATAGGTAATACTTTTATGCTTAACTGCAAATCATTATTTTCTTATTCTGGATCTGGAGTAGTAAAGTTATGACAGTTCTTTGATACATTGCAATTTACATATCTATTTTGTGTTGACATTCCTGAACGAATATTTTCTTAGCTCGATTTGTATATTTTGCTTACGTGGACTCTCTGCGTAATTCATTACATACTACGGAAATTAAGCTATAAAGTTTATAATGACGTTCTAATTAATTTGAGAACGACCGTCAGAATCGTACCTAAGAGCAATTATATCTCTGCAATCGATTATTCATCTGCATAAGTTTAAAGGACTTAACTAGAGTAAAGGAACAGTGTTGCCAATTTAGCGATTTTGTCGCTAGAACTAGCGACTTTTGCTTAAGGCTTAGCGACCAAAAAAAAGTGTTGACGCCAAAAATATTTTAGCGACTTATCTGGCGACTTTTAGAGTACAAATTAAAACAGTTCTAGAGTCAATAATAGATACATTTTTTGTCAAATCGACACAGAATTATTCAATGCCAAGAGATATATTATATGGAAAACGACAAACGCGATAGCCCACCAAATTCAAACTTTATTTAATTGAAGTTCCATTTGAATATTATGGGGTTATGTTTTAGTTTTAGCGACTTTCTGGCGACATTTGACTTTGAGTTTAGCGACTCGAATTTCTAGGAGTTGGCAACACTGTAAAGGAACTTTTAAGCGGTAGTAAGCGGCACGTTGGTCGCAAAGATGGCCTTTGGGATCAAAAGTTGAAAGAGCCACAAGAACAGGCACCCTACAAGGTGGTCCTTGGACATTGTCTCTGATTTTTTGGACTGAATGCTGTAGCGCAGTTGGCCAGCTGGTGGGCCTTTACTGCAAAACCGAACGGTTAACCAGCTTACAGGTTTTTAGCTCTGCCCGGCCCGAGAGGCCCGCCAGAGTGGCACACACCTCGGCTCTAGCGGTCAGGAGGTGTGTTAGTCTTCGACCCCGCCGGCGGGGCCGCTGTAACCCTATCGAGTTTGCTAGGTGCGGGTAAGGCCGCGTGAGGTATATAAATAGGATTTTTTATTTAGGTACCTAGTTAATTATACACGATATTATACACGTATATGGTATACATTTCTTCTCGATGAAAGTAGCAGCTGGCGCTAACGCGATACTTTTTAACTAAGACGTAGGGTTTCAGAGTACTTGTTAATATAGAGGCAACAGACATATATCACCGGTGAATATTTTGACTGGCTAACCACCACGGACGGATGGAAGGACAGCGGAGTCTCAGTAATAGGGTCCTGTTATCGCTTTTGGCTACGGAACTATAAAAAGTTCAAAAACATAAGCGACCTTCAACGCATTATGAAGGTATGAAAAATTTTAATAGCCCACGTATTAATTATCTGCTTTCTAAACAAATGGCACATTAAAATTCCCCTTAGAGGGTTTTAAGGAAGTATGAGAGTGCGTTTTTATATTTGAAATATTGATATTTCTTAAAACCGTAGAATTTATTCGAACTTAAACAGTCCAGTGGGTTTTAAAACAGCTAGATGGGCGTCGTGTAGAATGAGGTCCAGCTGTCATGTTCCACCGATCACAGGCCATATAGCTTGTCTCTGATTGGTGGAACATAACATCTAGACCTCATTATATACGACAAATTTTTACGATAGTCTACATTGGTTAAAGACTATTCAGAGAAATGTGAGAGATTTTAAAGACTTAAGAGGTTCTCAAATAAAGTTATAAGGATTTCGAGTCCACATTTTTATCAGAAAAATTAAGGAAATACTATAGGTATATTAAAAACGTGTTTAGACTTATTTTCATTAGGTATCAGATATTAATATGTACTTTTGCCATTAATTTGTGAAATATTGGCAAGAACCCTTAAATTAAATAAGTTTACTTTTCATTCAAAACTTGATTGCTGTCGTAACATCTTTTTTTAAATAAGTGAGGTGGAAAATTAGCTCCTTAAAAATGATCTATTCTTAGTTCTTACCCACATCTTGATACAAAATTAAAAAACCGTAAAAGCTAAGACGTAAAACGTTTTCCTTTAATTTCTGAATAGATATTTAGATTTATTAAGTATCTATCTAAGATCTAAGATTTTTAATCTCACATCAATTTATTTCAAAAACAGTTTCTACTAAAAAAACTAAAAATATTTAGAAGGTTTACAAAAAAGTACCTAGTAGGTAAGAAGTGTTCTTAAATAATATAAATTCGATAGACTGAAATAATTCTCTTTGATCTTAATTTTGACAATTAAATAACCGCTAATAATTAAATAGAACTGTCACTTTTTCAATTTATTTTTTCATAATTAGTCGAGTCCACTTGTGATAAAAAAAGCGGCACTGTAAAAATACACCACAGGAACTATGGACACTCAATAACCAATTAATAAAAAAACGTCATCGTAGTCCTTGAAAAACAATTTACCAAAGTACGACGTCACTTATTAAAAATAGTCGATCAATCGTTTAACTACCACACCTTTTCCATTTTCGTTCCATTTCGTTAATGGAAGTTATTTTCGTTAAATGCATTTGCAGGAAAACGTCAGTGTTTTCGCAGATTGTTAAAGCGATCGCACACACTCCGGTTGAAGATTCCGTGTTTTTTAAATGTCATTGAAGTAAAATATTTGAAAACTTACAAACTATATTTCAAGAATTCGCGCTACAATATTGGTCATGAATTTTTTTCCGTAAGATACTGGTATGTTTAAAAACTCCCGTCACAATACAGCGGTAGCTTAGATACCATCTTTTCCCTTTGCCTTCCAAAGCAAGAAAGACTCGCCGTGCGTTCCGATATCATAGTCACAATTAAAAAACGGACATAATTTACCCACATTTCAGGATAAACAGAGCGCATTGAAAATACAAAATCGCTTGCGGCAAAACTTAATATTAACTTACTTAGACGCGTAACGCTAAAAGGGGGAAGATTAATGAAAATCATCTTACCGAATCCCGTGCATCGGGCAAAACAGTTCCAAACCCTCCTGACATTTCTACCTCCTCGGGGCATCACGCGTTATCACATATCAGAGAAAACAAAACACAAAGTCAATACGGGCCACTTAATGATAGGAACGGTGTTCGGAAAAAAAATCAATGAACGCGCATAGAATCCTCGAATTCCATGATTGAATTTTGAATTACCAAATCGTCAGTTCTGTTCTCGTTATTATATTTTTCTTTTATGAGTGTAGTTGGGAGTGGCGGAGCGGCGGTGCGCGGATCTGTCGGCGGCCGGTGCGAGACTGACTGGTCGGCGGTACCTGTTACTTGGTTATAGGCTAAGCGCTTGCGTACGTTCGAGTAGACGCTAAGGACTACGGGCGCATTTTTTTTTTAACCGACCGAAAATACGGAGATAGGTTCTTAAGTCGACGCGTACCTATATATATTATATATTTTTTATGTATAACCACGCATAACTTTTCATTAGAGCAGTTCGATTTTGATAGTCCTTTTTTTATTGGAAAAAGTATACCTCGAAGTTGGCCTCATAAAAATTGGAAAATAAAAATCCAACTTTAAGGAAAGGAAAATAGGGGATGATTGATTTTTCACTCATAAATTTTTACAACTTAATCCGATTTTGATAATTATTTTTTATTGTATAGGGCATACCTCAAAGTTGATCTCATAAATATTTCGAAAAAAATCCTATCGTAAGGGTGGGAAAATCGTAATTTCGTAATTTCAGTTAACTATCGAAATAATTATGTCCACGCATAACACAACGTAATTACGTAGTGAAAAATAAACCAATTATTTTTTAGTTAATTTGGAATATAGTACAGAACGCTCAGACAAAATCCATGATCATAGCTACTTGACAATACGATAAAAGATGACTTGAAATATCAAGAATTGTATCAGAAATATATTCTTATTCCACGAGAACATTCGTTAGTAACAAGCGGGATTACAACCGAACATAATATATATCTTTACTGAAATCTTGACTTTCCCTATAATTATATATATGACTTAGGAGTCTGCGGTAAGGTAGGTTAACGCTTTAATTAAGTTTACATATAAATATGTTAAATTAATTAAAATTTTAGCAGTTTATAGAACTCACTCCACGGCTAATTTTTTTTAGGATGATTTAATGAATATTTGTAATTTCTAATGTCCTCGCCGTTATTATACTTTGGAATAAAACAACTATAGATGGATTTAACGCGTATTTAATTTTATTGGCTAACATTATAATTTTTGTTGATACTGTAAATGTAGTTAAATCTGTATTGACGATCTCAATATGAGTGAATATAATTTGACATAATAATGTTTTTTTTACAATGTTATAATGTAATTTGTTCATATTATTTATTCTTTATTTTTGTTCTGACGATCTCGATATGAGTGCATATAATTCGACATAATAGTGTAATTATACTGTATGAATTTTGAGAAATAAATAAATCTAATCTAATCTAATCTTTCGGAATCTTAACAGATTCCATAATCTTAGCACGAGTGAGGTGACAATAGACTTGTAAATAAAATATCCGAGTTAAATCCGTCTATAACTATTTCATTCCAATTAATTTGGTAAGTAATAAAAAAAGTTTAAGCTTCAACCGTAGTCATTTTGAATTGTACTGGAATGGAATGTATACAAGTGAAAATGAACGTTGTTTCGTTTTTTAAAAGGAGTGCTCTGTATACCTACAAAATTTGAAATTCTCCCGAAACGGCTGAACCGATTTTTATGAAATTTTGTGTGCTTATCGGGCAGGTTTAAAAGTCGATAAACATCTATTTTTCCTACGATACTTTCCTTTTAATTTCGATTATATATTATTTTTTAAACATATTGTTATATCTACAACAAAAATGTTCAGTCTTCTATCATCAAGTCCTATTTGCAATAAGGTGATTCCACGGGCGTTTCAACCGCCGTCAGTCCCTTGCCATAAATATTGAAGAATTAAGCTACAATAAGATTTAAACTCTATTAATTTTGACGACAAGTGCGAGCGCAGTATGTCGTCGCATCAAAACGTAATTCTTGTTGTAGCTCATTTCTTCAATATTCAGGACAACGGACTGACGGCGGTTGAAACGCCCGTGAAATCACCCATAAAAATCATCAAAATATGCGACAGAAAGTCACTATCCCAGCTAGTTATTACATAGGTACAAGTAGGTAGTTCTCGTATTAATATAATGGTATATTTGTTTGAAAATAAGAGCTCGCGGCCGACTCTCCACGACTCTCGTCTGCGTAGTGGGCAGTACAATAGGATACTTTCCCGGCACAGAAATATCACAATTTCATGTCATACAAAGGTATGCTAGGAAAATAACTGATCCGTGAAACTTGGAAACATATATCAACAAATTCGAGTAATAAGATTATTGACTTTTCGACGCATTATTGAAATTGAATCCCAATTGTTTCGTGTACCTTTTGCTTTTAAAAAGTTGGGTAAAAACAAAAAAATGGCCCCTATTGTTTCTTCTGAAGGTATTTCGATAAAGGGTAGTTTGTTTGAACAGACTAACTTTATAGAAACAATAGGTTCATGAAGCAATTGGGATACAATTCTTTTCACTAAGAAATGACGAACCCCCGCTCACTTTTATGGTTTTAATAAAAATGGTTGTAGGTATAGTATTAATTCTTTTACAGGCATATTGTTTACAGTTAAAAGGCAGTCATTTGGGTTCGCTTTTGAAACTTTGCTACAAAGTGGAAAATTTTCGCAATTGACTTGATAACGTATAAAAAGGTAGTATAACTCAGAACTCTTGAGCAAAATACCGCTGTCAATAAGAGTCGGGAGGAACAAAAAGCTTTTTAGTATAATTTTGGTCAAAATTAACATGTAATCTGCTAATCATTTCTGATGCCTTCGCGGTTATTACACATTGGAATGAAACAACTATTAACGGATTTAACTCGCGTATTTTTATTTTATTTTGGAATGAAACAACTGTAACGGATTTAACTCTCGTATTTTTATTTTATTGATTTACGTTTCGGAGCCTTAAAGATTCCATAATCGTAGCACGACTGAGCTGACAATAGTCTTATGCTAAAGTCAAACTTCAAGTAAACCGCGAAGGCATCAGAAATTATTTTATTTTATTTGTTGACGTTTCGAATTCTGTACATTTTCCAAAATCGTAGCACGACTGAGCCAGACTACTAACGCTAAAATTATGATAATATCGAAACTGTAAAGAATCCGAAACGTCAGCAAAATTGGCAAATTTGACATGATTTGGGAAAAAATTTACTGGAGACATTCTTTGATTTGTATTTTTTGGATTGTGTTTAAACTAGTTTAAGTATACTTGTAGTATATAAGATTTAAAAAAAAAAATACTTTGAAAATATATTCTGTTAAATTTCTAGCGGCGCTTCAACGACGGTCTTAGACTTAAAATAAATTTTTTAATGTCTATTTACTAATAAAAGATTTTATTTGGATTATTTAAGAAAGTCGGAATAATGTGTTATTGTAGCTTTAGTTACATTTAACAAACTAAATCATGTTTTCCCTATTTTTTTCCAAAATGTTACCTATATAGCCTATGTCACTCGGGAATAGTGATACCCTCCCAATAGTGAAAGAATTGGTTCAGTCGTTTTCGAGCCTATTCAATCCAAAAAAACAAACAAACCTTTCCTCTTTATTATATTAGTATAGACCACGACGAAGAAAATTGAAACATTGCAAATGCAGTTGAGGTACTCTCTACATCGTAGCACAAGGCTCTACGGCGCGTAGCTGGTCTACGATATTCGTAGCACGTATTACACGGCTGCATGTGATTCAGTCGTGATGATAGGTAGATAATAGCTTCAGATAAATGAAATCAACTAACATTGTATGAGATATATGTACATGTAAATACATATATATCTATACTAATATTATAAAAAGGAAAGGTTTGTTTGTTTGGTTTGAATAGGAACTCCTATTCAATCCAAACAAACAAACAGAACTGCTGGATCGATTACAAAAATTCTTTCACTGTTGGAAAGCTACACTATTCCCGGTAAAAACTTTCGAATTCGCGTCAGGGTCACGTGATGCTGATTGAAAATGCGTAAGATGGGGAAGGGAGAGGAACTAGTATCTCCCACTCTTTCTACCGTGCCTGAGTGTGCTGCTCCGTTTAGGTGGCACAGGGCGCTTGCGCGAATGTCGTGTGTGTTTATGTACAGCGTGCCACGCGTATCCAAGGATGGTCACAAATTGTCATATTTGTGTACGATAGCGCAATAAATAAACATTGTATCCTACCTCATAAATGATAGTACCTTTGTACTTATAATTAAACGCAACGTTGATATTGAAGTTTTCACTTCTGCCGGCACTCCCGGAGTGCTATTTTTTTTTTTTAATTAACCATGTCTTACCGTTCTATTAAAGGGGTGCCTAGGTATTTTTTATTTCAAAGTAGCGCTTCACACGGGTGCTATAATCCTTCCTCTTGAATCCGCGTCAAAAACCGCTTAAAAATCCGTTGCGCAGTTTTGAAGATTTAAGTATACATAGGGACGTACAAACAGCGAAAGCGACTTTGTTTTATACTAAGTACATAGTGATAGTCGACATCCCTGGGGGCCTAGACAAGGTGCCAACGTTCAACGTTAACGTTAAACGCAACGACCAAAATCTATGGTATTTGACAGCCGTGAACGTTTGTGACGTACGTGACAGTCGTTCGCAGATGTCAAATCCCATACATTTTGGTGCCAACGTTTAACGTTAACGTTGAGCGTTGTCACCTTGTCTACGCCCCCTGGTCAATATTCAATTGAGTCCATTCGAGTATTAAATAACGCAATTTTTGAATATTTTTGACAAAAACACGGAACGATTTTAAGGCCTTACTCAGTGCGATAGACCTTAAATACTGGCTATGATTTTTACGAAATTAAGGGTACCTTGAAATCGAGCCGCGTAAATTGCCCTATTATATTAATTTAAGTAAACGCTCCTTCAATTAGTGGAACAGGTAATTGTTAGTATTTATAAATATTTATGTAAGAGAGATTATAGAAATCAATAAAAAAAATTCCAAACGTGTGTCGAAAATGATAGCAACTAACTTCTGCCCGCGACTTCGTCTGCGCACGATGAGTACTTTATGCAATATTGTTCTAACATATATTATACTAGATTCTGCCCGCGACTTCGTCCGCGTGGAACTCCTCCTTTTTTGCAGTCGGTTAAAAAGTAGCCTATGTCCTTTCTCAGGCTCCAGACTTTCTTTGTACCAAATTTCATTTAAATCGGTCCAGTAGTTTCAGCGTGGAAGCGTAACAGACAGATAGACAGACAGAGTTACTTTCGCATTTATAATATTAGTAAGGATTCAGATGTATAAGCTACATTATTTAAAAGTTTCGTCAAAAACCATCCAGTAGATTTGCGTGACATAACAAACATGCATACATAGGTACATTCTTGTAAACTTTCGCGTTTATAATATTAATACGTGTTTACTGACTTTTTTAAATAATAGTCCAGCTGAAACCAAGTGAAATTCTGCCCTATATCTAAAGCTCGGCTCCTGTGACAATCGATTTATCTAAACAGAGATAAAATAAAAATTTGCTTTATGCCGGATTCGAATACGAAAAATCCCAGTCACTTATTTTATTAGGTAAATTAAATAAAATGTGTATTTTAAAGCTGATTGAAGCTATTGGGTACTGCAAGCTAGTCCCATTTCGTAGTCAAATTAAAATTATGATTTGTTTTTAATTATAAAATAACCTTTTTTACAGTTACAAAATTTAATCAATTAAAATGAATGGGACAGTGAAAGTATCTTTTTGACCTAATCTAACACAAAGACGTAAATAACTTAAATTTATCCAAAATAATTCAAATTTACCGCTTTTTCTGCTCTACTATCATTGCGCAGGTCGTCTCTGTCAAATATTCTGGTGTTGCCAGCAAAACTGTCACTCAAGGACACTAAACTTTTATTAATCTCAATCACTATAATTTTACCTAACGCACTGCATTCCAATTTCCACTAAATATATTAGAGCTAAAAATTATTTTATTTGGATATATTTTACTTGGATTCTGTTAATCAAGCTTACAGCCACTGACCTTGCAAAAATTTCAACCATTATGTTGGCCAACGCGATTTCCTTGCCAGATTTAAATCATTTTCGACACTTACTGGATGCTACACAGACTGAGAATATTATAATATACAGATGGTCTAAGCAAACAACTGGCCAAGAACGTTTATGTTACAATTGACAATACGAAACGCAACGAATAGTCGATTTAAGAAAACCGGTGTAGAATGCTATCGAATTTGTAACGTAAACACAAATATCACTTGGCAGTCTATTATGGCGTTGGTGAAAAGAGCCCGGATGCTGTGACAAGACTTACACCACCGACGCCGTTCTAGTAATTTTTCATTTACTGCTGCACATATAATTTTCAATTGTCAAAATATTATTATGTATTCCTATAATAGACGGCATGCATTAAATAACTCTTTTACCCATTTAGCGCCATGTAAGATAGACACCGGGCCCTACCAAACAAAATTTGCCTTTTACTGTAAAATTTCAAAAGAAAAAATGTTCAAAATCAATCATATACAACAACGTCGTGATTCGGACCCTGAAAGATGGTCCTAAGTCACGACAACTTGTGATTAGCGCGGAATGGATTAACAGGGTAGAGATATCGAACAAAATAAAACAACAGACTACGTCTTAAACTTTATTGGGCTCAGCCTTGCTTCTGCGCGAGTTCTCGGGCCTTCGCCTTCTCCAGTTTCACAATGCGCGCGTTGGACTTGTTGCCGAGCACGCCGCCGCCCCAGTGTCTGCGGAGCTCGTCGTACCGCTCATTGAAGTTAGTCTTGATGGCTTCAAGGGCCTTGGTGAAGGCCGCGCGGTCGCCGGCTTCCACCTGTAAACGAGCGACCTTGAGTGGACCCGACCTTCGGAGTTTAAGTAACCTTGGACAGTTAGGTTGACTAACTGACTAAGATGGCACGCTCAGACAATTCTATTGGTGGTAGAGGGGTTTGTCAGCACGGCACTTAGATAGCAAATACATCATCATTACATGCCCATCTTAGTCAACAAAAATCATTATCAAAAGATTGCTTACTGGTCAAGGTATTCAAATAATATATCGACGAGACTTGTACTAACGCGTCTCGTTTAGATACATTTCATTATAAATAAATGAGCAGCGAAATATTAAAACACTATTCACTTTTTCTGAAGTGATTACTAAATCAACAAAAATATACCTAATTATTCTATGTTATATTTTCAATTAGTTATATGTATTATTATAGCAAAGGCGTGTATTCCATACAGGCACAATATCAAATAAAGTATGGAGTGCCCGCCAGGCGCGTGAAGTCTCACTGCACGCGCCTGGAACAATGAGCAGGTTACTTACATTTGTAAGAGCAAGGCACGTGCATGTCTTGCGGTGCACCAGGGCTCCCAGGCGGGACTTGCCCTTCACAATGCAGTATGGGACACCCATCTTGCGGCACAGAGCGGGCAAGAAGAGAACCAGCTGAAACAAAGAAATTAATCGTGAGCATATAGATGCAACTAGTAACAGTGCATCGCTTGATATACGTTTGAAATATGTAATAATGTACTTATTATCAGGGGCGTGCATGCCATACAGGCAATTATAATGGGCATGACGACTTTCTTTAGTCCAAGTAGATTACCGAAAATTATTGGCAAAGTATTTTTTTATTTTCTCAAACAAATGAAAAATGACATAGAAATTCGTCATTTATTATTTGTTTAAGAAAAGAAAAAAAATACGTGTTCATTAATTTCTAATAATCTAACTGACGAACTAAATAGAATTTCGTATTATTCACGCAGTCATCATACCTAGCCCATTATGTGTGCAACGCTCACGATTACATTTTACGTAGCTCAGAGTCAACTGTCTTCATGCAGCGTGCGATAATTCATATTGTATCACAGCCTCAGGTGAAGAAATTCTAACATCACTGCTACAGTAAAAAAATCTATTTACTATGTACTTTCATTTTTAAAATAGTCTTACAGCTACTGTTTAGCCTGTTTTACGATGTCCAAGTATACTACTTGCGTCTTGTCTATGAAGTAAATACCAAATAAATTATCTGCGGGATAAGGTATTTGGAGCTTAAACAATGTATTTATTTTAACACAGGTTAGGCCTCAAACAGGCCTTCATCTCTAAATAACAATTTTCTATTAACTGTATTTTTAATGTGAAAATGTATACATAAAAATGAATGGTATTATAAAATATGCAAACATTTTTCTTTGGACAATTCACACAAATACACCAGACTTCTGACAAACATATAAATAATTATATTTACAACTAGGGCGAAATTGCTCGTGTTCATCACGATGACAAGTGCCCAGCAGGATTCAAACCCTCGGATTAGGACCACTAGACTAACAACAGGCTTTCAAATATCTCTAGCATGAAAAATTGACCAGTAATTTGACCTTACCTCAATGGGGTCAACATCGTGAGCGATCACGACAAGCTGTGCCTTCTTCTTCTCCACCAGCTTGGTGACTGTGTTGGTGCCAGAGCGGATGGTGTTGGGCCTCTTGGGCAGGGGCTCATCCTTCTTGGCAACCTGTCAAAACATACCGAATATGTAATATAAGAAAGTTCAAGATGGCAGGGACGGGAGGAGGTGGCGGCATCAGAGATCTTGGTGGTTAGAGGTCTTCATGGCCATCTGAATGTTTTGTTATGCATCATTTACTTAAATATCCTAGTTGAGAAAACACATCGCACATCACACAACGCACATCGTTACTAATATATCTTTTTACTATTTCAACAGTAACACATTTTTTTGTGTGACTTAATAAATAATATTATAAAGAGAAACTTAGTGTTGACCTATTTTTTTTTTCAGTAATTATACCCACAAAATAAAATCAATGGTTAAAACTATATCAGGAGTCAGTGAAAACAAGCCCTATCTATTATTCTATGGATAAAATTAATATTGTTCACACTCCACAGATTTGTTTTACAACTTCTGCAGACGCTCCTTTACTTTTATAAGAAAAAATGTTTACCTTGGCCTCAGCAGCCTTCTTTAGCCTGTCTTTCCTGGCGGCCTGGGTCTCAGGCCTGTACTTTTCCAAGATCTTGAACAGACCCTTAGCTGCAACAAGGAACATCGATCAGCCATCATCCATTGCAGGTTACAATAAATTTTACATGTCAAATATTGTCAGAGTTAAAAAGCTCGTATATTTTTGTGATAATCATAGATTTTCATAGTTGCATTTCGTAATCATCATGTTGAAGATTTGGTTTTTCTGATACTCATCAATTGGGCTGCATTACAATGTTCAAGTATGTGACAAATGTCTCATATTCATAAACACATTGGATAAGCACTAAACGCGGGATTAGGAGAAGTGTATATTGGTAAACTAATTGACTAAATAATGCTAGTGTTGCTTGCTAAAGAATTATTTACTCGATCATTGTAAAATCGGCCCTTAGATAACAGTCTCAAGATATATTAGGGTATGTACGAAATTGTCATATTATATCAAGCTAACTTAAATGCAGATATATCCAAACTTTAGAAGAAAAAAGTAAACAGCTTAAATAAAAGAGATAAAAGACCATCTGACTAATGTACATTTATACAATTGGATTAAAAATTCCCTAAGAGAAATCTAAATTATTAAAAAAACAAATTAAAAGTCAAAGGGATTCAATTATTATGACATTAATAAAAAAAAACAAGTTTTCATGACTTGATAACATCCTTCGAACATCTTGAGACAAATCTTTACAAAGATCGAGACTACGAGTGTTTTACTTTTGCCATACATACCTGTGGTCTTGCCCAAAGTCTGGGTGAACTGGTTGATGGGTGGGGGCACCTTCAACCTGCGCTGGAGCACCGCCTTCTGGCGCTGGATGCGGATGTACTTCGGCCAGCGAACAAAACGGGACAGGTCACGGGTGGGCTGGATATCCTGACCTACAGTCATTTCAAGTATTAGATGGTTTCAAAAGTATTTTTTTTAAAGTGCTATTGTTTTTTAAAAGACTTGGCTATCTATTTGATGTGTTTGTATTATGGTGATATATTTTTTATAGGTTTAATGTATATGCATAGTGAAATATTCGCAAAAGCAAGAATATAATTGAATCGCCGTAGCAAAATGAGGTTATGTTTGTTCGATGTGGTAAATAAACATAACAGTTGAACAAAAAAAAAAATAAAATTTTGACTACTGATTTCTGACCAGTGTTACCTTAACTTGACTACTTTCTTCCTAGAGAGATATACAAAGTATATCATAGCAGCGAATGTGATCAAATACATACACACACTAATGCTCCTGACTATAGAGATGTAAAAATATCATTTTTTTTGCTTTGATTTGCTTTGATATATTTGATGGAAACAGTACTTGAAGACTAAATAGTGGCCTAAGGGACATGGCAATTTTACAATGACTTAAAAATGCTACATGAGGCATTGTGTCACCTGCAATTTATAATGACTTTATCAGTATTGCGTCTCTATAAATTTGCTGTGTGGCAAGTCCTTAACCTCAAATACAATTGCCAAATCAAGGTTATTAGACCAAAAACATGACAGTGAAAAAATAGGATGTGTTTGTGGACAGTAATAATTTTCTCTATTAATTAATATTTCTCTATAAGAACTACAACTAGTATATTTTTTTTTACTAAGCATTGTAATACATTTAAAAAGATGTTAATGACGGATGAAAAATATTATGAACAGTGTAGTATAAACTTCGCTCAAGCTGCAATGCAGTGAAAAATCCTTACACATACATCAATCCTTTTCTTTTCAATACAATATTAATATTTCTAAGTTATTTAGAATGTGTTGTTTATAATTTAAGTACAATAGATCAAATAGATAGCCAAATGAAACCGTAATCAGTGTTAAAAAGCTCGTATAATTTTGCAACCACATGGTTGTATTCAGAATAAAGTTTTGCATCATTTTAGGTTTCATACAAGTCACCAACTTTAAGGAAGCTAGCAGAACACAATGTGATTTTTTTAACCTTTAAATCACTATAGATGGCATGTATATACCATAATATAGCACTTGAGTCTACAAGAGACTACCGTTATTGCAAAGAGGTTGGAAGCATTTTCATAACCCCAAACACAAATTTGTGTACATTGACAAATCTGTCAAATATCAATTATTACTGTCCCATGTGCTCACGTGTACATTTTAAGCGAAAAATTACGTGAGTGGGAAGCAACGTGCTAACAAAACACAAATTAACTACATAGTAACATCGACGGGACTACAACAATAATCATTATAAAAATGAATTTGTTAATTCTTTGATACAGTACATGAACTGGTAACAAAACGATAAAGTATAATTGCACTAAGTGTGACTAACTTGGAGTAACTTTTAGTGCATTACTTTGACTACTTTAATCACATTGTGTCTGCTTTTCGACGCAAAATATATTGAATTCAACTCACCAATAGCGAAATTCTTTGTCCTCTTCTCGAAGAGGGGGTTCACAATCTTCTTGGGTTCTACTTTTTTCACGACCAGAGGAGCGGCCGCGATTTTCTTCCCTACCTTCTTCTTAGGCTGAAAATAATAAAATAAAGTATGAAAAATAGTAAAAAACACTCTTAGATACTTCGGCGCAGCTTTGGCTTCAGCGATCTTGGTGATAATTGTGTGGTAATCACAAAACTCATTCAGAAGTTAACATCATGGCAGTGTTGAGGTTATGTCGCTAAGTGTTTTAACGACAACAAAAATGTTTTATAATCACTTATGTTAAAATAAGACATTGAACAGTACTTTAAAGCGAACGCGAACTATCACGATACAATTTACACATCAAAAACAGAATAACAATAGTCACGCGAAAACAAGTAACCACCCGACGAATATTTGTTCAAGTCGAAGTTTTAACATTTACACGAGAATAAATATATTAGTTAACTAAACGCACATAGTTTTTACCTTCTTCTGCACCATCTTGAATGGATTTTATTTAAGTGATCTAAAAGCCACGAAAGGATTCGTGACTCAAAGCGAACACCAAACTTTCGGCGATAATGGCCGAAAGAAAAAGGAGGAGCCGTCAAAATGTGGAATAGGACTTGGTTTGTCTATGGTCTTTGGGTTGCCATTACAAATGTAATAATATTGCTAACTAGTAAAACCAATGTTGACTAAATATAAATAAATTTATAAAGAACTTAATTATAAATAAAAAATAAAGAAAAATGAATTTGTTTTGTTATTTATTTTTTAATTCTAGTATTCTTAACCATATTAGTACACTAAAACTGCAGTTCTAAAACGTTAAGTATACGTACCATAAAGTAATACTATTATTACTTATTTATTATTTAGTTTATGTTTTATTGTAACTTTGAATTAATATTAGGTACTTAATAAACTAAATAATAATACTATAATATTGTTATATTTTACACGACAACAATATTCATTTACAAAGATTTGTAATAAATGTAATTCTCACATTTTTATTACGGTTACCTATATTTAAATAGAAAATACTACCTACTACATAAGAACACAATGTGTAGGTACATTATAAAAATATTATCTTTGTAATTAAGTAATGTTTTCAAGAACTCAATCAAACATTAAAATAAAAGACAAACTATTTTTGTTCAATTCTAATTTATTAAGATGAACAGAAACAAATCTCACTAATATTCTAACATAAAATTAAGGTCTAAAAAGAAATGAGGTGGAACTTTTCAAACTACAAGTCACCTTATTACCTGATTTTATGTAACCTGATTTTAATGGAACTTAAAAAGAAGATCAGATGTAAAGTGTAATTGAATAGGGCACTGTATCTTTAAAATCGCATATTTAAGTTACATTGACATCTGATAGTGTAATGGGCCATTTATAACCGATTACCATTTAATAAGTATGTTATTAAAAATTTTGATACTTTTTATAATTTTTATTATGATAAGAACTCTAGTTTGATATTGTTTTGTACCATGTACCAAAAATTTTACAATCGATAATACCTAGCTTTAGACAGTTACATCACTACTAGTCAATGCTGCCATAATACATATGAAACAATACTTGTCTTTGGTAACGGATGAGATGTTAATTCTATAAAAATGTAGATGGCGTAATAATCAAATATCTATTTAAAGCAAACTCTGTGTGCTATAGTTTTTCATGTTCTTATGTAGATGGCGCTAAAGACCAAAGTAAGTGTTGAGATTATTATTACGTTCAAGTTCCAGTAGGTACCGTTACGACATTAAAAGTACTTTAAATTATTATTAGTAAAATAAATAAAATCGGAAATAAGTACACAAGTCACCACGCATTTACAAAAAAGCTAGCTAGGTTATCTAGTTTGTGAATGTAATATTTTTAAGACGTAGGTAAGTATGTAAGTACAGTGGACCCCGGTAATGCGGCCCCTGACTAATCCTGCATCCCCTGTAATCCGACATGGCTTATTACATATTTATTGTTGAATTTTTTTAAACAATTATTTCCTAACGTAAAGTTATTGCATATTTTTTGTAAGTTCTATAGCATTAATGACGTTAATTTTATAATAAAACGTATTATATATTATATATTGATAACCGTATTATATATAAACGTATTATATATTGTGTTGTTTAATTTACTAAATTTGACATACATAATGAAGTATGATTTGTACTTCAGAGTACATCTATGTATATAATATAAAGAATCATATCATTAGATCTGTAATTTGTTGGATTACAAGGTACTCTTTGGTAAAAAAAATCGGACTATAGGGGGTCTTAAGCGGTACTCTATAATCCGACAAATTCGATAGTTCGACACTGCCCTGCAAAATGTTTTTCGGACTACCGGGGGTCCACTGTAAGTACATATTTTTTTGTTATATATATCGATGAATGCCTTAGAAAAAGCAATCCAGACGACACTCTAATCTACTAATACCTTCATTAGTGCTTAGAAGGTAGATTCTAGAATTGCTAAATAGTTAATAGCTAAAGGTAATTTCTTAGAATAATTGATAGCACTAACAGCGTAAGGTCTTTGTAAGTCTATTTAACCTCAGACACAGATTGTATAAGCGGTAATACAAACTGCACCGGAGGCAACGTAGACAGAGTTAAAATATTTATATTATTATTACGCTACCCTTTACTTTGGAGACTGCAAAGTAGTAAACGATAAATAAACAATAAGTCGAGGAGTTTTATTAAAGTTTATTTCACATATAAATATTTATGGTTAGTAAGGTAAGCCGCACACGAACTAGGTACATAACTAAGTAATAAAAAAAAATGTATATGTGTGGTTTTGTGTTTAGCAAACGAACAATTAACAAATGGGAAAAAATTTCAGCACGGCGCCATCTTGTACTTTTTCTATAAATTAGGTAGGTACCTACTTACTTAGTATGTAGATTTATAATTACTTACATAAAATATTAATATTAATTATACAATCTATTGAAATTTAGTTTAAATTTGGTAAAGATTTGTATCGTTGTTAAAGTTTAAATGTCATAATACAGGTATACGGTAAACCTACCTAATTACGGGATTTTTTATAACATTGGAAAGCAGGTAGAAACTGTGGCTATTCATAAGAAAGAGTATCTACTTAATATGTGTAAGCCAAGTTTCCTAAATCGACCAACACATAGGTAGTTGGAATGAAACAACTATTAACGGATTTAACTCGCATATTTTTAATTTATTGTAACCGCGAAGGCATCAGAAATTATTACATAGGTAGTTATTTAAAAAAATATCCCATACTATGCACAATCCCATTGCAAAGGCAATTGCATAAATTTTTACTGCACGTAAAAACAATATATTTCGCTGGTTGGATTTAACAATGCTCTTACGGGGCTTACTTATATTTATAGGCGAGTATAATTTTATTTATATTTTTATTTCGAAATGTGTTTTATTTAATAGCAATCAACTGTTCATTGATTACACTAGTATCAAAGTTCAAAAACGATACCAATGATTACATACCAATCGAATAGTCAAATTAATTACAAAATAACCGGTTACCTGTTCACTACTTAAACAAGTAATTTGATTACATTTATAACTGACTAGCTGTCCGCCCCGGCTTCGCACGGATCATCTTTTTTATAGCCTATGTTACTCGGGAATAGTGTAGCTTCTCAACAGTGAAAGATTTTTTTTAAATCGGTCCAGCCGTTCTGGAGCCTATTCAATATAAACAAACAAACAAACAAACCTTTATAATATTAGTACCTATAGATTAATTCCGAGGTACACCTGTGTCTATGTCATGTCATATGCAGTAAATGATACTTAATTATGGTTATATTTTCAGTTATAACATGTTCTGGTGGTGTGAAAGTCAATATGCTTGGATCCCTAACATTAGGGAAAGAAGTGGTAGAAGCCTTGTCTTCTTATTTAAACAACAACATTTTAAGCGGCAGAAGAAGTATGAACCAAGACAATAATATATTGAATGACGTTAAAATGGCACAAATTTGCGCTAATTTTGGTTTCTGCAACAGCAAAATGAAGAAACTCCTCAATCGATACATAACGGAATTGTACGAAGCCGTTCTAAACGCTTTTAAAGAAATGGATGCAGATATATTCAAACCCGAATTAAAATTCTGTCTGGATAACGCTAAAAAGGTTCTCAAGAAGGCGAACGCAAAAATATCATCCAAAAATGAAAATTATATATGGATCGACGTAATTAAGAGAATCAGCGCATATTTCCAAAGCAGAGCGGTGCACTACCCGGCGGAAAACATAAACTTGTCAAAGGAGAAAGTTAAGAAAATAACGCACAACCTTATTTTGTCTCTCGCTTCAATCGAAGTTGACACTTTGCACGAACTATGCTCGGAGTACGACATCTGCGCTTCGAATTATGCAGGCACTAGAGCGCTCAATATATTGCTGAGTAAAATGGAAACTATGCCCGAGCAGAAAGTTAAGGAGTTCGTTAAACAGTTTTTCGGAATGTTACCTCATGTACCTGTTTTATCGCGACTCGAAGAGCCCACTGCAGACGCGTTCCGAAAAGTCCTGGAAGACATGTCATCTTCCAGCGATGTCTCCTCGAAAGACATCTTACTGTCAGTACAGAAGAACGTGAAGCAAAGATTGGACAACGCAGAATCGAAGTTAGAAACGCCGAAAGCGATAGATTTGCTATTACTCAACGTCATTCTGTCAGATGTTGATCATTTTTACGACAGGCAGAAAATCCCTTTCGGTAATTTTGTGGATAAATATTTGGAATGGGTAAAGGCGGACGGGGGAGGTCGATTAGGGCACCATATTAAGCAGTTATTATCAGAGATGTCTAAACATTTTAGAAAGCAGCCGGAGGATTTGATTATGAAACTTACGAATGAGGTTCGATCATTCATGGATTTGACTGTTGGACCTAAAACGATATAAATGTTACTGTGCATAAATATAGGTAGTTCAAAGCCTGACACATTATTTGTATTTCTAAAATTTCTGTTTCTCTTTTATTTGATACCTCACTCGACTACATTTTCTAAAATATATTTTTAAGCCCCTATTTAACTTCGAGTAACTTCGCAACCTCTTGCCCCATTACGCTCATGTTTAAACTAAAAAAATCCATTACCTAAGGTTTATTTACAGACTTGAAAAATTTCACAAAGATCGGCTCGAAAATATCTACTGAATTTATCGTCGAACAAATATAGAAACCTACAGCCGTACCGTTTACCAATCAATATCCTCGCTTTTGTTCGGTCGAAAATTTATTTAACTACCTGACTATAACATACCTACGTACAGTACAGGTACCTTTTAAGCACTTTATAACAAACCGTATTATAAGTAAAAACATCGCTAATCCTAAACTTTGCCATTATAAAATCTCATCTACCTACTGCAATCTCAATGCGAGCTACCTTGGACAAACTTTCTACAAACAACGATGTTCGAAATAAAAGGAGAGGGTTGAATAAGTATTTTAATGAAAAAGAGTCTAAATTTAACTTACTTAATTTCGCTTAGCACATATCCTTATTTTTTTTAAATATTCTATAACCTATGTTACTCAGGGTGAACGTAGCTTCCCAGCAGTGAAAGAATTTTTCAAATCGGTCCAGCTAAACAAACCGTTCCTCTTTATTATATTACTAGCGGCCCTGGCTTCGCCCGGATCCCTTTTTTTATAGCCTATGTCACTCGGGAATAGTGTAGCTATCCAACAGTGAAAGAATTTTTCAAATCGGTCCAGTCTTTTTGGAGTCTATTCAATCCAAACAAACCTTTCCTCTTTATAATATCATTAAGTATAGATAAGTCTTAGTAGACGTCGTCTTGCCCGTCCGATTGTTTCGTCAAAGATCTGTCAAAGTCTTCTGTCACTTCTTCATAAGGCTTCATATTTTCCCCGTTTTTTACACATTTTCTGATTCTTCGCTCCTATTGGTCGCAGCGTGATGTTATATAGCCTAAAGCCTTCCTGGATAAATGGTCTATCCAACAAAAAAATAATTTTTGAATTCGAACCAGTAGTTCCTGAGATTAGCGCGTTCAAACAAACAAACAAACTCTTCAGCTTTATAATATTAGTATAGATTAGTATATTAGTAGTATAGTATAGACAAGGCCTCATCTACACGACTCGCATTTTTTAAAAAAGCGATTGACAGATGTATTTAGACGGTAAGTGTAAAATTCACATGGAATTTGTCTTATTCTCTGTCAGTGCTTCGTACTATCGGATGCTTTCGGGGTATGCCATTTTAGAAAAAAATTGCTTGCACTTGTTGCTTCACACACAGCCGCCAGGTACCAGGGTCGTTCAAGCGATTATTGCCTTAAAGGTGTAACATCGCCAGCACAGTTGATAGTACATCGTTGTCACTCGTATTACCAATGTCATTTGGTAAAGGTAAACTTTACTTGTATTTCACAGTTAACTTATCCTGCAGGGATGCGATGTGAAAACTTTTTTACTTAACTTTGACTTTGTTCGAGGTGAAAAATCGATCTTTGTCATGGTTGTGACAAAATTAAATCTATACTAATATTATAAAGCTGAAGAGTTTGTTTGTTTGTTTTTTTGAACTCAGGAACTACTGGTTCGAATTCGAAATTATTTTTTTTGTTGGATAGACCATTTATCGAGGAAGGCTTTAGGCTATATAACATCACGCTGCGACCAATAGGAGCGAAGAAACAGTGGAAAATGTGAAAAAACGGGGTAAATATGAAGCCTTATGAAGAATTACTATTCCACGGGGACGAAGTCGCGGGCACAGCTAGTAAATAAATAAATACGTTTAGACACTCCATAACTTAGATAAACATATAACACGTCTAAGACTCAGGTACAGATGCTCGTGCCGTGCTGATTTGTAGTCACATATCAGGCCTCGAACTAAATGAGGCTTCGAAATATTATAATGTTTAATAGGAAAATTAAATTAGGATAATTTCTGATGCCTTCGCGGTTATTACACATTGGAATGAAACAACTATTAACGGATTTAACTAGCTTATTTTTATTTTATTTTATTTGCTGACGTTTCGGATTCTTTACAGTTTCCATAATCGTAGCACGACTGAGCTGACAATATTAAATTAGGATGTTCCCCGGCTCGAAGGACCAGCAATGCTACATCGAATTACATAAATATCAAAACTTTTTCAGCTTTGTTATTATATGCGTAATTTTGTATACATAACTTGATATTTGCTTTATCTTAAGTCATAGGTATATAAGGAAATTCTTAAATAATTTTATTTATGTTCATATTATTATATAATCAGTACCTACATTCAATGCAATTGCAACAAATTAAATGTCAGCTCGTTGAAACATACTCGACACATCCAATTAATGTACAATACAATATGTCGAATACACTATTTGCCGCGGTTTCAAACAATGCGCATCAATGCAGAATGCAATATTTGATTGAAGCAACAAATACATGCACAGTCTGTTTACCTATCTGTATATGCGATGCGGTCGACAATATCTGGGATTGAAATGTTGCCAGTATTACGAAATTTGATCATGCAATGTTATCCGATGGAAAAAAGTATAATTATAATGATATTTTGTACAAAGACAAGAGTAGAAAATATCATTATAATTAAAAAACTAATGGTATTGAACCAAAAATATTAATCGAATTTCGATTGATATATTGTAGTTAATAAAAAGTATAAAGTCATTTTTCATTTTTTTTGGCGGTCAAATATCCAATATATTTAAACGCTTGAGACTTATTTGAAAAATATTTTATTCACAATACTGGCAACATTTGTATTCCATAGACAATCGCAGTAACTTGTTGATTTCCGTAAAGAAAATACACGTACCTAATGGCAGCATCTTAATTGTTTAAGGGTAAGACTTTTTCACAAGAAGTTAATAGGTACTTCTCTCTATTAAAACTTCTATGTTTACGTCACTTCCACTTAATAGGCGCCAGCTGTCATGTTCCACCAATGAGAGACAAGCTGCCCTGTGGTTGGTAGAAAATGACAGTAGAGACTACCGCCCTTAGCGGATTTCAAGCACACTACCGGCATTTATGAACTTCTATTTTTCAAAATACATCCAACAATGAATGCATTGTCATATTGTATTGCAGACAGTGCACTCAGATTGCAGATCTCGGAATATTAAATGCATATCTGGAATTTCCTGGGAACAGATTTCTACAGGCTTCGGACAACTTCAAAGCAAGATTGGTTCTAGTACCGCTATGTTAAATAAAATTCCTTTTCAGGCCAATTATCTGCAGCGGGTAAAGTGGAATTTGCTTAGGTACTCGGCCATTCTAAAATAGGTCCTTTGTACACAATTTAAATCATATTATACACACATTAGATTAGATTAACTTAGTTTTACAATAGTCAAACTTAATTGGCAGCATTACTATGGCAACGTTACACTTTTTTTTTATTTATTTGTCACTAGTTGACCCGACGAATTTCGTACCTTTATAATAATATATCTGTTTGCTTATTTTTTTTTCTGTACGGCCTTGTTTGGATAAGAACGAACTTAAAAAAAAATATCCATATTAGTGTTCGTTCGGAAATTATGTGTGTGTGTAATTAACACTATAATTATAAGTTTCATTCATTATCGAGCTATCGATAATTATCTTTAGAAAAGATAACGAAAAGATTACAAGTATCTCAACCAGATAAGATTTTACACCTATTGATTATTCATAAACATGAATTTCAAATGTTGTTTTTATTATATAATTTATGCTTATATAATTTATGATCTCTCTCAGCTGTTTAAGCTATGCGTGGACCCGACGATCAGTCATACAGGACAAACAATTTTATATGTATAATAATTAATAATTTTATATGTACTTATAAAAAAAATATAATATATACATATGTAGGTACAGATTTACTAGTTTTTGTCCGCGACTCCGTCCGCGGATCTGATGGCTAAATGGGAATAAACTTTTCAATTAATTTTTAAAACTTTTTTTTGCCGTCACATCTTAGTCAACCTATAAAAAGTTAGGTTAGGACGTTAGGTAGACCTATAGATTAGTTAGGATGATGTGGCTGAATGGATTCCACACGCCCTTGCCTGTGTATGATTTTAAAGGAGAGTTAGTAAAGGCTGTAGCTGTCATTAATTCCCATACCATGAATACCAACTACGAAGCCAATACTATTTTAAAGTCTTAACTAGTCTTAAGTTCTGGCTCTGAGAAAAGTTTAAACGACCAAGCTTCCTTTGTTTGAAGAATTATACTGAGGGCCAATGAAAAGTGTAAAAGATTTATATAATAATATAATAAAATTATATTTCTTATAATGCCGAGCTTATGACTCATAGAGAAACAAAACTAATAGGTAAGTACACGTAATTAACTGATTTTAATGGAATTAAAATTCGTAATATGTCACCTAGAATTTCAAATATTTAAAAACCTTTTGGATTGATAAATTTATATTGTTATTTTTTTTTTACTATTGTTTTATCTTATTGTTTTTTGTTTTGACAACCTCAGTATAAATGCATGTAATAGGTACGATATAGTAATGTAGGTAGGTTTTTTAGGTTGTTTATATCTTTTGAGAAATGAGTGAATTAAATAATTATAATCTAATAGGATTTACATACCTACTTAGTTATTTTCGCTTGTTCTGTCATTGTCTCTTAAAAATAATAGAAGGATAATAAATTGCAGTTGTCTATGATATAGAAATATTTTTATTTTTGCCATTTACTTACCTATCTTATAATGCAATCGTTTGTACTCCGTTTAAGTTATTTTGTGAACGTCCAAAGGTTGCGTCCGTCGACTCAGATTCGGGGCCGAAACGCAAAGTACATAGACAAAATGCTAAATAGTTTTTGACAAGATCATTGTAGAAAATGATAGTGAAGTGAAAATTTAATAACATAGCAGGAGCTAGAGGTTCGGGGTTATCCATAAAGTACCTACGTCACACGGTAATGGGGGGGGAGGGGGGGGGGGGGGGTCGATAAAGTGTGGCATGGTGTGACAAGGGGTGGGAGTTTCGTGACATCACATTTTAAAATTTAATATATCTAGAGGTATTAAATCGCCTAATTAGAAAATAAAAATATACTTAATAATTCTAGCGTCATTTGATCGCATTAATAAATTATTAAATTATAACCATCGTTTCTTGTGCGACCTTGCAGTACGTTTATATAATTATGAGAGACGGCTGCAACGTCGCCTCCGAAGCGAACTGACATCTGTACCTCAAGGCATAGCGCTTTCAGTTACACGTCACTGATGGAGTCGAAATCTTTCACTACATCCTTTCTTTATACTCTCTCAATGGGATCTCGATTTTTACTACTCTTGTACAAATAATCGCACGGGGAGCTCAATATATATTTATGCTTTTAATAATAAAGCTAGCAGAGTTAGTTTAAATCTGTTAAACACGATAGTGGTAGGTGGGTTTGGCTGCAAGGAATCCGATGATGTGCATAACTCAAATCTTCAGGTTTTTGAGTTAGCCCCATTTAGGTCTAGGTGTGCGATATCATAGTTTTACCACCTTACTGTATCCAAGGGCGTGTATTCCATATAGGCACAATGTCACTCGTGTATGAAGTGCCTACCCCGGCGTCATACTTGCGATTCCTCCACTTCTCGCGCCTGACTGTATCCAATGCAGCTCTGGAGGCCTAGACAAGTGCCCAACGTTCAACGTTAACGTTAAACGTTAGCACCAAAATGTATGGGATTTGACATACGCGAACGTTTGTGACGTACGAGATAGTCGTTCGCGGATGTCAAATCCCATACATTTTGGTCCTAACGTTTAACGTTAACGTTGAACGTTGGGCACTTGTCTAGGGCCCCTGGTCCCTTTGTATTCGTGATTAAAACTTTGCTATGATTCCGCACGTGACGAGTCACTTTTACATTTAATTAATTAGTATTTAACTTTTTGAGTGTACGTGGCGTATTGTTACCTATAGTTAGGTACGGTTAAGGGATCTGTATTAGCTTTTAATTTGTTTATTTAAGCATGTTTCGTTTAGGAGTTTGCTTATTATGAGGAACAGAAACCGCCTCGAGTTTGTCTTAAACTTACAATCTGTAGGTAATCACACAGGTGCGTGCAATGAGAGTCGCGAATGTATTCCGTCAGGGTAGGCACTTAATACATTTATACCAATGTACCTATATAAAATGCACGCCCTAGTAATCACATATATCAAGGGGATCCAGCTGGTCACACATTGCTTCTATTGAATATAGTAATTTGATTAAAAGCAATTTTAATGATATTATGTTAAAAAATCATTATAATTAAAAACTAATGGTTTTGAACCAAAAATATCAATCGAATTATGGATTGATAGATCGTAGTTAATATTAAAAGCAATTAGTTTAGGAAAACATTTACTGTTATCCCTGGATTCCAGGCGCGTGCAGTAGGGTGAGGGTAAGTATGACGCCGGGGTAGGCACTGCATACATTGGTGATACTGTGCTTGTATGGAATGGATTTACTTGCCTAGGACCTGGGGTGAGGGGGTACCTAACTTGTAGTTAACTTATTATACCGACCTACTTATAAAAAAATGTTATACGACTACACGATTTCATTAAAGGGCGGATCTTTAAGCGTTTGAGACGCCGTCATTGTCGTCTACATCTATATCTATAATGGTTGCTAATAATATTATTAAAAATAAACTGAAATATTATTTGTACCGGTCCCGGGGGATAATATCACTTCAATATTTGTTACTTATTTACTCTGTTCTTAAATATAGATGTCGATGATAATGACAGCGTCACAAACGCTCGCAGATTTGCCCTAAAAAGACAGATTTTCTTAAACCACATTTACAACCTTCAATTAATAAAATTGCCAATTGATTTCCGATTCTTTGGCCGCTCGTAAAAATAGCTTTAAAACCGCTTCTGAAGCTATAGTAGGTAATATATTTACTGGGAGAAACAGCCAATAATCGGTTTAATTTAAACTGTATTGTCGTATGGTTTCCTTTAAAAGCGGCAAGCTGAAACTTAGGATTACTTATCCTTACTAATATTATGAACGTGAAAGTTTGTAACAATGTCTGGATGTCTGGATATAGGTATGTTTGTTATTCTTTCACACAAGAACTATTAAATGGATTTTGTTGAAACTTAACTATAATGTTATAGCTTATAAATGAGAATAACATACGCTATATTTTATAACGATGTGTACAGTACTCATCAGTTTGTATTAGTGCCATCTGACTATTAAATAGGTACCGTAAGCGTACTAATTTAAACTTACACGCAAAATATACTAAAACTGTTTACATATAGGTAAATACGGATAAGAATCAATGATTAAAAATACCTAGGTATGTCAAGAAAAGGACCTCTAGCCCAAGGGCGTGGATTACATTTAAGCACGTGATAGATGTACGCAATGCCTACCCCGGCATCGCACGCACCTGTTACCAATAAACATCACTCGTCTGAAGTTCGTCACTTGTACCTAATTTCCTATCGGCCGGAAGTGCAAGGTCTAGGTTAGAAGATAATTAAATTTTATCGTTGAACGGTCAGTTAACGAGGATGGCGCTCTATTGAAATACCGGCTTTTATTATAACCTATAATCTTTAATTACTGTAGCGTGGTAAGTACGTTACGAGACAGTAAGGCACGGCTGATGAAAATTACCATGACAACTAGTTTTTCATCCGTCAAGTACGTAGATTATCAAAAATTATTCTACACGTTGGAATGAAACAACTGTAATTCAACTCGCGTATTTTTATTTTATTTTATTAGCTGACGTTTTCGGAAACGTCTTTACAGTTTCCACAATCGCACTTAAATAATACTTTAGCGTTAGACTATTGTCAGCTCGGTCGTGCTGCGATTGTGGAAACTGTAAAGAATCCGAAACGTCAGCTAATAAAATAAAATAAAAATACCTACGCGAGTTGAATCCGTTAACAGTTGTTTCATTCCAATGTGTAATGGCCGCGAAGGCATCAGAAATTATTATTCTACACGTAATTTTTCTTTTCTCAAACAAACAAAAAATGGCAAAGATACATGCTTCTAAATTTCGGCAAAGGCGCGTGACGTCACGTTATGGTACAATTTACACCGTGACGTCACGTCCCCCCCCTCCGATGCTCTTCGTTCCACGATGTTGCCGTCTCTGGCAACACTCTACTAGTAATTCATAGCGTCATTGCGCCATGCGGACTCGCGGCAAAAAACCGTCATAGCGGAGCGGTGCATGACGAGAAGCATGACGAGGAGCATGACGAAGAGCATGACGAGTAGAGTGGTCACACAACAGCTCTGCCTCCTATCCTAGCAAAAACTAAACGTGCTACTTTCATCACTCCTCGAGTAAGAAAAACATTAAGCAAAAATAAAGGTTGAAATGAAACTACTATGAAGGGATTTAACTCGCGTATTTATATATTTTTTTCCTGACATTTCGGATTCTTTACTTTGTCTTTACAGTTGACAATAGTTTAACGATAAACTGCTTTAGCATTAAACTCTTGTCATCTCAATCATTCTACGATTTTGGAAAATAAATACTTATGAATCGCCAGCAAATAAAGGAAATAAAAATTCGAGTTTAATCCGGTCACAGTTGGTTCATTAAAAAAAATAATTTTCACCTTTCAAACAAAAAAAAATCAAAATCGGTTCATGCGTTAGGGAGCTATGATGCTACAGACACACACACACACACACACACACACACACACACACACACACACACACACACACACACACACACACACACACACACACACACACAGAGAGAGACAGACAGACACGTCAAACTTATAACACCCCGTCGTTTTTTCGTCGGGGGTTAAAAACTAAACGTTGGTTATTAATTTAAATAAAAAAAACCTAAATACTTATGATAAATAATGAATGAGACAGAACATCCAGCTCATCTCAAAAACCACTCAGGCTTTTTCAAAAACTTAATTCTCATTTCTCAAAACTCTCAACACGTCGTGTTTCCAACTAAACACTTTTCGTAATTAAATTCTTTATGGAGCCTTGTTCCCTGTAGAATAAGGTTGGTTTTCGTTTGGATTTTCCCCCGGTGTAAATCTTGAGTGCCTGAATAATATATGTCCGGGTGGAGTGGAAGACCAGCGGTAATATTTAAAACGTTTCACAACAAAGCCGTGAGATTATGTATTTACTGCGCTGGAGCGATATCTTGCTAGCATACCTCTATCATATTTAAAAACACTGACACAATGCCACCATGAGTCATTATAATATACTTAATTTATTTATGATAGCTTCTGCCCGCAACTTTGTCCGCGTGGAACTCCTCCTTTTTTGCAGTCGGTTAAAAAGTAGCCTATGTCCTTTCTCAGGCTCCAGACTTTCTTTGTAACAAATTTCATTTAAATCGGTCCAGTAGTTTTAGCGTGAAAGCGTAACAGACAGACAGACAGACAGAAAGAGTTACTTTCGCATTTATAATATTAGTAGGGACTAGTAGGGATATTATTGTATGTTCCTAATCTTAAACATTTTATCAATGGAATCTGTGACCTTATGATGACCAGTCCACCCATATGCAATTCATTTACATTCTCTACCTTTTAAGTTGTACATATTTATGTCTTACCTACGATATATTTCTCATACTCACTCAATCGCCCAAAGGTTAACTGGAAGATATCCCTTAAAGGGATTAGTTCGCATTGGTTTTTGGTTTATGTACCATTTGTTTTTTTTTTCGAACTGAATACTGAAGCGCAGTTGACCAGCTAATAATTTCTGATGCGTTCGCGGTTATCACATTTAGTGTCACTATCGTCAGCTCTACAGCGAATATGGGAATTGTTAAATTTTGCGAAACGTTATCAAATTGCTTCATTCCAATCTGTACTAATATTATAAAGCTGAAGAGTTTGTTTGTTTGTTTGTTTGTTTGTTTGAACGCGCTAATCTTCAGAACTACTGGTTCGAATTCAAAAATTCTTTTTTTGTTGGATAGACCATTTATCGAGGAAGGCTTTAAGCTATATAACATCACGCTGCGACCAATAGGAGCGAAGAAACAGTGGAAAATGTGTAAAAAACGGGGGAAATATGAAGCCTTATGAAGAAGTGACAGTTAGAAGACTTTGACAGATCTTTGACGAAACAATCGGACGGGCCCGGGCAGGACGACGTCTGCCAGGGCCGCTAATAAAAAAAAATCTTTCGACAATTCACAGCCATTGATCTAGTCCCAAACTAAGCATAGCTTGATGCTATTAGTAATAGAGAACGGACAAACATACATAAATACATATAAGACGTCCAAGACTCGGGAGTCTTGGACGTCTTATATGTATTTATGTATTTTGCCAGATTTTGTTTTGTTACAGATGCCAGTGTTCATCACATTGACATCTGCCCCTAGCAGGATTCGAACCCACAGCCCGAAGGCCGTCAAATGATGAAATTATATCCGGAGAGTAATAATAGGTAAATTCCACGTGAACAATGGCAGAGCACAACAAATTATTAATCAAATTATAGTGTAAAAAGATTAATACAACAAACACTACCTACTATTTAAGCTTAATAAGTTTTATGCCTTAATAAGCTTTTTCTTAGAACTAGCAGAGCGACAACAATAAAAACAGAAAAGCTATTAAACAAAGAAACAAGCAAAGGAATAAGGAAAGGAATTACTTGCGAATTTATCGCCCGCACGATATCAAGCCGAATTCTAGAGAAAACATTTATGTAAACGTAAGCCAAGTTCTGAGAATTATTTTACAATTTAAATTAACATTTTCATTATTTTCATAAAGTTATATAACAATAAGAACACTTTCCTTATTTTCTTAAACTGAAAAAGAGAAGGAATTTTTGTCGGAGGAATGACAAATAAGAGCACAAATGAAGAATGAGATAATATTTCTTAATGACCACCTGTCTAAGTAATGTCCATTTTAATCTCCGTTACTTTTGCTCATGTTTATTTGTTTTGATAATAATTATGTTACGAATATGGGTTCTTAAAGTTCTCAAAGCAACAGCAAATCATTTAGTGTTATAATTAAATATTAGACAGTATTAGAATAGGAATTTGAGAGCATCAGATATTAACAAGTTGTTTTAGTTTTACTTATTATTTATCTATACCATTATTTGGAAAATCACGTTACCATTGCTAAAAAGATAGCCTCGGCAATATTTATCTATACTCTATACTAATATTATAAAGAGGAAAAGTTTGTTTGTTTGGATTGAATAGGCTCCAAAACGAATGGACCGATTTGAAAAATTCTTTCACTGTTGGAAAGCTACACTATTCCTGAGTGACATAGTCACATAGGCTATAAAAAAAGGGATCCGGGCGAAGCCGGGGCGGACAGCTAGTTTATCTTTAAAATGATCCAGAAAATCACGTTATCATCGTTAAAAAAATAGCCTCGGCAATATATATAAATATATACATAATACAAATATTATATTAATACATTTTCGTAACTTGGCTGATTCAGGTGGATCTAGTATTACATTCAAGCGTACCAACATAACGTTGCGGCGACGTTTAAGGTCACCGTTTTATGGCCAGTGTTTGTCGGCGAAAATACACGAACCCACACCAAAGATGGCTGCGAAAATCATAGAGATATAAGACTAGAGTACGTGAGCCATAGGACTGTCTATAAGTGGAAGCGTATCACGGTAAAGAGAGACTGAAACTCTAAATAGAGGCACTGTCCTTGTCTTGCCGCATGCGCAATGGCAACATGCTGCGCGCCGTCCGTTGCTATGGTACCGTTGACGTCGCAATCAAATTTCTCGATTATTATTATCGATATTATTAAAAATAATACATGAAAAACAAAGATGGTAATTGCGTGCATTTTGTGCAAAAAGGAATCGACTTTCCTGAACGAAGGTCGTAGCTTTCACAAGTAAGTGGATAAAAACATTGTGTATATACATAGTAGTATATAAAATAAAATATCTTTTTTGACATAAGTTTGCGGAAGGGTCAGTACAATACTGGAGGCGAATCGTTTACTGCGCATGCGTCATCAGACAAAGACGCGACCACTATTCCAATGCTCTTTCTCTTTCTACCATTATAACGCGTTTCTGGCTGGCTCACGTACTCTAGTCTTATATCTCTATGGCGAAAATCGACATCATTTTAAAAATGTAATGGTAGAATTTAAAATGTCTATGCTTTCACGTGCAATAAAACCCGAGCTATGTTGATTTTCATATTTTTGTTCCTTTTACGTTTCTTACTCAGACGCTTTCTACGTTATTACTGGAAGTAAAACGTTTTGAATTTATTGAAATGTTCTTTTAGTTGTTTGATGCCGCTTAAAAAGTGCTCCGATAGACATTTTAATATTTCCGTGATTTATAAAATGACGTAAATAAAACAATTCATAAGCGCATTTGTTTTTTAATCCGTGAGATATGACATTTCAGCCGAGTTGATGATATTAAGTAAATTAACTTGCTAACCTGCAATATATATCTCACTTTATTAGTGTTAAGGGCTTTTAAAAAAAATATCCCCACCGAAGTATTTTTATAGGTACTTACATGGATAGGCAAATTTTTATTTGAGAAAGTTTAATTTATGCGCGGTCACTGCCGTTAGAATATTTTTGCAATAATTAAGGAATCTTCAGACTTAAACATAAAAATCGCGAAAATGTACGTTAAAATAACTTCATAATTCGGGCATTATTATAACCCAACAATGCTGGTGAAAATGAAGCTCGGTAGCTTTGCGCCCATGGGTACTATAAGGTAATAAAAGTTAATATTAATTTTAAGTACTTTGACCACCTAGAACATACTAGCTGAACCGGCGAACTTCGCCTTCATTGTTTTTATAGTAGGTACCTAATATTTTTGGATTTTGAATGAACAATAACGGATTTAACTCGCGTATTTTATTCATCGTAAAGTTCCCGTATTCGTAGCAAGACTGAGTTGACGATATTCTAACGCTAAAGTTATTTTTTTATATATAAACGAACGTAATATTATAAACGTGAAAATTTGTAAAGAACGTGATGTATGGATATCTGGAATTCTGAATGTCTATTTGTTCCTCTTTTAAACAAAAACTACTGAACGTATTTTGAAAATTCCATTAATGCTTATAGCTTATACAACCACTAACACATAGGCTATATTTTATAACGATATTGTGTAAAGTACTTATCGTGGGCTGAAGCTAGGGAATTGTTAGCGACAACCTCTTTTTAAGGTTTACTTTATTTTATTGTTAATTTAAAATTTGACGCCGGTTTTGTTATTATAGTTCCTATTTCCTGTCATTTGGTAAGTCTATAACAATACAAGTGCAAATAAAAGTTGTAAAACAGTGTATGAGTGTGATTTACTAGCTCGAAAGTTAACAATAGTGCTATTCTTCATCCCTACTAATATTATAAATGCGAAAGTAACTCTGTCTGTCTGTCTGTCTGTTACGCTTTCACGCTAAAACTACTGGACCGATTTAAATGAAATTTGGTACATAGAACGTCTGGAGCCTGAGATAGGACATAGGCTACTTTTTAACCGACTGCAAAAAAGGAGGAGTTCCACGCGGACGAAGTCGCGGGCAGAAGCTAGTATAAATATAATACAATAGACAGTGGAATTCAATATTTCCCAGTACCGAGAGATTCCGTTTGCAAAAGACTTGGCGTCGACAGTGTTATCATATAACAAAAAGCCTGCTTTCTACATTTCAAAGCCAGAAGCATTTTAGCGTTGCGTACAGTAAATATACCCACATCTGGAATACTGCGAATAAATAAATAAAATGAAAGAAGGTCGGATCCTATTTTCAAACGGCTTTAATAATAGAATGAAAAAATGGTTTCTACCTAAACCGCGGCCATCTTGGATTTCAATGGAAATGGTTGTATGAAATCTAATTTCAAATTTTGATGAATTGTTTTATAATAAACTAATTTCTGCCTGCGACTTAGTCTTTGTACTTTTTAACCCGTCGTTACGTCGTTACATCAGTACTCGTGTATCTTAGAATGTTTATGAAAATTTTGAAATACCTAAATGGCGACAAGTAGACATAGGCGTAGAATAGGTGTCAACGTTCAACGTTAACGTTAAACGAAACGACCGAAATGAGATTTGACATCCGCGAAAGAATGTCACGTACGTCACAAACGTTCGCGGACGTCAGATCCCATATATTCTGGTCGTTTCGTTTAACGTTAACGTTGAACGTTGGCACCTTGTCTACGCCCCAAGGAAGCACGTTGTATACAAAAATTACATCCTCTTTTCATCTACTTAGAGGTACAATTTCGGAAAATCCTCTCCTTATCGGAAGCTTACCAAAAAGTCATACAAAAAACACACCTTTCAGGTCATACAGGACCTGCTCTACGCGTAAATTATTAGCAGGCGCGTGCAGTGGCGGGAGTATAAGTATAGCGACAGGGTAGGCACTCCATACATTAGTGACGTTGTGCCTATATGTTACTCATCCCACCCGTCACAAATTACTGTCCCACCCGTCACAAGCTTTGAGAATCAAAATTATTTTTATTTTACGAGTTATTTGCGTAAATTTTACTAATAGCTAATCTATACAATATCGCACACCTAGATCTAAAGGGAGCTAACTCAAAAAACTGCAGATTTGAGTTATGCACACTATTAACGGATTTAACTCGCGTATTTTTATTTTATTATATAAAAATACGCGTTTCTTACGAATTGCGAATAGTGTAAGTCAACTCTGAGAGGAGAGGTACTTTGAAGTCCCACCCGTCACACTTCTTATACCGTCAATTTCTCATAATAATAATGACATCTGCTAGCTTTATTATAAAAAGTATAAATTTATACAGAAAACTCATGCGAAGTGCAGGCAAAAATGAGTATAAATGTCCCACCCGTCACAATGGAATGACCCATTAGTGACGTTGTGCCTATATGGAATGCACGCCTTTGCAATACCTAGACTTACATATATACGCCAGTTTGTTCAATTACTCGACCCACGTAATGCGACGTGAGGTGCATAAGGCACTGAAAAGTTCAACCCGGTTCTATTGGGATCGACTAATGCCAGCGATATCGGGAACAGTGTTGCCAATTTAGCGATTTTGTCGCTAGAACTAGCGACTTTTGCTTAAGGCTTAGCGACCAAAAAAAAGTTTTGACGACCCTACTAATATTATAAATGCGAAAGTAACTCTGTCTGTCTGTCTTTTGGAGTACAAATTAAAATAGTTCTAGAGCCAATAATAGATACATTTTTTATCAAATCGACACAGAATTATTCAATGCCAAGATATACTTAATATGGAAAACGACAAACGCGATAGCGCACCAAATTCAAACTTTATTTACTTAATTGAAGTTCCATTTGTATATCATTATGGGGGGGGGGGTAACTTTTTAAACTTTTTATGGTTATGTTTTAGTTTTAGCGACTCGAATCTGTAGGAGTTGGCAACACTGAATTCGGGAATCCGGGATATTAACTGGCCAAGTGTTTGTTATACGTGAGGGTTTTCGTAAAAGCACTAAATAATAACTTCTAATTAATTATTGTACTATAATTTAAGTTAATTAATATTAACTACGGTCTATCAAACGAAATTCGATAGATATTTTTGGTTCAATACCATTAGTTTTTAATTATATAATGACATTTTGTACCAAGACCAGAGTAGAAAAATATAGGCACTCGTAAAAAAAAATAACATAGTCACCTTTCAAACAAAAAAAAACAGAATCAAAATTGGTTCATGCGTTAGGGAGCTATGATGCCACAGACAGACACACACACACACACACACAGACAGACAGACAGACAGACAGACAGACAGACAGACAGACAGGCAGACAGACAGACAGTTAGACACGTCAAACTTATAACACCCCGTCGTTTTTGCGTCGGGGGTTAAAAATGGGTAACGCCGCCTCTGTCATTTAACAGGTAACGTCAAGTACATTTAAAAGCGGCCACAAATAATAGTTTGCTAAGTTAAAAGTTCTATTAGGACCTATTTATTTGTAGTCGTAATTCCTAATCAAATAATCTGTTAGAAAACCATTATTATAATCTATATTATAATATAATTTCATTCAAATGTGTTATAACAAAAAAGACATCAGAAATTAGTTATCAAAAATAAAAGTGGAAATTATACAGTAAAAATGTCAACGTAAATAAGTTGGTATAAAAGGAAACCAATTACTTTTATGCGTAGGTATGTTTAATACCAGCGGAACAAATCGCAGAGTTTTATATTCAGTTTGCTTCCGAACAAAAAATACAGTAAACAAGGGGAATGATGAGTCGCAAACTTTGATTGATAATTTACTAATTTGTAATGGAAATCAACATTTCTTCAACATTAAGGAAATGTAAGCAACAGAAAACTTTCCGGTGTCGGGGCTGACGTTTGAGATGATACAAAATGGAAAATTAGAAAATTTATTTTTAACTAGCTTCTGCCCGCGACTTTGTCCGCGTGGAACTCCTCCTTTTTTGAAGTCGGTTAAAAAGTAGCCTATGTCCTTTCTCAGGATCCAGACTTTCTTTGTACCAAATTTCATTTAAATCGGTCCAGTAGTTTTAGCGTGAAAGCGTAGCAGACAGACAGACAGACAGACAGAGTTACTTTCGCATTTATAATATTAGTAGGGATGCCTTCGTGGTTATTACCTACAACAACTATAAACGTATTTAACCCGCGCATTTAACTCTATTGGCTGACGTTTCGACAACTTTACAGTTTCCATACTCGTATCACGACTGTTAACGATAGTCTAACGGTACCTAACTATTTAGCTAGTTTCATTCCAATTATAACATTATTAAGATACGGGAAGTTCATAAAGATAGACCCTATACCTACTTTCTTAACCTTAGTATAAACTAAGCTTAAGAAGGCAAGCTTATACTTCCATGTAATTAGTACAAGCAAAAGAACGAGCTTAGGCTTAGCGAGGTACGGGCAGAAGAAGCCTGTAGGTTTTGATTCTCTTGCGAGTGTCGAAAATTACCTTAGATACAGGCGCGTGCAGTGTCGCGCCTGTATCTAAAGTAATTGCCACGTCAGGGTAGGCACTCCATACATTTATGCCATTGTGCCTATATGGAATGCACGCCCTTGCTTAGACATATACTTAGTTTGTATATGCCTGCCCATTTCAACAAAATCCTATCTACGCCCATGCACACGGGAAATATACCCTACATAAAGAATGTACGTAACTCTAAAAATACAAATTTCTTTTCATTAAACAAGACTTCATCCCGGGTAGTTCGCAGTAAAGGATATTCCTACACATTTCAGGTAATTAAAGACAAGCTTTTAACTGGAATCCGATACACCGTTGAAGCCTTCAATGAAATAAGCACAGCTTTTAAAACCAGCCCGACATTCAAAGGTTTATTTTTAAATAGTTTTAATATTTACCTGGAGGTATATTTTCTTGTCGACTGCACTCTAATTAGCGACGAGAAGTGTAGCTGTATAAATATAAATATAATTTTATGTTTTTATAATTGGCTGAATGCTTGTGACGTATCTATAATAATATTATAAAGTGGAAAGGTTTGTTTGTTTGGGATTGAATAAGCTCCAGAACTTTAAAAAAAATCTTTCACTGTTGGAAAGCTATACTATTCCCGAGTGACATAGGCTATAAAAAAGATCCGTGCGAAGCCGGGGCGGACAGCTAGTGTCCTATAAATTTATATATTTTTTAGTTACTGTGTGTTTTTGCGCGCTACTAGCGCCAGGTTATTTAAAAAGCCAGGTTCAGATGTATTTTGTGCTCCTTATTAAATATTACTTTCATAACTACAGAAGTTTTGTTTATCCCTACTAATATTATAAATGCGAAACTAACTCTGTCTGTCTGTCTGTTACGCTTTTCCCGCTTAAACCTCTCAACCGATTTTGATGAAATTTGGCACAGACAATCTTTAGATCCTGAGAAAGGACATAGGCTATAAAAAAAGGATCCGGGGGAGGCCGGGGCGGGTCGCTAGTAACTAAATAATAATACATACTCATACTCAAGTCCGTTAACGTTTATAATTCGATGCACAATCTTTACATACCCGAAGTGGTATTTGAAAAGCCGTTTTGCCATGAATCATTTGAAATTCACCATCCATGGATATTTTATGGAAAATAAATATTTTCTATTCCCGTTTCTCGTATTATCGTAGGATAAAAATGTTTGCGGGTACGTTTTCCGCGTAGAGGCTCGCCGTGAGAGAAACATAATGCTATGCTACCGCAATGTACACAGACTACTGGCAGATGCTCCAACTATGTAAAAAACTATATTGTTATGTTTAAAAAAAGATATGACAGCTAATAGACAGGAAGGTGCTTCATATAGGTTATTTTAGTTTATATAGTACCTAGCAAACTTGATAGGGTTACAGCGGCCCCGCCGGCGGGGTCGAAGTCGTACACACACACCCGGCACGCGTAGGAACCACCCACAGGAACCTTCAGGTTATAAACCCTAAACAAATACAGGATTTGAAGCTTCTCATCTGGAGGCTAGCCAAGCGTTATGTTTTACAGTAAAGGCAGGCTAGTTCAGTACGAAAAAAAGACAGAAACTCGGCTCATAGACTACTGACTGAGGAGATTGATTCTTCTGCGTTTTTGTATCTGTGACAACTATACAAACACGCGCAAGGAGAGAAATGCAAATATTAACAAGAGAAGTTATTTCAGATTGAGGCCGACATCTTTAAGGCTTTATAGGAAGATTAAAAGAGGATCTATTGTTATAGAACGGACAGAAATGTTGGCAGTTGAACAATAAATAATGATGTAGGGTTCGAAGTATTTATAATATATTTTAGTTAACTATAGAGGTTATGTAACAGTTTTCTGACTAGTATGAGATCCAAGACTGATAGGTGTACCTACATTTTGATAAAAAAAAAACTTAGAATGTCTATTACTTATCAACATATTATATATTACTAGCGGTTCGCCTCGGCTTCGCACGGATCCCTACTTTTTTTCAAAATATTTTCTTCGCTCCTATTGGTCGCAGCGTGATGTTATATATAGCCTTCCTCGATCTATCCAATAAAAAAATATTTTTTTAATTCGAACCAGTAGTTCCTGAGATTAGCGCGTTCAAACAAACAAACAAACAAACAAACTCTTCAGCTTTATAATATTAGTATGGATATATTATTTGAAACCCTAAAAGGCATTTTGGCTGTCGCAAAATCAATGCAATCAAGAAGTTATTCACTATTAGCTATCGCAAAGTAAACAAAACTTTTGGGCTGTTTGCATACATTTCAGGGGTCCACTACTTTAATTTTGACAGTACTCCATTGTTTAACTAAACAAGATCTTAAGTCGATACGCAGAAAGTTCCAAATTGTAGAAATCATTGCGCTCCCAAACGAAATGGCGGAATCACAAACTGGATACGGAAATGGTAAGGGTTAATTATTCATTATTAAAAGCTTTTGTTTCCCGTTTAAGCTCTAGGTCAGGCCTTATTTAGAGCGAAGCTTTCCTGGACATAGACGAATTATTTAAAAAAAATCAAATGCCAATACTATCGATTGATTTCTTCTTTTTAACCCCCGACGCAAAAACGACGGGGTGTTATAAGTTTGACGTGTCTGTGTGTGTGTGTGTGTCTGCTGTGGCATCATAGCTCCCAAACGCATGAACCGATTTTGGTTCTGTTTTTTTTGTTTGAAAGGTGAATATGCCGGGAGTGTTCTTAGCTATGTTTGATGAAAATCGGACCAGTAGTTTAATAAATAGAGGGGGGTGAAAGAGGGGATGGAAAAATAAATGTTCACAAATATACTCGAGTGGGGTATCAAATGAAAGAGAGTCACGAGTACATTACAAAATTGAAATTATAATGAAAATCGGTTGAGTCGTTCAAAAAATATAGGGAGTCGTTTAGTAAATCAGTTTTCCTAATTACAATCCCTCAGGTAAGTGACGAGATGTCAAAAAACTCGAAATCTCATCTCGGCTCGACGGATGAAGGTCCTATCAAAATTTCAAAGAACCTAAGAAACTCAATTAAACCAAAGTTTAAGTAGTTAAAGGCTAAAGAAAACGTCTAAAGAGTAAGGACTACTCGAACTTAAGAACTGATTGGAGCCTGTCGAAAATTGCGCGAAAAAATCAGTACTGACAATCTGTAAAATAATTTATTAATGTAGTTTTTTTATATCTGTAGCGTATCTGGATGAATCTTCAAGCATTTAAAACACATAACACCTGACCGCGATGGCATCTGAAATTATATTATAACTGTTATAATTTCTTATGCCTTCGCAGTTATTATACACTAGCGGCCCCGGCAGACGTCGTCCTGCCCGTCCGATTGTTTCGTCAAAGATCTGTCTAAGTCTTCTGTCACTTCTTCATAAGGCTTCATATTTTCCCCGTTTTTTACACATTTTCCACTGTTTCTTCGCTCCTAATGGTCGCAGCGTGATGTTATATAGCCTAAAGCCTTCCTCGATAAATGGTCTATCCAACAAAAAAGAATTTTTGAATTCGAACCAGTAGTTCCTGAGATTAGCGCGTTCAAACAAACAAACAAACAAACTCTTCAGCTTTATAATATTAGTACTTATAGATTGGAATAAAACAAATTAAACGGAGTTAACTCACTTTTTTTTATTGGCTGACGTTTCGGAACTTTAACAGATTCCATAATCGTAGCACGACTGAGCTGACAATAGTCTTATGCTAAAGGCTCCGAAACGTCAGCCAATAAAATAAAATACGCGAGTTAAATCCGTTTAAAAGTTATTTCATTCCAAATTATAACCGCTAGTCAACTCTATCATTTGTTTTTTTGTACCTACTCATTTTCTAAAAAGCCTTGCAGCGAATAACAACAGTTTTCCAATAAATACTGCGTCGTTTATTTCTGAAATAGTCTATTGTTTTTTTCCGCTCGTGCCTTGACCGCTCAGGGGGGCTAGACAAGTACCCAACGTTTAACGTTAACGTTAAACGTTAGCACCAAAATGTATGGGATTTGACATTTGTGACGTACGTGACAGTCGTTCGCGGATGTCAAATCCCATACATTTTGGTCCTAACGTTTAACGTTAACGTTGAACGTTGGGCACTTGTCTAGGGCCCCAGATATTTATAAAGCCTGTACTGTAAGAGTAAGTCATAATAAATTACGTTTTCAAGTAGCTATTACGGTACCTTTCATTTAACATGGCAGTTTTCCGCCAAATTACCCCAAACGTGCGATTTATTGCCCCTCGCTTGTGAAGTTGTGAGTTTAGAGATCGTTTTAAACCCCCACGCTAAAAGGGGGGTGAACAAGTTGGAATTTTCTTGTGGACAACGTTAGAAGGCGACCTGGCGGTTAATTCATCAACGCAATTGTCAATACAAAGCCTAGCGGTATAGATTCTTGTCTAATTTATAGTATACTAGCTTCTGCCCGCGACTTCGTCCGCGTGGAACTCCTCCTTTTTTGCAGTCGGTTAAAAAGTAGCCTATGTCCTTTCTCAGGCTCCAGACTTTCTTTGTACCAAATTTCATTTAAATCGGTCCAGTAGTTTTAGCGTGAAAGCGTAACAGACAGACAGACAGACAGAGTTACTTTCGCATTTATAATATTAGTAGGGAAGTAGGGACTAGCTGTCCGCCCCGGATTCGCACAGATCCTTTTTTTAGCCTATGTCACTCAGGAATGGTGTAGCTTCCCAATAGTGAAACAAACGTTTCCTCTTTATTATATTAGTATAGAAACACAATTGTCATATGGCACCGACAATTGTCGCTTTGGTGAAATATGGGTCTGGTAGTTAAGGAGTATACGTATAGCGAGACCGAAAAATTTGATCTCATCTTTTTAAAATACACCTATAAATTTAATACTTACCTGTATTTTAACACTATACCGCAACTTCTTACTTTATTTATCCATTTAGTAACAAATAAACTGAATCGTCTCTTAAATATAGCGGCCATGTTGACAAAATGGCGGCATATAGCAATATGGCGGATGCTGGTGCGATATAATTGTGGACTACTGCGGCGCCTGCGCAGGCGGGGACTGTTTATAGAGGACATAAGCTTTTAGGAGTTGTCGTAAGGATGATAGTCACTGGCGGCCGATATATAACAGGTAGGTATAAACAATATAAATATGATTTCAGATTTCAAGTTTCAAATCCTTATAGTTTAGGTTAATATATCAGTAGGCGTTAATATATCAGTCATTAATCACTTCAATTTTTATATCTATACTAATATTATAAAGAGGAAAGGTTTGTTTGTTTGGATTGAATAGGCTCCAGAGCAGCTAGGCCGATTTCAAAAATTCTTTCACTCTTGGGAAGCTACACTATTCCCGAGTGACATAGGCTATAAAAACAAGATGATCCGTGCAAAGCCGTGGCGGACAGCTAGTATATAGATATAGGTAACTCTAATTTGTTATTTTTTTTAAATGTAGGTCTTTACGTAGTAACACTAAATCTACTTAAATGGATAAACGCATAATAAGATACAATACAGCAGGCACCTTGTAATAAATCTCGGCTCATTTATCATTTGTGTGACGGCCGGTGCTTGGTACCCTTAATATCGGAGGTCATAAGTCAGAGCTCAGTTTATGGGGTCTAGAGGCGGCGCCGTGAAATACACAGCGAGCAACACATTCAATTACCAGCTCGACGTTTTGTTGCTATAAACAAAAATTTAGGCGTTACGTGTGACGTGCGTACAAGAGACAAGCAGATGTATGCTTGCCCTCGCTTGGCTCTGGCTAGCTGTAATATATGTAATATACGTAATAATAATACACATTTAATAAAATATGTAACATACTTTTAACCGCCTTTTAACGTATTTAAATGTTGAGCAAAAAAGATTGACCAAGATCCCAGTTAACACAGACTTAGGTAAGTACGTGATTTTAAGAAAGATTATATATTTATGATGGGTAGTAAAAAATAAATGAGAAAGAAATGGATAATCGGTAAACTGAAAGCGCGGCCGTTTTACAGGTGACAGGTATCAAACGTGGAAAATCAAGCTACTTTCTTTTCCCACGGGAACGTGATATTTCCTACGTCCGTATCCTGATTCTAAGCTAGTTTCAGCCAAATCGGTTTAGAAAAAAATAGCATGTTTTTTCATCTTTGATGTCCTGTGAAACGGTCCCACTTTCAGCTAGCGTGTATCTATACCTTTCTAAGTTAATTTTATACTATCGCTCTTAAAAAATATTTTTCTTAAAATGACTGGGTACTTTCCCTACTAATATTATAAATGCGTAAGTAACTCTGTCTGTCTGTCTGTTACGCTTTCACGCAAAAACTACTAGACCGATTTAAATGAAATTTGGTACAAAGAAAGTCTGGAGCCTGAGAAAGGACATAGGCTACTTTTTAACCGACTGCAAAAAAGGAGGAGTTCCACGCGGACGAAGTCGCGGGCAGAAGCTAGTACTCTATAAGTCAATGCTACCTAATCTAAATTTCATATCACACACCTGTTCCGAGTTAGACTTCTAGATAACATACAATAAAATAATTAGACGAATCTATAAGAATCCAAATAAGGTACGTGACATTTTCCATTATTTAGTATCAACGAATTGAATTCACCGAAAGGTTTAGTAATTTTATCAATATACTTTTGTTGGTGTTGTAATGTGCTTCAATAAATAGGACAGTAGGATGTAGTTCAGTATGTCAGTTAGCTAAAGTGGGTCAAATCGAAGATGTTTAAATTTTTTGTTTTAATAATAGCAGCGGTCATGTTCAAGGTACGTACACGTAATATAATATAAAATACTCGTGGCGTGGTGTTTGTTTACAAACTCCTCTGAAACGGCTGAACCTTTTATCATATTTTGTGTGCGTATAGAGTGCCTAAATATTAATATAACAAATAAAAAGTGTGTATTTTTTCATGATTCATTTTCAAATCCTAACTAAATATTATAAATGCGAAAGTAATACTACTGAACCGATTTAAATGAAATTTGGTACATAGAAAGTCTGGAGCCCGAGAAAGAACATAGGCTACTTTTTGACCGACTTCAAAAAAGGAGGAGTTCCACGCGGACGAAGTCGCGGGCAGAAGCTATAAGTATATAAAATTCTCGTGTCGCGGAGTTTGTTGCCATTTTTGAGAAATCATCTTCTGACTTTTATTTTATACCTCGTATGGATTAACTGGTGGTGGTGAGAGGGCGCTACTGTGCCACCACTAACGTCTGCTCTGTGTTTTTTCGCAATTTAAAAATAATCAAGTGAATAAAAAACCTAGAAAAGACAGTTCACATTCGAAGAATAGTGCAATGAACTTGGATTACTATTAACAAAACGAAAATCATCAGTAAAAATATGATAACAATGGTTTAAAAGTGGTTTTGTTTACATTGACAATATAAACGAAAGTGCAAATATTATTGAAACGCAGTGAACGCGAATCTCAGTGAATTAACTACGAAAACTATATGAGAACTCGTTTATAGTGATCCGGACAAATATATAATTTAATAACCTAAGAAAAATAGTGCCAATTCATACCCGAATCAAAGAAGTACTAAACAATCTCGCTAGAGGGAGCTGATATCAACTACCCAATACTGCCACCTATGATATTTAGACCAAACTACTAAGAATACATCTGTACTAGATCGATAAACTACTATCACAATATTTTACCCCGACATCTAATCAGTCCCGCAACAAAAATATAGAGGGCGCAAAAAACTAAAAATGGAGGAAATCACTAGAATGTTTAAATCAATCCAAGCAGACATGTACCAGTTTAAAGAAGAGAACAGAGAAATGGAAAATAGGATTACAAACACTATTTTGCAAAAAATAGATGATAAATTTGGCAGCTTAGAAGAAAAACACAAAATTTTAGAAGAAAAAATAGATAAACAGGATAAAAATTTACAACATTTAGACAAAGAATTGCGGAAAAGAAACATTCTGTTTTTTGGTGTTGCCGAGACAGAATCGAGCTACAAATCTCTAGAAAATATTATACTTAATATAGCTAACGAAACTATGAATATACAGTTAACTAGAGCAGAAATAGAGGCGGTATCTAGACGCGGAAAGAAAGAAGAAAAAAAGATCAGGCCAATTACATTAACCCTTACCACACTTGGCAAGAAAATTCAATTTCTAAAAAGTAGAAAAACTTTAGAAAAAACTACGTACTACATAAAGGAGGACTTCTCCCCCGAAATCATGGAAAAACGCAAAGTTTTATCTGAAGAGGTCAAAAAACTACGTGATGACGGAAAATTGGCAGTGATAAAGTTCGATCGTATCGTCATTCTGAGGAACAAACAAAATACACACAGTAATGAAAAAGTAAAGAATAACAAACGCAACTTACCATCTTCCCCAGAGAACTCAAATGGTTCGTCGTCTAACAAGAACGCGGTGAGCCAAATCAACAAAAAGAACAAAACCGTCGCGAACACCACTCTGACATCATTCTGGTCGAGCTCGTCGAAGTCTACGCTAGCGTCGCCAGCCACCATCAACAACGAATTATAGCAATTAGAAACGCGGCCTCTCTCTACCAATCTCCCAACACGGCCGGTCACCGCGGGAGATTATGACCACAACCCCCCAATTCAAAAAAATATATTTATATGCACTTTCAACGTCAGATCATTATCGACGCCGGAAAAACTTATCGAGCTAAAAGCAGCGCTAAAAAATATTAATCATGACATAGTAGGACTAAGTGAAATCCGACTTATGGGAGAAAAAATCATCGAGGACGAAGATTATATATTTTACCATATAGGCAAAACCAAAGGGCTATATGGCGTTGGATTCTTAATAAAGAAAAAATATAAAAAATGTATCAAAACTTTTATCGGAATCACAGATAGAGTCTGCGTACTCGAAATCGAACTAGAGAACGTGTCACTGGCAATCATCCAGGTTTATGCACCTACCGAAAGTTCTTCTAAAGAGGACATAGACTCATTTTATGAGGATCTGTCGAGAGCTCACGACTCGGTTTCAGCGACATATTTAATATCTATGGGAGATTTCAATGCTCAGATCGGCACGCCAAACAAACACGAACACCAAATTACCGGCCCTCACGGCTGTGGACAAAGGTCACCCCGTGGAGAACTTCTCATCCAGTACGCATACGAATATAACCTGAAAATATTAAATACTATGTTTCCACTAAAAAACACTAAGAGGTGGACATGGATATCACCAGATAAAAACGTTAAGAACGAGATAGATTATATTATGTCTACAACACCAAACCGATTCTCGAAATATGAAGTACTTACTGCAGTTACCTTTGGATCGGACCACAAAATGCTCAGAGCTACATTTACCTTACACACTACAACTAAAAAAAGCAGATGTAATTTCTCAATGAAGCCTTCAATGCTGAAAACCTTAGAAGAACGTGAAAAATACTTAGAAAACCTAAATAACTACATACCAGAACTCATTACAACTCCTGAAGCTTACCCGGTCGATGAATACTGCAATAAAATGACACATTGTATATTAAAGAGCCTACAAAACATAAAAACAAAACAAAAATCAAACATTTTATCCCAGCATGCATTAGACCTCATGAAAGAAAGGTCTGAATTACAAAGCAAACCAAAGTTAAATGAGGACGATAAAGAAATGCTGAAAAATCTTTACAAAGTCACAAACAAAGAGATACGAAAATGTTACAGTACGCACAGAATGAACACCATACGAAGTCATTTGGATAAATCAAGGTCTGCAAAAAAAGCGTATAAAGAACTGAATACAGCAAAAACATGGATTCCATCGCTTCAATCAAGTTCAACAAAATACAAAACCCGAACTGAAATTATAAAAGCGGCTACGGACTTCTACACAAATCTTTACAGCGAACACGACTCTTTGCAGTATGAAAGCATCACTCCTCACTACCAAGACGACACTTCCACGGTCCAAGAGCTGACGGAGCCCGAAATCCTGAAACAAATAATGAGACTAAAGGCGGAAAAAAGTCCCGGACCCGATGGAATCACAAACGAGTCAATAAAATATGGAAAAACACTTCTATTAACGCCTATTAAAATATTATTTAATAAAATACTAGAAGAGGAAATAGTACCAAAGTCTTGGACGGAGTCTGAAATCATATTACTCTATAAAAAGGCGACCCCTTAGATATCGGTAACTATCGGCCAATAAGCCTCATGCCTTGCTCTTATAAATTGTTTGCATCATGTATTTTAGATAGAATTTCCCAAGATATAGACGCACATCAACCGATCGAACAAGCAGGATTTCGAAGCGGATATAGTACAATGGACCACATACAAGTTGTCGAACAAGTTATAGATAAATACTTAGAATTTCAAGGACAATTGTATGTTGCGTTCATCGACTACAAGAAAGCCTTTGACACCATATCACATGCAACTATATGGGAAACTTTAAGATCACAAAATATAAATACAAAATACATCAATATTCTGAAAAATATTTATGCAAACAGTTCTAGCAAAGTAAAACTGGATAGGATGGGCAATAAAATATACATAAAACGAGGTGTACGACAGGGCGACCCATTATCACCCAAACTTTTTATTGCCGTCCTTCAACATATAATGGAAAACTTACCATGGCACACAAAAGGCTTAAACATCAATGGAAAGTTCCTCAGTCATCTTCGCTTTGCGGACGACATAATATTGTTCTCTGAAAACGCGCAACAACTAAATAGCATGATAAAGGAGCTAAACACAGTAAGTGTTAAAGTCGGGTTAGAAATGAATTTAAATAAAACTAAAGTTATGACTAATCATCACACCATCCCGATACACATTAACGATGTTCCCCTGGAGTATGTGGAAAACTATATATATCTAGGCAAACAGATTTCCTTTAACAAAGACAGAATTACTAAAGAGGTAGAGCGACGAATAGCCATCAGCTGGAAGAAGTACTGGACCCATAAGGAAATATTTAAATCGGAGCTCCCCATGTCTACAAAAAAAATTGTTATGGACTCAGATATTCTACCATGCCTTACCTATGGTAGCCAAACGTGGACGTTCGACCTAAAAATCAAAAATAAAATCGAAACTACACAGAGAAGAATGGAAAGAAGCTGCCTAGGAATAAAATTAAAGGACCGAGTAAGAAACACGCTTATACGGAAAAAAACCAAATTTATTGACGCCTTAACATTTTCTCTAAATAGAAAATGGTCGTGGGCGGGCCACATTGCCAGATACACTGACGACAGATGGACCATCAGATTGATAAAATGGTCTGGACCTCGAGGCAAGCGAACTAGAGGTCGACCTCGCGCCAAATGGACAGACGAGATAACAGCGACAGCGGGTCAAAAGTGGCTCAGCATGGCGCTGGACAGAGAGAAATGGAGCTCATTGGGGGAGGCTTTTACCCAGAAGGGGTCCGCACAAATATAAAAATCATATACAAAATACATCTATTCATTAAGTTAAGTTAATCATTATTATGTTAAAACTCTATATTTCATTATTTATAATTCATTCATGTCAATATTTTTGTTGTGTGGAATTAAATAAAGCTTCATTATTATTATTATTATTATTATTATTATGGATTAACTACATTATAGTGGAGATACTCTGACATAATTATGTTCTTGTATTTTTGAAGAAAGATACCTATTTAAGTCACTACAGACTACATTATATCAAAACACACATAAATTTATCTGTTACCTATTGTATTTTTATGTTCAATTTGGCACCGTAATTTTCTTCCTAAACATATTCAATGAGACGTAATTTTTAAATTAATATTTTCAGCACAATTTACTCCTTACTTTTACCTTTTATTTACAGTCTTGGACTGACCTAATTTTGATAAATCGATTGATTGGTGAGAAGAGATAGTACCTACCTAATAATGGTAGTGGTTCTGTAGTGTAAGCTGTTTCTGTCTCAGCTAATTAGTGTATTTTTTGACACGATAGGCTGCCTAGATTTTCTCTTGGAACACCAATTTGGAGTCATAATAATTCCTCATAATTTCGTACCAATACTTATCAACGCCATAACAATAAATTTATCATATTTTTATACACATCATGACGACCCAGGGACCCCTAGGGGGTACCTAACCAGTAGTTGTCTCGAACGCCGAATGTCAAAGTGACAAGTCCGAGCACAGCGCAGCGCCGACTAGCGCGCGAGTTCGTCGTCGTAAGGAGGGGTAAAATCAGTGATCCTAGTTAGGTAATAAGGGTAACGGACCAAAAAATGTTAAGAACCACTGCCCTAGACCTTGCCGTCATTATGATCGACATTATTTTTCAGTCTTTCAATAATCGACTTTCCATCATGATAACTCTGGCGCTCTTGGAAATTCTACCCACGCAAGTATCTGAAAATTTTGTGCATTTTTAAGGACCTGGGGGCCTAGACAAGGTGCCAACGTTCAACGTTAACGCTGAACGTTGGCACCAAAACATATGGAATTTGTCATCCTCGAACGTCTGTCACGTACGTCACAAACGCGGATTTCAAATCCCATACATATTGGTCGTTTCGTTTAACGTTAACGTTGAACGTGAATATGGTTACAGGAGAGTGAGGCCTGCTGCTGCCTCAGCCGGGAGCCTTGGATGACGCAGACCTGTCTTGAGTGCCTGTACGGCCTCGGGCCTCTCTGCTCCCCCGTGCCCCCTAAATGCAAATGTTTCAAGGACATCAAGTCCCCGCTGAGTTGTGCCAAGCCGTGCCAAGCTGAGCCCAGCTGTGGGAAGTACGTGTATTTCCCACAAGTCGAGTACCCTTGCACCTGTATGGATGTGAACCCATTCTATTACAATTCGTGCTTCTGTAGTTGTTAATGTACGTTTTTGTTTTTTTAATAATGTGTTCGAAAAAAAATTGTTAGCTGGAGCAAAAAAAATGTTCTTTTATACCATCAAAACTAACGCTTTTATTTACAAAATTGAACCTGTGATCAAAATGAAAGTGTTTATTTTTTTAACTTTTTAGAGATTTTTTTTTAACAAATAATAAAAGCTTTTTTTTAAAAAAAAAACCCTTTTATTTTCTAATCAAAATCTCAAAAAACTCTGTTCCTGAGCACACTGATATTACCTTTAAAAGTGAAAGTTTGTCACTCTTTCACGCAAGAACTACTGACCCGATTTTGAGAAGACGAAGCCTCGTGCAGAAGCTAGTGTACTAGAATTTTTTTGTAAATACAATATTCAAGATTATTAACACGCAGCGGCGGTAACATTTCTTACTTAATGCATATTGCAACCTTCGCAATAATGCACTTACTTCACACTAGGTTAGCTCATGAATGCATACTTATACGCTGAAAATATCTGCCACGTGTAATTCAAGCTTCTTATATAATACTAGCGGCCCGCCCCGGCTTCGCATGGATTCTTTTTTTATATCCTACTAGCGTTCCCCGCAGACTTCGTCCCGCCCGGCAAGGAATCGATTTAAGTATCCTATGTCCTTTTCCTGGTTCTGAGCTACATCCCCAGCAATTTTCAGCCAAATCGGTTCAGCCATTCTTGAGTTATAAACGGAGTAACTAACACAACTTTCTTTTATATAATAAGATAGGAGATATATAGATATATAGATGTCACTCGGGAATAGTGTAGCTTTCCAACAGTGAAAGAATTTTTAAAATCAGTAGGTACCTATACTTGTTTTGGAGCCTATTCAATCCAAACAAACAAACAAACCTTTCCTCTTTATTATATTAGTATAGATATATAATACTAAGTAGGTTAATAATACCAGCGTAATTTTGCCATTGTACTTTGGGTGAAAATTAATTTATTGGATAGGATTTAAGCCTAAGTTTTGGCGTGTTGGCTAATTGGAGTAATTGGGTTCAAATACCGTCTGTGGTAAATATTCGTATTTATATTAATTAAAATTAACGACGTGACCAGATAACAGGTGGTCATGGTATAATAAAATGAGATAAGTAAGCATATATTTTATAAGTGACATTCGTTTTGACTCGGTTTATAAAACACTAGCTTCTGCCCGCGACTTCGTCCGCGTGGACCTCCTCCTTTTTTACAGTCGGTTAAAAAGTAGCCTATGTCCTTTCTCAGGCTCTAGACTTTCTTTGTACCAAATTTCATTTAAATCGGTCCAGTAGTTTTAGCGTGATAGCGTAACAGACAGACAGACAGACAGACAGAGTTACTTTCACATTTATAATATTAGTAGGACTAGCTGTCCGCCCCGGCTTCGCACGGATTCCTTTTTTATAGCCTTTGTCGGGAATAGTGTAGCTTACCAACAGTGAAAGAATTTTTCAAATCGGTCCAGCCGTTCTGGAGCCTATTCAATCCAAACAAACACACCTTTATAATATTAGTATAGATGCATTGTTTTTTTGTTAATTAAAACTGGTTTTACATTTGTTAGGTGAAAATAACTGTTTTTTTAAATAAAAATAACTATTAATTTATTTGAGATTTTTATTTCGATTGAAATCGGTGTTGACTATTACATGAATGAACGTACAGAATATATTGAACTTTAACTATAGATAAAATATATTAATCTGCATTTTCTTTCTAAAAGCGGAACATTGATATGTAATTACTACTATTTTAATAACTGGGAAAAATTACATTAATAATTGGCACTGAGAAAGAACTAAAAAACATATAAGTATAAATTACAACATTTTCTCCACTTACCTACAAAATGCGGAAAAGCACATCACAGAAAAATGGTTTGCAAAAATATTAAGAGAGTAAAAAACTTTCACATGTCATATGTATCATTGTCATCAATATATAAGAAAAAGGAAAAAATAAGAAAATAAATATATTTCTCATCGGGCTATTTTTAAATAAATATTTTTGGAATCTGTATAAATGAAAATAGTACACTGTAATAATTAGAACTGAATTAGTATTCATCATTACTTTCGACATATATAATAAGACTATAAGAAACAGAACGTCTGTTTTATTGTACGTAAAATTTACGCAATAATTTTGATTCCGAAATTCTTTCACAATAAAAAAAAAACACCATATCTAATTGAAAAAAAAAACAACCAATAATAAATAATTTTCCTTTCTTAATATTTTTACCTTCCGTGACATTTCCGTAAAAAGTATCGTTAATTATAATAGTTATCTTAAACGTTAACTAATGTTAAAAAGAAGGTAAAGTCAAAGTCAGTCGTGCGTAATCATTTCTACTCTAAGATTTACAGTTTTCTATATTAATATTAAAAAGCTAAAACTATCAAAACAGCAAAAAAAAAAAAACTTCACACAACTTTTAGGTACAATATAATTTCAAATTCATTTAAATTAAATTTTACGATTAACATTGTGACGAAACCTGCAAGATATTTCATATCTCAACCAAACTCGTTCAAAGTTAATCAATAGTCGAATAAATAATTTTTACAACACATACCGCATATTTAGATAGAATACTATACGAAATATAGTATGGCTAAAGGTACAAAAGTTTCGACTGAAATTTCCTAATTGCATATTTAATTAAATATTTAAAAATTGATGAAGTTTCTCACATATATAATAATAACAGGTAATATGTTTTGCCTATAAGGGATAAATACATAAAACTCTTAAAATCTAACATCGCATTGTCTACTCGTAATTATTCACCAAACATGAGTTTAAAGAAATTACATTTCGATAAAGCATATTTTCTAACATACAATTATACTGCTCCGTTATTTGCACATCAAAATTTCTAATCTAATCTACGACTATGAGTATTTTATTAATATATGAATCTGTTACTTATATATAATAAACATTGATTGTGAATAATTGAGTAATATTGACTGTATATGTTCCGTCTAACATCAAGATCATAAAATATATCTTTAACCTTCAACATATATTATGCCGACATCACGCTCCTCCTATAACTAATATAAGCTGTCACAAACTATTGAAGGGTATATCTATTATTAATATAGAAAATACGTTAAGTATATAATTCTGAAAACTGTATTAATGCTATAGCAGTAGAATACCTACGATAGACGATCAAAAATAGAAAACTGTAAACATTAGTTCCAAACATTATATTATCTCTACTAAGCCTAAAATTGAGTTAAAACGCGTAGAAATAACTACTTGTATTATTTACAATAGATCGAGTATAAGAATATAACTATAGTGATTCAAGGTTATTAAACTACCTATATAAAAAGGTACTTCGAAACGTAAGTACTAACACGTGTGTTTGGTAAGTGATGTAAAGTTACAGCAAAATTAAAATGCATAGGGTACCTTAAACCATCGTCTCTCTGCTGAGAGGGTTCCACACGCGACTAAAATATCAGGAACTTTAAGCATAACTCTGCGCGTGCTCGAGGGTCAGATTGGCGAATTTGTTGCCCTTGTCGACCCAGTTCTTCAGCCGGCCCCGCAGCTCCTCCAGACTCTTTGACTTGGCTTTATTGATCCTCTTGTACTTGACATCCTTTGGCTTGGTCACGTTCCGGTGGTTCGACATCACTCGGTTGTAGGTCACCACGTGGTTGGCTCGCGACTCCGGCTCCCCCTCGTCGCTGTCGACGTTTGACGTCTCCGCGTCGGAAGTGTTGCCCTTCTTCGGCACGTAGTACGACCACGGGTCGAGCGCCTGCCCCTTCTCCTTCTCGTCGTCGATGCTCTTCACCTCGGCGGTGAGGACGCCGCTCCTCATGCGGAAGTTGTCTCGCCGCTGCGCGAGGAGACTCGTCTCTTTATACTTATCCTCGTCCGTCTTGTTGCCGTCCTTCAACTCCTTCTCCGTGCTGTTCTGAGCGCTCAAACCTTTGATCGAGTCGGCGTCGACCTCCTCCTCGACGCTGTACACGGTCTCCAGAATCTCCGGTCGTCGCAGGAAGCCGTTGGATCGCCTGATGATGTTGTACTTGAGGTTCGGGTCGAAAGCATCGGAGATGGAGCGGACGACGGTCACGCTCTCTGGGTTGGTGGACCTGAAGCGCGGCACGTGCGGAGCGTGGCTGTAGTCCGAGTCGACGTCCTCCATGATGACCGCCGAGTCGGAATCGTTGAGAGAATCGAAGTCGCCCGTTATCGGCGTGTCCTGCAGCATCTCTCTGAAGTCTGGGATCACTTGGGCCGCTTCGATGCCGTTGTCGAGGAGTTTCGCTTGGAGCGCCTCGATGGCCTTCTGCTGTTTCACTATGATGGATTCCCTGAGCGTGAGCATGTTGCAGATTTCCTTCTGCTTGCGAACGAGACGGGACTCGAAGAGCAGGAGCTGGCTGGACAGCGTCTTGAGCTGCTCGGCCTTCTCGATCTGCAGGCGGGAGACGAGGTCCTCCTGGATGCGGTGCGCGCGGCGCCACGTCATCAGCTGGTGGGCCTGCGCGCGATACTTCATCCTGAGGTCTCTGTAGAAGTAATATAGAATTATTATAATACAAACTATTAAGTAGTTATCGACTCGAGTAGAACATTTTGCCTTAAGAAAAAGCCTCTATGATCATGTTAATCATGTTAATCTGACGCAAAGCGCTCGTCGTTTATTTAAAAGAAAAGCTAGTATGTTGGCAGCGGCTGTTGTATAAAGGATATATATACCTGATGGTCCGCCGGGCTTCCTCGAGAGTGGGCGCCTCGATGGTGTCTGTGAGCGAGGCCGCCAGGGACACGTCGGGCTCAGTCGGACTGTTCAGAGCCGACTCGCTGCGGCTGTGGACAAGAAACAAATATGATTATGACGTCACACAGCTCATTACCAAGATGGAAATACTGAACATTGCTTTTTTATAATATATAATGTTAATATTATGGCAAGCAACAGGTCGTTATATTTTATAACGTTATTGATTTCTGGATAGCTAGCTAATAGTGACTTTTTTTACGTGTAAAAATTAATCACAATTACAGTTTGAAAAAATGTCGCAGCGAAACTATGATGCTTTTAATATGTGATAAAACGATAGTAAATTATCGACTATTGTCATTATTAAAATTGTCTTATCCACTACTGACAGATATATTTATATTGATATGGCATCATATAAACTTATCATTAAAAAAGACTTACAACAATATGCAAATTTAATTTTCTGTCCTCCGGCCGGAAAGCGCCAGCTTTCTGGCCGCTGCGCTAAATGAAATTGCCGCTTTCTGGCTTTGTCGAACAGAAAAATAGTATACTGACCTCGGCCAGTAAAATAAAAAAGCCTCAGATCACATTTTTGTCAACCTCGGCTTCGCCTCGGACGACAATTAGGTACATATGATCTGAGACATTTTTTATTTTACTGGCCTCGGTGCGTAATGTACTATTTCGCTATCGACGCAATAACATTTGACAGATCAATGTGCAACATAAAAAAACAATCGATCTTTCATCACACAGCCACAGAGCCTGCAGCTTATCTCAGAGCTATGACGTCAGAGTGCACTCGTTATCATTTTATCAGATGTCACGTCGAGCTCGGAGCGGCAGCAGCACGCCGCGACACAATACCCATTGTACGTTTATCTTTTGCATGGACTGACAGATTCAAAAATAGATATTATAGGGTTAATATAAGGTACATAGGTCTGCAGTAGAAATGTCACGAATGTTCGGCGACTATTCCGTAATCGGCCTTAAAAGCACTGTCAAAAATAATTTCTGATGCCTTTGCGGTTTTATACATTGTAATGAAACTATTAACGTATTTAACTCGCCTATTTTTATTTTATTTGATGACGTTTCGGATTCTTTACAGTTTCCATAATCGTAGCACGACTGAGCTGACAATAGTCTAACGCTAAAGCGCGAAAACAAAATCCGCGAGTTAAATCCGTTAATAGCTGTTCCATTTCAATGTGTAATAACCGCGAAGGCATCAGAAATTATTATTTTCAAAAAAACACTGCCAAAAATCTAAATCAAAATTCAATTTAGGCTTTTACAAGCTCTTATGAAGGTCAGAAGAAGATACCGTTTCCGAAAAAACCTCTCTTTTGAAGAAACAAGACTGTTTTATAAAGAAGTACATTTTCATGCATTTTTTATAAAACGTCATTAGATTTTAGAATAAAGAAATGCAAAACAGCTTAATTGCACAAGCGTTTATTTATGAGAAGAAAATAAAATGTTTTTTTATGAGTCTTTGTGTAGTTAAATACCTGCTTGGTCGTTAGTAAAAAAAAAGGTCTGAGTGCATTTGCATTTAAGTGCAACAGTGACGATGTGCAAAATGAAGTTATGCTTGGAATTTTAAATATATAAAATCTTTTTTAATCGCACCAATCACTACAGTCGCCTTAATACCATCAATTCTTATATTATACCTACTAGAGTCTGCCCGCTTTTTTTACGCACGAGAAGCCCTGTTTTTAGAGGATCAATTTTCAAAACAGTTCTTAGTACTCCCCTACGTTATAAAAGAAACCCCTGTGTAAAATTTTAAGTTTTTGACCCTTACAGATAAGGCCCGGCGTTGATATGTCAGTCAGCTTCCTCTTTTACATATAACTAGCGGCCCAGCCCAGTGTTGCCAACTCCTAGAAACTCGAGTCGCTAAACTCAAAGTCAAAAGTCGCCAGAAAAAGTCGCTAAAACTAAAACATAACCATAAAAAGTTCGGGGGACCCCCCCCCCCATAATAATATACAAATGGAACTTCGATTAAATAAAGTTTGAATTTGGTGCGCTATCGCGTTTGTCGTTTTCCATATTATGTATCTCTTGGCATTGAATAATTCTGTGTCGATTTGACAAAAAATGTAACTATTATTGGCTCTAGAACTGCTTTAATATGTACTCCAAAAGTCGCCAGATAAGTCGCTAAACTTTTTTTGTTGTCATAACTTTTTTTTGGTCGCTAAGCCTTAAGCAAAAGTCGCTAGTTCTAGCGACAAAATCGCCAAATTGGCAACACTGGCCCAGCCCGACTTCGCAAGGATCCCTATATTTATTTATATAATAAGTATAGCCTATGTCTCTCGGGAATAGTGTAGCTTCCCAAAAGTGAACAAACAAACCTTTCCTCTCTATTATATTAGAATAGATATAGATAAAGATTTTTCCATTTATGTATATTTAAATAGTTAAACTACTTAGTGATAGCTTCAAAAATAAACTATTAGAATAGAACCATTCAGAATAATAGAACCTATTGTTGCTTTTTGAATCTGTCTTACAATTCCATTTAGCATTAAATGAGTTTTATTTACTTCAGTTCTTCAGCTAATTAGTAATGAAAAAAAAAGCAGAAATAAACTGAACTTTGCCGCATTAATTACCCGCTTTGTGAACATCAAGTCGCAATTTAAATAAACACAGTAGTTTAACAAAGGCCATCTGTTGCACATTTCGATTTTATTCACGTTATAATACGTCCTTATACATTACTAGCGGCCCCGGCAGACGTCGTCCTGCCCGTTCGATTGTTTCGTCAAAGATCTGTCAAAGTCTAACTGTCACTTCTTCATAAGGCTTCATATTCTCCCCGTTTTTTACACATTTTCCACTGTTTCTTCGCTCCTATTGGTCGCAGCGTGATGTTATATAGCCTAAAACCTTCCTCAATAAATGGTCTATCCAACAAAAAAAGATTTTTTGAATTCGAACCAGTAGTTCCTGAGATTAGAGCGTTCAAACAAACTCTCCAGCTTTATAATATTAGTATAGATACATATAACTACATTACCTATAACTTAAATTTACTTGTAACTTAAGTACCTACTTGGAGATCTGATCTTCGACAATACACATCGATAAAGAATTGACATCAAATTATGAGTTCACATGTTGGCGAGTCTATTAAAACCGACATCTTTTTTATATATTTCATTTCGTACATCATATATATTTAAAGAATACACGTTAACTAATGCAATAGTGGCTTTATTATCAAATCCAGCTTTGTAGTGCTGTGGTCGACACAGTATGTTGTATTCAAAATATAGTAATGCAGCAGCAGTAATAATTTTAGAATATTCGCTATCCCAGGGCCCGACGGGGGATCTCCCCCACAGAAGGGGGGATGAGCACCATGACCCCCACTTGGATACAAGGCGCGACAGCCATTTTACCCGACACACTCGCATTAAAAAATAATAGCTGTCCGCCCCGGCTTCGCACGGATTATTTTTTATAGCCTATGTCACTCGGGAATAGTGTAGCTGCCCAACAGTGAAAGAATTTTTGAAATCGGTCCAACCAGTTCTGGAGCCTATTCAATCCAAACAAACCTTTCCTCTTTATAATCTTCTTTCTTATATATAAAATTGAATCGCAAAATATGTTGGTAAGCGCATAACTTGACAAAGCCTAGACCAATTTGGCTATTTTTTTTTAAATGTTCGTTGAAATCCAAGGATGGTTCTTACGGCGAGAAAAAATCGAATTATTGCCGGGAAAACCCTAAAAACAGCCCTTTTCTTTTCCCATACAAACGTTGTCTAACTAAAGTTACCTAATTTGAATTTCGAACGGGCAGGATGACGTCTGCCGGGACCGCTAGTATTAGTATAGAGGAACACAGCATACTGCGGAATATTTATGAAATGCAGTCCCTACTGGATCCAAGCTATACTGAGGTCAGCTGTAATTAGTTCAGTCAAATGCAATATAGGTGCTACGGAAATTAGAGGCAATCGCTCCTTTCTCGATGCCTTTACAAATGGGAAAATCAAAGCGCGAAAGATAATTAGAATTTATGAAATTAGCTGTAAATAGACTGTTTAGATCACTATAGTGTATAAGGCTAGTTTAAAAAGTTTCCGGTTCGTTTTATAGATATCAAAACATATTGCACATGTATTTTAACTTTTGAAGCGATTCTCTTTGTAATACAATAGGTACTTCATATATCATAATATTTTTTTAAAATCTAACTGACTGAATAAAATTTAGTTTCACCCAAGTCTCTATTGTGCTTACATTTTTTAAATTATATATTACTAGCGGTCCCGGCAGACGTCATCCTGCCCGTTCGAAATTCAAATTAAGTAACTTTAGTTGGACAACGTTTGTATGGGAAAAGAAAAGGGCTGTTTTTAGGGTTTTCCCGGCAATTATTCGATTTTTTCTCGCCGTAAGAACCATCCTTGGACTTCAAAGAACATTTTAAAAAAAAATTGGCCAAATTGGTCCAGGCGTTGTCGAGTTATGCGCTTACCAACACATTTTGCGATTCATTCTTATATATAAAAAGAAAAGATTATCACTGTCGTATAGTTTTCGAAACGATTTTATACCGTTTTATTTCGTAATCAACTAACAAAAGTGGATCCATCCTCGTCGCCACTGAGAAATATGAACCTATAGGTATCTATGGGATAATCACAGAGCGCGAGGAAACACGTCCGTTCGTTACACCGTTTAATTCAAGAAGAGGATTTATATCTACCCCACCAAATGTTACATACAAAATATTAACCTACCCACATTATACATAATATATTACAGTTATCTTATTAGTGGGGTCCTTTCGGATGCACTTGGACCTATCTCCTTTCATCCATTTTCTTTTGTGCCTTAGCCAAAAGTCGATAGTTACAGAGTTAAGAAGCTCTTGATAAATTTGGTAACAAAAAGAACTATACACTCACACATGTATACTGGATTGCACTTGCGGATGCGTTAAGCACATTGCAGCAGGGATTAGTGTTTCATTTTGGAACTCTATCAGATAGTAGCCTTTGTCCAGCCACGGATGTAAGGTCACACACTTATAGCATACTTTTCAGCACCTATATGTGCCACGATATAGTAAAAATTCTGAAATTTTATGACCATTACGTTATAGCGTTAAGCGTTTTAATAATTTGTCTTTAAAAATGGAGTGTTTAAAAAATGCCCCATACCTTTGATTGAGATTGTTTTTTTACAAAGTACTTATTTAAATATCTTGTTTAAAAAATGTCCAAGAACAAACATTCAACTTAAAATTGGGATTCTGTCTACATTTATTGTTTCGTACATTTGTTGTCTTGTTATCCCTACTAATATTATAAATGTGAAAGTAACTCTGTCTGTCTGTCTGACTGTCTGTTACGCTTTCACGCTAAAACTACTGGACTGATTTAAATTAAATTGGTACAAAGAAAGTCAGGAGCCTGAGAAAGGACATAGGCTACTTTTTAACCGACTGCAAAAAAGGAGGTACCACGCGGACGAAGTCGCGGGCAAAAGCTATATAGAATATACGTCTGATGGGATATAACCTGGTCTGGTATATTAGCTAATTACAGTTCGGAAACTTTTTACTATTATGTTAGTTTTGAAGAGAGATTATAAAGGTCCATAAAAAGTACGTTTCTTAGTTAATAACGTTGGTACAAAGTAGTAACTTTTATTAAGCCGTAACTAAGGCCTCACAGCCCGTCGCAGGTTCCCACCTGCGGATTTTAGGGTGGTATATATATATATATATATATATATATATATGTATAGTATATAAATGTAGGTAACTACTGTACCTACTACTTGACTCACCAATAAATATTCGTTCTACCGTGCTAGCAAGGGCGTATAAATCAGCGTATTCCTAGGCTTATACGCCTTTTTACCTAGCAACGAAACTTTAAATTGGTTACTAGGCAATTAATTTAATGAGCACGGCTGCGACGACGAAATTTTTTTATACTATTTCATTAAAATAAAAGGTAAGATAATTATACGATTATTCAAGTTAAAAAAAAGGTCTTTTTAATGATAAAATTTCGCTATTACGTCATATAGACTTCTATATAGTTTTAAGCCGTATAAACTTGGTATCAAAAAACGAGGTCCAATTTCAATATTTAACTTAAGTTTAGTTGAAGTAGGTGAGTAATTGGTTTGTCCCACCTGCTTCCAAAGTTGGCGAAGTCTTGGATAATACATTGTCAGAACAAAAGACGACGGGTATTCGCGTAAAAGATAAATTGACTACGTGCGACCTAAATAATACTAATAGAAGTATACTATAAGAAATTAAGAACAAAAACAAACAGACTGTATCCACCTGTGTGTTATTAGATAGTTATTTTCTTCTTAAATATCAAGATATAAAAATATATCAAAGTATAAACGAGATCCTATATTTGCGTGAAACATTATAATGGATTTAACTGGCATAGATATATATTTTTGAAAATATACTATAACCTATGTTCCTCAGGGTGAATGTAGCTTCATAACAGTGAAAGTTTTTTTCAAATCGATCCAGTCGTTTTAGAACCTATTATATTATTATCTAAACAAACAAAAATTATAAGTATTTCCTCTTTATCATAATATTAGTGTAGGTGAACTACTTAGTATCCAATGTGGGCACGCTTAGGACTTCGATAGTAACACGTAAGATCAACAGATGGCGCTGGATGAACTAGCGGAAACGGGGTCATCGATCAACTCTTGCGCAAGTAAGTTTACTCAACGGCGCAGGTTACCAATAAACTCTATTGTGTAACCTTTTAATTATCTGTCTAATTGTTTGGGGACGTGACGAACGTGCGTTTAACACGTTTTAGTTAATCTCTGACCACCTTATATTTTAGTAGAATAACGTTTAAAAACATCTTTTGTTTAGTAGTAACATACTTTCCAATGACATTATTAAAAGGACGTTAAATCAAGTTTCGTCAGAAATTTAAGAAAGAAACGTTTGTTTTGTTTTCAAGATTTACATAATATATCAAAGTGTAGTAAGTGTATATGTAGGACAAGATAAGATACGACATTTTTTGTCCAACCAAATAAGGACTAGTCTATATTTGGACGGCGCCAATATTTGCATACAATGTTAACGCTCCGCAATACTTTTATTTTCGTTTAAACGTATGTATTAAGTTTTATGATGAGAATTAGAGATAACTTAAAGTCATAATAACGATATATGTGGGCGAACCTCTTTGTTATTTTTTACCTAGTTACCTAATAAATAAAGTTCAGAATAGATTGAGTCTATCTAGTCTAAGATCGTCGGATCCTACATCGAACTTCACAGAGCTGATAATAGAATCAAAGATGCTTTACGATAAATTAGTATATTAGAAAATTATATTGATAATGGTTCGGCAAAAAAAAAACTGTCCTATCTATTATTTGTAATTTTGGGAAATCCCGGGGTCATTAAAAAAAAAGTTTTTGGTGGTTTCACCACTCTTAGTTACGTCTACACGCAGTTTAGGTATGTAGGTACTACCTCTTCCGAGCTCTACTAATAAAACTATAAAGAAAAAAAAATAGTATAAAACCAAATATTACCTAATCATTCAATCTTTAATCTCAGCCTGAAATAAAAATAAGATTACATAAGTACGGAAATAAAAAAATAAAAGAACGTAAAAAACACGAGATGTAATGAACATTGTTCCTCGAAACGCGGGTAAATAAATTTCCTGTAATCTATTTTGTCTCGAATGTAAATCATATTCTCACATTGTACTCAGGAAGCGACGTATAATATGATTCGCACAGCTACATATAAAGGAAGGTAACTCAAAAACTTGAAGATTTCAATTATACACACCATCGGATACATCCAAATATCTATCCTTATAGACATTCACAAACTTTCGCGTTTATAATATTAGTAAGGATTAATCAATGAACTCCGAGATCGAATACGACCGGTCGTATGTACACAGATTACACACATGTTATATACAAAAGTCGTATAACCAGAACAACATGTGTTTTGCCCTGAATCTGTATTATTAAGGGATGTAGCTACCAGGTTGAATTGCATCTATTTGATGTTCCATAAACGCTCATAAGACAGCCTCGACACGCTCGCTCACTCAATTTTGTGTGGTACAAGACAAAGACGTATCAACATTAATAATCAACAAAAACATAAGAAGTAACGACCACAGCTAAACTTGAAGTTTTATTTATTAAATCTGACATATGATTGTTGAAAGTTGGTATGTGAGGCAGGGTCCTCATGTACAAAATTTGTTGCAAAATGATAAACGGGATTCATGGAAGTTCAATTCGTAGTTTGAAATGCGTTGGTCAAATAATATATTGACAGAGGTTGCGGTTAGTTTACCAACTGCAAATAAATGAGTTGAGAATTTTATTCTAATAAACAATAAAATTACCTAATACAATTATCACTTTAACGTTAGATTTTAGTCAACTCAGTCGTGCTAATAAAACAGGAACTTTGTAGTTTTCAAAACGTTAGCAAATAAAATAAAATTCGAAATAAATCCGCTATGATAGTTTCATTCCAAGGTAAGTAAATTTCTCGAAAAATCAGCGTAGAATCAACACACCTACTAAAATCTGTTGCAGTTTTCTTCCAAAGTAAGTCTATAACTTGAACCGCACAAGCATGTGAAGTTGCCGTTACGAAGCGTTGTAATTTTACGCCAGCACCCTAGATGGGATCCATCTTTAGAGCAGCCACCGTAAAATATCCCCTAATGACACCTAGCTACAATACATTTGGACAAAAATCCCGTGAACCGTGACAGCGCTCAATGATTGAGTTAAGAAACAATTCGAAGAACGCAATCGTCTTTTTTACAATGATTTTTCTTTCATGAATACGCCCTTATAATGTAAAAAGTTATGGCCTTTTGGACAATAAGTAAAAGTGTCATAAACCTATTTTTGTTGGAATTGTGTTTGACATCGTTTGATTCGTAGATATGTTTGATTTTAGTGATCAGACTAGAGATTGTGTCTTGTATTAATAGAATCCTGAAGGTAAAAATATTCAGAAGTGACAATTAAAATATTCAGAAGTGACAAGTATTAATTTTTAAGTCCTAAAATTAACACCGACATTTCGTACCTCTACATTGTATTTGCGAAATTTTATGTCGACGTTTCGACAACTTAACAGACCCATTTTCCCATTAAACTGGTTTAATTAACTATAGTATAAATTCTGAAACAGAACCAATACAAGTCAGATCTTAAACTGGCTGTAAGTACTATATAATTTTACTTACTCGAACATTATGAAACAAGACCCTAAGATATATTAGAACTTCTCCAAAACCCAATTTCGTAACTTGCGAATAACCATTTCCGTAATGCTCTATTCCGAGGGAAATAATGGCGATATTCTGAATAACGAAAAACACATTTCAAACAGGCTTCTCTAGGAAGCTGTAAGCGACTCCGGTGCTCATTCCCAAAACAGCGACAAAAGGGCGTACAGGTGTAAGACTTGTGTGTGCTTTTACGCCCTTTCGGCCGGATATAGCAGGAATATCATTGTATAAAGTATGTAAATGTGGATGGCAAACTCTAACTTACTGTTTCCAAAAGTCATAGTACATGTACGTGTTCTGTAAACCTGATTCATAGATTTAGAGTCATAATAGATACGACCTCATACTAAAGCAGTGAAAAGGACGACGTTACGTCAAAGACAGAGAGAGGGAGAGAGATAGATAGACGTATAATAGTGTTTCGCTATCACTGATTCTATGGGACACGTATTAAATCTTCTTCTTACATACTTAAAGTCATGTCCCGAGTCACAAACATCACATTGCGTAAACGTTAAATTTTATTACTCGTTGTCATAGAAATTGAAACGTAAACGTTTCGTGACATTTAACTTATTACGGTCTGAATGTACTGCTATTGATGCGTATAAGCTTAACTTAATGCCTAATTAGTGACGTAATCACTACCCTTAATAACAATTAGCAATATTAGCAGTGATTAGGTAGGCTTCCTAATTTGCGGTGACATATATCAATAGTAATTTGGTGATTGTATTAGTTTGGTTGCTGTATGTTAATTTAGCGTGAGTATGTACATTGTACAAGGCAAGTAGAAGCCTATACGCCGTTTCATTGAATATACAACTGACAATTGATCGTCGTAAGTTGAGACGTATACGCCTATATTTAGTGACACATCTGTGCGCCTCCTTATAACATACTTACGTGTATTCTCTATCAACTCAACTTAATTAAACATTGCTAAATTAATCAATTTATTATTAAATATTACTGATACCGCGGTTATTATTGGAATAAGCCAATTATAATGTTGCTTAAATTTATTGACTTTTACTAAACTTCACCGTTCCCATATTCATAGTGAGCTGACGATTTCTTTCTAAAGTACTTATATTACGTACTTAGACAACAGGCGCGTGCAGTGCGGAGAGCGAGAGTATGGCGCCAGGGTAGGCACTCCAAACATTAGTGACACTGTGCCTGTATTTAATGAACGCCCTTGACAGACAAAGTCTAGTAGGTTAGTAATAGCAGAATGTCAAGGGAGACGGAACGGAAACTTATATATAATATCTTGGGGTACTTTACAGTTGGGGTCACAATAAAGGGTGCTGCAGGAAGCGGTCGGGTCGTCACGCAAGACGGGCCCCGGCGTTCCGCGCCACATGTTCGAGCCCTTATAATACCGGATGACAATCATGTGTCTTTATATTTCACCTTTACTTTAACTCCTTTAGATAATATCCCTTAAGGTTCCTAGCCTGGGTAACAATCAGCTGGTAGTTGTCTCGAACGCCGAATTTCAAAGTGACAATCCTGAGCACAGCGTAGCGCCGACTAGCGCGCGAGTTCGTCGTCGGGAGGGGTAAAATAGTGACCCTAGTTAGGTCGTAAGGGTAACGGACCTAAAAAGGTTAAGAACTACTGCTTACCTGACTACCCAAAAAGAGGGTAATGTTCTTAGTGTATCTGCTTTGTCGGGCGAAAAAAAAAACAAAAATCAGGTAAATACCATTTTTGAAGTGAAAACTTCTTTAGCGGCGCTGAGCACTTTTTTTTGTATGGGTAAAAACTTTCAAACTCGCGTCAGGGTCACGTGATATGCTGATCGAAAAAGCGTAAGATCGAGGGGAAGGGAGAGGAACTAGTATCTCTCACTCTTTCTACCGTGCCTGAGTGTGCTCCGTTTTTGTAAACTAAAACTATATAAACGAAATTTAATTCATGTAAAATTTGCAGAACCCATATTGTCTCGAAAAAGAAGTAGGTATACTTAAAATCCCTATTTTTAAACCACTCGTTATGTAACTTAAGATAGGTTTAGCGTGAGAATTTTCGCACGTCTAACAAAACCGACCGAATGCGAGTACCGTGTGAAAACTAATGATAAACCGTTATTCTTGAGAAACACTTAATACCGAAGTTACGAAATTAAAAAGATAAATCACGACACAAGTGACAGACGGACGGTCACCGCCTCGACACAATGACGGTCTTTTGACAGAAGCTAATTTCATAATAGACATTGAACACTTTAATTACCTACAAATATCCCTACTAATATTATAAATGCGAAAGTAACTCTGTCTGTCTGTCTGTCTGTCTGTCTGTTACGCTTTCACGCTAAAACTACTGGACCGATTTAAATGAAATTTGGTACAAAGAAAGTCTGGAGCCTGAGAAAGGACATAGGCTACTTTTTAACCGACTGCAAAAAAGGAGGAGTTCCATGCGGACGAAGTCGCGGGCAGAAGCTAGTCTGTTATAAATACATACAGAAATCTTGCTAATGATTATAATTACGTAAATCTGTTAAAAATGTGCATACAAAAACCTTGCTAATAACTACAAATTTAATTTTTATTTGCTGACTCTTCGTATATGCCAAATATGCTGACAAAAAGCGCCGCAAGAAACACGGCAAAAAGTTATTTTTTCAACTATGTTTAAAATAACATAGCTACATCGTCACGGCAAAAAATACTGTATATTACTTTAGTAGAGTAATAAAAAAAAAACGTAAAAAAACGCATTTTAAAGACGCTTACTTTACCACTGTGTTATGTACGTATATAAGTAGCTGAGGCGGGACTATATTAAAACGCATAAAATGAATCGTCATAATTTAAAGTAGCATAACAATTCTAAGCATAATTGTAAGTCAGCATAACATTAATAAGCATAATTGAAAATGCATAATTTTAATGCGCATAATGTAAATACTCATAACGATAAACTAGCATAAAAATAAAAAGCCTAAAATTATTTTTTATAAATATGAAAAATTATAAAAAGTTTAAGTGTCTGTTCGCAACCTCAACTCATTTAAATATTGTTTTGTGTGCATAATGTAAACCAAATTTAAAAATATTTAATATTTAAATGGGGAAAATCTACTGGGGCCAATAAAACGAAAAAATACGTGTAAACTGATCTACTTTTCTGGTAGCAAATCGATCCTGCCAGTGTCGCAGTTTTAACCTAACCTAACCTACTTTTCTGATAATTTTGGAAAAATATTATACACAACACTAAATGATATATTATGTCTAGGAATAACTACCTATTTAAAGTTTCTAGAATTGTTGTAATAATTTATGATGAAAAACTGTCTGAGATAATTTTCGGTATCTCAATAATCGTGAGCAAGGTACAGTGCCGTTTCACAGGGCACTGTACCTTGCTCACCTAATTCTGCATTAATTCAATTCAGTTGCCTAAAGGGAATTGGATGCAAATTGCATCGCAAAGCACTTTACTTCGGGGCCCCCAATTCTCAATACAAATTGTTTTAAACAAGTCGGCATGGAAGATGTTATGAAAAGCTACGAATTTTATTGTAATTGAACCCTTAACATAATGTTGATATCAAGTTAATGTTTGTAAAACTAAAACGGCCTCTAATTTTAAAAACACAGCGTAAAAAATATCAGCTACTTTTGGATTTCAGTTGTTTTAGATCTATACTAATAATATGAAGCTGAAGAGTTTGTTTGTTTGTTTGAACGCGCTAATCTCAGGAAATACTTGATCGAATTGAAAAAATCTTTTTTTGTTGGATAGACCATTTATCGAGGAAGGCTTTAGGCTATATAACATCACGCTGCGACCAATAGGAGCGAAGAAATAGTCGAAAATGTGTAAAAAACGGGGAAAATATCAAGCCTTATGAAGAATTACTATTTTACAGCTAGTGTACATATAATTATGTATGTTTATCTGTTGTAGTACCCTAGTCCCTAGAGTATCATTGTAATTTCTGATGCTTTCGCGATTATTACACACAGGAATGAAACACGGATTTATTTATTGACGTTTTATAAACTTTACAGTTCCCATATTCGTTGCACGACTGTGTCTAACGCTAAAGTCTAGCGTTTAAGACTATCGTCAGCAAACAAAATAAAACCGCGAGTTAAATCCGTTATGATTAGTTTGGGACTAAATCAATTATTTTTGTTCTATACACGTGAATATACTTAATGTTAATATAGGTAAAAGTACATTTCCCTTTATTTATTTTTTTCTCTTTTTAATACATTTAAACTTCAAAGCCTCCGTGAGGGCCATCAAATATTTGAGTTTCTGCAAAAGCTATTAATTTTTTTTTATAGAAAGGCACTCGGGAAATATTAAAAATAGGTTAAACCCGAAAATTTTCCGTAAGCCGGTATCCACAAACGATGGTACCCATAATTACCTTAAGAGCAGTTAAGCCTAAATTTTATAGAAACCTTTTTTTTTCTTTCTTCTTTTATTATTGGTGACCAGAAATTAATGACCAAAAACCTTAACATTTTTCAGTAATTCAATAGGTAATCAAAAAATCTATCTTGTAACCTAACTTTTCTTTTATATACATTTTAAATACTAATATTATTATAAACGCAAAACGAATTTTTGTTGAATATTTGTTAAGTACTATTTTACGCAAAAAACTACTGAGTGGACTTAATGAAACTTTACTATATCTTCGATTCCAGTAGACTCTAACCAGTACTAACATAATTATAACATATCAATCCATTATACACACCCTTTATTCTAATCATGGGCGTGCATTCCATTCAGGCACAATGTCAAAATGAACTGCCTACCCTGGCGCCATACATGTGCACTGCACACTGCACGCGCCTGATTTCTAAATCTGCGAGTCCTTGCGAGCCTTGCGAGAACTAACGTTTATCGGATTTTCAAAACCAAAATTCCATTCGGTACTTGTAACATATCGCTTTACTATAAAAGTGTGATAACTCGAAAAGTGACACATGAATTCAAATTTAAAAATGTGTAAACATAGAGTCCTAAATGGAGTAACAAAATATTTGGAGATGTCACATTGCTGTGGGATATGCTGACGTAGCTCTAGAAATCAACCGGAAAAATCCAGAAGCTTTCCACGTGCAGCTTTAAAGGTTGAAAATCTACATTTCGGAGAGAATAAAGCATACAAGGTTAGATGATAGTCTAGTGAATGTATTCCAAAAAAGTCTGGAATTACTAATAACTTTCTTATAAAGGTAATGTGGTAAAATCCTTCCTCAAGTATGTACAACTATAAGGCTTATTAATGTTATAAGTTGATAAGATATAGGAATAAATGCCCGTATATAAAAAAATCTTGTTTAATAAGGAAAAATTAAAATAGTCTTAAGGCTCTCGTAAGTACTGATTTTCCTTGTTATTGACGTTTTCAACTGCCTTCAGCACCTGACTTCTATGAATTGTCTGTCTATACAAGTTAGCGGGTATGCACACACTTTAAGTAAATACTAACACTACTTTATCCCATACTAGCGGTTCGCCCCGGCTTCGCACGGATCCCTATTTTTTTTTTTTCAAATATATTCTATAGCCTATGTTACTCGTGGATAACGTAGCTTTCGAATGGTGAAAGATTTTTTTAAAAACGGTCCAGTAGTTTTTCCTATTCATTACAACCAAACAAACAAAGTTTTCCTCTTTATAATATTAGTATAGATATATAATTTCCGAAAAAATAAATAGTCTGGTGGCCCTGGGATTTTGGAACATAAGAGTTTCAAAAATTTTTTTTTAAATGATTTTGAAGTTTATAACAAAAATGATACCTAGGTGATAGGACTAGGAATTGATAGGCAATTTGAAAACTGGACGTTCCATTGCAGTGTGTATGAAAGCCAAAGGAATCCAAAATCACCGTTTGCTTTTGCTAAAAATACATAGTTTTTTTACCCGTTACAACAAGCCGATTGGTGAGGTTATGAAACTCTATTGAATATGTACTTACATATGGAGGAAGTAATATATCGCCACACCTAGATCTAAAATGAGCTAACTCAAAAACCTGAAGATTTGAGTTATGCACACCATCGGATCCCTTACATCAAAACCCATTTACCACTAAAACAGATTTAAACTAACTCTGCTAGCTTCATTATAAAAAGCATAAATCTATACAGAAAACTCATGCGTGCATATTTTAACCAGTTTTACGCCTCTCCTGAAAAAGTAACTTTTTTGGGTTAGCTCCCTTTAGGTCTAGGTGTGCGATATATATACCTAACCTTAAGTTTCTAATTAATCGAGCTGAAGTTTTGTGGAAAATCAAATATACCCGAGTGGGGTATCAAATGAAAGAGGATCCTTTACCCATATTCATAGCACGACTGAGCTGACGGCAAACTGTCAAGTTTTCGAAACGTTCGCGAATAAAATAACATAGGTATCTACGCGAGTTAAATCCGTTTATAGTTATTTCATTCCAATGCCGAATAAACGCGTAGGTACTTAGTTAAAAAATAGAAAATCACTCTATTATTAACTTCTCTTCTTCTCTATACTAATATTATAAAGTTGAAGAGTTTGTTTGCTTAAACGCGCTAATCTCAGGAACTACTGGTTCGAATTCAAAAATTCTTTTTTTGTTGGATAGACCATTTATCGAGGAAGGCTTTAGGCTATATAACATTACGCTGGCAGAAGCTAGTATTATATAACCTGCGTTAATTATCACAGATAATTTGATTATTCTTATAAAACAAAATCAATTATCACACCTTATCGACATTTTACAAGCATTTGAGCACAGTAACTCGAATATAATTATATTTACCAAACGCAAATTTGCAAACATTAATTGCAATTCAGTACCTATATGGTTAACGGTCTAAGCTGAAAATGTCTGACGCGTCTCAATCCGAATATCCGGTCTGAAATTAACAACTGTTGCCGAAGTTGCTCTAATATGCAGTCGGAGTGCACCCGGGGTGGTGCAGGCTGCATACGATATGCATTCTGATCTATCCCATGCACTATCTTATCTAGGTTTGAAATTAAAATTGATTTGCATATTCCTGATCGATAGGTTTATTCCTTAGGGCTTTCAAGTTTTAAGAATACTTGGACTTTAGCCTTAGACTATTGTCAGCTCAGTAGTGCTACGATTATGGAAACTGTAAAGAATCCAGCAAATAAAATAAAATAAAAATACGCGCAGATTTATCTGTTAATAGTTGTTTCATTTTCAATGAATATTTAAAAAAAAGAATTGGCCAAATTGGTCCAGGCTTATTTGAGTTATGTATGTATGAAGTAGTGTTGTCCCGTTTTCCAAAATCGAAAACTGCAGTTTCTGAAAACGGTGTTCGAAAACTGCTGTTAAATTTGAGCTACATTATAATATAAGTACCAACCTGTGATCCTCTTGCATTTGGTCCCCACTCAGCTAAGTATATTTGTAGACATTTGTTTTTCTATCCCTATTTTTTGAATCCCTATAATAACTCTTAAACGGCAGATTTTCATAATATTTTTTTTCATTATATACCTGCTACTTAAAGCAATGTAATATTTTAAGTTAAAAAACAAATGGGGGCGTAGATCAGGGGCCCTAGACAAGTGCCCAACGTTCAACGTTAACGTTAAACGTTAGGACCGAAATGTATGGGATTTGACATCCGCGAACGACTGTCACGTACGTCACAAATGTCAAATCCCATACATTTTGGTGCTAACGTTTAACGTTAACGTTGAACGTTGGGCACTTGTCTAGCCCTCAAGGTGCCAACGTTTAACGTTACCGTTTGCACCAAAATGTATGGGATTTGACATCCGCGAACGACTGTCACGTACGTCACAAACGTTCGCGGATGTCAACGTCACAATCCCATACATTTTGGAAGTTTCGTTTAACGTTAACGTTGAACGTTGGCACTGTCTAGGCCCCTAGAATGCATTGTATATGATCGTCAGTGACGTCGCATAGCACTCTAACTAAAACGCTTTAATGGAGATATTTTAACGTACACCCAAAAAATAATACCACGATGCAACTGCATTCAGCGAACAGAAAATAAACCCAACTTAGCTCTCGCCATTTATGAATGCATGTTCGTGCATCCAAGTCTATTGTTAAAAATGCTTTGTGCATTTTCCTATTTAGACAGCATTATGTGAAAGATTTTCATGTTTTACTTCACTTGTGTGATACATGTTTGCTTTCTGTGCATTACGAATTTTAATAATAGACTAGATTCCCCGTGGAATAGTAATTCTTCATAAGGCTTCATATTTTCCCCGTTCTTTACACATTTTCCACTGTTTCTTCCCTCCTATTGGTCGCAGCGTGATGTTATATAGCCTAAAACATTCCTCGATAAATGGTCTATCCAACAAAAAAAGAATTTTGAATTCGAACCAGTAGTTCCTGAGATTAGCGCGTTCAAACAATCAAACTCTTCAGCTTTATAATATTAGTATAGATAGTATAGATTTAACTCGCGTATTTTATTTTATTTAGTAACGTTTTGAAAATGTACAGTTCCCGTATTCGTAGCACGACTGAACTGGCAATAGCCTACCGCTTATGTGAGTTGTAAAGTTTTCGAAACGTCAAAGAAAATAAAATAAGCTAGTAAAATCCGTTATAGTTGTTAAATACCAATATGAAAAAAGGAGTTTACCCGTATTAGAAAAGTCAAACTCAAAATGCGCTAAATTCAATTTCTAAGATCGTTGTCGGAATTTGAATCCGCGACCTGGTGATCGCCAGTCCTAAATGAATACCAGCCTTTAAACTACCAACTTCATAGAGGTCAATGACCTCAGTTAATTTACTGCATTATCCAAGACAAAATGCAATTTTAAAAATTACAAATTTAAATGCAAGGTGGCAAATGAAACACCTGGCTGTGTGATAAAATAACACCAGACGTGTATTAATATTTCTGCCAGGATGTGTACACTGCTACTGCGGCCCGCGGTGTTGCAGTGGCGTGCAAAATAAATGAACACTTTCTATCTGTTTGCAGTTCTGTACGCAAACGGCAAAGTGCCAGCCAAGTTCGGAAATTATACGATTACTATCCGAAGAAACTTTTACAAAATAAACTCTTTAAAATCTTATTCCGAAATATTTTCCCAACGAACAAGAAATTAAGCTCGTTACGTTTTTCAGACATGCCAACATAATGGACACATTTTGAACTTCTGTATCATTCCGCGACCCAACAGAATTCTTTTAATTTTCTTTATTTTGCTCCTCACTGTAGGAATTTAATAAAACCTTGCTTTATTAAACACTTTTGTGCATACTATATAGATGTACAGCTATACCTTAGTCCAATCAACGACGAACAAAAAGACAAGTTAATATTCTTCAGAGACAAACATAAGAAAACTTTCTGAAACCTTATTATTGCACATTGGAATAAAACAGCAATAACGGATTTAACTTACATATTTTATTCTATTTTCTGTCATTTCGAAAATATTAAAATTATTAGCAGAATGGTTGTTCGATTTGTTTTCAAATTCTGTTGCCCCATGACTGGACTATGCATAATGAACTTCAAGATTTCCATTTTACTTGACCGCTGATTAGGCAAAAGTAGCTACCTACTTTACATTACAGTATTATAATATACAAAAGCAGTTTTATCAGATTCCGTTAAAGTGTTATAATTACCCTATAAACTATCCTACACACATAACCTAAGTGTAAAACTTGTATTTCCCGTGGGTAACAATCAGCTGGTAGTTGTCTCGAACGCCGAATTTCAAAGTGACAAGTCTGAGCATAGCGTAGCGCCGACTAGTTCGTCGTCGGGAGGAGGGGTAAAATCAGTGACCCTAATAATTTCTGATGCCTTCGCGGTTATTACACATTGAAATGAAACAACTATTAACGGATTTAACTCGCGTATTTTTATTTTATTTTATTTGCTGACGTTTCGGATTCTTCTACAGTTATTCTACAGTTTCCATAATCGTAGCACGACTGAGCTGACAAGAGTCTAACGCTAAACGCGTCTTTAGCGTTAGACTATTGTCAGCTCAGTCGTGCTACGATTATGGAAACTGTAAAGAATCCGAAACGTCAGTAAATAAAATAAAAATACGCGAGTTAAATCCGTTAATAGTTGTTTCATTCCAATCAGTGACCCTAGTTAGGTCATAAGAGTAACGGACCTAAAAAAAGTTAATAACCACTGCGCTAATCAAACTTTTTACTCAAACGAAAGAGACAAATGCTTTTTATTCAAACTAAGGCTCAAATTATTTTAGTGCTGTAGAATTATTGTAACAATAATTTGAACACTTGTTTAATTTGATACTGGAGGCAGACGATCATTCTATCGAACATGCTTTAGACAAGTCAATCGAAAATAGCGAACGAAAACAAAATATTAAATTGACATACGCGAACGAAAACTTCATGACATTCCACCTTGTCTAGTCTCCGTTAAATGTTGACGGCTTTACGGGTGATATGATGATCATTATCATGATTATCATCACATGTCATTATCGTATTATCACACCATCATGTCATGATGATATGACGTTGCTGACTTCTAAAGGCTGCGTTGCCAATTCCATTCGACCTACGAGATAAACAGTGAAACAAAACTTTGAAAAGTTCCCAATTTGTCGCGATTAGAGAAAAGTCTTAACTCCATTTCGATTAAATGAGCCTTAAACCGTTTTTCGACTGAAGTAAGAATACCAGAGTACCTAATTAGGATTGAAATAGGACGTTGATTAAGTAAACTCAAAGTCAATCTTTTTAATTTGAAATGTTTTTTTTTTAATTTACATTACTAAAAAAACCCATTCTAATTGTACACCGCATTAGTATGGATGATAACAAAAACAAAGATTCATATATTGCATGCGATAATTAGAATTCCATCCAGATACCGTCGCATACGCATGTGCCACGCGAATCAAAACGGCGTATGTGCATACCAACTCCGTATGTCTTAAGCTTTTTTAGCATGTACCATTGGTTGGCAGAGAAAGTGTTTTACGGCGTCTCAGGCTGCCAACAAGGAAGGACCCACGCGACTGGGTGTCGCCGCGACAAACCTGTCTAGTCTAGATTAGTAACATACTCTGCGCTTTAGGCAAATCGCTGCATTAACGCTATAGTCACACAAACCAAAATATGTTATCCCATTCATCGTTACTTAAGTCACTATTCTATTACACAACCACATGTTCAAGAAATGAATTTGGGATTTTGTGGATGTTTGAATTACCGGTATTGTTTTGTTTTCCTATATAGTTTTGCAATAATATATATATCTATACTAATATTATAAAGAGGAAAAATTTGTACCTATTTTTGTATGTTTGTAATGAATAGGCTCAAAAACTACTGGACCGATTTTAATAATTCTTTCACTGTTGGGAAGCTACGTTCACCCTGAGTACCATAGGCTATAGAATATTTTGAAAAACAATTAGGGATCCGTGCGAAGCCGGGGCAAACCGCTAGTGTATATAAATAATAATATGTGGTGTTTGATATAAAATCTCTATGCTATGCTTTATTTTATAATTTAGTTACTCTTTTGTTTAGAACTCGATTGTTAGTTTACTGTTAGATCCCTACTAATATTATAAATGCGAAAGTAACTCTGTCTGTCTGTCTGTCTGTTACGCTTTCACGCTAAAACTACTGGACCGATTTAAATGAAATTTGGTACAAAGAAAGTCTGGAGCCTGAGAAAGGACATAGGCTACTTTTTAACCGACTGCAAAAAAGGAGGAGTTCCACGCGGACGAAGTCGCGGGCAGAAGCTAGTAATAAATAATTTAATCGTTTCGCGTGTTTAATTTAATGAAATATTCATAAATATCACAAAGTTATACGCCTATTTATTAGTGATTGAAGATTATAGAATTTGTAAAGGTTCCTAAACGTCTGCCAATAAAATAAAATACACGAGTTAAATCCGTCTATAGTTGTTTTATTCCGATGTATAATGACAGCGAAAGCATCCAGAAATAAAAAGTTTGTTAAAACAAGTAAAATTGGTAATACAAAAAAAACACATTAATATATACGAGAATCGCAGTATCGAAATAAAATGATGTCGCAATTTTAATATAATAATCTTAAACCGTAGGCCTAATTGAAATCGGTTCAAGGTTGGAAAAAAAATAACAATCGCAGAGCGCAACAATAGAACCAATCGTTTCTCATTGTGCATGCGGACAAAAAACGGCCTTTTGCTGTGAAGGAGTATCTACGAGGTAAAAACGATTTGCAATAGGATTTTATAGTTTGACGACTATTTTTCATTTTTAGCACATGGCAGATGGGAATTCTTGTCTCGACTTGGCTGATACGCTGCCGCGTGTCTGCATTGAGGCTACCATACAACAGCTAAAAGTATTATGTAAAAATCTCATGTCACGTATGTGATTTATATAGCGTAATTTATTTTATTGGCAGACCCATATTCGTATATCGCTAAATGCTACGAACGTGGGAGCTGTTAAGCTCTGAATGAGATGATAGTGTATTTTGTAATTTAGTAAATAAGGTAGTTTGCATGACTGTATTAGTCATCTATACTAATCTATATCTATACTAATATTATAATCTATACTAATATTATAAAGAGGAAAGATTTGTATTTTTGTATGTTTGTAATGAATAGGCTCCGAAACTACTGGACCGATTTCAAAAATTCTTTCACCTTTGGAAAGCTACATTATCCCCGAGTAACATAGGCTATATAATATCACGCTAGGTCTTATAGTTGCGGAGCAGTAACCGAAAATGTTTCAAAAACGGGAGAAAAGTATCGTTTCTGAGGCCTTAAAAAATCTTAAGTCCCCCCGTGCGAAGCCGGGACGGGCCGCTAGTTTTAGCATAAGACTATTCAGCTCAGTCGTGCTACGATTATGGAACCTGTAAAGGCTTCCAAACGTCAGCAAATAAAATAAAATACGCGAGTTATAGTGTTTCATTCCAATATCTCAATCGTCTAGAGGGTTAGATAAACGTTCAGTTATAAGAGTAACCATTCAACCTTGGATCTTTCTAACTGTTGTTTTCTCTAGTTATTTATTAAGTGCTCCGAAGTATTAATAGTTTTCTCATAAGTTATTACGGGCAGCCTTGAACTTTTGTAATATATCGAAGAGATAAAATCTCGGATTAAGTGACTTTTAGTCATCCCACTGGCATTTTGTCTGTCGCGGTTATTACACATTGGAATAAAACACTTATTATAGATTTACCTCGTGTAATATTAAAACATAATGTGAAAATAACGTTATACATATCAAATCAAATCAAATTTATTTGCAAGAGAAGTGGTAGGTACATTTGAAGGTAACATAAATTATTATTAATTGTTCAGCACATCTCGCTCACATAAGCATGCAAATATTTGTCATTGGTGTTATTTTCTGTTAGTAAGAAATTCCATATATCACTAATCATTAGTATGTTGTTATCACACTCATTACATTATACTGTCTTAAATTATTCCAGACTAGCGGCCCGTCCCGGCTTCGCACGGGGGGACTTAAGATTTTCATAGTTTTACGATTGTTATGGGTAAACTATAAAAGATAGACATATGCTCTCGCGGACTTTTTTAAAGATAATGTTAAGATGAACAATTCACCCATAAAGCATTTTTGTATAACTTTAACTATATGCTCAGCGCACGCCACGGAAGGCCTCAGAAACGATACTTTTCCCCCGTTTTTGAAACATTTTCGGTTACTGCTCCGCAACTATAAGACCTAGCGTGATATTATATAGCCTATGTTACTCGGGGATAATGTAGCTTTCCAGAGGTGAAAGAATTTTTGAAATCGGTCCAGTAGTTTCGGAGCCTATTAATTACAAACATACAAAAATACAAAAATACAAATCTTTCCTCTTTATAATATTAGTATAGAAGTATAGATTATTTTTCTAAGTTTAGGTATGTCAATATTGTCAAAAGTTATATAATATTCAGTCAAATGTATAATTTAAAAAATCTTTTATAGTACCTAAGTATAAAAACAATTATCTCTTAAAAATGTATACATTTTAGATTTGAATTTCAATTTTGGAAGAGTTCTAATTGTTCGTTAGGACGTTTTATTTCTGAACTGGGTATAAAAATAAAGCTCTTTTCTATAATGATGAATCTTTGAAATGTCAACTAGTGTTTGTATAACAATCGTAAAATGAAAAAATATTTGTAATGTACCTGGTTCTTAACCTGGAAGCAAGCGCGTGCATTGGGGGAAGCGTAAGTATGGCGCCAGGGTAGGCACTTCATATATTAGTGAAACTACCCCCTGGTAAAACTTCTTTTTCAGGGGGGTAACCATCAGGTGGTAGTTGTCTCTAACGCCGAATTTCAAAGTGACAAGTCTGAGCACAGCGTAGCGCCGACTAACGCGCTAGTTCGTCGTTGAGAGGGTAAAATCAGTGACCCTAGTTAGGTTAGGTTAGGGATAAGGGTAACAGACCTAAAAAAGTAAGGAACCACTGCCATAGATCGATCGCACTTCTATAAATACATTGTAGTAAAGAATACTTGTTAAGTAATTGTAGATATTAGACGATTTTAAAACGTTCAATTGTTTAGTTGAATGTAAACTACTTGTAAGTTGTTTAGAACTTAAATTGCATTGTTAACAAGCTTTTAGTATTATTTGAGATTCCCGTTACGTAGTATTAAGTATACTTGATGTTCCCGAGGGAGAATACGGGACACTGTGTCGGTATCTTGAAGAAGCAGACGTCCCGTGGAGCAAGGAATAAGTAGAGATGACTTTTGGGATCAAATAATTATAAAGGATCTTTAGCGTTAGACTATTGTCAGCTCAGTCGTGCTACGATTATGGAAACTGTAAAGAATCCGAAACGTCAGCAAATAAAATAAAATAAAAATACGCGAGTTAAATCCGTTAATAGTTGTTTCATTCCAATGAAATTATTAATTACTAGCGGTCCCGGCAGACGTCATCCTGCCCGTTCGAAATTCAAATTAGGTAACTTTAGTTAGACAACGTTTGTATGGGAAAAGAAAAGGGCTGTTTTTAGGGTTTTCCCGGCATTTATTCGATTTTTTCTCGCCGTAAGAACCATCCTTGGACTTCAACGAACATTTAAAAAAAAATTGGCGAAATTGGTCCAGGCGTTGTCGAGTTATGCGCTTACCAACACATTTTGCGATTCATTTTTATATATATAAGAAAGATAAAGTATTTAACTAAAGTGATTCCTTATTATGCATTTTTTTTTACTACTTATATGTATTGTTAGACTATTGACTTTTGGTTAGCTACTAATACAAGAACTTTAGTTTTCGAAACGTCAGCCAGTACAAGAAAAGCGCGAGTTACATCTATACTAATATTATAAAGCTAAAGAGTTTGTTTGTTTGAACGCGCTAATCTCAGGAACTACTGGTTCGAATTGAACCATTTATCGAGGAAGGCTTTAGGCTATATAACATCACTCTGCGACCAAAAGGAGCGAGGAAACAGTGGAAAATGTGTAAAAAACGGGGAAAATAACTATTCCACGCGAACGAAGTCGCGGGCACAGCTAGTTCGTTATATACCTAGTTGTTTCATTCCATTATGGCTGACGTCACATCATAGTAGACGGCCTGTAGGTCTAGTGGTCAGAGGCCCTGACTACGAAACCGGAGGATGCGGGTTCGAATCCCGCTAGGGGCAGATGTCAATGTGATGAGCACTGGCATCTGTACCTGAGTCTTGGATGTCTTATATGTATTTATGTATATTTATCCGTTGTCTAGTACCCATAACACAAGCTTTGCTTAAAATGGGACTAGATAATTGGTGTGAATTGTCCAAAGATATTTATTTATTATTTATTTATTATTATAGTATAAGTTATACCATAACGTGACGTCACGGACCCCCATTTCCGAACTTTAGAAGCACTTTTCTTTGTAAATTTTTGTTTGTTTGAAAAAAGAAAATGTTTGTCTATTTGCTAAATTGCTTGAGGACAAAATACGATAAACGCAAAGTGTCTCAAATAAGCCTAAATTCAAAATTACATAATAATTTCTGATTCCTTCGCGGTTATTACACATTGGAATGAAACAACTATAGTCGGATTTAACTCGCATATTGGCTCCGACACGTCAGCCAATGAAATACGCGAGTTAAATCCGTCTATAGTTATTTCATTACGATTCAAAATTACACTTGGGCAAATTATACGTCGAGTCTGTGAATTCATTAAAGTTTACAGTCAATAGTACATTACGCACCGAGGCCAGTAAAATAAAAATGTCTCAGATCACATGTAATTGTCGTCCGAGGCGAAGCCGAGGTTGACAAAAATGTGATCTGAGACTTCTTTATTTTTCTGGCCGAGGTCAGAATACTATTTTTCTGTTCGACGAAGCCAGAAAGCGGCAATTTCCGGCCGGAGGACAGAAAAGTTCATTATTCTCTACTCCGCGTGTTCATGCATTACTGGCGTATTCTCATGTTGGCAGGACTGAAGCGCGACCTCGCCTCGCTGCAGTGATCCCCTGCGAGTCAAGCAAACGTTACATTTCAGACCCTTTATACAAACACTAGCTTCTGCCCGCGACTTCGTCCGCGTAGAACTCCTTTTTTGCAGTCGGTTAAAAAGTAGCCTATGTCCTTTCTCAGGCTCCAGACTTTCTATGTACCAAATTTCATTTAAATTGATCCAGTAGTTTTAGCGCGAAAGCGTAACAGACAGACAGACAGACTGAATTACTTTCGCATTTATAATATTAGTAGGGATTTGAATGAAACAACTATTTACGAGTACTGGTTTTTAGTCGTGCTACGATTATGGAAAATGAAAAGTATCCGAAACGCCAGCAAATGAGATAAACTAAAAATACGCGTATTAAATCAGTTGATAGTTGTTTCCTACCAACTTTTTACGGATTTAAATCGCGTATATTTTTTTTCTTTAGCGTTACACTATTGTCAAGTCGTGCTACGACTCTAAAACTGTAAAGAATCCGAAACGTAAGCAGATAAAGTAAAATAAAAATATGCGATTAAAATCCATTAATAGTTGTTTCATTCCAATGTGTAATAACCGAGTAGGCATTCGAAATTATTAAATATCAAAGCCTCACATGGACCTCGAATGGAACTTGTGGCGTAAAGACTTCAAAGCTTATTTGAAAGAAAGGCTCGACTTAAAAACTTTTCCTGACAAGAAATCCAAACCAAATGGTATAAGTAATAAGAGTTTGAAGATCTTTGGCTGAGTTAAACAAAGCCTCTATACAACTAACCCATATAATTATAATACTAGCAGTCCGCACGGCTTTGTACCAATCCCTACGACATTGGAATGAAACAACTATAACGATTTTTTCTGTCCTCCGGCCAGAAAGCCCCAACTTTCGGGCCGCTGCGCTAAATGAAGTTACCGCTTTCTGGCTTCGTCGAACAGAAAAATAGTATACTGTCCTCGGCCAGTAAAATATAAAAGCCTCAGATCACATTTTTGTCAACCTCGGCTTCGCCTCGGACGACAATTACATGTGTGAGACATTTTTTATTTTACTGGCCTAGGTGCGTAATGTACTATAACTCGCGTAATTGATTCTGTCCTAAAATATAACAGGGTAGTACTTACAATTTTGTAATTTAATAAATAAGGTACTTTGCATAGCTGTATTAATCACTGAAGCATAAGGCTATTGTCGACTCAGTCGTGCTACAATTATGGAATCTGTTAAGGCTCCGAAACGTCAGCCAATAAAAATACGCGAGTTAAATCCGTTTAAAGTCTTTCTTTTTCATTCCTCCAATGTTTTAAATTGCACTAAACGATATTGACGGTTTCGAAATGCAATTTAGTTGCATTAAATAACGTTCCTGCATCTTCTGGCGTAGCCTTCCGCCGGCCATTTACGGAAATAGATCAGACTTCAGTTTGTCTAGGCTTTCATTAGTGCAATGAAAACAGGGAACGCTTGATCAAACTCTTTAGTAAATCTGCTTCACTGAATAAATACTGATAAAAGATAACGAAGATACAATTATTTTTAACTAATCTATACTAATATTATAAAGAGGAAGGGTTTGTTTGTTTTGATTGATTATTTATTATTGGATTTCAAAAATTCTTTCACCGTTGGAAAGCAACAATATTCCCGAGTGACATAGGCTATAAAAAAGGGATCCGGGCGAAGCCGGGGCGGGACGCTAGTAGAAATATAATTTTAAACTGTATTTATTGAATTCAGATTTCATACAGACTTTAACATATTATTGTTATTGGAATAAAAAAAAACAACGGATTTATATTATCGTAAGACTATCGACAACTTAGTCGGCTACGAATATGGGAACTTTAAACTGCGAAATGTCAGCAAATAAAACAAAATACGCGAGTTGATTCCATTATAATTGTTTCATTTTTCTTTTAATCAATCCTATACCAGCGCACACATAGTATTACTTTTTTCGTGGTAAAGACATAGGATACCTATTGGAATGAAACAACTATTAACGGATTTAACTCGCGTATTTTTATTTTATTTTATTTTGCTGACGTTTCGGATTCTTTACAGTTTCCATAATCGTAGCACTACTGAGCTGACAATACTCTAACGCTAAAATGATTTATACAGTTTCCATAATCGTAGCACGACTGACTGACAACAGTCTAACGCTAAAGTACATAGGATGTAATCAATTTAGCGTGAATAGAATATGTATACATACACTTTAGCGTTAGACTATTGTCAGCTCAGTCGTGCTACGATTATGGAAACTGTAAAGTATCCGAAACGTCAGCTAATAAAATAAAATGAAAATACGCGAGTTAAATCCGTTAACAGTTGTTTCATTCCAATGTGTAATAACCGCGAAGGCATCAGAAATTATTAGAATATGTATGACAAATGAATTACGTCTGGTTGTGAGATGAAATTGATAAATATGGACCTTTTGCATTCAAACGGGTCCGGTTGCTATTTATAAAGCAAATCTTCGGATCTGACCTTTATTTCCTAATATAGTTGAACACGATTCAGACCTTAAGCCTTGGCTTCGAATAAATAATGTTTATACTCATATAACTAAAGCTAAACACGGCGTAATGTATTTTAAACTGGTGGTTCGCCCCGGTATCGCACGGATCCCTATTTTTTTCAAAATATTCTAAAGTGTCGCTTTCTAACAGTAAAATAATTATTAAAATCGGTCCAGTAGTGAGTTTATTTGTTACAAACAAAAATACAAATCTTTTTCTTTATAATATTAGAATGAAGTGTGACTACACATTTTTTTTATTTAGAAAGAATAATAGTTATGATTTTTGGGTTGCATCAGTTACGCTTGCGGTACTCTTTTGTTTCGTAATTTCGACTCGGCTCTGCACAAAGTAGGGTTGGCAACTTCTATTAGAAGAAATAAAGTATATCTGGTTTCAAAAGTACATACTATTAAAAAAAACTATTTTAATTCTTGATTTTTCTAATAGTTTTTACTGTTTTTTTAAAGCAATTATATAAATGTAAATATCCTAAATCTATGTTTGAATAAACCAAGAGCTCTTCTTTTATTAAATTTAATGATGTTCTGTTCTGATAATGGTTTTTCATAATATTGCATGATGGCATTAGTATAGTAACAATTGAGCAAAAAAGTATTTTAGCATACTCTATTAGTGTTCTAGATTATAAATACACCTACATGATATAGAGTACATCATCAGCCTATCGCAGTCCACTGCTGGACATAGGCCTCTCCAATTGCACGCCACTGTGCTCGATCTTCGGCTGCTCGCATCCAGCTCCTGCCAGCCATCTTACGCAAATCGTCACTCCACCTTGCCTGAGGACGTCCTACACTACGCTTGCCGAGACGCGGTCTCCACTCCAGAACACGTTTAGTTTATAGAGTACAATTACTCGATATAGGGTACAGTAATCTATTTTAGTGTACGGTTGGCAGCCCTAGCATAAAGGCCTCGTACATATTTCTTTTCAGCAAATCCTCATTTCCACTCGTTCGTTACACGAAATAATTAAATTCTATATTTTGTATTTCTGAACATTTGCACTGCTCTTTTGTTTTAATTAATCCGAAGCGGATTAATTGGAAATATGAAAGGTATTTAATTGGTATTTATTCAATCACCACAGATAATGTTCAATTAATTGGAAATAGTTGGAAAAGTTCCATGGAACAATAAAATACATAATTAAATTGCTCGAAATGTTGCGTACATTTTAATTACGTGTCTATTTGTTTGGAAAAAATCGCTTCAACATCGCACTGTGTTTACAATTTCGCATGAACAAATTCATGTTATTTATAATGGCTAAATATAAAACTATTATGGACGAAGTGACAGGGATTTTAGTCTATTAAAGTTTAAAACTAAATCATGAGCTTAAATTACCTAAATTAAATACGAGATTTTTTTTTTTATGTAAGAAAGTATTATAAATATGTCTCCAAATTTTCATTGATTACCTCAAGACTTGAGAATGAGCAAATAAACTTAATTCAGAAGCGAAATTATTCAAATCTCATAAAATATACGGAAATATTGAATGAAAAATAAACGATTACAAACATAGAAGGAATCGAGATAAATATTTAAACTGCAAATGACCTCTTGCGGGGGTAAGAAAGTAATTGAATAAAAAAAACAACTGTTATACATCTAAATGGAGTTATTAGGTGCCTTTTGAGTAACTCAAGTTAATATGTTAATTATTTGAAGTGATCGCCTTAAGCTATAGAAATTACACTGCATACGAATATGTTGCTACAGATCATGCGCTAAGAGCTATAATTGACTGCACCGGTCAATCAAAGAGACTGTTTAAGTGGCTCTAAATGTTGTGAATTAGGGCCAGTATTTTAATAAGAAATTGTAAGCTTTGCACTATTTAATTAAAACGGGATTCCTAATGTACTTTTAAAAGCTTATTATCTTAAGTATTTTCTTAGTTTAGTATAATTATAATTTAACGTTTATATTGACAGAGGGTTGAATATAGCTTTGTGATGTCATGTTAGAATAATACTTTATGATTTATAATAATATCGGTTCCAATATCGCATCAAAAGAAACATTTGTTCTAAAAAGTGGACACCTCTAGAAACTTCCATCGTCTTGATGAGTAAAGGCTGGAAAATATTGGTAACATATTTTCTTATCTGTGCAACTTTGACCTTTGATCTGCCATTAAAAAATAAACTTTTCGCGCGGGGGTAAAACTTGTATTCGCAGGGCAACCATCATCTGATAAATGTATCGAACGCCGAATTTCAAAGTGACAAGTCTGAGCACAGCGCAGCGCCGACTAGGGCGCGAGTTTGTCGTTGGGAGGAGGGGTAAAATCAGTGACCCTAGTTAGGTAATAAGGGTAACGGACCTAAAAAGGTCAAGAACCACTGCTGTTGTAAATCGCATGTATTTTTCACTAGCGGCCCCGGCAGACGTCGTCCTGCCCGTCCGATTGTTTCGTCAAAGATCTGTCAAAGTCTTCTAGCTGTCACTTAATGAAAAGTAATTCTTCATAAGGCTTCATATATTCCCCGTTTTTTACACATTTTCCACTGTTTCTTCGCTCCTATTCGTCGCAGCGTGATGTTATATAGTCTAAAGCCTTCCTCGATAAATAGTCTATGCAACAAAAAATAATTTTTGAATTCGAACCAGTACTTCTTGAGATTAGCGCGTTCAAACAAACAAACAAACTCTTCAGCTTTATAATATTAGTATAGATTTCGTCATTTTTATTGTATGAAAAGCGTCTTGTCGCGTCGTGTCGCCTCAAATAGTTAAGTACTTACGTCAAGTCTATATTCTAAGGTCCCGGTGGCCAGTCCGTTGTCAGTCGGCCGCGTCAACAAAGGAGGTCAAACGCAACCAATGCACGTGTGCACCGCGAGTATTAACCATCAACCACGTCCAACTTTCAATACAAAGTGCCTTCAATTTCCCGTTTAGCAGAGTTTTATTACATTTCTTCAGTATTGTATGGTAATGGATCGTGAGAGGGTAGTTGGATAAAAAGTTTGCGGGACCGGAAGTCGTTCTACAACCATATCCGTTACGAGCTGTAAGCACTCTGCATAGCGCAATATTTCACTTTAGCTTTTATAAAGCTTCGTAACTAAAAGTAGAAACCGGTTAAGTGCGAGTCGGACTAGCGCTTGAAGGGAGATCGCATCAGATCGGCCTTTGACGGGTTGTTAGTCTTGGCCAGAGCCCCTGACTACGAAACCAGAGGTTGCGGGTTCGAATCCTGCTAGGGGCAGTCAGTGTGATTAGCACTGGCATCTGTGCCTGAGTCTTGGGTGTCTTATATTATTTATTTATATATGTTTATCCGGTGTCTAGTACTCATAGTACAAGCTTTGTTTAAATTGGGACCAGATAAATTGGTGTAAATTTTGCCCCCTTAAGAGGTGTTGCTGGATCAATGAAATTGGCAAAATATCATGTACTAGCTGTGACATCCGCGAACGTTCGTCCCCGTGGAATACGTGACATTCTTCATAAGGTTCAAATTTTCCCATACATTTTGGTGCTAACTGTTTAACGTTAACGTTGAACGTTGGTCGCAGCGTGATGTTATATAGCCTAAAGCCTTCCTCGATAAATGGTCTATCCAACAAAAAAATATTTTTTGAATTCGAACCTGTAGTTCTTGACATTAGTGCGTTCAAACAAACAAACAAACAAACAAACTCTTCAGCTTTATAATATTAGTATAGATATATTGCATGGAGGCCCCCTCATATATATACCTATTGATTTTAAACTAATAAGTATATGTTGTAATAGCGTTAACAGAAATACATAATCTGAGTTAATGAGTTAACTTAACGATGGTCACAAAATAAAACGGACCTAATTAAGTTTAATTATTAATTACGAAAGTATTTCATGAGTAGATATTATAACTATCGTTTTATGAACAGGATATTACCTAATACTTAGCGCATAAAGCCGTATTTTATGTTAAAAATCGATGAGAAAATTATTAATTTAAATATAATTAATACTATCGTTAAATGTTGAGTACGAAAAATGTTAATAATTTTGCCTTCGCGAATTCAGATTATATTAAATTTTATTTTACTTTACAATTTCCATATCCGTAGATCAACCGAGCTGACGAAATTCTAACGCTAAAATAATTATACATTGTACAAACTACCTTTTTTAATATTACACTCGGCGCTACTCTCATGAATCAATATGACAGTTGTGATTGGGATGATACTACGTTAATATTTTCGTAAAGTTTTCTTTTATTTTTCTAATATCCTGTTTTTTTTTTTTCATAACATAAAAATCTTCAACGAATGCACGTGTGCACCGCGTGTCAAAAAAATATTAAAGAAATCTGTCCAGAAAGTCGCCCCTTACTCAGCGAGAACTGACGGATATAAAAACCATAGTCCACAGTATAAAAAAAAACTCTAGAAGGGACTCCTATTTTCACTCACCTCTCTGCGTCCATGGCTGGAGGCTCGACGCGTAGCCAGTTTTTCGGCGCTTGCGCGGCTGAAACAAAACAAAACACACATGAATACTTGTCAAAAAAAGCAAAGCCGCGAGACATGCATCTGTCACTCTCACACTCGTTGCAAAAGTACGCAAATACTTAAGGATAGGTATAAAAAATATTTTTATGAGCCTTCGTCTACGCACTTTTATTTTACCCCCTTAACGGGTGAATTCTCAAAAACCCATTTTTAGTGCTCCAGTACGTTATTAAGTGCAAAATTCAAAGTCAGCCTAGGCGTTGATATGTCTTGAAATTTTGCGGTTCCTTTTATAACGTAAGGGAGCCTAGGAAAAGATTTTAAAAAAAACTCCCCAAAGAGGATAAAATGAAGCTTATCAAGCGTAGACGAAGTCGTGGGTAGAAGCTAGTTGGAATGAAACAACTATTAACGGATTTAACTCGCGTATTTTTTTTTTGCTGAGGTTTCGGATTCTTTACAGTTTCCATAATCGTAGCACGACTGAGCTGACAATAGTCTGACGCTAAAGTGATTTCTGTATAAAACTACCTTATATTTAAATTACAAATTTTGAAAAACTACCCTATTCTGAATTATGAAATACTAAAGTTACATTTCACGCAAAAATTTTTTACTATTATACAGTACAATTAAAAACCTAATAGGGAAGCTAGTTCTTATTCTGTCGGTAGTATAAAGCGAAATTAAGCTCACGGATCCAGGCTGAAAGCTAGTGTATTTCCCCAGTTTCTCAACGTATTGTCATAAGTGTGAACAATAACACAATCAATGTAAACCAGTACAGTGCAATCGAAGCAATACCTATGTGGGAAATAGTTTATCTATTAACTATCTTGCGCCAACGTCGGGAATTAGGGCGATGGTTCGCGGAATCCTAACTAATTTATACTTTTATACTAATATAATAAAGAGGAAAGGTTTGTTTGGATTGAATAGGCTCCAAAACTACTGGACCGATTTGAAAAATTCTTTCACTGTTGGAAAGCTACGCTATTCCCGAGTGACAAAGGCTATATACAAAAGGGATCCAAGCGAAGCCAGGGCTGACAGCTAGTGATATAATAAAGAGGAAAGCTTTGTTTGTTTGGATTGAATAGGCTCCAAAACGACTGGACCGATTTGAAAAATTCTTTCACTGTTGGAAAGCTACATTATTCCCGTGTGACATAGGCTTTAAAAAAAAGGGATCCGTGCGAAGCTGTCCAGCTAGTGTAATACTCCTGACGTACTGGTTTCGGATTTTGTCCCGTCTCGTTACGCCCCCTGCCCACCTGAGCATTTTTATCTCACTGGTATTCAGAATTTGACTATCTGTGATAGTAAAAATCGTAAATCAATATTTATTTGGATCCTAAAATAAATTGTAGGCTACGTTGATTAATGAGCGGAGGCGGGAGACCCGTGGGTGTGGGTATACGAATAAAACAATAACAGCCCACTTGTAAAACGCAATAGCATCCTACTAAAACGTTTATTGTGCTTAACAATATGGCTAATGAAAAGTTTGATAAGGACACGCTTTTGTTGTAGCGATTTTGTACGTAAATTTTATTGCACAACAAAATGAATGTTGGAATGAAACAACTATTTGGATTTAACTCGCTTATAAAGTAGACTTTAGAAAAACTAGCTTTTTTTTTCGAACTGAATACTGAGCAGTTGGCCAGCTAATGGGCCTTCACTGCAAAACAGGACGGGTGGCGAGACTCCTGAGAGGAAACTCTTAAGCCTTTCGCGATTGTTAACTCAGTCGTGCTACGACTACGGAATCTGTAAAGGTTTCGAAACGTCTGCCAATAAAATAAAATACGCGAGTTAAATCCGTTTATAATTATTTCATTCCAATGTATAATAACCGTGAAGGCATCAGAAATTATTAACAAAATAAATGTCCGACGGTATACAGAAAATGAAGCGATAATAAAAGTACAAAACTAATTTTTCCCTTCAAAAATTCACTTCTGAGAACGTTTTGGGGATACAAAAGTATGTGTACGAATACACATTTTTTTACAGAGTTGTACTTAAAAAAAAATGAAATTTAGATATAACATACTTTGCTGTATTAATCACTTTAGCGTTAGACTATTGCCAGCTCAGTCATGCTTCGATTATGGAAAATGTGAAGAATCCAAAACGCCAGCACATAAAATAAAATTAACTAAAATGCGAGAGTTAAACTCGTTCATAGTTGTTTCATTCCAATTAATATTTGCTCATTACTTTCCGCTCCGCCAGCGAATAGTCGCGACTTGACATTTAACCCATTCACAAACGATGTCATTAAACCAAGACAATTGATCGGCGTCTGCGCAGACGCTCGTAACTATGTTATATAACAATAATAATATAAATAACAATGCAGTTATTATCATTAACTATCTTTATATAAAATATTTTACAGTTCCCATATTCGTAGCCGACCGACCACACTGTCTATGTTAGACTAGTTAAGATTGTCATTTTAGTTTAGTATATTAAAAAAAAGGGTGTGTGTTGACATCAGTCACTTAGATATATATATATATATCATTATAAGAAACTCGTTTCAGAATAATATTTATAGGTAACTCAAGAACGGGTATTTAGCTGAAAATTGGGAGGTAGCTTAAAAGCAGGAGAAAACTTTTTAAAACAACTGACAGCAAAACGAAAAATTTATAAGTCAACGCAACTGCCAGAAAGAATATTAAACGAGTACCCAGTTCCTTCACTATGGCAACACTTAACACTAGCATTTATAATGTTGGTACTAATGACGCTATTTAAAGCGCTACTAGATTCATAGCTAACTTCATGCAAATCATAGCAATGGCGGTTTTAAAACAAGAAGTGGTATAATTTTCAATATGCATCATTACTATGTATAAGACAAAGTTGTTTTCAGCTGTCAGTCTGTACCTATGTAAGCTTAGAGATCTTTAAAACTACGCAACTGATTTGAAGCGGTTTTATTACAGTAGAATTTTGAGTGAAAGCGGATAGCTAGTTATTAATAATGAAATTGTGAGCAGTGCCGTAAAAACAAATTTAAATATACTATAGGTGTAATATCCCTTGATATTTTATTGACACAAGGTACAAAAGGTGAGAATACCCGATGGATTTTCTATAAAGATATTCTCTGTCGTATGAAGATAAAACAAAATTGTTTCGAACCTTTCGCAGGGCGCACGAGGGTCCTTTAATAACACCATTTTATCAATTACCCTTTCTCTTGTGTTTCTTTTTACTTTTACCCCGCCTTTTTTCTTTCCGAAGACGTAATTTTAATTTGAAACAAAAAAACATATTTTTTTTTTGGTCAAGTAAGTACGCAACTAAGTGGCAAAAAGATAAACTTAAGACTTTGTAAAAATAATACTATATTTTCAACCGACGATAATACTATTTTCAATATTTTAAATCAGTGTACATTCGAACTCTAAAACGGTTTTCATGGTTTTTGATTTGTTGGTTTCAGTCTCGAATGGCTTTTACTTTTTTATCCCTCAATATTCTATCAACCGAGAGCTTAAATAGCTACTAGAAAAAAATATGTTTTTATTATGTTGTCGAACGTTAAACATGGCAACACCAGTCGTCTACATACTACATTATATGGCAACACCAGTCGTCGACATACTCTGAACAAATGTATTTACGCTTTCTTTGTTAGCGCGCCCATTTGAGGAAATAATGGTAATTGTGTAAAAGGTTTTCGGCCCTGCAAATAAATGCTACGAGAATACACGTTGACGACCAATCTTTCATAAATAAGTAGTTGAAGATTGAGCTCAGTGTGTTAGAGAATAGAATACATTTTCGAAGAAACGTGACTGCCCTAAATAATACTAGGCGTATTTATATATTTGTAATTAATTAGAGTTATTTAAAACGAAAATAAGTTGAGTTCTCTTGACTTGAGTGTTTTGAAAGGGCTTTCTTACAGTGGCGTTGTTGATTGGGTCGCCACGTTCCCTCTAATATGCTTGAAGGAGACGATAGCTGAGGTACACGTCATGTTAAAGACTAGCGATTCGCCCCGGCTTCGCACAGATCGCTAATTTTTTTATCAAAATATTTTATAGCCTTTGTTACTCAGGGTGAACATAGCTTCCCAACAGTGAAAGAATTTTTCAAATCGGTCCAGCCGTTTTGGAGCCTATTCAATCCAAACAAATAAACCAACCTTTCGTCTTTATTGTATTAGTATAGAAGTATAGATTTATAAAGACTTTCTGCAAAATTTTTATGCGGCATTTCAGCAATGATGGTCTTTTCGAAGCGCTAGTATATTCCTGTGTCGTCTAATACTACTTTTTAAAGTCTATTTATTAATAAATAAACTATGTTTTTTAATTTTCTAAAACATTTTTACATATTATAACCGATTGTTATTACTCCGCATAAAATGACCTCAAAATAACACAACTTTTTTGTTCAATTTACGTTACAAAGCTCGATTTTCCAGCTAGTACTTTTATGCAGTTATTTATCTGTTGAATCCCGCGGGGTAGCGAGATGCCAAACAAATATTTTTATTGAATATTAAAACGACGGAATGTAAGCGAACGCATATTGCAATTTAATAACAAGTGAACGAAACTGTGGCACAGTGCATACATAATATATCGCACACCTAAATCTAAAGGGATCTAACTCAAAAACCGGAATATTTGAGTTATGCACACCATCCAGCAAAACCCACCTACACTAAAACTGATTTCAGCTAATATAACTCTGCTAGCATTATTATAAAAAGTATAAATTTATACAGAAAACTCATGCGTGCATATGGACATATTAATCAGTTTCTCGCCTCTCCTGAAAAAGTACCTTTTTGGAGTTAGCTCTTTAGATCCAGGTGTGCGATATATTAAGTTCTTCAGTATGCACTATCAGAAATTGCTCACGTAATTGTGTTTTCTATACTACTATACTAAAGAGGAAAGGTTTGTTTGGATTGAATAGGCTCAAAAACAGTTGGACCGATTTGGAAAATTCTTTCATTCTGTTGGGAAGCTACACTATTCCCGAGTGGCTATAAAAAAATAGAGATCCGTGCAAAGCAAGGGCGAACCTCTAGTACTGAATAAAGATAAGTAAATCGAATTAGAATGTATACACTATGCTCCGTTGCTGTCTCTGGTCATACTCTTCTTTAGTCACGTAATTCATCGCGACCTTCGCCTTATGTGTTTTTGAATCGCGGAGCCGTGCATGACGAGCAGCATGACGTACTCGTCATGTTACTGCATGACGTACGGCATGATAAGTAGAGTGGCTACAACAATGCTCTGATTCTCCTCGCCTCTGCACGGGTGTGTGGCAGGGGTGTAGAACTAACGCAAGTTAACGTGGCTTAGCAGACTTCCTTCGCTTATGTCAATTAGATTTTTGACGTTAGCGTCCGCTGTTGTCGAATGGCGCTTTTTTAAGGACTTGTAAAACGAGTATATCCCGGTTTACCAACAAATCTAATACCTAATAAAAAGAGTTTCAGGCAAAACGAAATATGACGCATGAACAAAAGGTAAAAATGTAAGAAATAATAATTGGTTGACGCATAATTTTAATCAATTTATTCCTGCCTACCTGACTTTAAAAATCAGCTGTCTAACGAAGCATTTGTGCGCCAATTGAGCAATCTTTTATTGAAAAATCCTTTTCGTACTGTTGACGAATTCAATCAAAAATTCAAATAATTTGAGTTTATTATCAATGTTACCAAATACCAAATTGTAAATAAATTATATTAATTATTTCATCTCACAAATTGTGTTGACAAAAAATCAAAATAATTTTGACACAAAATTTAATGATATTTTTTTATTAATTTTACTTGTAAATTTAACATCCAACAAGAAAACCGTATTTAAATGTTTTTTTAGTATTAATCAAAGCTTATTATTAGCCTACCCTTATAGACATACCTTACCCCCGGATTGCGATTTGTCCTCTAACAACGCCCACCTGATTCTAGAAATTCTAAACCGAATATAACAAGGAAATAATATTGTTACATACCTATCTTTAGACCGACTGCAGGTGAAGTAAATGTGGAATTCTAGCAAAGTTTGTCTCATTTAAAACAAGTCGATAGTATACTATAGTCGAGTAAGCTAACTGAGACAAAAAAAAGAGTCGATTTTGTTCTTTGACCGTATAAAACCTAGGTTCTAAACCTGGAGGTAATTACCTCCGCGGGGGTAACAATCAGCTACAAGTATATATATATGTAGCACGACTGAGGTTGTTGAAAAGTGAGTGTAGTGCTACGATTATGGAATCTGTAAAGGCTCCTAAACGTCAGCGAATAAAATAAAAAACGAGAGTTAAATCCGTTTAAAGTTGTTTCATACCAATTATAACATGTTTCTGTCATTAGTTTAAGCCATACAATTAAGTTGGTTTACTCTTCACCTTGTACTGTGTATGTATAGGCTCTTGAAACTACTAGTAGCAAAATCCTTCATAGTTTGCCTCTTTCAGAACTTCGCAACTGGAACGAAAGTACGAACAAACAGGTAATGCAAATGTTCTTATTATAATTTGTTATTTTTAGCCTTTACACCCCTATTTTACTCTTTAAGGGGATATAGTAAAAAAATATATAATAATTTCTGATGCCTTCGCGGTTATTACTCATTGGAATGAAACAACTATTAACGTATTAATTTTATTTGCTGATTTCGGTTTAGTGTTAAGGTTCTCGTCAGCTCATTCGGCTACGAATATGGGATTGTAAGGTTTTTGAAAAGGCAGTAAATTAAATAAAATACGCGAGTTAAATCTGTTGTAGTCGTTTCATTTTATCAGGACTTTGTCTAGTCATATTCTTGACGTTTATGCCCAGAAAATAATTATTCAAAAAGTTAATAAAAATGACAAAATAGAAGAGGCAGTTTATGTTTTAATAGCCACAAAGAATTGTGAGCGGTTTACAAAATGGCCGACTAATAGCTTTTTAGTTACGAAAATGTGGAAAATAACACAATTTCCTTTTGCGTTTTGAAGTTTTTCAGATTCGTTTTTTAATTGGCGATGGTTTAATCATACTAATGGGATTGTCGGTGAAGTTTTTGAAATATGTATTTTTAAAGGTATTGTATGCTTTAGTTTAACTGTATCTATATATATAAAACAAAGTCGTGTTTGTTTGAACACCTGACCCGCTTGACCAACTAATATTTTTTGATTTTTTAGATTTGCGGAATTGTTAAAAACGTTAGAAAATTAAGTAAATTAGGTTCATTTCTCTCATATCGAAGGGTTTTGTACATTCATGTAACAAAACATCTACGAGTATGTATTTTAGTGGGCGGATCTTTAAGTGCGCCCAAATACATTTAAGATCTTAGTGCTAGTACTAGTTTCTGCTTAGAATCTCTACCTCTTTAGGTGATATTTCCGTGATAAATACTAGTTGAAGAGTCTTTTATATAAAGACATTGTAGGACAGCCAAAGAGATGTCCATACAAAGCAGGCTCAATGCATTTCCCAGCAGACTTCGTCGTCAGGGGGATAGAACTCAGGCTACTAGCTCCAGGCGATATAACCAACTTATAAAGCAAACTAGCTGTCCGCCCCGGCTTCGCACGGATTATCTTTTTTTTAGCCTATGTCACTCGGGAATAGCGAAGCATCCCAACAGTGAAAGAATTTTTCAAATCGTGCATTCGTTTTGGATCCTATTCAAACCAAACAAATAAACCTTTCCTCTTTATAATATTAGTATAGATGATATTTGTACAAGACAAGAGTAAAAATCGAGACCCCGAAGGGCATAAGTAGGTACGAAATGTCACGTGGTCTTCAAATCGTTTTTAAATTCGATTCGTTCAATATCTGTTATATTCAGTACTATATATTATTTGTTTCCCTGCAGAAAAAAACATTTTCACTTATTTATTTAAAGTACGGACATTTTAAAAGCTAAATAAGCATTAAGGCAAAAATAACTCTGTACCTAGGTATGTCTGGCTTTCACGCAATGAAATTTAGTACCTACACAAATAGTCTACAGTCTGAGAAAGGGCAAAACCCACTTTTAATTGACAATCCCACGCGGACGGAGTCGCGGGCAAAAGCTAGTGCTTAATAATGCGACCAGGAAACTGAGGGCGATGGAAACGCAAGTACAACAAAGTAAAACTACAAGTTCCCAGTTTAAATATTATTTGTTGCCGCGTAAGTATATAAATATCAAAATGGCTTCCACTTATGAATTGTCCCAACTTCATGGCGTCCTGCAAATCGAGTAAAGCCTCTTTGACTAGTGCCACGTTAAATACAGTCCAATGTAGCAGAGAACGTGGCTAGCTCGGCTAACGTGGCTAGCTTGGCTAACTCGGCTAACTTGGCTAACGTGGCAAACATGGAGTCACGCTGCACTTGTTTACTTGCAAATATTTACTCGAAGCACACTACCGCCGTTTCACGGTTAGGTGTCGTAGTTGATATTTGGAAAACTATTCGAAAAATATATTATTTACTTTTATTTAACAATATATAGAGTCCTATATAAATTACTAGCTTTAGCCGGCGTCAGACCGCGTTGAATTTCAGACAAAATTGTATGCAATTTTGTTATTACCCCTTATTCGCAATTAAAAATAGCCTATGTCCTTTCTCAGGCTAGACTAGCTGAAACCCAAATTTCATATATTCATTAAACGTTCAGTAGTTTTAGCGTGAAAGCGAGACAGACAGAGTTACATTCGCATTTATAACATTAGTTAAGATTGTGATTATGACTGGCAGTGCGCCAATATTCGGTTGTTGTGTAAAATATTTTATAGGAAATATGAATTGACATTAATCCACAGTCTTTAAAACGCGTAAACAAGTAAACAAGAACTTACTGTGTATTATTCTCTATAGCTAGGGTTGCCAAACTGTATATATGTAACATATAACTTATTATTTTCCTTGGTCATAACTTGAGAGTTCTAAGAAAAATAAAATGTACTTACGTAATGAAATCATATAGTACGGCAAGTAATAAATTAAATAAAAAAATAATTTGCACAAGTGACAACCGATATTCACTGTTATTAAAAAAAAAGATGAGGTCCAATTGCATGTTCCACCAATGAGAGACAAGCTGGCCTGTGATTGGTGGAATTTTTCATTTAACACAAATCTTACTAATATTTCCATCTTCCATACAGAAGAATAAGAGCACAAGTGAGACCTACTCACTAAAAGTTCAAGCCACTTTATCGAATAGCCGTAAATTGTTTAATTCAATAAAGTATGTACACTTCCAAATAGAGCCCAATTCAGATAACCTTCGTTTTATCCGCAAAACATCGAATAAAAAAGTAGTCCAATCATTTTAACGCTACGTTTTGCTACGCCTTCTCACAAAGTAGAAATACAATAATATTAGGTTCATTCGATTGTTTACATTTCGGAATGTATGCTAGATAATAAGTTAATGCAATTAATAATAGTATTCTAAAATCTTAAATACCTACTTATGTGTTTGAATATAAGCAAACTTCTACGCGTCACAAATAATAATATCAGTAAAGTCAACCCCCACAGACAACTGTCAATCGATAATAACGAGCGAACGATACGAATGCATTATTAAACAATTTACGTAATCGAAACAAAACTGACCAAAAATATATCCCATATATAAATAAAATCTTTTGTCCTGAATGACTGACGGATACGCGCACAGTCTAACCTGCTGATTGTGGAGGTCTGAAATTTGGATAGCATGTTCTTTGTATGACGTAGGCGTCATATAAGAAATGATTTTCTGAAATTCTACCCCTAAGGGGTTAAAAAAGGGGTGCAAACTTTGTATGCAACGAGTTTTTTGGTCCGATCTATTTCAAATTTTGTATAAACATTCCTTTACAGAATTTATAAACGATGCCGCGATGTGTAAACCCAGTCATTGCATGACGCATGCCAGTTTTCAATCACGTGAAAGTTAGAACAATTTGTTTATATATATAACATATATATATGTATATATGTTGCGCCCCTATCAGCAGCCATATAGCCAGTACCTTGTTTGAAATTAGTTTATTCCCGAAAACACTTTGCATTGTTTACCAAGCTACCGTCTTTACACACGCTGATACTTCCCAAACTCTTGAGAACCGAGCTTACACGTACAAAGAAAACTCACTGTTGTTGAGGAAATTTCTTTAAACTTATTTTATACGTGTTCGATCTAAACGACTGAATCATTGATAGTTTAGGAACAAGCAGGATAGTTTTACCTCCGACGAAAAATCACTACATAGTATAAAACAAAGTCGTTTCTGTCCCTATATTTTTAAAAGTACGCAACGGATTTTGATGCGGTTTTTTAATGGATAGAGTTTTCAAGAGGAATGTTAGCCGCAACAAAATAGTCGTGTCAACACACCTCCTGACGGCCCGAGCCGAGGTGCGACCCCTACCTTGGGGGGCCCTCGGGTCGGTCAGGGCTAAAAACCTAAACCCAACCCAAAAGGCTTAAGAGTCTCCTTTCAGGAGTCTCGCCACCCGTCCGGTTTTGCAGTGAAGGCCCATTAGCTGGCCAACTGCGCTTCAGTATTCAGTTCGAGAAAAAAAAAAAGAATTTTAGCACCCGTGTGGAGTCGGGGCGGATTTCTAGTATAAGTTCGACGTTGTATATACATATATATCTGACTGTTAACTAGATGCTAAACAGCAATTTTTACTGAACCTTCGCGTCGGTAGTCTAATACTCTAAAGTAGTATAGGTACGCGACTTATATCAGTAGGTACATAATTCGAAATTGCATGTCATTGACATACGGAAATAAAAACTGACCACATTATTTAGTTCGCATATGTCGGTTCTATAAAAATTTGACATTATTTTTGTTTGTTTGCTATTAGCGATTGAAAGAAAGAAAGAAATCATTTTATTTGGCTATAACTAACACACACAGGAAACATGAAAAGATACTTAACCTAAAAACTAAAAACAAGCTTAACTTAAACGTAATTATACTAACTATCTATAGGTACATAGCCAAAAAGGTCCCACTCAGCTTTTGTCAGAAAGTTTGTGCTTCCTGACGCTGGTTTTCAGTGGCACTTTTTCTAGCTTGGGAAAAAATGTAACGGACGTAAATCGAGGCAAATTCGGGTAAGACATTTTTTCTAATCATGAAGAAAGCATTTCACCTGTCAGATTGTGTCGTTACAAATTTATCATTAATTCCTTCAATATTGGGTGCCTTCCTACTTGCAACGTATTGAGATTTAATAGGAATATATTTGGAATGAAAACAAACGGATTTACTTAAACGGCGTTTCATCTGCAATGGTATTTCCGAAGCGCTAATCTATACTTCTATACTAATATAAAATAGAGGAAAGATTTGTATTTTTGTACGAATAAACTCAAAAAGTATTGGAACGATTTAAATATTTTTTTCACTATTGGGAAGCTACGTTCACCCTGAGTAGGCTATAGTATATTTAAAAAAAATATGGATCCGTGCGAAGTTAGGGCGAACTGCTAGTAAAAGTATAATTTAAAATAATACTTAGGTACATGGTTTAATTTGATTTGGATTGCGTGTTAAAATCATTCTATATTTGGCAAACTACCTCTGTTTACCTCTACAACAATATCACTTACGGGTACAGAATGGCCGTTCAATTCCATAGCCCATTTGTTCTTGGTATTAAACAATCAAATATTCCATTTGCGTTTAGTACTTTCATTTCTACGTTGATAGATGCTATTGTTAGTAATCTATGGGCTAACAACTTTGCTGCTAATGTAATCTGTGCCTTAAAACAGCCAAATAAGTTTCAATTCAGCTTGATCTGTTTTACGTATGTGTAGAATTGAAAATTAGTTGCGAGTCTATGATGAATTTTCGAGTCGACTGTCATGTCGATGTCGTTTCGTTCTGACTGTGAACTGTCATCGGTAACGCTGTCTACAAGGACAAACTTTGTCGTGTCGATATTTCATTGTCGAGCTCATCTATACTAATATTTGTTTGTTTGTTTGTTTGTTTGAACGCGCTAATCTCAGGAACTACTGGTTCGAATTCAAAAAATCATTTTTTGTTGGATAGACCATTTATCGAGGAAGGCTTTAGGCTATATAACATCACGCTGCCACCAATAGGAGCGAAGAAACAGTGGAAAATGTGTAAAAAACGGGGAAAATATGAAGCCTTATGAAGAAGTGACAGAAGACTTTGACAGATCTTTGACGAAACAATCGGACGGGCAGGACGACGTCTGCCGGGGCCGCTAGTCTGTCATAAATTGAAGAAACACTGACATGAAGAAATGTTACCATATTAAAATTTGCTACCTAGGCTTGGCACGGGTCCCTAATATTCTCAAAATATTCTATATCCTACGTATCAGGGTGAATGTAGCTTTCCAAAATAATTAATTAAATCAGCGGAGTAGTTTTTGAGTACAAACATACTCACAAAAATACAAATCTTTCCTCTTTGTAATAGTAGTCGCCCGCGACAATAAAACGATATCGACACGACAAGACGTCGACTCGACAAGTCATCGTAGGCTTGTTGATAGTGTAGGCAGTGACGTATGTAGGACTAATGATGAGTATGTTACCTCACTATTTATGAGGTATATCTGCATAATGATAGGCAAGTGAAACTGATTCGGATTGCTTGTGGTGTTTCACAATAGACAAGTTTTAGAATAAGCTGTCTGCAACTTTTGTATCAGATAAAAACATTGTATGATTTTATTATACAATTTTCAATTATTTGACTAGATAATTTAAGTAATTCAATGAATTCATGCTATCATCATCATCATCAGCCCATCGCAGTCCACTGCTGGACATAGGGCTCTCCAATTTCACGCCACTTTGCTCTATCTTAGGCTGCTTGCATCCAGCTCCTGCCAGCCATCTTACGCAAATCGTCACTCCACCTTGCCTGAGGACGTCCTGCACTACGCTTGCCGAGACGCGGTCTCCACTCTAGACCACGTTTACTCCATGCTATATTTACGAATAATTAATGTAGGTTACATACTTAATAATAACTAGTATATTTTCTTTATGTAGATACTAAGTTGGTATAAAATACTACATCATTTCAAATCTACGACTCTACTCAAATAAACTAACTACCTACTTCAAATAACAAATGTTTGTTTATTATTTAACCGGAACACCTGCCAATTAAATTTACTAATTTCACATTAACGTACATATGTTCGTGGCATATCCGCTATCAAAGTTAGACAACCCCCTGGAGATACAAAACACAATATAACTAAGTAACCAGAAGAACATTTATTTTCGAACTGAATACTGAAGTGCAGTTGACCTTTACTGCAAAACCGGACGGGTGGCGAGCCTTCTGTGAGGAGGCTTTCAAACTACCAGGAAAACAGCTCTCTCTGAGGGACTACAGATGTACCAGTCATCTGTGTAGGTCACATACAGTAATTGATACAGCGACTGCGAATCGTACGATTGGTGGTCGATCTAGTGAGGCCCTCTACAAGGTCTGGTTCGAAGATCTGGTGAAAACAGCTCTGGATGCGCTCTGGACCTTAGGGTTTTTTGTTGGACCGCCATGTGTTATATATACGACTTTAGACTAAAATAATAGAACTGTATACAACAGTTATAGACAGTTGAAGATTGTTGGTACAAAATAATAAACAAATGTGATAATTATGGCACTACAACATTGTACAAAACGGACCAAAGTCAAAAATACACACTTTTACAAGCTCTTATGGACGTCAGAAGATACCACCGTTTTTGAAAACTTTCTTTAGAACGTCCTCTACACACCTCTACACTACTCTACATAAACGCATACTTATATCTATTACGTTCCCTTTGGCAAAAACAAACGAAGCATGGTATACTATATTTTGTTAATCAACGCGAACCATTGATACGAGTATTAATCTATTCTCTATTGGCTTATGCCAATAATTATATTCGTGAACTGTATAATCAAGTCTCTTTTCACTACTGCACGTGCTTTATACTGTGGCCATAGTTAATGTTGAACTGACACAGGTCGAATTGTCAGTTGGCATTTAATTATGGACTCGACAAAGTTGTCCATATCACTGACAAAGTGTCGTTACATTTGGACACTTTATCTTTAGGAGGGTCGAACACGTCCCTACTGAACGTCACACGTGATTGCAAACCAAAGATATAGCCTTTAAAGTATTGAAATTGGTTTGGTTTAGAAATTACAAACCTACTGCCTGGCCTGTGAAACTATTGAAATTGGTTTGGATTGGTGATGATAAAGCAAACGCCTGTCTTAAAAGCTGTTGAAATTGGCTTGGAGTGATTAAAAAGCAACATCATGGCATGTAAAACCATCGAAATTGGTTTAGATTAATGATTTAAACCAAAAACTTTACCTATAAAGCTATCAAAATTGGTTTGGATAACAAATTATAAACCAACGGCCAGGCCTGTAACGTAATGAGGGCCACCGCGTGTCAGAAATCCGCTAGATGCGCTAGTGTAGAATGAGGTCTAGCTGTCATGTTCCACCAATGAGAGGCAAGCTACTGGCCTGTGATTGGTGGTACATGACAGCCGGACCTCATTCTACACCAGCGCATCTAGCGGATTTCTGACACGCGGTGGCCCTCATTGGTTTGGTTTAAATCTCTTAGACAGCTACGAAAAATCACGATCGCAATGATTGCAGAATGGCAGCGCATCGATCGCTATGATTGCCGGCGGCGTCATCGAGTAATGCAATTGGTTTTCAGCTATCCGAATTGGTTCAATACACTGGCAGATCCAATTGTCTTCGATTCTTCATAAATAAATTGAATTGGATTATGTAATGCGATTGAGTGGTTTTAGTCATATGGAATCTGTCACTGTCATATATTAGTGCTGTTGCTGAAATATTTTGATTAAGATAATCTATACATTAAAAGGACACCTGAATCTTAATACGGAAGAGCCGTAAATTCGTTGACGCGATAAATCGACCAGTTCCACAGACAGTGTACGCATATTCAGGCTTGTAGGAAGACAGATCCGAAGATTTGTTGATAAACAAATCTGCTTACAACGTACACGCCTCGGGCAACAGTTTAAAACAATAGGTATACGATGCCGAAACAATAGGCACAAGTATATTAAACGATGAATGGAATTCATGAGTAACTATTGACGAATTGAACCTACCCATTGATAAAGAGTTAATACGTGTCTCCCAAGAAAGATCATTACATCGGAGATACAGTAAAATCTTCTTGTCAGCTTCCTATATTCGCCGATTAAAAAAATGCGATTTTGATTCCCTTGCGCGTGTCGAAAATTACCTTGGGGGCTAGACAAGTGCCCAACGTTCAACGTTAACGTTAAACGTTAGCACCAAAATGTATGGGATTTGACATTTGTGACGTACGTGACAGTCGTTCGCGGATGTCAAATCCCATACATTTTGGTCCTAACGTTTAACGTTAACGTTGAACGTTGGGCACTTGTCTAGGGCCCCTTGGATTCTTAGTTTGTCTACGCCTGCCCCTCAACAAATTCCTAGCTACGCCCTTAGTTTCTGTATTCGCGGCATATTTAAGGAACATATTTTCAGGGAATAATTAAAGAAGCTTTTACTGTATTTTTATAATAAAGTCCGGGGGACAGCGGCGGTCGGGCGAGTACGCGCACGAAGGGTTCCATATTTAAGTCCCTTAAAATCTAATAATTTATATCAAGGTTGCCATAATTAGGTCACTTGAAGTAACGTAATTTAAACCTTGTACCCTGGTTATAAGAATATTTTTACAAACTCCCAAATAGGTAGCCAAATTTGAATAACCACCGCACCGCAAACCATTCAACGCAACATCAGACTGTCGTTAGTACCACTATTTAATCGGACTTGTATCCACATTTCAATTCAAATCGTTCTTTATTGCAAAAACAAGCCTTCTGCATTCGATATAAGCTGTATATTCAACTATCTGAAATGTCGGCAGTTCCAGTCAACGGCGATTCGAGGGTTTAATGACCTCTACATAAAGGTTTATATAGCTGGGTACATTATCGTTTAACAAATTTGTGGATGGGTCCGAAACGAGGATGAATGCCGCGGTCGTTAGTACAGAATAACGATGTTCGAATAGAGTGGTAAATTTTACTATAGTTTGGACCATTCTGATTATGATAAAATAGTACATTACGCACCAAGGCCAGTAAAATAAACAATGTCTCAGATCACATGTAATTGTCGTCCGAGGCGAAGCCGAGGTTAACAAAAATCTGATCTGAGGCTTTCTTTTTTACTGGCCGAGGTCAGTATACTATTTTTCTGTTCGACGAAGCCAGAAAGCGGCAATTTCATTTAGCGCAGCGGCCAGAAAGTTGGCGCTTTTTGGCCGGAGGACAGAAAAATTAGTTATACAGTTTTTCAGCTTTTTGCGCTAGGGTCATCATCCAATAACACTAGTAGTAGACAAACCGCAATAATAATAACGTAAATTAAAGGAGCAGTTGACTAAATGCCTATCAATACAACTAAGCTTGCTTAAATTATATGTATGATGACAAAATCTTATTGTAATTTTGATGTTAATTATTATTTAATCTTATTGTTCTTTTGTTTTTGTTTTTGACGATCTCAATATGAGTACATGTAATCTTCGATACTAATATTATAAAGCTGAAGAGTTTGTTTGTTTGTTTGAACGCGCTAATCTCAGGAACTACTGGTTCGAAATCAAAAAATCTTTTTTTGTTGGATAGACCATTTATCGAGGATGGCTTTGTTTAGGCTATATAACATCACGCTGCGACCAATAGGAGCGAAGAAACAGTGGAAAATGTGTAAAAAACGGGGAAAATATGAAGCCTTATGAAGAAGTGACAGAAGACTTTGACAGATCTTTGACGAAACAATCGGACGGGCAGGACGACGTCTGCCGGGGCCGCTAGTACTTACATATACATATATTTTAGTATATTACCTATGTAACTTATGTTCCTGTTTTATATTGTAACAATAATATGATATTATATTTTTTTACGCCTAGTCATACTCTCTGTTTACTTCAAAAATTGATTGGCATTAAATCCACATTTTGTAGGTACCTACATTGTTTTTATGCAATAAAGATGTTACGAATAACCTTACTTGGAAGATTGCAAACTGCTGGAATAAGAGCCTCAGTTCAGGAGTCCATAAAACGGTATAAATAAAGTGTACTCACTGTAAAATCGGCTTATAATCTCCCTTAGTGGTTGTTCATTAACCCTTATTACTAATTCACGATGCCGTCTTACATTGTGGCCTATATTTTACAAAGGTCGGAAATTTTGATGTCATTAGATCATTCTAAAGCTTTATACGACCATTAATACACAAACGCAACAATTTAATTTTATTATACTACTAGCTTTTGCCCGCGACTTCGTCCGCGTGGAACTTCTCCTTTTTTGCAGTCAGTTAAAAAGTAGCCTATGTCCTTTCTCAGGCTCCAGACTTTCTGTGTACCAAATTTCATTAAAATCGGTCCAGTAGTTTTAGCGTGAAAGCGTAACAGACAGACAGACAGAGTTACTTTCGCATTTATAATATTAGTAGGTTTATAATATTAGTAGGGATTGCCAGCGACTTCATCCGCGTTCTTTTCAACTGTTAAGAGGTGAATTTCAATAAAAAACAAAATACGCCCTTCAATTCTGTTCAAGAATGTTTATGAATGCTAAATCCCTACTAAAATCATAAATGCGAAAGTAACTCTGTCTGTCTGTCTGTCTGTTACGCTTTCACGCTAAAACTACTGGACCGATTTAAATGAAATTTGATACAATCAAAGTCTGGAGCCTGAGAAAGGACATAGGCTTCTTTTAACCTACTGCAAAAAAGGAGGAGTTCCACGCGAACGAAGTCGCGGGCAGAAGCTATTTTAAATAGATTGGACTTAAGAATGTTCCATATAAACTTAGCCCCCCTTTCACCCCATTAGTAGTACGAGTAAATACCATCAAATCTGTTAAAGAATGTTTATGCTAAATTTTAAATATCCCATACAATCTTTGCCCCCCCTTTCACCCCCTTAGTAGTAGAATTTCTGAAAAACCTTTCTACTGAATGCTTACGTCATTCAAAAAACACACCCTCCATGTTTCAGCTTTCCACGATCAGCGGTTGGAGGCTGTACGCGTATCCATCAGTCAGTCATTCACGACATAGCATATTATAAAGAGGAAAGGTTTGTTTGTTTGTTTGGATTGAATAGGCTCCAAATCGACTGGACCGATTTGATAAATTCTTTCACTGTTGGGAAACTACACTATTCCCGAGTGACATAGGCTATAAAAAAAGGGATCCGGGCGAAGCCAGGGCGGACAACTAGTATTAAGTATATAAAATCAGAATAATTTGAAATCCAGGAGTACTAATCTGTAATATTTTGTACCAACACCACAAGTAACAAATGTTACAACTATCTTGACGAGGACTTTATCACTTATTTACATATAGTAAAAACTATTTAAATTAAGTATATGAATAAATTAATTATCATAAATTTCGCGAATATTTTAAGGTATAAACCAGATTAAGGTATTATTTACATAGAAAGTTTTACGTAACTAATTTGTATTCTGCAGTATCATTAGCTTTCAACCGAGACGCTCACTGCTGGGCAGCGGTCTTCCAGGTCTACTATGGTTCCCAGTCCTGCGTCTACAGGTTTTTCTAATTAGTCGTCTTTGTATTAATGTTTCTCTGGTATAGCCTTAAGAAATTGGGAAGGGTCAATACTAGATCTTTAGTTTTGATAGATGCTTGTTATGTATTAGATATAGGTCATATAGGCATATTTTACTAGCGCCCCGCCGCCCCGCCCCGACTTCGCCTGGATCCCTTTTTTTATATAGCCTACTAGCTTCTGCCCGCGACTTCGTCCGCGTGGAACTCCTCCTTTTTTGCAGTCGGTTAAAAAGTAGCCTATGTCCTTTCTCAGGCTCCAGACTTTCTTTGTACCAAATTTCATTTAAATCGATCCAGTAGTTTTGGCGTGAAAGCGTAACAGACAGACAGACAGAGAGAGTTACTAGCGATTTTACTAGCGCCCCGCCGCCCCGCCCCGACTTCGCCCGGATCCCTTTTTTTATATAGCCTATGTCACTCGGGAATAGTGTAGCTTTCCAACAGTGAAAGAATTTTTCAAATCGGTCCAATCGATTTGGAGCCTATTCAATCCAAACAAACAAACCTTTCCTCTTTATAATATTAGTATAGATTCAGTTAATAACAAAAAATGGTAATTCAATTACTTGCGAAAAATTTCAATATGAACTCCTTAATGATTCCGAAGCAATATCGTGTTGGTAAGACTGCAATATTCACAAGTGATTATTGATTACTCCCAACAATGTTTGAAACAAAGCATTGTGTTTTAGTTACCGGTGTTTACACCGAGTAGGAAAATTCGTTTGTATTGAAAGAATTAAGCGTGTCGAAAACCCTTTGTTACAGATTTATTGCTCGAATTCACAATAAAGCCTGTTTACCTTCCCTTTGTTGTGTGCGGAATATGTAAGTAGTTTTAGGTCTTTTTAGTGGTTCTTAAAAGGCGGTTCCCCGGTCACTGCTTGTCCCTGGAAGTATCCAAAAGGCCTAAAAGACCTATTACAGTTTATTGCAAAAAATATATTTATTCCCTTGAATTCAATCAAAAATATAAATATATAATCTAAATAGACTTTTCCTCTTTATCATATTAGTACAGATTTATATTATAACTAGCTTCTGCTCGCGACTTCGTTCACGTGGAACTCCGCCTTTTTTGCAGTCGGTTAAAAAGTAGCCTATGTCCTTTCTCAAACTCCAGACTTTCTTTGTACCAAATTTCATTCAAATCGGTCCAGTAGTTTTAGCGTGAAAGCGTAACAGACAGACAGAGTTACTTTCGCATTTATAATATTAGTAGGGATAATTGTTAGTAAACTGTCTCAAATTGTAAGTAGGTACCTACCTTCTATCAATAAATGGATGCAGATATCAATCCTTTGTAAAATCTGTTAAGAGCCCGTGACGCTACGAAATATAAAAATCAAAAATTTTTAAAACAAGTCGAATTGCGTAAAATTTGTAAATCACCAGATTGCTTCGCGCCTGGATCCAGCAAAATCCATCGGTCTTCACCATGTCCAATTACTTCTTAGGAACTCAGACTGGTGATTTTCAGTTCGCCATTGCCACTTCACCACTTCTTTCAAGTCTCTTCATCATTTGCGACCTTCAATCTGAACACCTAATACGGCTTAGTACGAGTATCTCAAACCGTGGTCGCCGCTCTAGCGTCTTCATGCCCTGCCACTTAAGCGAAACAATTCTCAGATTTATGTCTGTTGCCTTAATCCAGAAATCGGATTTTCCCGTATATATAATAGGCACTTTCCACTAATAGTCACCCTTGGGGTATAATCCTTCCCACAGCCCTTTGGGTGACTTTATGCCTTATGGAGCCAGTTGTGCCGATTAACCTCTTTCTCAAAGTTAGCTCCGAGCACAAAGTGTCCCGGCAGACATAGTTGAGAAAAATTTCGAGTGGCATAATTAGATGCCTTGGAACGTGGAAAATAAGATATAGAATTTTATATCGCAATCTTTGGCCTCCTTAGCGAATAACTCAAATTCTTCAGTCATTTCCGTTAATGCAAAGAATTTTTCATCAATAATGAACACTATTGAGTGGGTAATTTTGACACAATGACGGACTAATAAAGTAGCTTCTGCCCTTCGTCTGCATGAACACCCCCATTTTACCGCCTTAGGGCGTGAATTTTTAAAAATACTTTCTCAATGCTCTCCTACGTTATAAAAGGAAGCCCTGTGCAAAATTTTAAGTTTTTGGCCCTTACAGTTTAGGCCATACGTTTATATGTTAGTGATTCATCAGCTTCTCCATTTATATAAATAGATATATACCTCTGGGTAATTGATACCAACTGATCTAGTCTCAAACTAAGCAAACTTCGTAGGTACTATAGGTACCTACCAGAATCATCCAGCTCTGGTACAAACGCACGTAGTCTTCACACTAATATCTGCCCCCAGAAATCAAACTTGCAACCTCTTTTTGTAGACATTATGAACATGGCAGGCAGCTTCTTGAATACCTACCTTAAAACCTGGTATTAAAATAACGAAACCATAAATAATATAGCTACGTAAGCGTAAACACCTTTTCCTATCTCTAGGGAAATCTACCTGTTTGTTTGTCATATTGTCCGCGAATATCTTTAGAAGTTCGCTCCGGCGTGAATTAACGTTTTTAATAATGTTGCCAATTAGGACTCACCTGGAGAAATAAGCTTAGAAATATTATTTATGACTGGCAACCCCGGCTTCGCACGGGTGCTATGCTGATACAAACTATCAGTGTTCCTCTACTTTATTATCATATCTTCTCTTATATATAAAAATGAATCGCAAAATGTGTTGGTAAGCGCATAACTCGACAACGCCTGGACCAGTTTGGCCATTTTTTTTTTAAATGTTCGTTGAAGTCCAAGGATGGTTCTAAAGGCGAGAAAAAATCGAATAATTGCCGGGAAAACCCTAAAAACAGCCCTTTTCTTTTCCCATACAAACGTTGTCTAACTAAAGTTACCTAATTTGAATTTCGAACGGGCAGGATGACGTCTGCCGGGACCGCTAGTATACTAATATAATAAAAAGAAAGTTTATTTGTTTGTTTGGATTGAATAGGCTCCTAAACGACTGGACCGATTTGAAAAAAAAATCACTGTTGGAAAGCTATTCCCGAGTGACATAGCCTATAAAAAAAAAGGGATCAAGGCGAAGCCGGGGCGGGCCGCTAGTTTTATTATAACTTAAAAAACTTCCTCTTTAATCATTATTTCCGTTGCACAGTTTTACAGTTTCAAATTCGTCCATTATGTATGAGCACACTGGACCGATTTTCATGGTTTTTGATTTGTTAGATTTGTCTCCGTCCCGAATAGCATAATAGCATAGAATACATTTTTTTTATATAAAAGAGAGTCGTGTTAGTTACTCCGTTTATAAATCAAAAACGGCTGAACCGAATTGGCTGAAAATTATTGGGGATGTAGCTCAGAACCAGGAAAAGGAAATAGGATACTTTTTATCACGTTCCAGTGTAAAAAAAAAAATGACAGCTGTCAAATCGATTCTTTGCCATGCGGGACGAAGTCTGCCGGGACCGCTAGTTTTTTTATAAATACATTTTGTATGACACATTTTTTGATGGAACCTCGACCAAGTCCCTGAATGGCTTAAATGGGTTAGTAAAAATGAATCAAAACATAATCCTTTAAAGACACATTTTCCAATATTGTATTGAAACCTTTATTCCGTAGCCTTTCTGATATATAAATTGAAACCTGAGAACTATTGTAGTTACGGATAAAACCTTTTCCATTTAACTCATACGATCGTTGGTTCTATTCTTAATAGAATTTAAGAAATAATAGAAACCTCCTTACACAAAAGATCGAAGTAGGCATATAATACGTTGATAACATAATAACTTCTGATGCCTTCGCGGTTATTACACATTGTAATGAAACAACTATTAACGGATTTACCTCGCGTATTTTTATTTTATTTTATTTGCTGACGTTTCGGATTCTTTACAGTTTCCATAATCGTAGCACGACTGAGCTGACAATAGTCTAACGCTAAAGTGATTTCTACAGTTATGCAAACTACCTTATATTTAAATTACAAATTTTGAAAAACTACCCTATTCTAAATTATGAAATATTAATGTTACATTGTTGTCAGCAAATAAAATAAAAATACGCGAGGTAAATCCGTTAATAGTTGTTTCATTCCAACGTTGATAATATTCCAAATGTTTACGAATATACAGCGTGTCATAACTCCATATTCTTGCTTTACTGAGCTTTAGTATCAAAAACCAGATGTTTTAATTCAATAACCGGGAATGTTGTTCTCACGAGTTTAACCAAACTGCCATATCCGTAAAAACGGACTATAAAAAAACTCCATAAAGCTACATTTACAACATAGTAAAGTTGAGCACGCTTTATCTACAGTTTGTGATTGTAATGAAGAAAACACTCAAATGACCGATGGTCTGTAGCTGGCTTTAACGAGAAATACAGCTCGGCCAGGTTTTTATTCCCTTACTAGCGACCCAGACAACACCGTACAGCGTTTTTGAGATTTTTATAAAAAAATATATGAAGAATTGAGAAAATTGCTTCTGCCCGCGACTTCGTCCGCGTGGAACTCCTCCTTTTTTGCAGTCGGTTAAAAAGTAGCCTATGTTCTTTCTCAGGCTCCAGACTTTCTTTGTACCAATTTCATTTAAATCGGTCCAGTAGTTTAAGCGTGAAAGCGTAACAGACAGACAGACAGACAGAGTTACTTTCGCATTTATAATATTAGTAGGGATAAAGAATAGTTCGGAAATTCAAAAGAAACTTTGGGATGGACCAGCCTTAGCAGAGGTATCAAAAAGAGATATTGGCCGATTCTCAGACCTACTCTTTGCACACTTCATAAAAATGCAGTCCAGCCTTCTCGGAGGAGTTTAGCAACAAACACCACGTCACCAGAATTGTATATATTAGAAAAACTATGAATTGTATACATTAGAATAACTATATAACATAATTAATTATATTAGCTTTCAAGCGTTTGTTACGTAAGCACTTTTTAAACCTTTAGTTTTCATCATCTGTCATTGTAGTTATTTATGTATTTTTGTATATCTATATATTTTAGTATATATATGTATTGTTTTTATGTAGTGTAATATCTTCCTGTTATATATTGTATCTATTATATTACTAGCGGCCCGTCCCGGCTTCGCACGGGGGGACTTAAGATTTTTTTTCCCCCGTTTTTGAAACATTTTCGGTTACTGCTCCGCAACTATAAGACCTAGCGTGATATTATATAGCCTATGTTACTCGGGGATAATGTAGCTTTCCAAAGGTGAAAGAATTTTTGAAATCGGTCCAGTAGTTTCGGAGCCTATTCATTACAAACATACAAAAATACAAAAATACAAATCTTTCCTCTTTATAATATTATCTATTATATTATATGTATTATTCCTTTTGCGCCTACACATGCTCTCTGTTTGCTTTAAAGGTTGTCTGGTAGAGAATGCCGTATGGCATTAATTCCGCCTTTTGTACATTTGTGTTTTATTGTGCAATAAAGTGTAAATAAATAAATAAATAAATAAATAAAAATAAAAACAGAAACATTAATAATCAAACATGGCTGTGTAAGACGCATAAAAGTGTACCAACAACTATACCCAACATTTGACAGATACCATATTATAATTGACAGCTGTATATTCCGACACGGTTATTTATAGAAACCGGTTTTACTAAAACGACGTTCGGAAGTAACCTGTATTGATCATATACTGCCGGTGCTTAAATATTGTTAATATTTAATCATTTCTGATGCCTTCGCGGTTACAGTACATTAGAATAAATCAACTTTGAACGGATTTAACTCGCTTATTTTATAAAGGCTTAAAAGTCTCCTTTCAGGAGTCTCGCCATCCGTCCGGTTTTGCAGTGAAGGCCCATTAGCTGGCCAACTGCGCTTCAGTATTCAGTTCGAAAAAAAAAAAAAACTTATTTTATTTTATTGGCTGACGTTTCGGAGTCTTTTCAGATTCTATAATCGTAGCACGACTGAGCTGACAATAGTAGCTAAAGTCAGCGAATAAAATAAAATACGCGAGTTAAATCCGTTTAAAGTTGTTTCATTCCAATTCCAATTGTTAATTTGTTAACCTCTTACAAAAACCAAACGACATCAAAATCTCTTATTTGAATCTGAACTTCAAAGAGCATCAAGGTCAAAATCTTGACTTTGAAGTCAAGTTTCGCTTCATTGGATCTGGCGGAAATTAGAGATTTTTGCCTCCATGCCAATTAAATTAGGCAAATTTACTCTGGAATCCATTCAATAATCGGCTCTGCCGCAATCTATTTAGAAACTTAAAATACGGAGTTCAGGAAATTAGATGGGACCTTTATTTTAGCAAATACTATACCGTAATGTTGAGTTAGCAACATTTAATTTCGGTTTAAAGTTCTTTATTTCTCAAAAAGAATAATAATAATTCACTTGAGAAATTACATTCATAAATATTAGTATTACTAGCTTCTGCCCGCGACTTCGTCCGCGTGGAACTCCTCCTTATTTGCAGTCGGTAAAAAGTAGCCTATGTCCTTTCTCAGGCTCCAGACTTTCTTTGTACCAAATTTCATTTAAATCGGTCCAGTAGTTTTAGCGTGAAAGCGTAACAGACAGACAGACAGACAGAGTTACTTTCGCATTTATAATATTAGTAAAAATAATGTTAAATTAAAAAGACAATTCGCAAAAAGCCATAGAACTAAATTATGATTATATTATAATTTAGTATTTTTTTAGTAATATTTTAAAGCCGTAACTATGTGAAAACACACTCTTCTTAAAATCGGTCCAGTTGTTTTTGAGCCTATTCATTATAACCAAACAAACAAAGGTGTCCTCCTTATAATATTAGTATAGATAATCGTTTATGAATTTTTATGATATTGTTTTGCTTTTTCCTTATTAAGTCACTTTTAAAAAAATATACTTTCAACAAGTGAAAGACTATTTTATTTAGTACTAGCTTCTGCCCGCGACTTCGTCCGCGTGGAACTCCTCCTATTTTTTTTCAAAATATTTTATAGCCTATGTTACTCAGGGTGAACGTAGCTTCCCAACAGTGAAAGAATTATTAAAATCGGTCCAGTAGTTTTTGAGCCTATTCATTACAAACATACACACACACAAAAATACAAATCTTTCCTCTTTATAATATTAGTATAGATATAGATTTAAAATTAGCATTACAGATTTATACCTAGAAAGGTAAGACCGGGGTTTAAAATTCTCGAGGAAAACGTTTGCTAGGTGGAATAGAGATTATTGAATTACTTCCGAGTCAATTCCAAACAAATTTCCTAACAAATAATATAGCTATTTTTATTCATAGATTCTATTTCAAGTTCTCGACCCATCCATCACTTAGGGATATCAAATGATCGATGAATCACTACGATTTTGTTTGGGCACATAAAATAGGAATAGTACATTACGCACCGAGGCCAGTAAAATAAAAAATGTCTCAGATCACATGTAATTGTCGTCCGAGGCGAAGCCGAGGTTGACAAAAATGTGATCTGAGGCTTTTTATTTTACTGGCCGAGGTCAGTATACTATTTTTCTGTTCGACGAAGCCAGAAAGCGGCAATTTCATTTAGCGCAGCGGCCACAAAGTTGGCGCTTTCTGGTCGGAGGACAGAAAATTATATTATTCAATACGGTAGTTAAAATTGTAAATAGTTTTTAGTTGATGGATGGATGATAAGGTATAGGTAGTTACTAAGTGTTAAATTTATAAGTGTGCACTCACCGATATTGCATATTACAATTCTCATGTAAGTGAATAATAATGTATTCTTATAAGAAATAAAGATCTTTGAACCTAATTCGTATTTTTTTATTGTTTTTAAGTAACTGTAATAAAATTACGATCTAACCCTGTGGCTAGATTTAAAAGTAGGTCAATATAAAATAGGTAAGTACTTATTTAGTCTGACAGACCAATGACTGCAGGCGCGTGCAGTGGGGAGAGTGTAAGTATGGCCAGGGTAGGCACTCCATACTCCATTAGTGACGTTATGCCTATATGGAATGCACGCCCATGCCAAGTAGTATTAAACTGACCTACTTTTATGTGTAAATTAAATTGACCTACTTTTATAAAATTAATTCGGCTGTTGACATATTTAGTTATAGCTCTAAGTTGAAGTGTCTAGTAGCACATTTGCAACTTGCAATGCAAATTGTCTGTTTCACAAATTCCAAGTATATTCCTGGTAAGCTATGATTTAATGATTCCTGATGCCCTTGCGACTGTCGGCTACGAATATGGGAACTAAAACTTTTACGAAACGTTTTAAATTTGTTATAATTCTAATGCTTGGTTCTTACATATCAGAAGAAAACTGCAATGGAATAATTTCTGATGCTTTCGCGGTTATGACACATTGGAATGAAACAACTATTAACGGATTTGGTGCTGACTATTAGACTATTGTCAGCTCAGTCGTGCTACGATTATGGAAACAAGGTTCCGAAACGTCAGCCAATGAAATAAAAGTTTATAGTTGTATCATTTCAATAAATCAAATCTAAGAATATAAGATTCTCAAACAAAGCAAAGATAACGATAAACTTAGATATTCTTGCTCGTCACTGACAGCAGCAGGATTCGAACGCGCTACCTCCAGTTTCGATGACTAGTTGACTACCCTTTTGTCCGTAATTATCGGACAAAATTCAATAAGATATTACGGTCAAAATATTCAAATTGATGAATATTTTAATTGATCGAAACATTCCGGCGGCCGTAATGACGTTTCATAATTAAAATTTATTATGTACAAACGTACGTAATCCTCTTTTGCTTGCACGTTAATGGGCTGGAACGGGAGTATCAATGCAAGTAATTAATTTAATCCCTACTAATATTATAAATGCGAAAGTAACTCTGTCTGTCTGTCTGTCTGTTACGCTTTCACGCTAAAACTACTGGACCGATTTAAATGAAAATTGGTACAAAGAAAGTCTGGAGCCTGAGAAAGGACATAGGCTACTTTTTAACCGACTGCAAAATAGGAGGAGTTCCACGCAGACGAAGTCGCGGGCAGAAGCTAGTTAATTATATATTTCAGCTCTCGGACGCTCTGCGGATTAATACTCGTTCAATACGACAGTGAGGGTATATAATACAAGCTTGTGCCAGCGACTTCGTCCGCGTGGAATAGTTATTTTCCACTGTTTCGTCGCTCCTATTGGTCGCAGCGTGATGTTATATAGCCTAAAGCCTTCCTCGACAAATGGTCTATCCAACAAAAACATGATTTTTTCAATTCAAACCAGTAGTTCCTGAGATTAGCGTGTTCAAACAAACAAACTCTTCAGCTTTATAATATTAGTATAGACTAGCTGTGCCCGCGACTTCGTCCCCGTGGAATAGTAATTCTTCATAAGGCTTCATATTTTCCCCGTTTTTTACACATTTTCCACTGTTTCGTCGCTCCTATTGGTCGCAGCGTGATGTTATATAGCCTAAAGCCTTCCTCGATAAATGGTCTATCCAACAAAAAAAAATTTCAATTCGAACCAGTAGGTCCTGAGATTAGCGCGTTCAAACAAACAAACAAACTCTTTAGCTTTATAATATTAGTATAGATAGTATAGATATACAGTGGTCCGACTCCCTAGATCAAGGTACCAAGTGAGCTGACGATAGTCTAACGCTTAGACGTAGACATAGACTGTGAGAAGATTTATTTAGCATCACAGGATTTATGTTTACAATATTATCCTTATTATTCTTCATAAGGCTTCATATTTTCCCCGTTTTTTACACATTTTCCACTGTTTCTTCGCTCCTATTGGTCGCAGCGTGATGTCATATAGCCTAAAGCCTTCCTCGACAAATTGTCTATCCAACAAAAAAAGAATTTTTGAATTCGAACCAGTAGTTCCTGAGATTAGCGCGTTCAAACAAACAAACAAACTCTTCAGCTTTATAATATTAGTATAGTACAGTGGTCCGACTCCCTAGATCAAGGTACCAAGTGAGCTGACGATAGTCTAACCGCTAACGCTAAGTCCTGTCGTCTCTATAAGCCTGTGAAATATTTGACATTCGCCTGACAGCTTGGATCGTGCGCACACGCTCCAATTGTTCAAACAATTGATAGATTTAGAAATTTCTTTGTTCTCAGAATAATCGCTAATTAATATATCGCCAGTGGCGTGTCGGAAATGTAAATTATTTTGCAAGTATGCGACGGCCTGTTGGTCTAGTGGTCAGAGCCCCTGACTACGAAACCGGAGGTTGCGGGTTCGAATCCTGCTAGGGGCAAATGTCAGTGTGATGAACACTGGCATCTGTACCTGAGTCTTGGATGTCTTATACGTATTTATGTATGTTTATCCGTTGTCTAGTACCCATAGTACAAGCTATGCTTAGTTTGGGGCTAGATCAATTGGTGTGAATTGTCCAAAGATATTATTATTATTATTATGTTATTGTCGATTCGCACTTGTTTAAAACCGTTGTGTATTTTTGAGCGGATATAAAGGACGGTCGCGGAGCACAGCGAAAAACGGACGTTGCCCTCACGTTCGCATAGTAACCTTGAAGGTTAGTAGTGCGAGCGTGAGGGCACTATAACTACGCGCGTGCGACAGAGACAAATAGAAAAAGGGCAGCGTCCGTTTTTCAACGTGCTCCGCGACCGTCCTTTACCTACTGACTACGAGACTGGAGGTTGCGGGTTTGGTTTCTGCTAGGGACAAATGTGAGTGTGATGGGCATTGGCATATAATATACAATTGGTGTGAATTGTCTGAAGACATTTATCCCTACTAATATTATAAATGCGAAAGTAACTCTGTCTGTCTGTCTGTCTGTCTGTTACGCTTTCACGCTAAAACTACTGGTCCGATTTAAATGGAATTTGGTACAGAGAAATTCTGAGAAAGGACATAGGCTACTTTTTAAACGACTGCAAATAAGGAGGAGTTCCATGCGGACGAAGTCGCGGGCAGAAGCTAGTTTTTAATAATTTCTTACATTTATTTTTATTTACATATTTTTTTATAGGTACTTTACAACTTGTCGGCACAAGTACAAAAATACCTAAATACATTAATTTAACCTGGAGTCACTACAGGTCCGCGCTTACTTAATTAAGTCGCTTAAAGGATTAGATTAAGAACAATGCGGACTTTAAACAAAAAGTTGGTTCAATTTGGAGTTCTTGGTCGCGATTTGAATAAATGACCCTCCAGAACAGACGCGACTCATTGTACAATTTGCGTCATATTTTACGCAAATGGGTGGATCTTCGAGCGTTTGAGACGCCGCGGCGCGCCGTCATTGTCCTCTACATCTATATTATTCTATATCTATAATGTTTGCAAATAATATTGTTAAGTATCGATTGAAATAGTATTTGTAACAGTACCAGATAATAACACTCAAATTTTTGTTGCTTATTGACTCTGTTCTTAAATATAGATGCAGAGGACAATGACGGCGTCTCAAACGCTCGAAGATCCACCCAAATAGAGAATTAAATAAATCAATATCTTTGGACAATTCACACCAATTATCTAGTCCCATTTTAAGCAAAGCTTGTGTTATGGGTACTAGACAACGGATAAATATACATAAATACATATTATAAGACATCCAAGACTCAGGTACAGATGCCAGTACTCATCACATTGACATCTGCCCCTAGCGGGATTCGAACCCGCAACCTCCGGTTTCGTAGTCAGAGCCTCTGACCACTAGACCAACAGGCCGTTATTAACTAGCTTCTACCCGCGACTTCGTCTGCGCACGATGAGTACTTTACATAATATCGTTATAAAATATAAGTAATTTAATCATTTCTGTTGCATCGGAATGAAATTCCTGTAACGGATTTAACTCACGTATTTTATTTTATTAGCTGATAATTCGAAAATTATACAGTTCCCATATTCGTGCTATAGTCAGCACACATATAACAACTCAACGTAGGCTATAATTTATAAAGATATAGCTTCTGCCCGCGACTTCGACCGCGTGGAACTCCTCCTTTTTTGCAGTCGGTTAAAAAGTAGCCTATGTCCTTTCTCAGGCTCCAGACTTTCTTTGTACCAAATTTCATTTAAATCGGTCCAGTAGTTTTAGCGTGAAAGCGTAACAGACAGACAGACAGACAGAGTTACTTTCGCATTTATAATATTAGTAGGGATAGTAGGGATTGTGTAACGTTCTTGTAGGTACTATGCTGACGGAGTCGCGTTCACAAGCTAGTTGTAACCTATGCTTTATAGAATGCGAAACATTTATATACTTTAATATCAAAAAATATATTTATGTACGACGACTTGCTAAAAAAAACTCGCAACGCCAAAAATGCCAAGCACTTAAAAAATGTAACTGGGACGAATTCAAATAATTACAATTTTAAATTACATTGGAGTTGTTGTTACAATTTGTTTTTTTTTTTGTTTTCAAAACAAAAATTCGCAGAGCTTTATTAAATAAATTGCTGGTAACAGACCGGGATCGGCGATTTTAATTATAAATTTTACAATCGTTTAAAAAATACTTTTTATTCCAATTTAGTGAGATATGTAAATTGTGGTTGTTGTACTTCAAGGTCAAAACTAAAAAAAAGAGGTACCTAGTTAATGGTGTGAATAAAAAAAATTAAATTACCTGCAACGTTACGGATGCGACGTTGCCACCGTGGTCTCTTAAGTACAACTGGTTAAGACATCAACATCGCGCACAGTAGCAACGTCGCATGCGAAACGCTGGAGATTTTTTTTTGAAACGGAATACTAAAGCGCAGTTGGACTGTCATATTAAAAAAAAGATTTTTTTTATAATTATTTTATTACAAATAACTGAAATAAACATACCATAGTTGTAGGTCAGGATAAATATTCACGTACCTGTAAACAGAAAAAAAATGATTGTTAATTGTATGTGAGTATGTGTGTATAATAACGTTTACGCCAATAGAAAATAGCGAACGAACAAAACGAATGCAAAATTGGAATGAAATAGACGGATTTAACTCGCGCATTGTATTTCATTGGCTGACGTTTCGGAGCATTTACAGATTCCATAATCGTAGCACGACTGAGCTGACAATAGTCTTCTGCTAAAGTGATTGAATAATACAGCTATGCAAACTAGGTACCTTATTTATTATATTACAAAATTTTAAGTACCTACTAGCCAGTTGGAATGAAACAACTGTTAACGGATTGAACTCGCGTATTTTTATTTTATTTTATTAGCTGACGTTTCGGATTCTTTACAGTTTCCATAATCGTAGCACGACTGAGCTGACAATAGTCTAACGCTAAAGTGATTTATACAGTTATGCAAACTACCTTATATTTTTGTCAGCTAATAAAATAAAATAAAAATACGCGAGTTAAATCCGTTAACAGTTGTTTCATTCCAATGTGTAATAACCGCGAAGGCATCAGAAATTATTATACTAGCCTGTTGTTTAGCACTAAAGCAAAATTGTATGAAATTGATGTAAGCTAGCGAAAAGAACAGATAGTGGTTAGTTATCTTTCGTGTATATCAATTATTTATTCTTTCGTTTCTATCATTCGCTATTATAGATTGGAAATTATCCAGGGGGCAAACCCGGTAAGAATTTAACGTTTTAACATCTCGTTTGCGTTAACACTATAAATTGTATGGGACACGTAAACGCGACGATTAATAACCTATCTTTAAGCTATCGAAAAAAAGTGTTTGAATAAGCAATGCTTAGTCCAGTAATGATTTATAATTAAATTTAATTAACCCCTTCTAATTTAATTATAGGTGTATTCGGTAGAACTACAGAATCGTTATTTTTCTGTGGTCAACGAATCTGTGCACAGCCCACGACGGGGCAGTTGCGTTAATCCATAGTAAGAGTATTTTTTTTAATATTAATTTCTATAATAGTTCCATTTGTAAAAAAACTTACCTAATTTATCTATATTTAATAACAAAACATATCGTGACAGAATTTCGTTTCAGATTCAGCCAAGTCTATTAGAACCGTTTAGCGAATTGACAGTTTTACAGACATATTGCTGGCTCGAACATTTAACAGTAATAATCTATACTAATACTAGCTTCTGCCCGCGACTTCGTCCGCGTAGAACTCCTCCTTTTTTGCAGTCGGTTAAAAAGTAGACTATGTCCTTTCTCAGGTTCCAGACTTTCTTTGTACTAAATTTAATTTAAATCGGTCCAGTAGTTTTAGCGTGAAAGCGTAACAGACAGACAGACAGACAGAGTTACTTTCGCATTTATAATATTAGTAGGGAAGTAGGGATTATAAAGAGGAAAACTTTGTTTGTTTGCTTGTAATGAATAGGCTCAAAAAGTACTGGACCGTTTTTAAAAATTCTTTCACCGTTCGAAAGCTACATTATCCACGAGTAACATAGGCTATAGAATAATAAAAAAAAAAGTTGGGATCCGTGCGAAGCCGGGACGAACGTCTAATTTATACATATTTTTTTTATTGTACAAATTTAAGTAGTGCCTAAATAATTTGTTGTGCCAACAAACTATAGTGACACCATTTGTACAACATAGAATGCAAATGAATAAGGATTGAGTAAAGGGAAAATTTGATATGGCATGTGTGTTTCTAGCTTCAGGTCTTAGCTGAATGGGATGGTGGCAAAACTGTGACACAGTGACGCAGCGCGTGCGGTAGGCTGCGTAAGGAGAGTAAGAGCGTCGCGTGCGTCACGCGATACTCGTGACGCACCGCCGTTTCACACGGAACACGTGACGCAGTGGACAGATTTCTTTTTTTTATGCTGGCTTATGGTTGGATATTACGTTTAGATAAAGGGGTGACAGACTAACATACAATTTTAAAAAATAATGCTTTCGCGGTTTTAGGTACACTAGCTTCTGCCAGTGACTTCGTCTGCGCACGATGTACTACACAATCACTACATAGTATAAAACAAACGCTTTTTCTGTCCCTATATCCCTATGTACGCTTAAATCTTTAAAAGTACGCAACGGATTTTAATGGTTTTTTTAATATATATAGTGATTCAAGAGGAAGGTTTATAGCACCCGTGTGAAGGCGGGGCAGGTAGCTAGTATCGTTATAAAATATAGCCTATGTGTTAGTCTGATGCGTGAGCTACATCACTGCAAAGTTTCATCATAATCCATTCAGTAGTTTTTGTGTGAAAGAGTAACAATCATACATCATAAATTTTTACTAACTTACGAAAATACGCGAGGTAAATCCGTTATAATTGCTTTATTCAAATGTGTAATAACCGCGAAAGTGATTAAATGTATCGGATATCGTGTGAGAGATGTTTAAATAAAAAATAATAAAAAAAATTAACCGCCGAAAAAAAACTAAAACGCAACAGAAAACAATACCGCACTGAAAAGTGTAAAATAATAATTTTGTCTTTTATAACAACTATTATTTTTGTTGTAACGTCTGTTATTTTTGGAGTCGGTACCAGCTGGTGCAGCAACTCTTCACTCTCAACTCTTCACTAAGGTGCTCAAGTTTGTTTGAGGAAAAAAAAAATGACTGTCCAATTTGACTATGAGACGCAAATATCATCAGCTAGTTAATAATAACAACATTGAGCCTAACTTGAATATGTTAATGTGGGTAACTATTATATATGTATATACCTATTACATATATATTTAAATTGAACATCACAACAATATACAGAAGCTACACCCGGCACGCGTCGGACATATCTGCAGAAACAATCTTCCCCCCTGCAGCATAATCATGTGAACACACCTCCTGACGGCCCGAGCCGAGGAGCGACCCCCACTCTGGGGGGCCCTCGGGTTGGTCAGGGCTAAAAACCAACCTAAAGGCTTGAAAGCCTCTCTTCTGCTACCCGTCCGCAGTAAAGACCCATTAGCTGACCAACTGCGCTTCAGTATTCAGTTCGAATAAGCTACGGAAGTAAGCAAATTCTTCGAAGTGACTTACTAAATTAGGAAGGAGAATCTCAAAAGATCCAATCAGCGGGACTTTGCCAAATAGAATCTGACTCAATCAAATTAAGGGAACAATATTATTTGGGCTTTCAAAAAAATCAAATGAGGTTCGGAGGAAGGGTACGGAGAAATCTTATCACTTTTAATTTGTAATGCTTTCTCGGTTACAGGATGGAACAAAAAGGAAATGAACTTACGTATACTGTAATGAAACAACTATGGGTTTTCTATACTAATATAATAAAGGGGAAAGGTTTGTTTGTTTGGATTCAATAGGCTACTAAATGACTGGACCGATTTGAAAAATTCTTTCACTGTTGGAAAGATACACTATTCCCTAGTGACATAGGCTATAAAAAAACAATGATCCGTGCGAGGCCGGGGCGGGCCGCTAGTAACTAACAAGTACCTACATATTTATAACCTTATTTATTCATCAGAAACTATAAAATACCTTGCAATAACTCCTAACTTAGCTAAATACTGACCACAATAAAAAAAATACGTTTTTTTTAAAAAAAAAAATTAGATATACCCGTCGATATCCGGTTCCACCGAAATATCTGACGGGAAATTGTGAAATTTCCCCAAAAATTTTCCATTTCCTAAATTACAATGGATTTTTATTTATCGTTAATGAAATATTCCCTTTTTTCTTCGTAACGAATTTAACTCTAAGAAAATTTATTTATACAAGTTTATGCCCGCGAGTTGTACGAACGATTTGCACCCCCATTTTACCCCTTAAGGGGGGTTTTCAAATATCATTTCTTAGTCTCCCCTAATGTTATAATATAGTATACTAGCTGTGCCCACGACTTCGTCCGCGTGGAATAGTTATTTTCGCCGTTTTTTACACATTTTCCACTGTTTCTTCGCTCCTATAGGTCGCAGCGTGATGTTATATAGCCTAAAGCCTTCCTCGATAAATGGTCTATCTAACAAAAAAATATTTTTTGAATTCAAACCAGTAGTTCCTGAGATTAGCGCGTTCAAACAAACAAACAAACAAACAAACAAACAAACTCTTCAGCTTTATAATATTAGTATAGATACATATATAATAACCAAGAAAGCATCATAAATAATTTGTATGGTATTTAGTATTACCGCGTGGTATTAGTAATTACAACATTTCATCCCCCCTTTCACAATAAAAATAGCCTATGTATTTTCTCAATCATCATTCTATCGGTGTAGCAAATTTCGTTTAAATCGGCTCAGTAGTTTTAGCGTGAAAGCGAGACAGACACACAGACAGAGTTACTTTCGCATTTTTAATATTAGTTAGGATAATTCGTACCTATTTAAAAAAAAAAATAATGGGTTAGGAAAGCTTAGTTTTCTCAAAAAACAGGTCACACATCTCGAAAAAAAAATTTAATAAAATAACACAAACTAGTAAACAAAGCGTTTCAGCTTTAAATTCGCCTTTAGTAATTTTATGTACAAATATGAACAAGTAAATAAATACTCGACTGCGCCAAAAACAATACATTGTTCACACAAACCTAAGAATGAAATATGACAATGGCTAAAATGCTGCACAGTTATAATATAAGTCAACAGGGGTAATTCCGACTATAGGCTTTTTTTGTCACGTTCTAATAGTAATTTTTACACACAGTATTATGACACTATTTCTGACTCAAAGGTGCCAGCGCACCGTTTGCACTTTAGGTAATTTCATGCTTTATATTATACTAGCTTCTGCCCGCGACTTCGTCCGCGTGGAACTCCTCCTTTTTTGCAGTCGGTTGAAAAGTAGCCTATGTCCTTTCTCAGAATCCAGACTTTCTTTTATACCCAATTTCATTTAAATCGGTCCAGTAGTTTTAGCGTGAAAGCGTAACAGACAGACAGACAGAGTTACTTTCGCTTTTATAATATTAGTAGGGAAGTCTTTGCTCGGATCCCTTTTTTTTAATTTAATATAGCCTATGTCACTTACGAATAGTGTAGCTTCCTAACAGTAAAAATATAGTCTCCAGCCCGAGGAAAGACTGAAGCTACTTTTAATTGCGAGAAAAGAGTTTTAAGTGGTTAAAAGGGGGGATGAAATTTTGTATGAAATTCCACGCGGACAGATTCGCGGACAAGTTAGTGTGTATTTGTGTTATAAGCACGAAATATTTAATTACGAGTATTCGATTATCTTATACAATGTGACATAAAATTGTGTAATAATTATTGTATAATGAGAAATTTCTAAATAAATAACGTAATACAATATTTAAGTATCATTTTAGCGTCCTTTGTACCAATTAACGCTGCTCCGGTGCGTCTCCCGCGACAATACTTCAGGTAATTGGATACAGCGTAATTCACCCAGATACGTCACTTCCAACACACGATAATTAATTACAACATCGGTATATCCTGTAGATGCTCAGGTACGATAGGCGTACACGCGAAAATAGATTTCGGAAATTAAATCATACGAATATCCCTACTAATATTATAAATGCGAAAGTAACTCTGTCTGTCTGTCTGTTACGCTTTCACGCTAAAACTACTGGACCGATTTGAATGAAATTTGGTACAAAGATAGTCTGGAGCCTGAGAAAGGACATAGGCTACTTTTTAACCGACTGCAAAAAAGGAGAGGTTCCACGCGAACGAAGTCGCGGGCAGAAGCTATATATAATAAAAACAATACCGATTTCGAATCTATGAGGAATTCGGGTGGTTTAGTAATTTCTACCCCTCCTCCCCTATTCTTAGACTTTGAAGGATTTCCGTGATAAACTTAAAAAAATGATTCTTCGCGAGATTCTAAACTATTTCGCGTATTTTATTTTTATTGGCGTAAATGCTCCGAAACGTCAGCCAATAAAAATAAAATGCGCGAGTTTAATCCGTTAAATTCGTTTCATTCCAATGTATAATAGGTAACCGCGAAGGCATCAGAAATTATTATTTATTTTTTATTTCTAATTCGGTTACCTAATCGATTTAATTAAAATAACAGACAGACAAAATAACATTCGCATTTATAATATTAGTAGGGATAAGTGATTAGTAACATAGCAATGTACTCTCTGCTCCATAAATTGTTAAAAACAAAAAGGTCAATATGGCCAAATTCATCAGCGGGGTAAAACCATACACACCTAACTGCGAACATTTTAATAAAAATAATCTTTTTACTTACTTCAATCTGTAAAACAGTACAACTTTCCAGTTGCAAATATATTGTGTACTAGCGGTTCGCCTCGGCTTTGTACGGATCCCTAATTTACAACCATTCCTCTTTATTATATTAGTATAGACTATTCTCGACTTAGTATTAATTATAAAATCGAGTCAACGTTTCTTCCTAATTGTTTTAAAGTGAATGCAGAAATAAAGGGTCTCGATTTAAAAATGTCAGTGTTTTTTTTAATATATACATAAAATTACGAAACTCTACCTTATTATAAGGGTATGTGTAGTCAAATTTGACTAACACTCATTTCAAGCGAGCCAATAAGGCTGACATTCTAGACTTTATGCATTCACTCAGGGCCAAAGCAACATGCCGATCCCAATACAATTATTGTTTTCTATGATTAAAGAGGGTAATATATTATGATAGGATTTCCAGAAGGCAGAAACCCGCCAGCTGTCAGTTCTATTACAAATTATGTTCAACTCAAGTTATGAAATGTAGTGTTGTGCAGACTCCTTGCAATAGAAAAAACTCGCGGTTTCGGCCAACATGTCGTAATCTCTTATATATAAAAATGAATCGCAAAATGTGTTGATAAGCGCATAACTCGACAACGCCTGGACCGATTTGGCCAATTTTTTTTTTAAATATGTCCAAGGAAGGTTCTTACGGCGAGAAATCATCGAAAAAAATCGAATAATTGCCGGGAACACCCTAAAAACAGTCCTTTTCTTTTCCCATATAAACGTTGTCTAACTAAAGTTACCTAATTTGAATTTCGAACGGGCAGGATGACGTCTACCGGGACCGCTAGTATAGAATAGTTTAACACTAATTGACAAAGGGATTTTTTCACAATGTTCAATCATATCTCGATTAAGCTATATGCAACTTATCCAGGAAATAATCATATCATCGACGTATACGAGCCTTAAGTTTTTATACAAAAAGTAGTTAGGTAAATATTTGATTTGGAACTACAGAAATAATAATAAAAAAATGAAACTTACTGTTTTTATTAATTTTAAGCCTGCTGATAAAATATAACCAATTCAAAACTATAATATGTAAATTACTCGGTTTGTATAAAAATAAGTACAAACTATATGTAAACACCGCGTGCAATAATAGTGAGTGGGCTTCCATCCTCCGCGTCGAACGCAGATGCCGTTCGTAATATGTACTTAATCAATAATACAATAGTACTCAATTAACTCAGCCCCTACACGTGAACAACAAAATTGTTTATAATATATTTAATCAAAAAATATAGTGAAAATAAAATTAAGAGTATACGCGTAAATTTTTGGTCTTTCCTAAAGGAAGGTCGCTGAGCACAGCGAAAAACGGACGTTGCCCTTTTTCTATTTGTCTCTGTCGCACGCGCATAGTAATAGTGCCCTCACGCTCGCACAGTGTCCTTCAAGGTGTGAGTGCATATCCTTACTAATATTATAAATGCGAAAGTAACTCTGTCTGTCTGTCTGTCTGTTACGCTTTCACGCTAAAACTACTGGACCGATTTAAATGAAATGTGGTACAAAGAAAGTCTGGAGCCTGAGAAAGGACATAGGCTACTTTTTAACCGACTGCAAAAAAGGAGGAGTTCCACGCGGACGAAGTCGCGGGCAGAAGCTAGTATTATATATTCTTCTTTAGTTTATCGAGTTTCGATTAAAAAAAAAATCCTGAGAACCTCATCTCTTAACATCCTACTCTGTTACATTACATAGCATGTCACGTCAAGGCGCTTATTTCCCATAGGATTAGGCAGATACCATTTTTTTCACCCTGTAACACTGACGCCTTTCGCCCGTATAACAGGCTAAAACCGTCACATCGATTTAAAACATCCCTACTAATATTATAAATGCGAAAGTAACTCTGTCTGTCTGTTACGCTTTCACGCTAAAACTACTGGACCGATTTAAATGAAATTTGGCACAAAGAAAGTCTGGAGCCTGAGAAAGGACATAGGCTACTTTTTAACCGACTGCAAAAAAGTAGGAGTTCCACGCGGACGTAGTCGCGGGCAGAAGCTAGTTAACTATAAACCAGTCAAATACACCTTAATCACAAGTTTAATTTGTACACGTGTATGTAGACTTACGCTAATTCGAGTATAATTATTCTATTAACAGCGGGTACAAACTTGTCATTTACGATGTAATATTAGGGAAGAGGGGAGTTACCTAGGGTTGCCAACCGTACTCTAAAATAGAGTATTGTACTCTATATCATGTAGGTGTACTCTATAATATAGAACACTAATAGAGTATGCTAAAATACTCTTTTTTGCTCAATTGTTACTATAATACTAATGCCACTCATGCAATATTATGAAAATACTTTATCAGAACAGAACATCATTAAATTTAATAAAAAATGAGCTTTTGATTTATTCAAACTTATTTTAAGGATGCTCAGATTCATATAATTGCTTTAAAACAGGAAAACCCATTAGAAACCGAAAGAAGTACGAGAAAAAAACACGTTTTTAAAATTGCAAAATAAAAAATACTCTTTATTATATGTCTGTACTCTTTATTTACCTCCTTTGACACCAGATATACTTTATTTCTACTAATAGAAGTTGGCAACCCTAGAGTTACCTCCCATCTCCCATACCAGCTAAGATACCATCTAAAAGTTTTAATTACTGCCTAAATGTCTACCGTAAAATTCATATATTAAATTTATTTCTACATAAGGTAGGCTTTCGAATGTAGAAGTTTTTTATACAGAGATAAATTTTCCTGAAGACAATTATTATGCTCTGGTGTGTCTTGAAAAACATTGGATTCGTTTTTTACTATGGAAATTATTATTAACTAGCTTCTGCCCGCGACTTTCGTCCTCGTGGAAATCCTCCTTTTTTGCAGTCGGTTAAAGAGTAGCCTATGTCCTTTCTCAGGCTCCAGACTTTCTTAGTACCAAATTTCATTTAAATCGGTCCAGTAGTTTTAGCGTGAAAGCGTAACAGACAGACAGACAGACAGACAGACAGAGTTACTTTCGCATTTATAATATTAGTAGGGATAAGGTAGGCTTTGCTTTCGAATGTAGAAGTTTTTTATACAGAGAGAAATTTTCCTGAAGACAATTATTATGCTCTGGTGTGCTCAGTGTTGAAAAACATTGGATTCGTTTCTTACTATGGAAATTATTATTAATTGTCGCGCATCGCTGAGCCTCAAACCTTATTTATTTCACACTAAACGAGTTACAATATTTTTTCTTATGTAATACATAAAAATCTCGTGTCGCTGTGTTTGTTGCTAAAAGTCTGAGAATCTGTTATCTATAACAACATTGATAATTAGCAGACATCACATTTGTATGATCGGATTGTGGAAACCTTTCAGGAGTCTCGCCACCCGTCCGGTTTTGCAGTGAAGGCTCATTAGCTGGCCAACTGCGCTTCAGTATTCAGTTCGAAAAAAAAAAAAAAAAAGGAATGTGGAAAGAGATATTCTGGTGGACTTTAAGGATGGTAATGCGAGTTTGTGCATTAAATGAGAAAGCAGGACTTTCAGTAAAGGAGTAGAACCTTAAACACAACTTTTTTTAAAAAACAAGATTTTATAATAATTTCTGATGCCTTCGCGGTTATTACACATTGGAATGAAACAACTATTAACGGATTTAACTCGCGTATTTTTATTTTATTTTATTAGCTGACGTTTCGGATTCTTTACAGTTTCCATAATCGTAGCACGACTGAGCTGACAATAGTCTAACGCTAAAGATTACGGATTATAAAATAAAATAAAAATACGCGAGTTAAATCCGTTAATAGTTGTTTCATTCCAACAAGATTTTATAATTTTACATTGTACATGTGATCATCTTTCATTTCATACCCCAATCGGTTATTTGTAAGTAGACATTTGGGACCCGCCCTCCCCCTAACATCACCCTTAATTTGGTTTTGAGAATGATATCACACAGTTAACCATGCAGCTCTTTAAAGATCTGCTTCAAAATTGAGATGTAAAATTTCGCCCTTAGCTACTAACTTATATGAAGTCCGCCTTTTGTACATTAGTTGTTTTTTTGTGTTACAAACATACTTTATACTTACACACTTGAAAATTTACATTGCAAGTTACATAAGAACTTTTTAAAATAATCACATGAACTTTGTCACCTTTTTTTAAACTTTTCGTGTTTACATATTTATGACCTTGACAGTCCGTGTAGGCACCTCATAGATTTTTGACATTGCTTATACAAATATCACACTTACGTTACGCACATGAGGTAAGCGACACTACTGGTAACGTCACTTCTTTACTTGTCTATAAAAAAACGCTCTTTCCCAAAGTTCTAACTAGAACGGTTTTACCCCGCCAGGGAAATCTATAGGGGTAATCCTATATTGTAAACTAAGTATTCTCCGCAGTTTTCTTGGAAATCGGAATTTGTAAGCGTTTCCCTAAGGATGCCGCTTCTAAAAAGGGCAATGAATTTTCAAAAATCCTTATTTCGAGTCACTTTTTAGTTTAATTGAAATTGAAGCTTATTAGACGAAGGCCACTCGGGCAAATGCCGTTTAATAATAGAAAATATATTATATTGCATCACTAAATATGTTGTTATTCCATTTAAGACTCCAAGTCTGCACATTTAAATTTGAATTCATGTGGCAGCACATGTGGTTTTTTCTAGTAAAGATGCAATATAATGTTACTAGCTTCTGCCCGCGACTTCGTCCGCGTGGAACTCCTCCTTTTTGCAGTCGGTTAAAAAGTAGCGTATGTCCTTTCTCAGGCTCCAGACTTTCCTTGTATCAAATTTCATTTAAATCGATCCAGTAGTTTCAGCATGAAAGCGTAACAGACAGACAGAGTTACTTTCGTATTTATAATATTAGTAGAGATAACTAACAACCAGGCACTAGAAACATTACCGTCCTTTTTATGCCTCAGTTTTGTTACTACATGTCAGTTGCGTTCTGTTATTCCATTTTTAACAAATGAACGGCTAGACTGATGTTTTGACTGATAAATTTTTCATTTTGCTGTCAGTTGCGTTTCGTTACACGTTTTATGTCACGTCCCACGGGATCGGGAAAAATACCATAATATGTCCGTCTTCTAGGTTACCTTTCCACTATTTTTCAATCAAATCATATGAATAGCGTAACTAATACTTTCTTTTTAGGTTTATATTACTAGTGGTCCGCCCCGGCTTCGCAAAGATCCTTATTTTTTTTAAATATAATATAGCCCAACCTTGTCACCCGGGAATAGTGTAGCTTGCTAATAGATTTTTTTAAATCGGTCCAGTTGTTTTTTAGCCTATTCAATCCAAACAAACCTTTCCTCTTTATTTACTAACTAGTGGTCCCAACCGGCTTCGCACGGATACCTTTTTTTTAAAATATTATGTAGCCTATGTCACTCGGGAATAGTGTAACTTGCCAACAGTGAGGTGTTTAGGAGCTTATTCAATCCAAACAAACAAACCTTTCCTCTTTATTTACTAACAAGCTGACCCGGCGAACTTCGTACCGCCCCATAATCAAGAAATATCTGTTACCTTTTTATCCGAATGATAGATTTTTTTTTCTTACATAAGAACCTTCTAATAATGACAAATACAACAAAAAAAGAATTAGTGAAATTGGTCCAACCGTTCACGCGTGATGTCGTGACAACGGAAAACGGGTTTCATTTTTATATGTATACTAGCTGTGCCCGCGACTTCGTCCCCGTGGAATAGTAATAGTAATTTTTCATGAGGCTTTATATTTTCCCCGTTTTTTACACATTTTCCACTGTTTCTTCGCTCTTATTGGTCGCAGCGTGATGTTATATAGCCTAAAGCCTTCCTCGATAAATGGTCTCTCCAACAAAAAAATATTTTTTGAATTCGAACCAGTAGTTCCTGAGATTAGCGCGTTCAAACAAACAAATTCTTCTGCTTTATAATATTAGTATAGATGTAAGATATATTAGTATAGTTATTAGATTATGTTTAAATACTTTGTGATAGGTTGAGTAGTGCGGTCTTTGCGTTGCGTAAGCTTAAACCACTGATCTCTGCCGATGCACTTAAACAAGTGTACTTTGCACATTTTCACTCCATCATGTCGTACGGGACGCTCCTCTGGGGAAACTCCACCGAAGCCGGTAGGGTGCTGGTGATCCAGAAACGAGCGTTGCGTACTCTTGTTGGGGCGAAACATAGACAGTCGTGCAGAGACGTGTTTATTGCTCAACGCATTATGACGCACTACTCATTATACTTATTCGAGTTATTAATGTTTGTAAGAAATAATTTAGATCAATTTAAAGTGGTATGTATCTCTGGTAAAGTAAGTCGTTTTGCTGGACGTTTGAGAACGGTCCCCCGTCGCATGGCCCTTGCAGAAAAGAATCCCCGTGTTCTTGGACCGAGTCTGTATAATCGCCTACCTGACGTGATAAAGAACGAGCCGTCTGACAAAGCATTTAAGCGCCAACTGAGAAACATTTTATTGGAAAACCCATTTTACTCTGTTGACGAATTTAATCAAAAATATAAATAAATTATTTTTATTATTAATGTTAAATTACTTGACACTAAAAGCCATTTGACATTATATTATGCATAATGAAATTTATTGTAATAAAATTATAATTTTTGCTGATACTGTAAATACTGTAAGTTAAATCTGTATTGACGATCTCAATATGAGTGAATATAATTTGACATCATCATCATCATCATCAGCCCGTCGCAGTCCACTGCTGGACATAGGCCTCTCCAATTGCACGCCACTTTGCTCTATCTTCGGCTGCTCGCATCCAGCTCCTGCCAGCCATCCTACGCAAATCGTCACTCCACCTTGCCTGAGGACGTCCTACACTACGCTTGCCGAGACGCGGTCTCCACTCTAGAACACGTTTACTCCAACGGTTATCGGTTCTTCGGCTAATATGGCCAGCCCACTGCCACTTTAGCTTGCTAATCCGGTGGGCTATGTCGATGACTCTGGTTCTCTGCCGAATCACCTCATTTTTGATTCGATCCCGCAGAGAAACGTCGAGCATAGCCCTTTCCATAGCCCGCTGAGCGACTTTTAATTTGTGAACCAGCCGTACCGTCAGTGTCCACGTTTCGGCTCCGTATGTCATGACGGGTAGGACGCACTGATTGTAGACTTTCGTCTTCAGGCACTGTGGGAGTGACGATATGAAGACTTGACGTAGCTTCCCAAACGCTGCCCAACCTAACTGAATTCTTCTATCCACCTCATCCTCGAAGTTGTTTCTACCTAACTGTAATGTCTGTCCAAGGTAGACATATTTTTGAACAACTTCGAGAACGGCGCCGTGTACCGCAATTGGTTCCGGTAGTGCATGTTCATTGAACATGACCTTGGTTTTGTCCAAGTTCATCCGTAGGCCAATGCGTACAGAAGAGTCAGCCAGATCATTCAGCATCTGTTGTAGGTCCTGCAGCGTTTCTGCCACGATGACGATATCATCAGCAAATCGCAAGTGAGAGATGTACTCGCCATTTACTTTGATGCCACGTCCTTGCCAGTTCAGCGTTTTGAACATATCCTCCATTGCATTTGTGAACAATTTCGGGGAGATAACGTCCCCTTGTCTCACACCGCGATGCAATGGTATAGGCATTGTTTGCTGATTCTGGACTTGGACGGACATGGTAGCGGCTTCGTATAAACATCTCATCACTTGGATGTATCGCCAATCGACTTGGCATCGTTGCAGGGACTCCAGAACAGACCAGATCTCGATCGAGTCAAAGGCCTTCTCATAGTCCACAAATGCTAAACACAGGGGCTGATTATACTCTTCGGTCTTCTGTATAATCTGCCGCACTGTGTGGATGTGGTCTATGGTGCCGTATCCGCTCCGAAACCCAGCCTGCTCCGGTGGTTGGAATTCGTCAAATCTTCGCGCAAGACGGTTCGTGATTACTCTTGAGAACAGCTTATAGACGTGGCTTAGAAGGGAAATGGGTCGATAGTTCCTCAACAGGGTTTTATCTCCCTTTTTGAAGAACAAGACGACCACACCTCTACTCCACATCTCTGGAGTTCTCCCTTCAAACAAGACGGCGTTAAAGAGTTTTTGGAGCTCCCTAAGTATAGGTTTACCTCCTGCTTTTAATAACTCTGTTGTAACGCCATCTTCTCCAGGGGCTTTTCCGTTTTTGAGCTGTCCAAGAGCGATCTCGATTTCGCCAATACTGACTTCTGGCAGGTCTTCGCTGTAGTGGCGTGTTAAAGTGGCTCTAGGATCCTCATTTCCGGGATCAGGTCGAGATGCATGCGAAGCGTACAACCGGCCATAGAAGTTTTCCACTTCGGTTAGGACTGCCGGCTTCGAAGCAACGACTTCTCCAATTTCTGTGGTCAACTTCGTCAGGTGGCTTCTTCCAAGAGATTGTACAAACACTTTTGCTCCCCGGTTTTGCTCGATCGCTCTTTCGATCGAAAGAGTATTGAAGGACCGAAGATCGTGTCGTACGCGTTTACTAATCTCTCGGTTTAGAATCCGTTTCTCTGACGAAGTGACGGGTGGGTTTTCACGTCGTTTCTTCATTAGCCCTAAAGTCTCTTCCGAAAGCTTCGACTTCCTGCCATTACGTTGCATTTTACAGAATCTCGTACCTTCTTCCCTGAGAATCCGAACCACATTTTCAAGGTTCTGGTCAACGTCAGTTGTGGTTTCCACGGCAGCGAATCGTTTCTCATGATTGGACTGGAACGTTTCAGATCCCATCATAGTTTGGAGCAAAGTTGGTCGGAGCCTGGCCTTCATCAAGCGAACACGTTCAGCCCTGAAGTCAATATTCAGAGAGCCTCGGACGAGTCGGTGATCGCTTCCGGTATTGAACCTATTGATCACAGAGACGTCTCTGACTATATGCGTTGTGTCCGTCATGATGAAGTCGATCTCGTTTTTTGTCACAGTGCCCGGTCTTTGCCACGTCCTCTTCCTTTGGGGCTTTGTCTTGAAAAAGGAATTCATCAAGAAGAGCCCCTCGCGTTCCAGGAAGTTGACGAGCATTTGCCCCCTATGATTTCTGCTCCCATATCCATGGGATCCTACTACCGATTCGTTACAATTTTGTACTCCCACTTTAGCGTTAAAGTCCCCCATGACAACGTTGTAATGGGTCTTAGTAGTGAAGTGAAGGGCCCTCGATATGTCATCGAACATAACCTCCACCTCATCATCCGAGTGTGTCGAGGTCGGTGCGTACACTTGCACCACCTTGAGGCTGTACCTCTCGGTGAGCTTGATGATGAGGTACGCTACCCTATTCGACACACTGGACACTTCGACAACATTGTCAGCCAGGGACTTATTGACCAGAAACCCAACGCCACCTTGAGATTGTTGGTCTCCTCTCGGAAGTACATTAGGTGGCCTGATTCGAGAGATATGGTGTCCTCCCCCTCTCTTCGGACTTCACATAACCCTAATACGTGCCACCTAATCTTCTCAAGTTCCACCTCCAGTTGCGCCAGATGCGAGTCGAGCCGTAGCGTGCGTCCGTTGTACGTCGCCAGGGTCAGTTTGGTGTTATGGCCTCCCGTAGCCCGGGGATTCTTCGCACCCCCCGTCCCACCGTTACCATGGTCGCCACCGTGACCAGGAATAGCGGGACCGCCGGGAACTAGGGGCCGTGGTCTTTGGTGTGCCTGCATGGAGGTAAAAGCCCATAATCGCCACGCTGGGCAGGCGGGTTGGCGATCGCAGGGCGTAGCTTCTTGCTTCGATGACGCTGCTGCCCGTCATCGAGCGGAATTTAGCTACGCCTATGTAGGGTGGATATACCGCCATCAGTCGGTCGCCAGAGCCTCGTTCGTTGGACAGCAGGGTGCACCGCGTGCAGGTGAGGTTGGCTTGGGGCGAGTGATGATGATGGTTTCGCCCCCTCTCACCCTGTGAATGCATATAATTCGACATAATAGTGTAATTGTACTGTATGAATTTTGAGAAATAAATAAATCTAATCTAATCTAATCTATTGGTCACTGAACTAGGATACTTATTGTCAACGAGTAGTTTGACAGTCCGCCGCAAGCAAGATTGCAGATAAGAATAATTATGGCATGCGAAACATTAAACAATGCCATATTGTCACTTTCACTAACACTACACGTGATAATCGAGCCCTAATGTGCCTTAATCCGATTTCTATTTATTATAGGTAGAGTATTGTTATTGGAAAGAATACATTAGTACATTACGCACCGAGGCCAGTAAAATAAAAATGTCTCAGAGCACATGTAATTGTCGTCCGAGGCGAAGCCGAGGTTGACAAAAATGTGATCTGAGGCTTTTATATTTTACTGGCCGAGGTCAGTATACTATTTTTCTGTTCGACGAAGCCAGAAAGCGGTAATTTCATTTAGCGCAGCGGCCAGAAAGTTGGCGCTTTCCGGCCGGAGGACAGAAAAAACGGACTTAACTCGCCTATTTCATTTTATTGGCTGGCGTTTCGGAACTTTCAGATTCCATAATCGTAGCACGACTGAGCTGGCAATAGTCTTATGCTAAAGTCTGTGAATGAGAGCCGACGATAGCCTAACTAAACAACTGGTGTTAAACTGCCGTCAGCTCAGTTGGCTACGAATATGGGAACTGTAAAGTTTTGGAAACGTCATCATTTATGTAAATAAGCGGAAGTAATATAGTTTTCTTGTAATGTGTAATTACCGCAAAAGCATCAGAAATGATTATACTAAACAGCTAGTAAATTTTATTTAATAGGTATATGAATGCAATAAATTAAATTAACGATCCTGTATGTAAGAAGTTTTCTGTATGAATAACTCAAAACTTTTGATGGTGTGCATAACTCAAAACTTCAGGTTTTCAAGTTAGGTCCCTTTAGATCTAGGTATGCGATATAATGATAATAAATCCCTACTAATATTATAAATGCGAAAGTAACTCTGTCTGTCTGTCTGTCTTTCTGTTACGCTTTCACGCTAAAACTACTGGACCGATTTAAATGGAATTTGGTACAAAGAAAGTCTGGAGCCTGAGAAAGGACACAGGCTACTTTTTAACCGACTGCAAAAAAGGAGGAGTTCCACGCGGACGAAGTCGCGGGCAGAAGCTAGTAATACATAATTCACTCATTTATTATTATTATATCAATTTATATATTTTATTATAATAATTATTTTATTTATCTATATCCAACAATCTTACCCAATGTCCGGAATTAGACAACCCTAACAACGAGGCCACGCGATTCTAAACAAACCTAACTTATTTATAGAAAAAGGGAATAAGGAAACCGATTCAGTAAAGAATAAACAACAAAAAAAAAATCAAAGAAAATCCCCGGATTTCGTCAAATCACGCGAATAATCGATCGTACTTGGAAACTCCTAAATAAAAAGTAAACTGCAAAACTTATATTAAACTCGTTCACTTCCAATGTAGACTTTATACCTCTGAACATAAGGTAGTAAATCGGGTGGCTAGGAATTGTTGAAGGTACTCTTATTTGGGGGTGTTCGTATTTCGTTGGTATAGGATTTCTTTATAAGATGTGGAACAGGAAAACTTGGCTGAATCTAGGGCTACCACCTTTCAAGAACAAATGTAGGTACCTACCTATATATTTAGGTTGGTATTCATTAAAAACACTAGCTTCTACCCGCGACTGCGCACGATGAGTATTTAGACACCGTTGTAAAATATAGCCTTTATGTTATTATGATATACTAGCTTCTGCCCGCGACTTCATCTGCGCACGATGAGTACTTTACGCGTCGTTACAAAACATAGCCTATATGTTATTATGATATATTAAAGCTATATTATTGTAAAGTTTCATCAAAATCCATTCAGTAGTTTTTGCGTGAAAGTGGAACAAACATACTATCGCATGCTTTCGGGGTATGCCATTTTAGAAAAAAATTGCTTGCACTTGTTGCTTCACACACAGCCGCCAGGTACCAGGGTCGTTCAAGCGATTATTGCCTTAAAGGTGTAACATCGCCAGCACAGTTGATAGTACCTATATACATCCAATCATTCTTACTACCTTTCGCATTTATAATATTAGTGAGATTCCCAACAGTGAAAGAATTATTCAAATCGGTACAGTCGTTTTGTAGCCTATTCAATCCAAACAAAACTTTCCTCTTAATTATATAAGTACTTATAGATTAATATAGATGTATAATATACTAGCGGTTCGCCCCGGCTTCGCACGGATCCCCATTTTTTTCAAAATATTCTATAGCCTATGTTAGTCAGGGTGAACGTAGCTTCCCAACAGTGAAAGAATTATTAAAATCGGTCCAGTAGTTTTTGAGCCTATTCATTACAAACATACAAAAATAGGTACAAATCTTTCCTCTTTATAATATTAGTAAAGATATAGATCAGATATCAGTTTTCTACAATATATATACACTAGCTGTGCCCGCGACTTCGCCCCCGTGGAATAGTAATTCTTCATAAGGCTCCATATTTTCCCCGGTTTTTACACATTTTCCACTGTTTCTTCGCTCCTATTGGTCGCAGCGTGATGTTATAATAATATAGCCTAAAGCCTTCCTCGATAAATGATCTATCCGACAAAAAAAGAATTTTTGAATTCCAACCAGTAGTTTCTGAGATTAACGCGTTCAAACAAACAAACAAACAAACAAACTCTTCAGCTTTATAATATTAGCATAGACAAACATCTTAGAAGAAAAATGACGAGCGCCTATTTCGTAAACGCGTAAATAATTCGTTTAGTAGTTCACAAGTTAACGTAACGTTTACATATAAGAATAATAAACTACTAAGCCGATTTTTATAAAACATAGCTAAGAAAACTCCCGACATACAAAAAAAAACAGAATCAAAATCGGTCCATGCGTTAGGGAGCTATGATGCCACAGACAGACAGACACACACGCACACACACACACACACACACACACACACACACACACACACACACACACACACACACACACACACACACACACACACACACACACACACACACACACACACACACACACACACACACACACACAAACAGACACGTCAAACTTATAACACCCCGTCGTTTTTGCGTCGGGGGTTAAAAATATACATAAATCTAAACTTCATTAACGATCGAAACTCGTAACAAGTTTTAACTATAAAACTCCATTGACTTTACACGTAGAACTGTACATTAGGACCAAGTTAGGAATAACGAGAAAAGTTAGTATCAATAGTTATAAAGTACTCTGTTATTCATAATACTAGTACTAAAGTAGCAATATAATTACAGTAATAAATATACATGACTAACTTCTGCTGTGACTTCGCCTGCGCACAAGCACCCCCATTTTACTTTAAGTGGTGCATTTTCAAAAATATTTTACACTAGCGGTCCGCCTCGGCTTCGCACGGATCCCTATTTTTTTTTCAAAATATTATATAGCCTATGTTACTCAGGGTGAAAGTAGCTTCCCAACAATGAAAGAATTTTTAAAATCGGTACAGTAGTTTTTGAGCCTATTCATTACAAACATACAAACATAGACACAAATCTTTCCTCTTTATAATATTAGTATAGATATAGATGTTACATGACTTCCGATTAAGAATTTTCATACTGAATTTCATTCCAATAACTTTAAAAACGGCAAAGTTTCATACTGACTTTAAGACCGTTTTAGGGAGTGAATTTACAAAAATTCTTTCCTAGTGCTACGCTATTAAAATAACTCCTGTGCAAAATTTCTAGTTTCTAACCCTTATATTTTAGGCCCTGCGTTGATACACCAGTCAGTCAGCCATTTAATCAGGTTTCGCTTTAGCACGATAAAAATTGATGGAAGACGTATTATAGTTTTTACTGAAATTCACCTCCTAATGGGATCAAAAAGTTATACACTTATACGGACTTGTCACTCGGGAATACTGTAGCTTTCCAACAGTGAAAGAATTTTTCAAATCGGACCAGCCGTTTTGGAGCTTATTCAATGCAAACAAACATTTCCTCTTTATTATATTAATATAGATTTAGATAAGAAAGGATGAAACAAATTCTGTCAAACGAGTTACATCAAATTAGAATTAGCGCATTTTCCAAAACATAACACTTATAATAATATATATACACATTTATAGGGACACAGTGTCCAATTAGGCAAAGGAACTCAGAGTAAGCAGTTTACACCAACTCGGTGTGGTCGAGTTTGAGAAGCCGCTATATCTTTAGGTCCACATTCAGTGTCTCTAAAATGAAACCAGCTGCCAGTGACCTAAGATGACCTATATTGCTGGAATTCCCAGGACGCGAACGGGGCCAGATTGCGGGTACATGTTTATGTTTAGAGACAGCTGTGAATGAATGAGAAGAGAATCCTAACTGAATAACTGTAAGTATTTTAAGGATGGGAACTCTGAGGCTGGCCGACAAAGATTTTGCAGCAAAGGCCCACCTGGCCTGAACTGGCCAACGTGTTTTAGTATTCGAAGCTCCAGTACCGAGGCCAGCGACCCTATGATGAACTGTCGAATCGACATTTTGTCGACATGATATTGTCGATAAAGAGGTTTGTCGTGTCGATATTGTTTCGTTGTCGACATCAAGAAATAAAAGATGACATCGACAGGAAAAGATTTCTCGTTGTCGACAACGTTACCGGTTTTTGACAGATCACAGCGAGAATAAGACGACATCGACATACAAGATATCGACTCGACAATTTATCATAGGCTCGCTGATTGCGGGTACGGGTTTGTTAAGAGATAGCTGACTAGATGCTGTCAAATTACTTAAATGATGATTGCCTGGCAAGTAAGGATGTCAGAGCGCGACAAAACTCTTGTCACAGTAATTGTCTTCCAAAAGTAATTATCCCATTAGGTACACTAATTCGCAATCTTCGTATGTATGGTTTTCCAGCTAGTAATGAGAAATTTCTTGTAAGGCAGTGTGAATAAGACTGTAAGAGTAATTAACGTTTCTCGAAAGACATTTTCTGACTAACCGCTTTGCCGCTTACAGTCACTTTGGGAAGGAATTTCGCTTTATTTTCCGGGTAAAAAAATGCCCTTTGGAAGCCCTTTGACAAATCGGCGAGATGTAAATAGGGTGTGTTCGAATGTCTTTTCAGAATTTCGGGGTTTATGTTATTAAAGACGCGAGTATGGAACTTTTGTCAGATCTAACCTTAAAGGTCAAATCGGTTATCTTCGACATCAAAAACATCTAAGAGGCAATTCAAATCGGAATGAGACCAAACAATTGATACTGTCACAAACAATCAAAATAACAAAAGAGAAGCGATAAAAACTTGAGATCCAAATTTTTCCACAAACGTCACAAGTTTAAAGAAGATTTTCTCAAAAACAAAAAACGAAGTCCGAACATATCCTTATGTCACAGTCATAATGGTCGCAAAAGCGACAGCAAAAACTTTCGGCACAATTACATAAAAGCAAAGATTTCAAAATTATTCCTATCTTGGATATAATTGCAGTTCATATCTAGAACAACGTAGCGGGACATTAAAAAGCTATACGCTCGTAATAGTACCATAAGGCGTTTTTGAGAGTTAAAAAGTGAATGCATTTTCGGTGCTTCTGTAATGACAGTGCACCTTGCCGGACTTGTTTTAGTGACACGTAATATGCCGTAACATATATTTGGGCACACGTCAATGTCAATTGGCCTGTCAAAAACGAGATTTACGTTGACATATTTGGGTATGTATTAGATCTTATGTGATCTATGTCAGTGACATAAATATGACATCATTTTTATAATTGTGACATGATTGCTGGGTCGATTGTTGGTCTTAATTTTAATGTGTATTTTATAATGCAGCTTACCTTTTAAGAGCGAAGCTTTAGATGTTTCTTTTATATTTTTTATAACCTTGAATCCCTAAAAAGGAGGGTTACGTAAGTCCTGTACAAAATGTAATTCTTTTTATGCCTTTTTTAATAATTCCTACTTTCGCTTCGGTCGAAATAACACAGCTGTCAAAACTTCGGCACAAAATCAATGGGCGAGATAAACCAGCATAGACTAAAGTCATACATAGAGACATGACTTTTTATATTTTCATAATATAAATGACAAGGAGGTCGAATCGTGAAAATAATAGAGTTACTTATAAGTGTTGGGACGAAGAAAATATATTATATATTACAACTATGAGTATCTATGACCATAAATTTAACTAACATTAAGGACAGAAGCGGTATTATGAAATGTTTCCTTTTAAAAAGTCTTTAGGGGTATTTAAGTATTACTAACACTATTAAAATAAATAAAATAATACTATTAGTAAGCACTATAAGGGGTCTGTTTTGCTTATTTTTGGTATGGGACGCAGGGGGAGTCCAGCGAGGCCATGATGAATTGTCGATTCGACATCTCGTCATGTCGATATCGTCTTATTCTCGCGGTGATCTGTCAAAAATCAACGTTGTCGACAACGAGAAATCTTGACATGTCGATGTCGTCTCTTATTTCTACATGTCGATAACAAAATAATATCGTAACGACGAACCTTTTGCTTGTCGACAGTTCATGATAGACTCGCAGGTGATTAGCACCAGCATAATTATTAACTTTTTTACATTGGCAATACACCCATTGTCTATGCTTAAAAACGAAAAACATCTTAGGTACGTAGGTTATACTTGAACGGCCCCTACTGCCCATCTCACGGGTCCCAACAGAATATTAAAACCCCTAATGTTTTCAAAACCACCGTCACACAAAATATATAAAATGTAATCCCATTTTGTCCAGATTATTTCAATATATTATTCAGCGCGCTGGTCAAAGGTTACCAATCACTTGAGCGATCCACGGCCATACATTAAAAATTCATAACATCGATTTTCAGAGACAGTACGGAATGACCTCTGGGATTTTTCTATACTTCGCTGCTTCTCTGGAATAGTGTCACAACTCGAAATGTGTTACCATTCTGAATTGAAATTTATATGTGACGGTTCACAGTCTTAAATGGAGTAACAAATTATTTCGAGTTGTGACACTATTCCAGAGAAGCTGCGACTTACTTCTGAAATGTAAGATTATCAACAAATCTGTCATATTGACAGTCTTGTGCTAAGAATATGGGAGTTAGACTACTGTCAGCTCAGTCGTGCTACGATTATGGAAACTGTAAAGCTAAAAAAATAAAAATACGCAAGTTAAATCCGTTAATAGTTGTTTCATTCCAATGTTGAGTTTTCAAAAGATAGCAAGTAAAAAAAAATACGCTATCAAAATCCTATGTTACAGAAAAGTACACCTTTACTAGAAAAGTATGACATATCGAAATATTTTGTTACTCCATTTTGGACTCTAAGTCAGCACAGTTAAATTTGAATTCATTTGGTGACGCATTTCGAGTTGTCACTTTTCTAGCAAAGGTAAGAAATAACCGTGAAAACATACAATGAGTACAAACAAAAATAAATACATAATGACCGCATGACAGATGAGAAAACAATGGACATATGACAGCCTCACAAAAATAACGAATTTAAAGCTATATTCAATTATTCCAGTAAAACATTTTAGTAACACCTGTCAGTCCAAAACAGACCTTAAATCAATACACACAAGATTCATTATGTCATTATTAAATTGCTACAAAATCGGTTCCAAGTTTGGTACAATATAAATTTCTATACATTCAAAGTCAAACACTAGTTGAGCTATCATTGGAAACTATTCAAAGGATTATCGAGACCAGGTTAAATTGGTTATTTATATATCAAATTTAAGTTGGTCTCGCAGTAGCTTGCTATTTCAGTCGATAAGAGGTCAAGGCTTTTTGGTTTGTTGAGCAGGGATATGCGACGGTAATCGATGGTTCATTGCAGCAATCTAGATTTAGGGTTCCTTGATAATACTATTTTTTTATATTATAATTTCAAAAACACTGACATTCTACAGAACCTTCATACTGCTCGGCACCTTCCAATACGTAGATAGTTAGAATTGTTTAGAAAAAAAAATGAAATTTAGTCGCGTAAGAATTTTAACTTTACAGTTCCTATATTCGTAAATCTATACAAAAAAAACTCCTGCAGTCCACATGAACATACTTAATATTAATCATTTTTACGCCTTTTCAAAAAAAAATATTTTTAAAGTAAGATATTTATAATATTGGTTCAACATACACTCTGTAAGGGTGAAGATTTTTTTTTTAAATTAAATAAGGTATTTACTTATTATTCCTTAAAACTAAAAAAATCTAATGGCAGATGTAAGGAATCCGATGGTGTGCATAACTCAAATCATCAGGTTTTTGAGTTAGCTCTCTTTAGATCTAGGTGTGCAATATTAAGTATATATATATATATATATATCTTGTATATATAATGCGACTAGCTGTAGTGTCCGCCCCGGCTTCGCACGGATCATCTTTTTTTATAGCCTATGTCACTCGAGAATAGTGTAGCTTCCCAACAGTGAAATAATTTTTGAAATCGGTCCAGCCATTCTGGAGCCTATTCAATCCAAACGAACAAACCTTTCCTCTTAATAGTATTAGTATAGAAGTATAGATAATACTTTAAAAAGGCTTAAATATTATGCAAGAACATTGTCAGTTAACCTTGTAGCTCTTTGTCTATCCTCATAGAGTTAAAATTTAAAAAAGCTGTGGGTATCACAATAACTACCCACAACAAGTGGACCTTGGACTACGCATTAGCGTTAGAAGTAACCTTTAATCGTCGTTTTCTATGTTTAATGTCAAATTTACAAGCGTGATGAAATGACCTTTGCATGTGGTAGTTTAAGTGACGAGAGTTTGGTTTATAAATTTTAAAATATTAAAAAAAAAAAATCTGATACCTTCGCGGTTATTTTATATTGGAATGAAACTAGACGTGTCACAATTATGGAATATGTAAAGGCTCCGAAACGTTAGTCAATAACTTTTTAATAAAAAAAATTTACCGCCGAAAAAATACTAAAAAGCAACAAAATACAATAGCGCACTGAAAAGAAAAAAAAATCTATAAACAATAAACGTAGTGAAGTAAAGGTAGTGTCTTATTTGTAACTCCGGAGTTGAGACATTTGTTATTGAAATTTCCTCCTCTTTCAGAATCTTTTTTAAAATTTCAGCTAACTTCAATATTTTCCGAGTAACAGCTACAAATAGGACACTACCTTTTCTTCACTACGTTTATTGTTTATAGAAATTGCAATTTTCAATGGCGGAAAAAAAAACCCCTTCTCGAAATTAAATTCTGAATCGAATGCAACAATCCCCATATTTTTAAGACAACTGGATCGATTTTTCTCACAGAACTCACTTCTCGACCAGACTAACAGGAATTTGTCACGTCACGAAACAAGCTAGTTATATTGCCGTCCAATATTAACAAGACAATTTGACAGGAGATTACGACTTAACAAAAATTTCACACTGTTTTGAAATTAATGAAATACGTGCGGAATGTCGGGCTATGCTTAATACTGTAGATTTAGAACCATAGACACGATATTTTTAGCGCTATACCTGGCAACACCAGAAAAAAAAGAGACAGAAACATATACCTATCTCTGTCACGGAGCCTATTACGTGTAAGGTAGGTACTTCAAAATTGTCAACTACCAAATGGGCTAGTGTGAGTACACACATAGAAACTTTATTATGCTACATTGGAATGAAACAACTATTAACGGATTTAACTCGCGTATTTTATTTTATTTGCTGACGTTTCGGATTCTTTAGCGTTAGACTATTGTCAGCTCAGTCGTGCTACGATTATGGAAACTGTATCCGAAACGTCATCAAATAAAATAAAATAAAAATACGCGATGTGAATCCGTTAATAGATGTTTCATTCCAATGTGTAATAACCGCGAAGGCATCAGAAATTATTATTTTATTATGCTATTTTTTTGTTGACGTTTAATTAATATTTGTGATTGTCATCAGTATAGTTAACTATCGTCCACTCAGTCTGCAACTTTTAATTGCTCTGGAAAGTTATCCAAACGCCAGCAGAAACGCGTAAGTTAAGTAGGTATTCCTACATAGATAATACTTAGTTACATACTAGTACCAATAATTAATTTTTAGAGTACCGTACAAAAAGGGTACCTAATAAGTACTAATTACTGAGGCTCGGCTGTCCGTCCGTTTATAATCACGACGTATCTCATGAACCGTGATTAGCCAGTTGAAATGATCACAACATTTTTGTCGACATAATATTGAGAACGTTATTGACAAGGCGGTTTGTCGTCTCGATATTGTTTCGTTGTCGACATGAAGAAATAAGAGATGATATCGATATGACAAGATTTTTCATTGTCGAACGTTGTCGACGCTACCATTTTTTACAGATCACCGCAAGTATAAGACGACATCGACATGTTGTCTACTCGACAATTCATAAAACAAAAATAAATATTTATGCCCACTACACCGTATCATACCATGACCGTGCTATGAACGTGTCAGGCAAAAAAATATTCTTTGTATAGAAAAGCATGATACTATGTCCACTAGACCGTTCCGTCACCGACTCGTACCGCCTTACGTATTACCTTCCGTGCTTGATACGTTCATAGCACGGTCATGGTATGATACGGTGTAGTGGGCAGACTCCTTTAACGGCCAAACTTGTCATTTCGTGAGTCCGACTCGCACTTAGCCGGTTCATTATTCATCGTTCTACTTGGTTAATAAAGTTATTTGACAGTTGGTCGCATCGTTGCCAGCTCGCTCGGGCTCCACACCTGTCGCGGCAGCCGGGCCCGCCGCCGGTGCGGTCGGTGGACCGCGCGGCTTCCGGCATACAGCCCCGCCCGAGGAAATGGGGTCAAACGGGTACATATTTTTTAAGTTTTGTAAGTGAATTAAGTTAGCTGCATTTATAAACGCATTTTTTTTTTAATAATTTCTGTATTGATCACGTTAGCATAAGGCGATTGTCAGTTCAGTCGTGCTACGATTATGGAATCTGTGAAGGCTCCAAAACGTCAGCCAATAAACATAAAATAAGCGAAATAAAAAAATTAACTCCGTTAAAGTTGTTTCATTTCAATGCAATTTTTTTTTCCAGAATTAATAATCTACAAAAAAATATATATTATTATACCTAACTTTGTTAGCAGTAAGCACAGAATTAATTAACATGAAATGGGAATGAAAGAATTAAAAACGGAAATCCCTATTTATTTTCAAAATTTAATATAGCCTATAGATGTCACTCACGAATAGTGTAGCTTCCCAACAGTGAAATAATTTTTCAAAACGGTCCAGTTGTTTTGGAGCCTATTCAATCCAAACAAACAAACCTTTCCTCTTTATAATATTAGTATAGATACCAAGGCCGTGCTTTCCATATAGGCACAGTGTCACTACTGTATGAAGTGCCTACCATACTTACGTCCTCACTGCACGCGCCTGATAGATCCCCGATTAAATCCTACCCACGATAGAAAATATAAAATTGAATTTTAAAAAGATCACGTGAAAATTTTAATAGTGCGCCATTTTTATTAATATAAATGCATTACTGGCTTTTAATGGTCTGTAAATTGAGATAAAGTTTCGCTTCGAACTATACAGTAATATTAAAAAAAATATCATTTTTTTAAACGAGGAACTTTTGCTCACTACGTTTTGTTTTTAATCATATTTAATACTAGCTTCTGCCCGCGACTTCGTCCGCGTGGAAATCCTCCTTTTTTGCAGTCGGTTAAAAAGTAGCCTATGTCCTTTCTCAGGCTCCAGACTTTCTTTGTATCCAATTTCATTTAAATCGGTCCAGTGGTTTAAGCGTGAAAGCGTAACAGACAGACAGACAGACAGACAGACATACAGACAGACAGACAAAGTTACTTTCGCATTTATAATATTAGTAGGGATTTAAACTTCGAAAAAGCTGACTTAATGACTAACATGTCAATATAATAAAGAGGAAAGGTTTGTTTGTTTGGACTAAATAGGCTCCATAACGACAAACTGATTTAAAAAAAAATCACCGTTGGGAAGCTAAACTTTTCCCTAGTATAGCGCTGCATAACGCTGAACGTTGGCACCAAAATAATGACTGTCACGTACGTCACAAACGTTCGATGTCAAATGCCATACATTTTGGTCGTTTCGTTTAACGTTAACGTTGAACGTTGGCACCTTGTCTACGCCGCCAGTACTATAGACTACCAATTGCAATTTATCTTACAGCTCAAAGTCTATTTACGTTCATTTCCAATCTCAAGCAATTGAAAAAGGAAAATGTATGAGAATTCTTTCACTGGAAACCTTTGACTCAAACGTTCAGTCGAATACTGTACGCTTTATTTACATCGGAAATGTTCCAATTGACGTGTAAATAAAAATATAATTTTCCAATAACTTCGTATTTCAATAAGCGTTGTCGAGTTTTCTTTTTCGTTAAAGAATATTGGAATAAAATAATCATAGACCAGCTTCTGTCCGCGACTTTGTCTGCGCACTATGAGTAGGTACTTAACACAATATCGTTATAATAAATTAACTTGTGGAACCGCCAGACTTTGTCCCGCCCGGCAAGGAATCGATTTGACAGCTGTCATTGTTACGTTTTGTTAAACTATTTTTAAAATTTGAGCTGATTTTTTTCCTACTGGAACGGGATACAAAGTATCCTATGTCCTTCTCCTGGTTCTGAGCTACATCCCCAGCTATTTTCAGCCAAATCGTTTCAGCCATTCTTGAGTTATAAACGGAGTAACTAACACGACTTTCTTTTATATAATAATAATAAAATATAGAAGAAGAGAAGAAGATATAGAATATAGATATAGAAGAAGAAGAAGATATATAAGATAAGATATATATAGATAGATAGATATACCATCCCGTACACCGACACACATGCAAAACTCGATAGTGTTACAGCGGCCCCGCCGGCGGGGTCGAATCGACCACCCACACGCGTCGCATAATTGTGTTAACACACCTGATGGCCCCAGCCGAGGTGCCACGAGAGGCCAAAAGGGGCGGCAATCAGCGCCTTTCGCTTCAAAACTCAGTCAAGTGCAATACTGTAGTATAATTTAGGTTATTCCATTTCTTATACGGCTTAGCTCCTTTTACATTTTGCTTATTCCGCAAACGTCCCTCGTCGAGAGGTAACGGCCGGGGCGGGCTACATCACGACTTTGCGCCACGAAATTTAACCCTTACTAATGTTAAGCTAGAATTCTTGCTGCTAAACTAGCATGCATTATTTATGAACAACTGCTTCTTTCCCGCGCTTGTTAAAAAGCATACGTGTAAAGTACTTTATGTGTAAGAGAGAAAGAATGTGTGCACCTCTCTCTCTTGCACCTATAGTAATATAAGAAATCTCTCTTTATATCTTCACTTACTTATATCGCTCTCTGCGCTCTTGTCACGCCTTTCACGTCAAATGCGTAAAGAAGTTTTAGGTACTTCAAAAGTGACGTTTGCAAGTGCTAGGGGCGTCGGAATTTTACTTTATAAATGCAGGCCGTTCAGTACAAAAGTCACTGAACAAATTCGCAATGAATATGTTACACTTTAACAAAAGTTTTTATTTGAATCCCAAAATAAGAAAACATTGACAGATTTCATTGTAACGAAACACGCACGCACTATTTTCAAATGCAGTTGTCTCTTTCTAACAGTGCGTGCCTGAAAGAGACAGATGCTTTTACTCGGTTTAATGAATATCAAGTCAAAGAAGCTTCGGTTGCCAACTCCTAGAAATTCGAGTCGCTAAACTCAAAGTCAAATGTCGCCAGAAAGTCGCTAAAACCAAAACATAACCATACAAAATTCAGGGGGACCCCCCCCCCCATAATAATATACAAATGGAACTTCAATTAAATAAAGTTTGAATTTGGTGCGCTATCGCGTTTGTCGTTTTCCATATTTTCTGTGTCGGATCGACACAGAAAATACGGAAAACGACAAACGCGATAGCGCACCAAATTCAAACTTTATTTAATTGAAGTTCCATTTGTATATTATTATGGGGGGGGGGGTCCCCCTGAATTTTGTATGGTTATGTTTTGGTTTTAGCGACTTTCTGGCGACATTTGACTTTGAGTTTAGCGACTCGAATTTCTAGGAGTTGGCAACACTGGATTCGAGAATTCGTGGTAAGGGTCTCAGCTTATCCGGGAGTGATCTCGGACCTGTTGCTAAGCGGCCGAGCCGTAACCCGCTGAAGGACCGCCGTAAAATAAATAAATATACGGGAAAGTGCTGAATTCAGCCAGAACTAGGCTTGAGCAACTTGTGGGTCTTATAACGAGGTTTCAGGCTGGAAATATGGAAACTTTTATTCGGAAACTATAAAGTACCGCTTATGTAGTTAATCTAACTAGAAACCTACGCGAATTCAAACTTAAATGTGACTATTTTATTTTGAACTAGCTCCTGCCCGCGACTTCGTCCGCGTGTAACTCCTTTTTTGCAGTCGGTTAATAAGTAGCCTATGTCCTTTCTCAGGCGCCAGACTTTCTTTGTACCAAATTTCATTTAAATCGGTCCAGTAGTTTTAGCGTGAAAGCGAGACAGACAGACAGAGTTACTTTCGCATTTATTGATGACTAGCTACTGCCCGCGACTTCGTCCGCGTGTAACTCCTCCATTTTTGCAGTCGGTTAAAAAGTAGCCTATGTCCTTTCTCAGGCTCCAGACTTTCTTTGTACCAAATTTCATTTAAATCGGTCCAGTAGTTTTAGCGTGAAAGCGTAACAGACAGACAGAGTTACTTTCGCATTTATAATATTAGTTAGGATTGTCGCACAAAAAGTATTACCGATTTATTTTTAAACGTAGAATGGTATTAAAACGACTCAGAAATAATTTTGAAAACCGAACAGATTTATTTAGAAAAGGCTTAAGTACGTCGTTGAAGTTGGTGAATTCAAATTTGGAATGATTTAAAAAGCTTCATTCATCTTCACACTTGTTTATTCGTTCGTTCTATCTTGCTCACACATTGTGCGTTCATTTCATACAACCTCATATTTACAAATAACGTTCCATTTGACGGATAAAACACTCTAAATATATTCTAAACAGCTATTTCTCTTTTGTCTTTGAGTTATTGTAATTATGTAGACTCTAATATTGTTTTAATTTAAGAGCGTGGCAATTTACTGAATAGGGAAAAGCCTATTGTAATTTATTTCTAATTCTTATTGTTTTTTTTTTCGACCATCTCAATACGTTTCATTTGACACAATAATGTAATTATGTTTATTGTACGACTTTAGAGAAATAAATAAATCTTATACATAAAGCACAGTTTTTAGCGTGAAAGCGAGACAGACAGAGATACTTTCGTATTTATAATATAAGTTAGAATTAGGATATAATTTACAAATTATATTAAAAAACGACCAATAAATATTAAGCTAATTACTTTGAAAAATATGAGAATAATGTGCTTATTATAGGCTATCAAAGGGGGCTATCTCGAGTCAAAAAACCGCTAGATGCGCGTATCGAGATCTAGCTGTCATTTTCCACCAATGAGAAACAAGCTGCCGAGCTGTGATTGGCGGGACGTGACAGCTAGGTCAAGCGGTGTTTTCACCGGCGAATTTTATGTTAGAAATGGTCCATGCATTTTAGCAACTCTCATATTATAACAATCATGTAAGTCGATAACGTAACATGACCTCAAAATTTCACTTTAATATCTTTATAATATGCTACCAGAGCGATCGGTGCTCTATGCTCATTAGAGATGTACAAATGCTAATGCTGTGGTGAATTCGACGTAATACGGTAAACCGTAAATTAGCGGTCTGTCCCCTCACTATTATGCTAGTGAAATTGGTGTTGCCATATTTTATTTTGAAATATTATTTATGGATAGCCTCAAGTTGGCAACACTTATAATTGAATGTTATAAAGCGGCTTCTGAAAACAATGTTAATCGATTCTAAATGAAACAAACAGAAAATGTTAGATAAATAATAGTATAGAAATTAATTAAGAAGTTCAGCAAATTTTGTTTATTGATATCTGCGGCTTTTAAATCAAAAGTAACCTCTGTAACTGTATCGTTTATTACTCATACAAATTTTTGATGCCAACTTAGGGGTCATCCATAAAGTAAGACACTTCTTCGTCATTAATTGGGGGGTCGTAAAACATTTAAAATTGTGTGACACCGGATAAACATACATAAATACATATATAAGACATCCAAGACTCAGGTACAGATGCCAGTGCTCATGACATCTGCCCCTAGCAGGATTCGAACCTGCCTCCTGTTTCATAGTCAGGGCCTCTGACCACGTGACCAACAGGCAGTCATATAATAAAGACTAGCTGTGCCCGCGACTTTGTCCGCGCGGTATAAGTAGTTATTCTTCATATATAGTAATTTTCCCCGTTTTTTACACATTTGCCACTGTTTCTTCGCTCCTATTGGTCGCAGCGTGGTGTTATATAGCCTAAAGCCTTCCTCGATAAATGGTCTATCTAACAAAAAAACATTTTTCGAACCAGTAGTTCCTGAGATTAGCGCGTTCAAACAAACAAACAAAAAACTCTTCAGCTTTATTATAATTATATAGATTACTTATATAGATTATGTCAAAAATTCGTTAAATTCATGGGCGTACTTTATGGGTACATTTTCTGTGACATTTAACTCACTAGTAAACTTATACCTATAGCAAAAAGATTCACCTTTCAGAAGCTTCAATATTCTCCAATTCTCTGAATATTTAATACGATTCGAATGGCACCCGCCATATTCTCCATCCGTTTCTAGTCGAACTAACTTTGCACGACGCAGATTTTTAATCGCTCGCTCAATCGATTACATCACTTCAAGGTTATAGATGCTTAATCCTATTACCAAGTGTTACTTACGACTTTTGGTATATTGTAGTGTCACTTTGTATCTATACTAATATTATAAAGAGGAAAGGTTTGTTTGGATCGAATAGGCTCCAAAGCGGCTGGTCTGATTTGAAAATTTCTTTCACTGTTGGAAAGCTACACTATTCCCGAGTGACATAGGCTATAAAGTTTTGTTTTGTCTATGGATTTTTTGATGTCCATTCTAGACAACATAAAGATTTCCAATGCATGCATTGTTAAATTAAACGTTTGAAAGAAATTATCATTAAGTATAATAATTTCTGTAGGCTTCGCGGTTACACATTGCAGAATTAGAATCAAATTCGTACGATAATGTAAGATATTTTTACTCTAAAAATTTTTATTTTTTACAAGAACAAATGCAACAAATAAAATGATATATGTATATGAACATGGGAAGGTAGGTATTAAATAATCGGCAAACCAAAATGATGAAATAAAAAAATCTCGATAGCAAGGGCGTGCATTCCATAAAGGTACAATAGAGAGCCTACCCTCATTGCATGCGCCTGCTCGAAAGCAGCCCCAGAGCCAAATAAAAGGAATAGATATAAAATTAAAATAAAGTTACTAAAGAAAATAAATCTATTAACCTAGAACTTGCCTGGAATTGTACTTAGGAGGGACAGGGGACGATTTTTTTATTTTTAGCTTGTCTCAGAATAAATCTCATTGAACAGATCTGTAGGTAACAGTTAAATATAAAACTGTCATACACGGTCGAGCCGGGAAAATGTCATTATTTACAAAGTAAGTAAAATATTCGTATTCTACAGCGATTTTCTATAAATTATGTTGCTATCTAAAAATAGGTCACCTTAATGTTGTCAGCCTAAAATAATAAATCGTTAGAGACGGTTTCAAAATCGTATTTTATCTGTGGAACATGTTTTTGTTGGGTGAAAACCCTTCAAATGGAAGCTAAAATGGATACTTGCCGGGTTGACTTCGATTCAGCCATCTGACATGAAATACTTCTGGTACCAACGTGCTTTGAATAATAAAGTGATTTCTAAGTATAACCTCCGTTTCATCTTGAAGTAGAAATGAATTGGAAAATCAGGAATGTATAAACATGAACAAGTAGTAAATTTAAGTTATGGAATGAAAATGGAGTGTTTACGTAGAAAGATGTAAATAATTTGGAGGTGTTTGTTTCTCTGAATTCTTTTTAACCCCCGACGCAAAAACGACGGGGTGTTATAAGTTTGACGTGTCTGTCTGTCTGTCTGTCTGTCTGTCTGTGTGTGTGTGTGTGTGTCTGTCTGTGGCATCATAGCTCCCTAACGCATGAACCGATTTTGATTCTGTTTTTTTTGTTTGAAAGGTGTATCTGTCGGGAGTGTTCTTAGCTATGTTTTATAAAAATCGGCTTAGTAGTTTAATAATTAGGGGGGGTTAAAGAGGGGATGTAAAAATAAATGTCTACAAATATACTCGAGTGGGGTATCCAATGAAAGAGGGTGACGAGTACAATACAAAATTGAAATCATAATGAAAATCGGTTGAGTCGTTCAAAAAATATTGGGAGTGAAAGTGGAGATGGAAAACCAAATGTCTACAAATATACCCGAGTGGGGTATCAAATGAAAGAGGATCGCGTGTACATTACAAAATTGAAATCACAATGAAAATCGGTTACGTAGTTCAAAAATTATGGGGAGTAATAGTGTAAATGGTAAGCCCAATGTCGACAAATATACCCGAGTGGGGTATCAAATGTAAGAGGATAACATGTACATTACGAAATTCCATGTGAAATGGAAATTAGTTAAAAATAACAATATGTAGTAGGTACCTACGTACCTACTTACAAAAAGTATGAAATAAAAAAATAAATTAAAAATTTAACAAACCCCCGACATGAAAACTAAAAGGCTCTCTAAAAAGTATAACAATAATAAAATCTGAATATTAGTTACCTAAGAATTAATATTTCTACAAAGAAAACGTCATGTCGGGGGGACCGTAGGTTTAGGTAGATTGTAAATATTAGGTACTTACTTAAGTAAGTACCTACACCTAAATGAAAAGCGGTCCCCCCGACATGACGTTTTCTTTGTAGAAATATTAATACTTAGGTAACTAATATTCAGATTTTATTATTGTTATACTTTTTAGAGAGCCTTTTAGTTTTCATGTCGGGGGTTTGTTAAATTTTTAATTTATTTTTTTTTAGACTTTGTGCTCATGTGTAAGGCTTTACGAGCTTTTTAAAGGGAATCGGGCGCGTTATTTAATATGCGGTTGTCAAAATATGCGTTAGTACATCTGTAACCCCGCCGGCGCGGTTGTTCTAGTACGGACTATAAGTTAATTGATAGTAAACGACTAAAAGTAAACGCAATCGAAATGTTTTAACATCTTACTAAACTTTCCTAAGATTTTTCATAATAAATCGATATTTATTTTTATTTTAAAACTGTTTTTTAATTCACATTTTAGATAAAAAATAATTGTCTCTTAATAAAAACGCTGCCTCATAAGCACAGACGGTTTTTTAGTTATAAACTGTAATATAAAACAGAGCCTATTTATTATTTATTAAAGCTCCTTTTCGTTTACAACATTGAGATCGTGCTACAGATTTTATCGATGAAATTGGTTAGATCGCGACAGATAAAGAAATTCTATTAAAAAAAATCTATGTTCGGTGTTCCTATCGTGCTCTCTTTTTAACTCAAATGTTACACAATAGAGTGAGCATGATAGAGCATATTCAGAAATTCGGATTACTTAAATATTAACTAGAACGACACAGTTGAGCAACAGATCCGAGGATTTATCGGACGAGCCGTTTAGATAAAATCTTGATTGAATATTTTGTACTGTTTAGAATAAATACTTTTAGAATGTATTTAAGTGTAATGGAAACATGTCACTTATATACAAATTCTGTCATACCAAATGTTTGTTGGAAACACTTTATATGTTTCGTTGAAATTCGCTCGTGTTAGCTCATTTTAATTAAAAAGACAGACATTTTGTCAAAGTGTGTGTGATGAGCTAGAGCATCTGTAGAAATAAAATATGCTAACATTTTTTCCCACAGGAGTGGGTTTAGAAGTATCATATACTAGCGGCCCCGGCAGACGTCGTCCTGCCCGTCCGATTGTTTCGTCAAATCGGCTATCTAATTGGTCAAAAAATAAATTAAAAATTTAACAAACCCCCGACATAAAAACTAAAAGGCCCTCTAAAAAGTATAACAATAATAAAATCTTAATATTAGATACCTAAGTATTAATATTTCTACAAAGAAAACGTCATGTCGGAGGGACCGCTTTTCATTTAAGTGTACTTACTTACCTAATATTTACAATCTACCTAAACCTACGGTCCCCCCGACATGACGTTTTCTTTGTAGAAATATTAATACTTAGGTATCTAATATTAAGATTTTATTATTGTTATACTTTTTAGAGGGCCTTTTAGTTTTTATGTCGGGGGTTTGTTAAATTTTTAATTTATTTTTTTATTTCATACTTTTTGTAAGTAGGTACGTAGGTACCTACTACATATTATTATTTATAACTAATTTCCATTTAATACGGAATTTCGTAATGTACATGTAATCCTCTTACATTTGATACCCCACTCGGGTAAAGGTATTTGTCGACATTGGGCTTACCATTTACACTATTACTCCCCATAATTTTTGAACTACTTAACCGATTTCATTATGATTTCAATTTTGTAATGTACACGCAATCCTCTTTCATTTGATACCCTACTCGGGTATATTTGTAGACATTTGGTTTTCCATCCCCACTTTCACTCCCAATATTTTTTTGAACGACTCAACCGATTTTCATTATGATTTCAATTTTGTAATGTTTCTCCGCTCCTATTGGTCGCAGCGTGATATTTGTAGACAATTATTTTTACATCCCCTCTTTAACCCCCTCATTATCCAACAAAAAAAGAATTTTTGAATTCGAACCAGTAGTTCCTGAGATTAGCGCGTTCAAACAAACAAACAAACTCTTCAGCTTTATAATATTAGTATAGATTATGTCTGTCTCCTGATTCTAACCTCACCACCATAAATTTTTCAGTCAAATCGGCTAATTGGTCAAAATCAAATCTCTTAAACTTCATGAATCAGAAATTACCAATCACGTTGCTGCTATATCATTGTCCCGTTTTCTAATTGGCTAGCACAAATCCCAAGAGATACAAACTAAAGCAAAGTACGTGTTAACTTAGTGACGTAACAGGAATATTGATACTATATACGTATATAATAGGTGCATATATATGCAATGACCTGGATCCGAAGTAGGCTAGATTTAGGAGAACGTCCTGAATACTAAATTAAAAGCCTATTACAAAGTGCAATTTCAAGGTGTCCAACACCTAAAAATGATGTGATTTTGGAAAACCTTTAGACACCTACGCTGTTTTTGATTTTGTACGGCTCGTTTTAAAAAGACAACTTTTGAAAAGTCGAACATGACCGAGTTGGACTCGCACATGAACAGTTCTTTAGCAAATTTAACATCCCTACTAATATTATAAATGCGAAAGTAACTCTGTCTGTCTGTTACGCTTTCACGCTAAAACTACTGGACCGATTTAAATAAAATTTGGTACAAAGAAAGTCTGGACCCAGAGAAAGGGCATAGGCTAGTTTTTAACCGACTGCAAAAATGGAGGAGTTCCACGCGGACGAAGTCGCGGGCAGAAGCTAGTTATCTATAAAAAAATAAGTTGTATATGAGCCCCCTTAAATATTTATTTTATTCTGTTCTTATTACCCCTCACTAACACATTATAAATCCTAATTTGACAGCCGCATTTCAGTGTCTAGTAGCCTACGAACTATGACACCCACTCTTCAAATAAACGATGCCCAAACAAGCCTTTGAAAAACGTATTCACTGACATAGTTCCCCTTACACGATTTCGCACTTAGAGGATCGATGTAACACATCTATCATGTATCTATTTGTATTCAAAACTGTATGTAAATTATAGTAACTTCTGAAACTACTATGTCATAACTACTGGGCCTACTCCGAGGGGGGATTCATAGGGTCATCCCCCGCTCTTGTGACCTGGGATAGCGGTATATATTTTTATAAATGTATCTTTTGACTGGTCCCCCTACACCCCTGACTACAAAGTTGGATAAGCCGTTTGTCTACTCTCCAGGATTGACCTGGAGTTCTGCGTATGAAGTGCCTCTCCAGACTACATAATATGATATATCCTGGATATTGATATATCCAGGCGTCTGTCATCCAATTGCAGTGGCGTAGTGTGCCTTGTCGGGGCCCCGTATAAAAATTTTTTTAGGAGGGCCCTTACTTATATGGGGGTAAAGATTTTTCAGAAAAAGAAAGTTTTTTTTTTTTCCTTACACACTTTGGGGGCCCTCGTGGCCCGGGGGCCCCGTATAATTGATACGGCAAATACGGCGGTAGATACGCCCCTGTCCAATTGGCTGGCAGAGTCAAGAGTGGTTGAAGACGCCTTCACCTTGGTTCTTAAAGAATAGAAATAAAATTGAAGTAAATTTTGTATGTAACACGGGACACTATTACTGAAGCTCCGCTGTTCTTCCTTCCGTCTTTGCCCAGTCTCTATCTCATGAATTGTGATAGTTAGCCAGTTTAAATTTTCAGTGTATTTCTATTGCCGCTATAACAACAAATATAAATATTTAAGGGGGTTTTTTATGGATGGTACGGAATTCATCCGCAAGTCCGTCTCGCTCTTGACCGGATTTTATTATTTTAGGGTAATTCTGACGCTTTGTACTAAGATCATGAAAAATACCTGTAGCGAAGACAAAATCAAATACGTTTATTTCAACAAACATTCTGAAACAAAACGTTGAACCTAGCTTATTGTTGTTTAACATTGTCCAAAGTCCATATCGGACACAATGGAACCGAAATTGTTCAAACAAACGAAGGTACTTTATTTAAGCCGGAGTCCCAAACAATTGAAGACGTGCCAAGATTATACTTATTTTGTAACTAAAGCACTCCTTTGTGACCCTTGTAACTATTTCATATCGCAATATGTACCTTTATTACTGTTTTGCGTATATTTCAGGAATTCTACAGTCAAAATGTGAAAAATCTTTAACTTTGCCTGGCCGCTGACCGTTCGTCTGTGTATCACCAGACTCTAAGCTTTCATGAACTGTGTTGACATTGTAGATCACAGATTATGTATTTATATTGCCACTATAACATAAGTTTTTAGTTTTTTTTATTTGTTTAGTCCTCTCAGATATTAGGATTACAAATCAAGTGTAGTATTTAACATAGCTTAACAAAATTTAAGGAAATATCCTCAGTCAAGCATCCGCTAGCAGAGTCTCGTGTGAGTGCTGGCGGTGATATTCCTTTAGCCTATGTGATATGCCTATTAGCTGTGTGACTGGACCTGTGCTTTAGGAACAAGACAGCTCACAAGAGTAGCATCTAGCAGATTATAACTCGCGATTGCCCCAAATGCATTAATGTAGAATGTCATTTGTTGCATAACATTTCCTTATCAATATGGACATTGAAATCAGTTTACTGACTGTCGCTATTCCACTTAGCTGCGTCTCCTGAATACCTATTTGCGGACGTAAAATAATTTCAAGAGACAGCCATAATGACAAAGAACCTGAGTTACAGCCACAAAAGTTGTTTAACAAAAACTGATTCCCGGACAAAGCGGCACGAGTTTGCAAGTTTGCCAGGCAATTTATTAGTTTTATCACGAAGATGCCCGCAGTCGCCAGTTTAATGAGAAGAAATAAAGAATGTCTTATGCATAGCAACTTGTTAAACTTACGCGTTAGGTGACAACCTGTATCTGATAAGAGCGCATATTGCATAAAAGCACAATGTGTGGAGTGCCTGCCCTAACGACATACGCACAACTCACTGCACGCGCCTGGTATTTGATCTTGTGAGTCTTATAAACTTGGGTAAAATTATAGTAAACTTATTAGCTAACTTTTTAAACGTTTTTTGCCATAGCTAGCACAGAAAGTCCATTTTGTGTGAAGCCTCTTATACTGAGAGTAGCGTGCACTATTAGGACAATGCTTTGTAGTGAATAGCGCGTGATGTGCACGCTCTGAAGTTAGTTTCATTGTGTCATTGTCGGTACAGTGTGTTCCTAACTTCGTTTTGTTGATGAACGGTCGCCTTCATAAATATGAGAAGTGACAATAACAATCGATTGTTATTTTTATACCCCTTTTTAGATAGACTTTCAGCAGAGATTTTTTGCGTTTTTTTTAGCAATTTTTTTTGAAGCGGCAGTTGGTAGCTTATTTCCTTGTAAGTGAATCTATTAGAATGGTAAAAAAAGAACTTGCAAGTTATTGATCGAACCGGGTCCTAAATAAAAACAAAAACAAACTAATAATTTCTGATGCTTTCACGGTTATTACACATTGGAATGAAATAACTAGGTATAAACGGATTTAACTCGCGTATTTTATTTTATTGGCTGACGTTTCTGAACCTTTAGTTTCCATAAGCTGATGATAGTCTAACGCTAAGACTACCTAGATTAAATGTAAAACTCAGCTGGTAAATAGGCAAACACCTAATGTAAAATACAATACCGAACATCCGGTACGAAATATTAAATTTTATTGACAAAGTTTGGAGTTATTCCATTTTCGCATTCTAAATTTTGAATTGTTTAACTCGTTAAGAATTCTTGGATGTTAATAATGCCTTCTATTTAAGAAGTGCACTCGAACCAAGGGCGCGCATACCATATAGGCGCATTGGCACAATGCCTATACCATTTGGTTCCAAATTTTAACCTAAGTAGGTACCTATATCTGAATAAAAAGGTAATACCTAGGTATCTACCTACCTTCCTACACACAATGTGGTTCATGTAGTTTAAAAGTATGTACTTAAGTAGGTAGGTAGGTATTACAGTGGACCTATAGGTCCAACTACCTACACAAGTGGAAATAACCACTTATGACACTGAAATCCTAAACAGCTAGATAGATCCATAATTTACTTATATTTTTAGGCAGCCAAAGCTGTAAAATCCATTGTTATAAGGTAGAAATCTAATTAAATATCCAATTTCAAATAAGAATCACATAAAACTCATTGAACAAAACAGGCCGTTTGTAAGTAGCAAGCGCCTTCTTTTTTACAATATTTTTATAGAAATGGAGGTAGATTAAAATAAATCTTATTAGACTAATGACAAAGCACAAAGCACTGCCTATCTCACATAGTTTAATATAGTAACTAGGTACCTAGGTAACTAGTTACGAGTAGCTCCCATAACAAAGGCATCTTAATAGAGAAATATTTAAATTTTTCGCTACAACGGTCGCGGAAGCGGCATAAAGCACAATAAACGTTTAAAAAATAGTTTCGATAACAATAGATCAGCACATGTTGCTAGGGATATTGGAAAAATTAAAATCTTAGTAAATCACTGGTCTTTCGCATTGCAAAATTAAAATCTACCTACCAATTTTGGGATAAGTACACAAAAAAATGCATAGCTTACTCTAAGATTCCGTTAATAATCAAATCATTATATTCTAAATTCAAATATCTAATCTGTCTTTGACCGGATGGGGTCAACTTTTTAATAAAGGCCGTCGCTACACGTTCCAAACAACGGGATGGCCGAATTGAAAAGTTTCTCATAGCCAAATAACACGTTTAAATTCAAATGGCACTAACCTGTTAGATTTCCTCGTACTACCGCCAGGATTGCTTCGGACTCGACCAGTGCAACGTACCACACTCCGTTCAAAACAGAGGTTAAAAAAACCGTTTTAACAACACCAAACAACGTTTTCCAGCCAGCAACTATCTTGTGGCACGACCTAACTTTTAGACGTTAAAATTGCAACACAACTTTTCGCAGTTGTTTTCAACTGTGTCGCACTGCACTCTCGCGAAACAGTTGTCGTTTTGGCTTGAAACAACAATGATTAGTGGATTAATTAACTTTTTAAACGGGCTTCACTGTTAAATTTGGTACGATCGTGTGGTTGTCAGCGGCCATCGTAGACACGTGCAGCGCGCGCGGTTGGCATAACTGGACTGACGAAAATGGCGAAGTGAGCTGCCGACTACGGCCAGCGCTCGCTGCCAAAGATCATGCGTCGACTCAGAAGTACAACGGTGAGTTACTGTTATTGTTGTAATTTGGTTGTTCGCTATGCCTTTGTTGCTAACTCGATTAAGTGTGATATTAAGTCGCTTTTATAATACTTACGTTTGTAACACTCGTGCCTGTTACGAAAGCTTGGGAGCAAGTGACGTTAATTTAATATGATATAACATGTAGGTGCCTACCCTGAATTGCTGCCTAGGTTTAATTAATTTGTATTGTAATAAAACAACGGATTTATCTTCAGGAACCTACCTACTTACTTATATTGATTTTATGTTGAACTTTAAAGATATTTTTAACAGATTGAGCGTAACAATGTTTATGGTATTGCATGGTTTACTGGATTTTACCGTTAAAAGGGTTAATTTAGTAATTATAATAACTTACCTACTTTAATAAATTATTCAATGGTTTATTTTTCAATTGCAGTAAGTACGAATTTCCGTAGTAAAAAACGTTAAGTTTGTCTTTGAAAAAAAAAAATCATGAATAATGTCTAATCTATGCCTCGAGCGATAGTGCCGGCAAATGGCCGGCTAGCACTACCATCGTCGGCGGGAACAGGTTTAAAAAAATCAGCCAAAGAGCACGCCTACCTTCAAACTAATAAAGTAAACATTATGGTAAACCGTCTCTATGGATTTTACGCTTTTTCTGTCCTTATATCCCTGTACTACGTACGCTTAAATCTTAAAAACTACGCAACGGATTTTGATGCGGTTTTATTTAATACATAGAGTGATTTAAGAGGAAGGTTTATAGCACCCGTGGCCGGGGCCGGTCGCTAGTACCTATAAGAATATTTCCGATTTAATTAAGTGTCTATATAAAAAGTGAGTGAATACTGACGAGGTTAGAGAAGTTAAGTATTAAGTAGGTAGTTATTAAATTTTAACCTTAAAGATCTTATTAATATGCTTTAATATGAGCAATATATGTTATGCGAGTTTGTAATTAAGTTATCGAAACTATTAAGAGTTTCGTCAATACTGTATTATGAATATTAGAACAGGAATCGATTTGTATATCCCATCTCTAGGTAAATTTGTATCCGTTGAATTTTAATAGAGAAGTTTGATAATTTAGTTGAATACACAAATCGCACACCTAGATCTAAAGGGATCTAACTCAAAAACCGGAAGATTTGAGTTATGCACACCGTCGGATTCCAGCAAAACCCACCTACACTAAAACAGATTTCAGCTAATATAACTCTGCTAGCTTTATTATAAAAATTATACAGAAAATTACTCATGCGTGCATATGGGCATATTAATCAGTTTCTCGCCTCTCCTGAAAAAGTACCTTTTTTGAGTTAGCTCTCTTTAGATCTAGGTGTGCGAAATGTCGATTAGGTACCCATTATAATATATGGTATCTGTCAAAGTTTGAGCCATTTAGACCTATATTTTTTGACACACGCAAAAGCTGTATAAGCTTATATAGATTAGGTGACCTACCTACTTCTTACTTATAACTTGTGTGGTACTTAGGAGTTGTTTCGACTTTCAAATTTGGTATTTCTATCTAGTATGATATATGATACTAGCGTTTCGCCCCGGCTTCGCACGGATCCCTAATTTTTTTCAAAATATTCTATAGCCTATGTTACTCAGGGTGAACGTAGGTTAGTAGTTTTTGAGCCTATTCATTACAAACATACAAAAATAGTTACAAATCTTTCCTCTTTATAATATTGGTATAGATAAAAATATAAAGAGGAAAAAATTGTTTGTTTGTTTGGATTGAATAGGCTCCTAAACGACTGGGCCCATTTGAAAAATTCTTTCACTGTTGGAAAGCTACACTATTTCCGAGTGACATGGGCTATAAAAAAAGGGATCCGGGCGAAGCCGGGGCGGGCCGCTAGTATGATATAAAACGAGTAAATTAGTCAATTATATTATTAAAAAATATTAGACACGTAATTTTTGTTTTCTCAAAAAAAATACAAATATGTATAGGTAAGTAATCATTTCTGATGCCATCGCGGCTATTACACATTGGAATGAAACAACTATTAACGGATTTAACTCGCGTATTTTTATTTTATTTCAGTCGTGCTACGATTATGGAAACTGTAAAGAATCCGAAATGTCAGCAAATAAAACAAAATAAATATACGCGAGTTAAATCCGTTAATAGTTGTTTCATTCCAATATGTACCTATAAGTAAGTTTTAGTGTAACTTTTTTTCTTTTCAGCGGATTAAAAAAAAAGGTTGTTCCTAAAAAGGTTTTCACTTTTCATTCTTTCCAACATTACCGTAAAATGTCACTTTTTCTAAGTCCTAAGCACACAGGAATATTACAAATGGAATAGTCCATCAATCCAAGCCGGTATCATTTTTGACAAAGATAATATTTACTATCGTCAATCAAATTTTCTTGTGTCAACATATAAATGCGTATTCCGTGACCTTAACGCTATCAAAATTGCTTTATAACTATATAATGAATAGGCTCAAAAACTACTGGACCGTTTTTAATAATTCTTTCACTGTTGGGAAGCTACGTTCACCCTGATTAACATAGGCTATAGAATATTTTGAAAAAAATTAGGGATCCGTGCGAAGCCGGGGCGAACCGCTAGTTGTTAATAAGAGTACCTACTCTTTGATATGAATGACAAAACCTTTTCTTTTCTTTTTATATAAGGCAAGTGATACTCATTCCAATAAATATCGTATTTCAGTGGATTACAGTGATATAGGTAGGTACATTACTTATTATTTTCAAAAATATATTCAATTCTGAAAGCAATGGAAATTGTGTCTTAAACTAATCTTGTTAAAGTTCAACATCCCCGTAAAAGAAAGAAGGTACTTAAGCTAAATTATGTGTTGGACTCACAGTACAACTGTTCCACAGTATAGCAATACAAATAGCACCTTTACCTACTATGTAGCAAGGGCGTTCATTGCATGTAGGCACAATGGTATGGAGTGTAGAAATCATCGCCTGCTATGTAGAAAGTCATTTGACATTTCGAAATATTTTGTTACTCCCTTTTTGTCAAGGTCGCGTGGAGGCATCGTATCGTATACTCTGGTCTGTTGTTCCTTGAAGCGGAAAAAAATGAGAGTTCTACAATCAACAGATAAGGCCATAAATTTTCGACAGTCGCAAGGGAATCAAAACCGGTACTTCATGTGAACATAGAATCTTGACAATTGGTACGAAGCGACGTCTTATAGCATAGATAGGGAAAAATAGCAAGAACCATACTTTTTTAGTTACATCATATAATAAAAATATTTTTAAATTTATATAAGTACCGTTTAGTTACTGTGAGAACACCGTGTGAGTTTTCACACAAAAGTGGAGAACTTTTCTCCTTTGCCTAAAACAAAGTGAACAAACTACGCAGCTAGGTCTGTCACCTTGACAGGTGCTGGCTCAAAATATTCAAAGCCGTTTTCACATCAACAGTGTCATATCTCGATATATTTTGTTACCCCATTTTAGACTCTAAGTCTGCATATTTAAATTCGAATTCATTTGGTGACACATTTCGAGTTGTGACCCTTTTCTAGTCAAGGTGCGATATGAATATTACTAATTTGAGTCTTATTAGAAAATCTATTTGACACTTTCTGTCAGTAAGAATACTTAGTCATTGGAATGAAACATTATTTTTTTATAAAAAAACTGGTTATTATAATAATATGTTTAGTATCTCTACAACATGCAAGTCCGTTTGTAATTATATAAATATTTATTTGCATTAACACAGCCCTTAAGCTCCTTACTATAAAATGTTTGTCCAAAATATGTATCTACATTTGACGAGGTAGGTACAAAAAAAAAAGGTAATTAACGACATATTGTCGTGACGCACCTGGAGGACGTTCAGAAATCACGACAACGTGTCGTAATTAGCAGTGAATAGGTTAATAAAATGATAACAGATTTAACTACAGTCATTTTATAGTGACGTTTCGAGAACTCTGCAGTTATATAAATATATAATACTGACTTTTGCCCGCGATTCCGTCCGCGTGGAATTTCATACAAAATTTCACTGATAAACCTTTTAAGTATTCGCAATTAAAAGTAGCCTATGTCCTTTCCCAGACTAAACTATATGTGTATGAAATTTCATTTAAATCAGTTCAGTAGTTTTAGCTTGAAAGCGCGACAGAGTTACTTTCGCATTTATAACATTAGTTAGGATTAGGATTCGTATCGTAGAGTTGACGATAGTTTACAAACAAACACACACACAACAGGGTTTGTTAACCCACATCCTATTTAGACAAATGGAAATATTCATCATGTCCTCACACACCTGATGAATATTTCCTTTTGTTTTCAATCCATAGTTACTTTGCAGTATTTTACTACTAACGACATCTCTGGATGTTTCTACAAACTACATATTAACACTTGACTTAGCCAGCTAGAGTCGTTTGAAGACAAAAAATAATAATTTCCGATGCCTTCGCGGTCATTATACATTGGAATGAAACAAGTTGACGGATCTCACTCGCGTATTTTATTTTATTGGCTGACGTTTCGGAGCCTTTACAGATTCCATAATCGTAGCACGACTGAGCTGATAATAGTCTAACGCTAAAGTCTTAGTTATTATTACTTACTTTTTAGGGTACCCAGGGTCCATCCGTCTGTCACCTGGCCTGTCATATAAACTGTGACAGCTAGTTAAAATTTTCAGATGTATTTCTGTTCCCGCTATAACATATACTAAAAAAACAATAAAAGAAATGTATAAGGGGGCTTAATTACAGCAGACGTGAGTTTTTTTGCCCTTTATAGTGCTCAGAGTTATTTTATGATATAGTAATAGTCATCTAAGCGCATGGGCATGTAATCTATACTAATATTATAAAGAGGAAAGGTTTGTTTGTTTGTTTGTTTGGATTGAACAGGCTCCAGAACGGCAGGGCCGATTTAAAAAAATATTTCACTGTTGGGAAGCTACACTATTCCCGAGTGACATAGGCTATAAAAAAAGATGATCCGTGCGAATCCGGGGCGGAAAGCTAGTCTATTATATATTACTAGCGGTCCCGGCAGACGTCATCCTGCCCGTTCGAAATACAAATTGACTTTAGTTACACAACGTTTGTATGGGAAAACAAAAGGGCTGTTATTAGTCTTGCGCGCGCTCGGTCACTGAGCGGATCGCTCCGTACTAGTACAATTGAGCAAGTGTACTAGTTCGGTCTCTTAGTACATTTAGTTCACTAGTACACTACCAATCCTTTCCATGGGTAGTTCATGTTCGAGTCCGTTCCTATATGATTCTGCTCTGTCCGACCAAAATGACCGATCTTTTCCGCTTTTGTATTAAAGGTGGCGCGGCTGACATCATGTCGTCTCGCTTGCACGCGTTTTGCACAAGCGTATCACTAGAGTGCGTGCTGTGTTCCGTCTTGCTCTTAAGTAAACTCTTTACTTTGAAAGGCTGAGAGCGGAAAGCCGTCGGTTCGATTGTTATTTGTTCTGTGGTGGTAGTGTACTAAACGTACTAAAGAGCGAAACGAAACTGAATAGTTCGGTCTAGGACAGGGAGCGGAATCGCTCTTTTTAGTACTTAGTACGTGTACTACACAAGCCTAGCTGTTATTAGGGTTTTGCCGGCAATTACTTGAATTTTTTCTTGTCGCATAAGCCATCCTTGGATTTCAACGAACATCTAAAAAAAGAATTAGCCAAATTGGTCCAAGCGTTGTAGAGTTATGCGCTTACCAACACATTTTGCGATTCATTTTTATATACATAAGGGATTTTTTATAATAATGGGAGCTACCGTGTATCTCCAATCCGCTAAATAAGCGTGTAGAATGAGGACCAGCAAGTCCCAGCTCTCTCGTTCCACCATTGTGAGACGAGCTACTTGTCTTTAGTTGAAAATGACAGCTCGACCATTCTACACGACGCAAATCTAGCGACCATTAAGGCGAAGGGTTTCCAGCCAACAACATAAATAATCAATTAAAAATTATATAAAACATCTTTATTCTTAGAAACAGAAACATACTTTACCTTAATCATTAACTATTTACAAAATAAAGTTTTCATACCGAAGTTCCTTTTGACTTAAATCTAGGTAATTATATTTTACAATGTCCATATATACATAGTAAGGTTTTTACCATTTTTTTCAGAGAAGAATGATAACGCTCGATAATAGAAAATTAATATAACAATTAAAATTTTGCGCTCCTAATGAAAAACGGCATAACAACACAAGTTTCACAGACAGTATGTCACTTATTTCACTTAAGGACCGTTTGACCTTTTGACAAGGATCCCAATATTATAGAATATAGTAAAAATATTAGATTAATTAATTACTTGGAGCTCTAACGTTCTTCGGAAAAGTAGCCAATACCTTACAAAAACTTACTCTTAAGTCTTACTTTGTAACATTGATTTGAAAAAAAAATCTCAATTGGTTTGCTTCGAAACGCTAATTCGCAATGAGGGCCACCGCGTGTCAGAAATCCGCTAGATGCGCTAGTGTAGAATGAGGTCCAGCTGTCATGTTCCACCAATGAGAGGCAAGCTACTGGCCCGTGATTGGTGGTACATGACAGCTGGACCTCATTCTACACTAGCGCATATAGCGGATTTCTGACACGCGGTGGCCCTCATTGATACCTTGATTATCTGGAAACCAATTCAATTGTCGTTCCACAATACCTAAGTTAGCGTCTTAACGTGTAGAAGCACACCAGTTGGAATCCCTCTTGAACCAATTCAGAAAATGATTCCAATTGGATTACATTAAAACGTGTATTCGGTCATTTTCGCGTCAACACGCCTCGACAGTTTACAATTCAAGTTAATTGAATTGGTTTAAAGATAATCGCTTTAGGAATGCAAGTTATCGTTTAGCGTTTAGAAGCAAACCAAGTGATATTTTTTTCAAATCGATCCTCAATCCTGATAGGGCGAGGCTGTTTTTCAGTAAATTAAGTGAAAGAAAATTGTTTTTCGCATTTGCTCAAAAAAAATTTGTACAGGAACATATTTTTCTGTCCTCCGGCCGGAAAGCGCCAACTTTATGGCCGCTGCGCTAAATGAAACTGCCGCTTTCTGGCTTCGTCGAATAGAAAAATAGTATACAGACCTCGGCCAGTAATATAAAAAAGCCTCAGAGCACATTTTTGTTAACCTCGGCTTCGCCTCGGACGACAATTACATGTATTGTGATCTGAGACATTTTTTATTTTACTGGTGCGTAATGTACTAATGATAAAAAAATCGCATTAGCATTGTGAAAGTAATCCTCGCATTGCAGTCACTAAATTGTTTTTTTTTAGTAGGTAATTAGAATATATTTTTATATATGAAAAACATTTCTTAACAATTAAGATAACATTATTTACATTAAACATTTATAGCAGCCTTAATAATTATATCTATTACATAATTGTAATATAAAAAAAAAACAAACACAAAAAATAATGAAACTCTTTCATCTCTAGATTCCTCTTAATTATAACAGAATTTAATTAAAAACAAATCTAGAAAGTTTATTGAAAAAAAAAACACATTTTTGATTTCAAGTTCATACCTGAAACAATACAAAACTCTTTTTCTTTTGTAAATAACTATTTACAAGTAATAAATCATTTTAAAATTATACCTTACTTGTATTAACTATGAAAATGAATCCAAATGCCCAAATTTTAAAACTACTTACTAATAACTGTATTCACAATAGATAAATTTATTAAAAGTATGGTCTTATTATTAAAGTATTTTAGCCACAACATGGAGAGACAGCATACTCTTAAAATCTTATAATACCCTATTAATAAAATTAAACAACATGTTGCAATGTGCCAACAAATTAACCTGTCACACAACCTGGAGACATGTTTTTAAAAATATTTGTATCTTTAGCGGTCCACAAGCCCAAATATTTTTAAACCTCTATGGACCAGACGGGTTAAACTGCCTTACAATGCAATAAAAAGGATATCTATTTAATTTCTATAACCGGCGGCACTTCAATTTCAATAATCTCCTCTGTATTAGCAACTGGTGCTTCTTTCTTAATCATAACACTTTTTTCACCGAGCGACGGAGCCAATGTGCACTTATGTTTGGCCCGTATATGCTTATTAACCGTGTCTTTCCTGAAAAACCGTCTCTCGCAATACGGACAACCATATTTCCTCTCTCCAAAATGTATCCTCTGATGGAGAATATGCTTCTCTTGCGTATCAAAGAACATACCGCAGACTACACAAGAAATATTAGTACTAGTGTGCTTCACTTTGTGCTTTTTAATCTTTTCCGAGCGTATGGATTTGTACTCACACATGTCACAGTAGTACCAGTACTTGCCTTTGTTATGGATCATGCGTCTGTGGTTGCACAGCTCAGCGCATGTGTAGAATGATTTGGCACATTTCTCACATGTGAATGTTTTGACACCGGAGTGTCGCTGCATATGTGTTTGCAAGTTCTTTTTGGACCTCAATATTTTTGCACACACCGGGCATTTGTGGTGGTCATCTGTGTGTGTTTTTAAATGTCTGTACACACGAGTACGGCCACGCACAAATTTGCCACAGTACTGACAGGTGATTTCAACCTTATACTCGTTATGGGACATTTCTTTATGACCTTGCAGAGAACTCTGCTGTGTATACGAGCTCGGACACTGGTCACATTTGAACGGTCGGTCTCCACTGTGTGTGACTAAATGGGTTTGTATATCTTTAATGCGACGGGATTTGTACTGACATTCTTTGCAATGAAACACTCTGGTCTTACCTACGCCTTCAATACGCACAGTAGCAGCCACGCTGCAGCTTTTACCCCCATTTTTTATGTGTCGGTTGTATGGTTGGAAAGCCTTGAATGCGCGTTTACAAATTTGACATACCAAAGCTTCAGGGAGATGTACTTTTTTCCAATGTACGCGCAATTTGCATTTACTTTTGAAATGGTTGCCGCATTCGTGACATTCTAGACGGAGATCTATCGCTCTGCTCTTCCTTAAAATCTTATCGTTGGAATTATCCGAGAGTAGGTCTGTCTCGTCTTCAAGAAGTTCAGACGCGTCGAATAAATGTGCATCACCTTCTAAGTATTCAAAAGGCTCCTCCGCAGGCTCCTCTTTCTTTATTACTATGTTTTTTATTTCGATTTCAACGTCCGCCACTGAGTTCGTGTCGACCTGCGCCGTCTGCAAGATAATGTTTGAACTTTCGCATTTTTGCTTGAAATTAATCGCAGTCTCCAGCTCCATGAGACAGTCGAGACATATTTTGTCGGGTAAACCATCGTTTTCTTTTATTTTCACGTTCGCGATGGAATTTACGTAGTCGAAAATTAGATAATCTTTGTATTTTTCGAATAAAGACATGCACTTTTTCACACTCGTGCCCAAACAAACGCGACATATTTTCTTCACTTTCTTGTCCTCGCTCATATTTCTAACGGCGGCGAGAGAGCAACAACCGAATTATGGCAATAGATCCATTTCAGGATATCAGATTCCTTTTATCATCAAGATTCAAGCTTCAAATGGAATTGGAAATTCTTTGGAAATGTTTGACGTTTTCATGACGCTTGCGCTGTCATGTTTTATTTATTAATCTGTATTGGCACAGAATAAGAAATATGAACTACATTTGAAAAAAAAAATATCTATCGGACAATAAAAGCCATGCATTTTATTTTTATCATCAATAATGTAATCCTTACTTCCTATCGAATTTATATTTCTTTAATGGGCTATATAAATGGGATGTTATCGTTATTATTATATTTTATTTTTGGTAATATGAGCCATGAGGGCTATTACCATGGACTTTTAACTACTTTATAGGCAATATATTGGCGGGTAATTTAAACATGGTATCATGGTCCGAAACAATTTGAACTGACATTTAGGACGGTGTTTTGTAAATTACAAATTAAAAAGGAAAGTCTCTTTAAAAAGTTTTTATTAAATTTAAGAATAAAAATTATAGTTAAAGATAAAAAGTTATCAAGATTGTAACATGGGTAAAGATTATAGGTAGTGTGTTTTTATTACTATGTAAATAACGAATCTTTTTTGGCAAAAACAGTAGAGCAGTATTGCTAACTTTATTAGTTTCTTGCGACACTGGCAGTAAAGGCGATTTTAAACTCTTTTCAAACTTTTTTATAGGTAGTCAAATTATTCATTACTAGCTGTCCTCCGCCCGGATCCCTTTTTTTTATAGCTTATGTCACTCGGGAATACTGTAGCTTTCCAACAATGAAAGAATTTTTCACATCGGTCCAGTCGTTTAGGAGCCTCTTCAATCCAAACAAACAAACAAACAAACCTTTCCTCTTTATAATATTAGTATAGATCATTCTGTCAATTTGTATCGGAGGAGGCGACTAGTCGCAATTGTAAATTAGTTTAAGGTAAGTATATAAATAAAACAATAATATCAAAATAAATATTTACCATTGATTATTTTTATAACGACGATACATAACTTAACTAATTATCACTTTTTACATATTTTCAATATCATCATTACACATTACAAACATGCTGGTTGCTAAAATCGGTCATTTTTCTAAGTCAGTGAAAACAGGCCGATTTTAAATGATTTTTCTGTCATATTAACCTCAAATGTTCGAATTATGCTAGATAATAATATTATAGTTAGAAAACAAACGATGTAAATACTAAATGAAGACTAGTCAAAACTTATTTCAGATCAGTGATATATTTTAATTGTTTTTAAGTCTACCTACTTAGCTTACGGTATTTTTTGATTGCGGCCTCACTAGATGGCGTTGACTTACTACTTGAAGGGAAAAGAGTATAATCAACGCCATATATGGAGAAAATACAATCAAATTATTGTTGCACATCCACCATAGTAAAAACATATTTAAAATTTGTTACATGATTTTAAACATTTGTTTTTAAATATAAATCTATCGTATACATTTTAATATTGGGTTGCATTTGGATTTTTTAAATTAGGTTGTATAACAACAATTACCGCTTTGCAAAAAAGTTAGTTCTGAGTTTCAATATGTAAAAAATAACTTAGATCACCTAGTCATAGGTGATCTCGGAGGTACATAGAGCATGTCATAATTATTCGACATTATAATTAACCTTTTTAAAACTGTGCTCCCATTTTTTCCAATCACTTATTTGCCAAGCTGTAACGTCGAACTTATTTTTCTGAGTTTAAAATAGTTTAAAAGTATACAATCAGAGGCACATGTATCAGACAATTTTTATAGCTAAGAAAAACACTTGGTCCCAAAAAGATTTATGTTGTTCATAAACAACATGTTCTTTATGAAATAACACTTACCTACTTAAATTGTACTTGTCACTATGTAACAGTTATTTACATTTTTAGCTGTCAGTTACTGTTTATTAAAACAGATGTCGCTATGTGTTTCGAGTTAAAAATAAAATGACATTTCTTTATTTACTAGAAGTTACAATGAGGGCCACCGCGTGTCAGAAATCCGCTAGATGCGCTAGTGTAGAATAAGGTTTAGCTGTCATGTTCCACCAATGAAAGGCAAGCTACTGGCCTGTGATTGGTGGAACATGACAGCTAGACCTTATTCTTCTACACTAGCGCATCTAGCGGATTTCTGCCACGCGGTAGCCCTCATTATGAAGCATTTGCTGATTATTAACTATCTCAGTTTTGCCTGTTTAGGTTTAATTTGATTGCCAGGCAAATGTTTAGAAAAACACACTTGACAACAAATATAAAGTATTGTCTAGAAATGCTGAAAAAATGTTGTAATTTTTAATATTCCAAGTAACAGCTCACTAGCGCCATCTTTTTAATTAGTTGTGTTTGCTAGTGTGTTCCACGTGAACCGTTCTTGAAAATCTAAGGCCCTTTTCTAAAACATATCCCGGTTGGGAGTTAGAAAACGTCAAAAGTGACCAGCAGTTTTGACAGTTGATGAAGAAACCCGCTTTAATATGCTTTAATAAGTAAAAAATCCACTAGAGTTCGCTACTCACGGATATCTGCATTTTACTTTCCACCATTGAAATAGTATTATATAGATCCGGCAATACGACACAAGTTAATGTGCACTATGCATTATGTACGATTTCTACGCCAAAAATGCCCCCTTATTGGTGGGATATGACAGACTTCTCAGTCGAGACTATCAGACAAGCGACCTCTGGTAGGATTTTTACTTAGCGATACCTGATAGCAAGGAACATGGTGTATTTATATTTATTCTGTGGAGACTATAATACCGGTTATATGAACATTGACTATTTTCACCAAAGTCGTAATACCACCGTTACTACAAGATGGTGGATAATAAATTCAAGCGTATATTTTTATTACTTCTCATAAGAGTAGCGTAAAGGGCAGCCTTAGAAGAGATTCAAGGTACCATCTGACCTAACCTAAAAACTTCTCTTAATAACATCATTGGCCAAACACTTATCAATCGGCTAAACTAGAACCATTTCGTATAGTCTATGTGTATTTTTAATCCGGGGGCTGTTCGTGGGAGCAATGTGGAACCGGGGTCGGGGAAGATTTGTATGCCCTGGGGAACAGGGAGGAGTAGGAGGGCGGGGGTTCGTATTCGGGAGGAGAGGGGGGTAACGACGACGAGAACAGCTGTTGAGAAGCAGCTGTCACCGTGACAGTTGGTGACAGGTCTATGCAGGACGCTGGGATGTTGATTGGAGTGTCAGAAGGCTTGGATCGCTTGCAGCAGCATTCTGTAAAAGAAAATTACGGCACGGTAAGTAAATTAAATATATGTACATGACATTTTATTAAAATATAATATTTGTAAAGCTGGAATTTAAAATGAACAGCGACTTGACGTGACAACTGTTTTCTCGCGCGTATCATGCGTAATTTTATTAAAATAATAAAATTCAACGGTTATTGAAGTATATCGTGTAGTACATGTAGGTAATTAATATTATCTCGCTGCTTCTCTGGAATAGTGTTACAACTCGAAATGTGTTACCATTCTGAATTGAAATTTATATGTGACGGTTCACAGTCTTAAATGGAGTAACAAATTATTTCGAGTTGTGACACTATTCCAGAGAAGCAGCGATCTACAAAATAATAATAAATTTTAAAGCAGAAAAAGACACGATGGCATCGTGCCATAATTTAAAATTTGCAAACTTTTTTTATTTGGCTAGCGCATCGGTTGACGTTAACAAAATTTTAAATCTCGTGGTGTATCACGCGGCAGCGTCTTATGACAGTTCTCAAACGGCGTAGCCGCCATATTTGAACAATTTTAAAATAAGAATGTGTGAGACGCCGATAATTGTTAGCGTTGGTCTTGTGTGTTGTTTCCTATTTTATTATTTCTCTGTAGATTCTTTAAATTTTATTATATTAACTAATGTGCCCTTTAATTAATAAGGGCCACCGCGTGTCAGAAATCCGCTAGTGTAGAATGAGGTCTAGCTGTCATGTTCTACCAATGAGAGGCAAGCTATTGGCCTGTAATTGGTGGAACATGACAGCTGGACCTCATTCTACACTAGCGCATCTAGTGGGTTTCTGTCACGCGGTGGCCCTCATTACTTAATTACTGTTAAATCACATTACCAAGTACAAACGTCACTGTCAGTTTTCATTTAACATAGCAATAGACAGCAGCAGAATGTGTTTCTATTCTTACAAAACCCTCGCCAACTCACGCAAAGGGAGTCGTGGACCGTGGTATAATGGTAATAAAGGTCATAATTACCCCAAGCCAGACAGAACATGAGCACAGTGGCGCAGACCAGCATGCCCACCACGAGGTAGCTCCAGGGCCCGTAAGGTTTAAGCGCCGCAGCGAACTCCATGAAAGCATTTGTCTTCTGCTCTCCCTCCGATATCTTCACTGAAAGTGTCAAATCACCTGGACATAATTAAAACTGTCTATGTGCCCAAGGATTTCGTATACAGCCAGTAACTTTTTATTTCGGAATGTTTTGTATAGACGTACAGGATTGAAATGGCAACACTGATAATAGTTTCCACTGTAAGCGTGTAAATTAGTTATAACATGGCAGAAAAATTACTACCTTAACATTGGAATGAAACAACTATAATTTAATTAGCTCGTGTATTTTTTTTATTTGTTGAAGTTTCGAAAACTTTACAGTTGTCATATTCGCAGCAGGTGTAAGCTGACTATAGTCTTACGCATAATACAATTTCATTCCAATGTGTTATAACAACGGAGGCAATAGAAATTATTAAATTAAAAAAAATAAGTAATTTGAATTGGGCCAGGTTACTTTATCAATCAAGTTTATATAATAACTAGCGGCTCGCCCCGGCTTCGGCTGGATCCCTTTTATTTATAGCCTATGTCATTCGGGAATAGTGTAGCTTTCCAACAGAGAAAGAATTTTCAAATCGTTCCAGTCATTTGGGAGCATATTCAATCCAAACAAACTATTCCTCTTTATTATATTAGTATAAACAACTTACTTATAACCGAAGGTTTCGTCATCCCGTCATTCTGATCTAGACCCAGCAGTTCCTGGTTCCTCGCCGCGAATCGCCGCAGCAGTTCCAGGAGGGGGGGTTCTCCTCTATTCTTACAGTAGCTGAGGTCCTCGTCCTCGCCCCCAGGGCAGTGGCGGACTCCATCGCAGACCAGGTACGAGGATATACAGAGGCTGGTCAACCCGCACGTGAACTGGGACTCGTTGTTGCACACCGCACCTGGACACAAGTGGTCACGTGAGAGCAAATGCGGAGGTTGCTACTGCGCCATAGGTTTTAAATACTGCCACTCGCACACGGCTCGTGACAGCCAATGCGAGTGTGGGCATGTGCGGCCAGATTTTGTCGCTAGAACTAGCGACTTTTGCTTAAGGCTTAGCGACCAAAAAAAAGTTTTGACGACAAAAATAGTTTAGCGACTTATATGGCGACTTTTGGAGTACTAATTAAAACAGTTCTAGAGCCAATAATAGATACAATTTTTATCAAATCGACACAGAATTATGCAATGCCAAGAGATACATCATATGGAAAACGACAAACGCGATAGCGCACCAAATTCTAACTTTATTTAATTGAAGTTCTATTTGTATATCAATGGGGGAGGGAGGGGGGGGGGGGGTCCCCCGAACTTTTTATGGTTATGTTTTAGTTTTAGCGACTTTCTGGCGACTTTTGACTTAGGGTTTAGAGACTCGAATTTCTAGGAGTTGGCAACACTGCTAGTGCGCCATAGGTTTTAAATACCGCCACTGGCACACGGCTCGTGCCGGCCAATGCGAGTGTGGGCATGTGCGGCGGGGTTTAGTCTTTCGCCTTCGCGGTTATTATATACTCGTACATTGGAATGAAACAACTTTAAAGGATTTAACTCGCGTATTTTATTTTATTGGCTGACGTTTCGGAGCATTTACAGATTTCATAATCGTAGCACGACTGAGCTGACAATAGTCTTATGCTGAAGTGATTAATATTAATTACATATTAAAGTTGTTTCATTCCAATGGTTAAATCTACATTACACGAGTAGCGGGGACGGTCTTAAGTGTTGTAAGAATTCAAGAGAGTTGATAACATGTATTTTATTTTCAATCATTAATAACATAGGAATATTTATGAACATCATAGAATATTCATCATGACAATTGCCAATAAACGATCGATCTTCATACAACAAATGGTGGGAGTCTATTCTCTAATTGCTGAGCTATAATTTCTAGTATTATATTACATCATTAATATTATCATAACAAGTAATTGCCGCTCTCTCGTCTTTACTGCATTTGACTACAACCCCAAATATTACGAAAATAGCAAACCAAATCGTCATTGTCTGCAAATGACATTGCCAGAAGCTAATTAGGAGAATAAAAGAGTCATAGTCCTCAAAAGTATTTTTTTTTTCGAATAGAATATACGAAACCAAAGCGAGAGTAAAACCGAACGATAGGCGAGCTTCCAGATGAGAAGCTGGGAAACCAGTAATTTGTTTTAGGGTTTTTAGCCCTGACCGACCCTATGGCCCTCCGGGGGACGTCGCGCCTCGGCTCGGGCCGCTAGATTAAGTTTCAGGGAGAGAGAAGGTTTCTGCGGATAGGTCCGACTCGTGCCTTGTGTGGGAAAGATCGTGCATTCCGTATAGGCACAATGGTATGAATGTATGGGGTGCCGACTGACGCAGTACATGCGCGACCCTCACTGCACGCGCCTAGCAGCCTAGGGTTGCCAACTTTTATTAGAAGAAATAAAGTATATCTGGTGTCAAAGGAGGTAAATAAGGAGTACAGACTTATAAAAAAAGAGTATTTTTTATTTTATTTTTTTAAAAACACATTTTTTTGTACTTCCTGCAGTTTCTAATAGTTTTTCCTGTTTTTTAAAGCAATTATATGAATCTAAGCATCCTAAATTTAAGTTTAAATAAACCAAGAACTGTTCTGATAATGGATTTTCATAATATTGCATGACTGGCATTAGTATTATAGTAAAAATTGATCAAAAAAGAGTATTTTAGCATACTCTATTAGTGTTCTAGATTATAGAGTACACCTACATGATATAGAGTACAATACTCTATTTTAGAGTACGGTTGGCAACCATATAGCAGCCCCGCCGGCGGGGTTGCTAACACTCGAGTTTGCGAGGTGAACTCACCACTGTTAACAGCCGTGACCACAAGCCTCAGCTTCTCGGTGTGTTGGTACGGGGTGGAAGGGGGGTTCCACACGACCCTCACTTTAGGCGGGAGTAGTTTAGTGCCCGTGCGAGCGGCCACGGCGGCGGCGTTGCCTCCACAGAGAGACATCCGCCATATTGGTTTCGCGGCGTCGCCTATATACTGAAAAAAGAAAAAATAACTATTAAGACTAAAAAACTTATTAATTAATAAATGTTATTATACAATAAATGAATATCTGGAAGATACACATAATATGTACTAATAAAACTTAATAAAAAGCACGAACACACACACACACACACACACACACACACACACACACACACACACACACACACACACACACACAGACACATGCATACACGCATACACAATTTAATACATACACCAAGCACACCACAACTTCTTAATAATAATAGTATATAAATATTAATGTAATTATGAAAATATTATTATAAAAAAAGTAGGCGAGCCTTTTGTCTTCTGTATGTTGTGCCCATCAGGGTCTATAATGATTCTAATTGTTACTGTCCACCTATAACATGTTATGTAACATGTTACTTATAGAATGCAATAAATGAAATTGAAATTGAAATTGAAAGATTTAACTCGTAATTCTGAGGGTTTGAGAAGTACAGTTCTCTTTCGTAACAGATTGAGTAGATTTAAATTTGCTTGAATAGTGACATAACTATTTATTTAACTAACTAAGTATTTGTGTCATAACAGCATAAACTTAAAAAAAGCAGCACATATTCTTTATACAATAAGTTTAGTTGCAACGAATAAATGCATCTTATTTTAAAGGTATGTATGCAGTATCTTTGGTAGTAGGTACTGTATAATATAAATGTGTCAAGGCTTTGCAAACGTCTCGTTTATATAAGGTATAAAGCTGAGTCAGCCTATTCTTTACTTAATTAATGGTAATATAATTACACTTGCAATAAGCTATGCTGGTCTATATTTCCATTCAGATTCAAGCAACTATGACAGTAGTTATGACTAATAATATACCATATTAAATCTATACTAATATTATAAAGCTGAAGAGTTTGTTTGTTTGTTTGTTTGAACGCGCTAATCTCAGAAACTAATGGTTCGAATTCAAAAATTCTTTTTTTGTTAAATAGACCATTTATCGAGGAAGGCTTTAGGCTATATAACATCACGCTGCGACCAATAGGAGCGAAGAAACAGTGGAAAATGTGTAAAAAACGGGGAAAATATGAAGCCTTATGAAGAAGTGACAGTTAGAAACAATCGGACGGGCAGGACGACGTCTGCCGGGGCCGCTAGTAGTATAATAATAAGAGCAGACATCCACATTTTTTACATCCCTACTAATATCATAAATGCGAAAGTAACTCTGTCTATTTGACTTTTAAGCTTTCACGCTAAAACTACTGGACCGATTTAAATGAAATTTGGTACAAAAGAAAGTCTGGAGCCTGAGAAAGGACATAGGCTACTTCTAACCGACTGCAAAAAAGAGGAGTTACACGTGGACGAAGCCGCGGGCGGAAGCTAGTAAAATATAAATTAACAATGTGAATTTTCAAAAATCTTTCCGTATCGCTCCCCTACGTTATAATTTCAAGTTTCCAACCTAAGGAGTTTACGCCCTGCGTTGATACAGTCATTAAATCAGCTTCTCCTTTTATAGCTATATAAAACACTAGCTTCTGCCCGCGACTTCGTCCGCGTGGAATTCCTCCTTTTTTGCAGTCGGTTAAAAAGTGGCCTATGTCTTGTCTCAGGCTCCAGACTTTCTCTGTACCAAATTTCATTTAAATCGGTTCAGTAGTTTAAGCGTGAAAGCGTAACAGACAGACAGACAGACAGAGTTACTTCCGCATTTATAATATTAGTATAGATGAGTAAATATCAATTGAAACAGTTTATTTTTTTTATTGTAGGTACGTTACGTTATGTGCAACGGCATTCATAAAGCCAGGACAACCAATGTTAAAAAACCAATTACTTACAAGGAGCAGTTTGCAAGCGTCTGTGGCGTTCGTGACGGGTGGTGATTGGTCGGTGGCGGTGTCTTGCGCGTGCGCGACGCTGCGAGCACTCCACTTGCGCGGCCCGCCCCCCTGCGCCGGCGCCGCGTCCGACCCGCGCTCCCACTCCGATAACGATTCCTAGAATAAAGATAATATACAAATTAATGACAAATAATACATAATGCAAAATTTCGCATCACGCAGCGCGATAAACAAAATTTAGGTATGAATTATCACATTAGCAGAGCTGGCTTGTTTGATAAAAAATTGTGCGTCCGCCATACATCAATTATCTAAGCGCTTCTTAGTTTTAAGGGGCTTATTTTTTAAGTTTTGTTAATCTATTTTAGATTTTAAATATTTAAACATCTTAAAGATGAGCTAGTGTCAATAATGCAAACGAAATCTGTCAGACTAGTACCAGACTAGACTTTACTAAACGACAAGCTAGCCCTAATTCGTATCTCATACAATATTCCACACGACGCCAAACATACGCGACATCATTCATTCATGATTTGTGAATATTTATAACAAAACTCCGATACGTTTTCTGCATGTACAATATAAATCGTATCTTTTGTGTATGTCTTATGTATGACAAGGACGGATTATTATTAGTAAATTAAAAGACAAAGGTTCGAATACTGGAGCCTCTTCAATTAAATTAAAACATTATGTGACGGTAACAAAAAATGTTTAAGTACCTATTCACGTACGTAACTTTTTAACCGGTTGAACTGTTTCAACGGATTTAGGTATTGACTTCACACGACTAAAACGTTTATAGTTAAAAAGTGTTATGAATTAACATAACGAAAAGGTATACAGGTATTGTCTATGTTCTATTATTTCAGAGGCTTGAAAGTCTTCTCTCAGGAGTCTCGCCACCCGTCCGGTTTTGCAGTGAAGGCCCATTAGCTGCCCAACTGCGCTTCAGTATTCAGTACAAAAAAAAACTATTATTTTGTCTATGGCCACAACTAGCCATCGCTTTCTTTCATTTTACCTGTGGCGCTTGTAATAAACGAACTTATTAAAATAATCTGGTGGTTTAATTGCTACAAAAAGACGTCAAGATCGTATAGTCAAGTGAGGATTGTTGCATAAAAACGTGTACCTAATTTGCCCAAATAAATCTCAAGACAATCAGAGCACTGGGAATGCGACAAGATGACCAAGAACCAGGGTCTGCGTCACAACTTAAGGGTTGACATCCTATGGATTTGTCCTAATTTAAAGTCAAACCTGACCTTCATTTCGGCGTCCTTTTTTTTGCTTTCAAAAAATATCAACCCTGGTCTATGGTTTTCAAGCGGCTTGTCAAAATCGTCAAGTTTTAGAGATGGCCGTAAAGTCAGCAATATCCAGTCCATACGCCACCGCGTACCGTATTGTTGGGTCACGGTATAGTATCAAATGTTTGTTCTGTCGTGACGCAACCATTGTTAGCGATCGTGAGTCGATTTCATAACTCTTTTGTTTCTCATAATCGTAATGAATTGGAGCATTGTTCATATTTCAGGTCTATTTCATCATATGAATCCTTCTTAACCAAGGGCAATTTGGAGAGAGCACGGCTATTACCACATCTCCATCATATAGTTTTAAGTCCTAGTATCTAGGTACTTCATCATCATTGTCATAGCTCTAAGTCTTAGTTTATTCTCAAGAAAGGTTATTTTGGAAACGTGGTATGTTATCATCTATAAGATAATAAGAGCCGTTAATGGCTTTAATTGTTTTTTATTTATTTTTATTTTAAGTGAAAGATGTCTTTCACAAGTAGTTTTATACTTTTTGACAAGGGCCGTGTGAAAATTTCTCAATTGTCGCCAGAAATTACAAAAAACAACGGTTGCTATTCAATACGTTCCCGAAACGTCATAAAATCAATTAAGCAGATATATACGAGGTGATCAAACTTCATTACAGTTGGTTTATTTCAATTCCTTTATTAGATACGAGCTATATCACTCATCTAAATATTTATTATTATGTAAAAACCTCACAAACAATTGCATTTTGAGAAGTGTGAATGCTCAGAAGTCAAGGAGGACATTTTGTGTATTACACGTCATCCCGGTAAGCGGCCATTTTGTATTGGCACCGTAATGGCGGCCATTTTACGGTAATGACTCAATTTCTTGGAGCATTACCGTAATACAATTGCGGATATGTTTAACGAAGTAGCTAAATATTTTACGTATAAGCACTGTAAATTAAAACGAACGTAAATTATGTGAATTATATGCCTTCTTTAAGAGATGCTTCCAATATTGCCAAGTGGCCATGGTTGAATGGATCTTGGAGCGCTTTCGGAGTTGTCTTTCTATATAGATAGAATAACATATAGATGTATAACGATTGCAAATATTATGAATCAATATAAACAGCATTTTGTAACTGTACATACCGAAATATAATTTCACTTAAGTCTTTTACATAGTGGTTCTCTGAGATAGGCTTAGAACGATCAAGATAAAAATAGTTAATTATAAATTCGATAACTTTGGAATGAAACTATTAACGGATTTAACTCGCGTATTTTTATTTTATTTTATTTGCTGACGTTTCGGATTCTTTAGTTTCCATAATCAGAAATTACTTATTATAAATTCGATAACTGTTCATAAACTAGGTAAGTATATATGAGAACTCGCGCTTCACCGTCTGTGTAAGTCTGTCAGTGTGTCAGAGTCAATTACTGTAAATAGCGTGAAACTTAAAAAAAAAACACGTGTTTCTATTGTCTTGTGCAAAACAGAGAGTTGACATCATTGTAGGACTGCGGAACACGAAATGACGTAAAATACTCTTAATTATAAATAGGTACCTGTTTATAAGTAACTAGTGGTCCCGGCAGACTTCGTCCCGCCCGGCAATGTCGATTTGACAGTTGTCATTGTTGCGTTTTGTTATACTATTTTTAACAAATCAGCTTAATATTTTTTCTTTTTTTTTCACTGGAACGTGACAAAAAGTGTCCTATGTCCTTCTCCTGGCTCTGAGCTACATCCCCAGCAATTTTCAGCCAAATCGGTTCAGCCGTTCTCGACTTATAAACGGTGTAACTAACACGACTTTCTTTTATATATATATCATCATCATCATCATCATCATCAGCCCGTCGCAGTCCACTGCTGGACATAGGCCTCTCCAATTGCATGCCACTTTGCTCTATCTTCGGCTGCTCGCATCCAGCTCCTGCCAGCCATCCTACGCAAATCGTCACTCCACCTTGCCTGAGGACGTCCTACACTACGCTTGCCGAGACGCGGTCTCCACTCTAGAACACGTTTACTCCAACGGTTATCGGTTCTTCGGCTAATATGGCCAGCCCACTGCCACTTTAGCTTGCTAATCCGGTGGGCTATGTCGATGACTCTGGTTCTCTGCCGAATCACCTCATTTTTGATTCGATCTCGCAGAGAAACGCCGAGCATAGCCCTTTCCATAGCCCGCTGAGCGACTTTAAATTTGTGAACCAGCCGTACCGTCAGTGTCCACGTTTCGGCTCCGTATGTCATGACGGGTAGGACGCACTGATTGTAGACTTTCGTCTTCAGGCACTGTGGGAGTGACGATATGAAGACTTGACGTAGCTTCCCAAACGCTGCCCAACCTAACTGAATTCTTCTATCCACCTCATCCTCGAAGTTGTTTCTACTAACTGTAATGTCTGTCAAGGTAGACATATTTTTGAACAACTTCGAGAACGGCGCCGTGTACCGCAATTGGTTCCGGTAGTACATGTTCATTGAACATGACCTTGGTTTTGTCCAAGTTCATCCGTAGGCCAATGCGTACAGAAGAGTCAGCCAGATCATTCAGCATCTGTTGTAGGTCCTGCAGCGTTTCTGCCACGATGACGATATCGTCAGCAAATCGCAAGTGAGAGATGTACTCGCCATTTACTTTGATGCCACGTCCTTGCCAGTTCAGCGTTTTGAACATATCCTCCATTGCATTTGTGAACAATTTCGGGGAGATAACGTCCCCTTGTCTCACACCGCGATGCAATGGTATAGGCATTGTTTGCTGATTCTGGACTTGGACGGACATGGTAGCGGCTTCGTATAAACATCTCATCACTTGGATGTATCGCCAATCGACTTGGCATCGCTGCAGGGACTCCAGAACAGACCAGATCTCGATCGAGTCAAAGGCCTTCTCATAGTCCACAAATGCTAAACACAGGGGCTGATTATACTCTTCGGTCTTCTGTATAATCTGCCGCACTGTGTGGATGTGGTCTATGGTGCCGTATCCGCTTCGAAACCCAGCCTGCTCCGGTGGTTGGAATTCGTCAAATCTTCGCGCAAGACGGTTCGTGATTACTCTTGAGAACAGCTTATAGACGTGACTTAGAAGGGAAATGGGTCGATAGTTCTTCAGCAGGGTTTTATCTCCCTTTTTGAAGAACAAGACGACCACACCTCTACTCCACATCTCTGGAGTTCTCCCTTCAAACAAGACGGCGTTAAAGAGTTTTTGGAGCTCCCTAAGTATAGGTTTACCTCCTGCTTTTAATAACTCTGTTGTAACGCCATCTTCTCCAGGGGCTTTTCCGTTTTTGAGCTGTCCAAGAGCGATCTCGATTTCGCCAATACTGACTTCTGGCAGGTCTTCGCTGTAGTGGCGTGTTAAAGTGGCTCTAGAATCCTCATTTCCGGGATCAGGTCGAGATGCATGCGAAGCGTACAACCGGCCATAGAAGTTTTCCACTTCGGTTAGGACTGCCGGCTTCGAAGCAACGACTTCTCCAATTTCTGTGGTCAACTTCGTCAGGTGGCTTCTCCAAGAGATTGTACAAACACTTTTGCTCCCCGGTTTTGCTCGATCGCTCTTTCGATCGAAAGAGTATTGAAGGACCGAAGATCGTGTCGTACGCGTTTACTAATCTCTCGGTTTAGAATCCGTTTCTCTGACGAAGTGACGGGTGGGTTTTCACGTCGTTTCTTCATTAGCCCTAAAGTCTCTTCCGAAAGCTTCGACTTCCTGCCACTACGTTGCATTTTACAGAATCTCGTACCTTCTTCCCTGAGAATCCGAACCACATTTTCAAGGTTCTGGTCAACGTCAGTTGTGGTTTCCACGGCAGCGAATCGGTTCTCCAGATTGGACTGGAACGTTTCAGATCCCATCATAGTTTGGAGCAAAGTTGGTCGGAGCCTGGCCTTCATCACGCGAACACGTTCAGCCCTGAAGTCAATATTCAGAGAGCCTCGGACGAGTCGGTGATCGCTTCCGGTATTGAACCTATTGATCACAGAGACGTCTCTGAATATATGCTTTTGTCCGTCATGATGAAGTCGATCTCGTTTTTGTCACAGTGCCCGGTCTTTGCCACGTCCACTTCCTTTGGGGCTTTTTCTTGAAAAAGGAATTCATCAAGAAGAGCCCCTCGCGTTCCAGGAAGTTGACGAGCATTTGCCCCTATGATTTCTGCTCCCATATCCATGGGATCCTACTACCGATTCGTTACAATTTTGTACTCCCACTTTAGCGTTAAAGTCCCCCATGACAACGTTGTAATGGGTCTTAGTAGTGAAGTGAAGGGCCCTCGATATGTCATCGAACATAACCTCCACCTCATCATCCGAGTGTGTCGAGGTCGGTGCGTACACTTGCACCACCTTGAGGCTGTACCTCTCGGTGAGCTTGATGATGAGGTACGCTACCCTATTCGACACACTGGACACTTCGACAACATTGTCAGCCAGGGACTTATTGACCAGAAACCCAACGCCACCTTGAGATTGTTGGTCTCCCTCTCGGAAGTACATTAGGTGGCCTGATTCGAGAGATATCGAGTCCTACCACTCTCTTCGGACTTCACATAACCCTAATACGTGCCACCTAATCTTCTCAAGTTCCACCTCCAGTTGCGCCAGATGCGAGTCGAGCCGTAGCGTGCGTCCGTTGTACGTCGCCAGGGTCAGTTTGGTGTGATGGCCTCCCGTAGCCCGGAGATTCTTCGCACCCCCCGTCCCACCGTTACCATGGTCGCCACCGTGACCAGGAATAGCGGGACCGCCGGGAACTAGGGGCCGTGGTCTTTGGTGTGGCTTCATGGAGGTAACAGCGCATAATCGCCACGCTGGGCCGGCGGGTTGGCGAGCGCGGGGCGTAGCTTCTTGCTTCGATGACGCTGCTGCCCGTCATCGAGCGGAATTTAGCTACGCCTATGTAGGGTGGATATACCGCCATCAGTCGGTCGCCAGAGCCTCGTTCGTTGGACAGCAGGGTGCACCGCGTGCAGGTGAGGTTGGCTTGGGGCGAGCGATGATGATGGTTTCGCCCCCTCTCACCCCCTCGCCCCCTCTCACCCCATATAATATATATAGATTTCTCTGGTCTCGGCTGAAAACATGTTCAAAATAACGTCTAAAGTTTTGCAAAAAAAATCATGCAGGTATTAAATAGTAAATTGACTTACCTACATATTTTTACCAAAAACTATGTTATTAAAATATTTTTTCTTGACATAAAATAAAAATTTCATGTGTCTCGTGTTTTATTCCAATAATAACCTGTTAACATTTGCGCAATAAAGTATAAATAAATAACTAATTCCAAATAACATATTGTAACAATTACATTAAAATAAATTACAGTTGATTAGGCCACTGGCCCATTGCAACCCATTACCTAAGATAATGTCCCACATCCGTACCACTTCCTAACTGACACTAATTGTCACGACACCGGTGTCGCGTGACACTTGCGAGACTAGCGTGACCTCGATGACCCTTCACTGGAACTACTAGGCCTTTCCGACCTTATAACTAACATATATAACCTGGTTTTAATACTAGTTTATAATGAACTAGCGGTGCGCCCCGGCTTCGCACGGATCCCTATTTTTTTCAAAATATTCTATAGCCTATGTTAGGTAGCCTAGTCAGGGTGAACGTAGCTTCCCAACAGTGAAAGAATTATTAAAATCGGTCCAGTAGTTTTTGAGCCTATTCCTACGCCATAAACGTTCGCGGATGTCAAATCCCATACATTTCGGTCGTTTCATTTAACGTTAACGTTGAACGTTGGGATCTTGTCTAGGCCCCCTTATTAGTATTTTGACAGATAGATAATTCATTACGTCAATGCACCCGATCAACAACACAACACACCTACGACATTTCGTTCCGAAAAAAAAGTTTAAAGTGAGTAGGTACGCGTTTGAACATTCGTGTTTTCGTGTTGACTTCATGTAAATATTTTGATGAACAATACATAAATACCATTAACATTATTTGCATTTTATTAAAATGAACTTACCCAGTTGCATAAAAAAAACTTTTCCATTACCAATATATTCGTAATATAATCAATTCTAAGTTACAATACATGCATTGACCCGAATAATTTTCACTGTTTTTTTCGTACGTAAATCGAAATTTCATATACAAGACCGAATGTGTTTTACAATAAATTTGCCAACAAAGCTAATAAATGGAATAATTTTGAATATGACAGGTGTTTTTCATGTTTTTCAACATGGCGACGCTGATCTATGTTGTCTATGAATGATTTATTAGCACGCAATTATACCAACCTAACACCAAATGCAAAACAGCATTTACAAATTCTGAGTTTTCACAGGTTAGATAAAGTGTCAAATTACCCAGACACCATGCGTTATGCTGGGTACACACAGCAGAAACCGCTAACAGTAGGTAGAAACGTGTTATCTGGACAGTTCAATTTAATAAGAAATCCCTACTAATATCCCTACTATCCCTACTAATATTATAAATGCGATAGTAACTCTGTCTGTCTGTCTGTCTGTTACGCTTTCACGCTAAAACTACTGGACCGATTTAAATGAAATTTGGTACATAGAAAATCTGGAGCCTGAGAAAGGACATAGGCTACTTTTTAACCGACTGCAAAAAAGGAGGAGTTCCATGCGGACGAAGACGCGGGCAGAAGCTAGTTTAAAATAACGCTAAAGGGATTAAATAAGGGATGCAAGCTTGAAGGGATTTTTTTTAAATAGCAACGATTTTCATAAAATTTTAGATTCATGCTCATAAAAACATTGTTGCACTTAATTTCTCATTGGTTTTGGTGCAAAATAATAGTAGGTACCTATTTCTATAGGTAGGTACTATACAATTTTTTCTAAGTAGACTATTTATCTACTAATTAGAGAAGCCTACTAATCTAAGGTTACGTCTGTTTCTCAAACGTTAAAGGTAACTAAACAGTACCTTTTGTATTACATATTACATAGTACATAAAGGCTAAATGAGTTACGTCATAAGTATAGAATTATACCCGTGTCCTAGCCTAGGTCCAAGGCAAAACCCATTGACCATAGATACAAAACCTTGGCACGTCAGGCGTTTAAAAAAACATGTCCAGAGTATTACAATAAGTTTGAATGAATGAGGTAATGTAGGAAGTGAACGCAAACTAGTCACTTTTACAAAATATCTATGGTCGTTTAAGTTTTTTGTAGGTTCAGGCTGAATATTGAAACATTGTTGGTCTGCTGCAAAAGGCGACGTTTACTACCATTTACAAATACGGTAGCCGGCATTATATCCCTACTAATATTATAAATGCGAAAGTAACTCTGTCTATCTGTCTGTTACGCTTTCACGCTAGAACTACTGAACCGATTTAAATGAAATTTAGTACAAAGATAGTCTGGAGCCTGAGAAATAGGCTACTTTTTAACCGACTGCAAAAAAGGAGGAGTTCCACGCGGACGAAGTCGCGGGCAGAAGCTAGTCTCATCATAATGAAAATGGAGACATCTGATTATTTACGACATGGCTGAAAATGATTTAAATGTATTAAGTAGGTAATTAAAACACTATTTTTAAATAGAGTAACATTGTCAAAATGACTTTGGCATAAACCATATTGGCGTTGTTTGAGACTAGAATAGACAAAAGAATGGATGAACTACATTTTGAAAAATTATGTTTCAGACAAGTAAAAAAGCACTAGTAAGTATTATTATAAAATTGAAATGTCTTTTCCGTATGACGCCAGTTTACCGCTACCGTTGTTTATAAAAACTAACATTGTATACAATTGGATCAAGGCATCGAACGAAGTATCGAGTCGCGAGTAACTCATAATCATATGCCATTAAGTTATAAATTAACCTCAGGTATTGAAGGAAAAAACAGGAAAAATGTAGCTAGGAAAAAAGCCTGTATTAAACGGCGCGAATTGATCACGTACGCCAGAAGGTTGGCTTTTTTACAGTAAATACAAGTTTTACAACCCAAGTACCAATTGGAAGTGTTTTGTTTTTGAGTATTAATTCCACTATCTATACTAATATTATAAAGCTGAAGAGTTTGTTTGTTTGAACGCGCTAATCTCAGGAACTACTGGTTCGAATTCAAAAATTCTTTTTTTGTTGGATAGACAATTTATCGAGGAACGCTTTAGGCTATATTTTAACATCACGCTGCGACCAATAGGAGCGAAGAAACAGTGGAAAATGTGTAAAAAACGGGGAAAATATAAAGCCCTATGAAGAAGTGACAGAAGACTATGACAGATCTTTGACGAAACAATCGGACGGGCAGGACGACGTCTGCCGGGGTCGCTAGTTCCATTATAATTTCTGATGCCTTCGCGGTTATTACACATTGGAATGAAACAACTGAGCTGACAATAGTCTAACGCTAAAGTGAGTGTTGTCAGCTCAGTCGTGCTACGATTATGGAAACTGTAAAGAATCCGAAACGTCAGCTAATCTTTATATATAAAAATGAATCGCAAAATGTGTTGGTAAGCGCATAACTCGACAACGCCTGGACCAATTTGGCCAATTTTTTTTTTAAATGTTCGTTGAAGTCCAAGGATGGTTCTTATGGCGAGAAAAAATCGAATAATTGCCGGGAAAACCCTAAAAACAGCCCTTTTCTTTTCACATACAAACGTTGTCTAACTAAAGTTACCTAATTTGAATTTCGAACGGGCAGGATGACGTCTGCCGGGAGTGGCCGGGACCGCTAGTTTTACATAATATTTATTTTAATAGTCTTTCTTAGTTTCAATATCGGGTAGAATGAGGTCCAGCTGTCATGTTTCAACAACCACAGACAAGCGAGTTGGAACGTGACAGCTGCGAGGCTATAATGAATTGTCGAGTCGACATCTCGTCATGTCTATATCGTCTTATTGTCGCGATGATCTGTCAAAAATCAACGTTGTCGACAACGAGAAATCTTGTCATGTCGATGTCGTCTCTTATTTCTACATGTCGATAACAAAATAATATCGTAACGACGAACCTTTTGCTTGTCGACAACATGTTGTCGACAGTTTATAATAGGCTCGCTGGACATTCTACACGACGCCTTATATTCGATTTATGATTTTCGGCGGCCATTTAGGTTTGAATCAAATCGTAATGTATGAAAATCTATATGGAAACTTGATCAACAAGTAGCCTGTGCTTAGAACTGGTTCGCTTTTCTCTCCCGGCAATAAAACTACAGGCTGCTAAAAATAGCATGCCCATGTCTGAGGTTGCGTGTTGCGATAGAAATAGCCATATGTGCGTACTAGTTTTTGCGGTAAGATTACTTAGCATTCCAAAGTTGAGAAAATTTATACTAAGTTAATAATTTCTGATGCCTTCGCGGTTATTACACATTGGAATGAAACAACTATTAACGGATTTAACTCGCGTATTTTTATTTTATTTTATTAGCTGACGTTTCGGATTCTTTACAGTTTCCATAATCGTAGCACGACTGAGCTGACAATAGTCTAACGCTGCTAGCTAATAAAATAAAATAAAAATACGCGAGTTAAATCCGTTAATAGTTGTTTCATTCCAATGTTTATACTAAGTTCAAAATTTAATCTATACTAATATTATAAAGCTGAAGAGTTTGTTTGTTTGTTTGTTTGTTTGTTTGAACGCGCTAATCTCAGGAACTACTGGTTCGAATTCAAAAATGTTGTTGGATAGACCATTTATCGAGGAAGGCTTTAGGCTATATAACATCACGCTGCGACCAATAGGATCGGAGAAACAGTGGAAAATGTGTAAAAAACGGGGAAAATATGAAGCCTTATGAAGAAGTGACAGTTAGAAGACTTTGACAGATCTTTGACGAAACAATCGGACGGGCAGGACGACGTCTGCCGGGGCCGCTAGTCCTTACTAATATTATAAATGCGAAAGTAACTCTGTCTGTCTGTCTGTTACGCTTTCACGCTAAAACTACTGTACCGATTTAAATGAAATTTGGTACAAAGAAAGTCTGGAGCCTGAGAAAGGACATAGGCTACTTTTTAACCGACTGCAAAAAAGGAGGAGTTCCACGCGGACGAAGTCGCGGGCAAAAGCTAGTAGATTATAAAGCTGAAGAGTTTGTTTGTTTGTTTGAATGCGCTAATCTCAGGAACTACTGATTAGAATTCAAAAATTCTTTTTTTGTTGGATAGACCATTTATCGAGGAAGGCTTTAGGCTATATAACATCACGCTGCGACCAATAGGAGCGAAGAAACAGTGGAAAATGTGTAAAAAAAACGGGGAAATTATGAAGCCTTATGAAGAAGTGACAGTTATAAGACTTTGACAGATCTTTGACGAAACAATCGGACGGGCAGGACGACGTCTGCCGGGGCCGCTAGTGTATAATAAATTCGTTTATACTCCTCCGATATGGCTCGACCGGTTTTCAATTGCAGCTGTATTTGGTAGATGAGTAAATGAAAATAGGACGCGAATATTTCATTTCGCGTGTTTGGGGTCCACAAAACGGTAGTTGGATCAGCTAGTGCAAGGGCGTGCATTCCATCAGGTATAGTGTCACTACTGTATGGAGTGCCTACCCTGGCGCCATACATTCCCTCCCCACACTGCACGCGCCTGGGCTAGTATACACAAGCTCAGGCGCGTGCAATTTTGACAATCAGTGTAAATTTATTCTATACTAGCTTCAGCCCGCGACTTCGTCCGCGTGGAACTCCTCCTTTTTTGCAGTCGGTTAAAAAGTAGCCTATGTTCTTTCTCAGGCTTCAGACTTTCTTTGTACCAAATTTCGTTGAAATCTGACCAGTAGTTTTAGCGTGAAAACGTAACACACAGACAGAGTTACTTTCGTATTTATAATATTAGTATGGATGAATAAATCTTATATGAGTTGATTGTTCATATGATATGAACTTCATGAACTGTATGATCTTGTAAAAACAAAAATAAACAAAACAATAATCAGCTCAGTTGTGCTACGATTTCGGAATCTGTAAACGCTCCGAAACGTCAGCCAATAAAAAAAAATACGCGAGTCAAATCCGTTAAAGTTGTTTCATTCCAATGTTACATCTGTTCTGTGGTAATATATGCAGCATTATATTAGTACCTGCTGATAGTTACGTGGGCCAAATCAATTTGCCTATAATACGAAAGGCAGCCATGTTTACAATAAGAGGGCATAGTAAAAAACATCTACGTAGAATCTGCGTTATGTCAGCGACCGCCAAGGTAAACCGTGGGCGCGGTTCAAATGACAACCGACCAACTAATAGTGTCGTATTTATTCTACACTAGCGGCCCGTCCCGGTTTCGCACGGGGGGACTTAAGATTTTTTTCATAGTTTTACGATTGTTATGGGTAAACTATAAAAGATAGACATATGCTCTCGCGGACTTTTTTAAAGATAATGTTAAGATGAACAATTCACCCATAAAGCATTTTTGTATAACTTTAACTATATGCTCAGCGCACGCCACGGAAGGCCTCAGAAACGATACTTTTCCCCCGTTTTTGAAACATTTTCGGTTACTGCTCAGCAACTATAAGACCTAGCGTGATATTATAATTAAGTATAGCCTATGTTACTCGGGGATAATGTAGCTTTCCAAAGGTGAAAGAATTTTTGAAATCGGTCCAGTAGTTTCGGAGCCTATTCATTACAAACATACAAAAATACAAAAATACAAATATTTCCTCTTTATAATATTATAAGTATAGATTAGTATAGACTAGCTTCTGCTCGCGACTTCGTCCGCGTGGAACTCCTTTTTTGCAGTCGGTTAAAAAGTAGCCTATGTTCTCAGGCTCCAGACTTTCTTTGTACCAAATTTCATTTCAATCGACTGTCTATACCATTTGGCAGAACCTTGATGGTACCAATACAGTACCACTGATGGTACTATCAGTTTGGAGGAATAAATCTTTATATATATGTATATAATCTTCTGTACGTGTGTTAGTCATTGAACTCCTCCTATACGGCTGGACCGATTTTGGTGAAATTTTTTGTGTATTCCAGGGGTTTGAGGATGGTTTACATTCACAATGCTGAACCGATTTTGATGTTTTTTTTTTAGGACAGGACAACGTCTCCGGTCCGCTAGTTAATTATAAAATCAAATCAAAATAAAAAATATATTTATTCAATTTAGAATTTTACAAGCTCTTATGGAGGTCAGAAGATACCGTTTCCGAAAAACCTCACTTGAGAAGAACGGCAAGAAACTCAATGAGGTACCATTTTTTCAAAACAAGCTTTATAATTACTTACAAAGTAAACAAATTTATCCTTTACAGTATAATATTAATTAACTGTTTAAAACTTGGAGTGTCTGGGATCGCAGTCCACTGCTGGACATAGGCCTCTCCAATTGCACGCCACTGTGCACGATCTTCGGCTGCTTGCATCCAGCTCATGCCAGCCATCTTACGCGAATCGTCACTCCATCTTGCCTGAGGACGTCCTACACTACGCTTGCCGAGACGCGGTCTCCACTCCAGAACACGTTAGCCCCAACGGTTATCGGTTCCTTTCGTTTGATTTCGTATAATTTTATTTAACTAAGTGTTTGAGGCCGTCAATTCAACAGCCAAAATGATATGCACTGCATAAATAAAGTGCAATGCCCTAATAAAATAATTAAAAGCCTTATAATTTTCACTACAATTCATATTTAATAGAATTTCTTGTTATTGATTACACAGAGTGTTTGTTTGCATTTAGGTATTTGCGCATGTGGTTGGGTAAAGGCTTCATTGAGAAATAATCTACCATTCACAAAGTATATTCTATTCACTATTTAAGATTAATAATAATGATAATATCTTTGGACCATTCACACCAATCTAGTCCCAAACTAAAGCTTGTACTATGGGTACTAGACAACGGATAAACATACATAAATACATATAAGACATCCAAGACTCAGGCACAGATGCCAGTGTTTATCACATTGACATCTAGCAGGATTCGAACACGCAACCTCCGGTTTCGTAGTCAGGCTATCTGACCACTAGACAAACAGGTCGTCAAAACAACCAACCTAGTAGAACCGTAGAACTACCTCCGTAAAAAAATATAAAGTATAAGAAGATTCATTAGAATAAGTATAACAGATTTAACTCGTGTTTTATTTTATTTGCAAACGTTCCGATAACTACAATTCTATATTTGTACCAGGACTGAGCTAACGATAGTCTATCGCTAAAGCAAAGTGTAAATCCGGACACCATTCGTTTGTCCGGACACGCAATCAAATCTACCTTTGTCCGGCTCTATCCGGACGCCGGACAACACAAATCTGGCTCTAGAGCGACGCTTGCTTACATGACATACTATTTAACGTATTTCATATTTTGCGTGGAAGTATGATTATCCTAAATCCAAATTGAAAACATGGTAACAATGTGTTAATGTATGACGTTACTTTATGAATCAAAACGTGATCGTCAAATATATTAAATTAGTCTATTTTTTTAAATATTAAGGGATGATAATATCGCACACCTAGAGCTAAAGAGAGCTAACTCAAAAAAGGTACTTTTCAGGAGAGGCGAGAAACTGATTAATATGTCCATATGCACGCATGAGTTTTCTGTATAAATTTATACTTTTTATAATAAAGCTAGCAGAGTTATATTAGCTGAAATCTGTTTTAGTGTAGGTGGGTTTTGCTGGAATACGATGGTGTGCATAGCTCAAATCTTCCGGTTTTTGAGTTAGATCCCTTAAGATTTAGGTGTGCGGTATATAGAAATGTTATCTTGTTTCCGTAAATATCTCTAAAGATAATAATTTCTGATGCCTTCGCGGTTATTATACATTAGAATGAAACAACTTTAAACGGATTTAACTAGCGTATTTTATTTTATTGGCTGGTGTTTCGGAGTCTTTAGAGATTCCATAATCGTAGCACGACTCACAATAGTCTTATGCTAAAGTGTTGAATATTATACTATACTATATCTCTAAAGATTTTTACGATATTCACAAAATTTTGTGTGGTGAATTCTAGTATAAAAACTATGTATATACGGATAGATATACACGGATAGTATAGATATAATTATGATCTTTGGAGCCTAAAGTACGTCACACGTTAAGGGAGGGGGGGGAGGTCTACTTCTACTTCTTGTTACGAATAACAATAAAACTATGACAAAAGCAAACAATAGTGAAAGTTAAAAGAGTTTCACTTAATGTAACCGACACACAGACGCCCACACTGTAGACTATACTCAACCGATTTTCATTCCATATTCCTAGTAATATTATAAATAAATGACGAAAGAAGGCTTTACCTAATAACTTCAGGATTTAACTCGCGCAAAATACGCCAGTTAAATCGTCAGCTCAGTCGTGTTATGTATATGGCAAATGTAAAGCTTTCGAAAAGTCAGCAAATTAAATAAAATACGGTAGTGAAATATGTAATAGTTGTTTTATTCAAAGGCCGTACCTAGCACGCATAAACCGCTGAACTAATCGTAACTAATATTATTAATGCGAAAGTAACTGTCTGTCTATCTGTCTCGCTTTCACGCTAAAACTACTAAACCGATTGAAATTAAATACGGTACACAGATAGTCTAGATCCCGTAAAAGAACATAGCCTATTTTTAATTGCGTAAAAAGAATTGTAAAGGGTTAAAAGTGAGGATGAAATGTTGTATGAAATTCCACGCGGACGTAGTCGCTAAAGCTAGTTAAGATGTAAATTAGTGTGGAGCCTATGCTTGAACTACTCTTCAATATTGATAAATGAATAGTTATTCTTCATATAGGCTTCATATTTTCCCCGTTTTTTACACATTTTCCACTGTTTCTTCGCTCCTTTTGGTCGCAGCGTGATGATAGCCTAAAGCCTTCCTCGATAAATGGTCTATCCAACAATAAAGAGGTCTATTCATCAAAATCAGGACTTTTAGACACGTCAGTGTTATTACTTGAATATTACGACATGATAATCCTAACTAATATTATATATGTGAAAGTAACTCTGTCTGTCTGTCTGTCTGTTACGTTTTCACGCTAAAACTACTGGACCGATTTAAATGAAAATTGGTACAAAGAACGTCTGGAGCCTGAGAAAAAACATAGGCTACTTTTGAACCGACTGCAAAAAAAGACAAGTTCTACGCGGACGAAGTCGCGGGCAGAAGCTAGTGTCATATAATGGATAAGAACTGACAACTTTTCCTCACGTTAATCACGGAAAAATCTAGTCCAACAATAATTTCGAATTTGTTGAGTATAACCTTCAATAAACATGGCGTGATCACATTCCACCACACCAGCTATGGAGACCCTGTTGTGTCGAGACGACGAATCGCCCGACCAGTCGAGCGACGAGTTCGCGCCTCCGCAAATCGGCCGGCTAGTCGAGTATTGACCGTCGCCCGCGCATGTTACATACAAACCAGTTCTTATTGACTCATTCGAACAAAGACGCCGAGTTTCTTTTTTTTTAAGTTTCCTGATTTATGACTGAGAATTTGCCATTTTATCTTTTTGACTTCCTGCACTCCTTTTGATCGATTGAGGAAAGAAGTTATGGTTCTATTTCACGCTAGAAACTGAGCAAAATGAAGTAGGCTTAGCTTGCAAGACAGACTATACATTTAGCAATGTTCTCCGCCCACCATGTTACTAAGGTTTAGCAAGTCATACGACCAAGTTGGTTACCTTGCTATCTCATCGTTATTATTGCGAAAAACACTAACCTAAAATACTGCGGGAAAATAAATCTTAAGGAACATCTTATTAGAGTTGACAAAAATGTCTTCCTAAATTATTTTCTTATAACATTTCAAGATTGCAATGAAACAAATATAACGGATTCAACTCGCGTATTTTATTTGATGACGTATCGAAAACTGTTCCCATGTTTTAGCACGACTGAACTGACGAGAGTTTCACGAAGTTGTTACATTCCAATCTATACCAATATTATAAAGCTGAAGAGTTTGTTTGTTTGTTTGAACGCGCTAATCTCAGGAACTACTGGTTCGATTTGAAAAAATATTTTTTTGTTGTATAGACCATTTATCGAGGAAGGCTTTAGGCTATATAACATCACGCTGCGACCAATAGGACCGAAGAAACAGTGGAATATTCGTATGAGAAAAAAACGGGTAAAATTATTATATGAACAATAACTATCCCACGCGGACGAAGTCGCGGGCACAGCTAGTGTGTAATATCCGCGAAAATATCAGAAATGATAACATTTTAAGTCAAAAATCAGTCTTTTTCTCCCAATAGGGTCCATTCTAGGAACCGTACGCTGGTTTATTGTTATCCCTTGAAATCGAATCATGTTATGCCTTCAGAGAAAATCGTAAAGAATTGATTTATTTGAATTAACATTATTTTATTACGTGTTGAATGGTCGTTATGTTTGACAAGGACGGAAATATAAGCAAATAGTAAATACTCGATATAAGTACATACAACTGGGCAAACGTGTTTTTAGCAAAAGCTATGTGAGTCACCGCGTTTCGGTTATAAATTTAAGAAAATTGGCGAATTACCATAATATTATATGTTTAGTTGTTTTAGTGCCTTTTTGTTTTAGTACTAGCGTATGCTTTAATATGGCCATTTTGTTAATCAATAGCTTCTGCCCGCGACTTCATCTGCGCACGATAAGCAACGAGTGAATTTTCAAAAGTCCTTTCTTAGTGCTCCCCACTTTATAAAAGGAACTCATGCATATATTTCAAGCTTCAAACCATTTTAGTTTAGGCTTTGTGTTGATATGTCGGTCATTAAGACAGCTTCTCATTCCTTCGCGACTTCGGACTTTAGTGTTAGTATCCTCCTCTCAGGAGGCTTGCCACCCGTCCGGTTTTGCAGTAAAGGCCCATTAGCTGGCCAACTGCGCTTCAGTATTCAGTTTACCTCAGCTACAGTACGCCTTCTCTGAACATTGTTCCTCTCTCTCTGCGTTCCTTGCTAAAAGACGATCGCGGAGCACAACGAAAAACGTTGCCCTTTTTCTATTTGTCTCTGTCGCGCGTAGTACCTTTACTGTGCGTGAGGGCACTATTACTACGCGCTGTGCTCCGCGACCGTCCTTTAGGCTTGAAAGCCTCCTCTCAGGAGGCTCGACACCCGGTTTTGCAGTAAAGGCCCATTAGCTGGCCAACTGCGCTTCAGTATTCAGTTCGAAAAAAAATAGTGTTATACTATCGTCAGGTCAATCAGTTACTATAATGGGAACTGTAGTTTTCGATACGTTAGCAAACAAAATAAAATATGCTACCTAGATTATCGATTTTCAAGACGACATTGTAAAAAATGGGATATAATTATAATTTATATTACTGGAATGTTAGGTTTTCCTTATACAAACGGCAGCGTCGAGATATTATTTCATTAGAAGACAATTGATTCGGTCGTTACGAGAATTACGTATTTCATTAACATTGGATGTTGAATGACTAACTACTTAATTTACGTTGAATTTATTGTTAATCACGTGTCTAGTGTTAATTGAGGAAAAATGATCTTTACTGAATGAAACGGGTTAGTACTATCGGATGCTTTCGGGGTACGCCATTTTAGAAAAAAATTGCTTGCAATTGTTGCTTCACACACAGCCGCCAGGTACCAGGGTCGTTCAAGCGATTATTGCCTTAAAGGTGTAACATCGCCAGCACAGTTGATAGTACATTACGCACCTAGGCCAGCAAAATAAAAAATGTCTCAGATCACATGTAATTGTCGTCCGAGGCGAAGCCGAGGTTGACAAAAATGTGATCTGAGGCTTTTTTATTTTACTGGCCGAGGTCAGTATACTATTTTTCTGTTCGACGAAGCCAGAAAGCGGAAATTTCATTTAGCGAAGCGGCCACAAAGTTGCCGCTTTCTGGCCGGAGGACGGAAAATTAATCTGTATCTCTGTTTACTTCGAAGTATCTACTAAAATATTATTATTTAACAATAGCGACCCGCCCCGGCTTCACACGGATGCTATAAACCTTTCTCTTGAATCAGTCTATCTATTAAAAAAAACCGCATCAAAATCCCTAGTCGTGTCAACACACCTCCTGACGGCCCGAGCCGAGGCGCGACCCCCACCTTGGGGGGCCCTCGGGTCGGTCAGGACTAAAAACCCTAAACCCAACCCAAAAGGCTAAAGAGTCTCCTTTCAGGAGTCTCACCACCCGTCCGGTTTTGCAGTAAAGGCCCATTAGCTGGCCAACAGCGCTTCAGTATTCAGTTCGAAAAAAAAAAAAAAATCAAAATCCGTTGCGCAGTTTTAAAGATTCAAGCGTAAAAAAGCGAAAAAGCGACTTTGTTTTATACTATGTAGTGAAGCTATAAATTGAAAATTTGAAATTTCGCTCTGTGGTAATGTTAGGAGCACAAAGAAAGGATTTTTACAATTCACCCCCTAAAGAGAACAAAACGGGGGTAAACAAAACAGTAGCTAGTTTATTTACCGTCCATTTTAGTTAGACGAAACCAGATACGATAAATTGTTGAAAAAAGCATGACCATATTGATATCCATGTTAATGTATTTTGCACAGACAGCCTGCGTGACATTTAGCATACATTTGCATACTTGTAACATATTTTATCACAAAAATTCGCATCTCCCATACATGGTGTCGATGTAACTTCCTGGTCTGTTAATATAACTACATCGATTTATATTTAAAAAAAAAAAAACGGTCAAGTGCGAGTCGAGAACACGAAGGGTGCTTTACTTTATATGCTACGCACGGATCCCTTTTTTATAACCTTTGTTACTCGGGAATAATGAAATATTATAAAGAGGAAAGGTTTGTTCATTTGGATTGAATAGACTCCAGAACGTATAGATTTCAAAAATTTCAAAAAATCTTTCAATGTTGGGAAGCTACACTATTCCTGAGTGACATAGGCTAAAAAAAAAGATGATCCGTGTGAAGCCGGGGCGGGTCGCTAGTAATTTAATCGCCGCATTAAACACACGTAATCAATACCACGTGGCTACACTATATCTTTACTATATACTTGACCGAGTTTGCTATACTCGAGCAAGGTTATGTAAGTATAGGGAAATTGTTTTAATACAACCATTATTTCATAGTAATTTATCCAACAGTACGTCTACTGCGTCCGTCTGTCACCACGCGCGTGCAGTGGACAATGCGCATATAAGTAATCAGGATAGGCACTCATTTATGACATTGTGCCTATATGGAATGCACGCCCTTGTTCACCATGTATCTCATGAACTGTGATAGTTGTTATTTTCACAGATGTATCTGTAGTTATAACAAAATACTACAAAACATGTTTGTTGTATCTTCGTACATGGCATCGATTCCTATAAACGATACAAAAGCCGTAATACGTGGGCGGATCTTCAATTGTATTCTACATCAAAAAAATATAATTGGGCAATTCACACCAATTGAACTAGTCCCAAACTAAACAGCAACTATGGTAACGGATGAACATAAATAACTACATATAAGACATCCAAGACTCGGGTACAGATGCCAGTACTCATCACATTGACATCTGCCTCTAGCAGGATTCGAACCCGCAACCTCCGGTTTCTTCAGGGCCTCTGACCACTAGACTAACAGGCCGTGAAATCTATAATGGTTGCAAATAATATTAAATATAAATTGTGTATCTGTTCTAATATTATAAAGAGGAAAGATTTGTACCTATTTTTGTATGTTTGTAATGAATAGACTCAAAAACTACTGGACCGATTTTAATAATTCTTTCACTGTTGGGAAGCTACGTTCACCCTGAGTAACATAGGCTATAGAATATTTTGAAAAAAAAATAGGGATCCGTGCGAAGCCGGGGCGATCCGCTTTGTACTAGTACCAGGATAATATAACTTCAATTTTTATTTAATGACACTGTTCTTTGTTCACTTTTTTTTTCTAACAGCGCAGTTGGCCAGCTAATGGGCCTTTACTGCAAAACCGGACGGGTGGCGAGCCTCCTGAGAGAAGACTTTCAAGCCTTTAGGTTGGATTAGGGTTTTTAGCCCTGACCGACCCAAGGGCCCCCCAGAGTGGGGGTCGCACCTCGGCTCGGGCCGTCAGAAGGTGTGTTAACACGATTGTTATGTTGCAGGGGGACTATCGCGTCTCAAACACTAGAAGATACACCTATCGGTTGTTTTTTTATGCAATGAAATGAATACAATGCACTTTTAGTGACCTGTTACTTCGGTCTGCGTAATATTTACACTGTTAATCTATGCTAATCACAGGGGCAATTACGATATCTGTGCCCCGTTATTTTTGGTAATTAGCAAAGCAATTGATCGTGACTTTTATTATCTAAACCACAAAAGATTTGAAAATGTGGTCAACTTTTACGTAACGGGGTTTTTTTAGCCCGAAGATACCTCAACGTTTGCCGGAACAACGTGACATCTCGGAATATTTTGTTACTCCATTTAAAACTCTAAGTCTGCACATTTAGATTTGAATTCACGCGATGGAACATTTCGATAAGTCACGTTGTTTTGGCAAACGTGCGCTAATTATACTTAGAAAATAATACCACTTAGTTTTTTTAACTTTTTTGTACGTTAAGTAATTTTAACCAATCTTATATTTATGTAACTACTTAATATAAATTCTATATATTTATGTCTTGGTACTAATAAAATTCTAAACCAACAAAACAATTTAACTCGCGAATTCATTTTATGATGACCTATCGCAAACTTTACAAATCCCATATTCGCACGACTGAGCTGACTATAATTAAGCAAAATTAAAGAAAAAAAACCTCTTTATAAAAACTTTTATTATTTGTTAATAGAATAAAACAATTATTAAGGACGGACAGACAGCGGTAGCGACTTTGTTTTATACTTCTAGTGATATGTATTCAGCCTAATTTGTGATACAAATGTGTTATTGGGAGAAAGTGCGCCGGCGGCTGTAGAGAAATCGCGTGACGCAATACACCGTTATACTAAGCCTGTAACTATATTCAAATATACATACTAATCGTTGAAAGTAACGTATCCTTTTAAGGCTAGGAATTTGCACATTCAATGTTAAACCACTACATAGAAAACAAAGTCGCTTTTTCTGTCCCTATATCTATGTACGCTTAAATCTTTAAAACTACGCAACGGATTTTGATGATGTTTTTTTTCATAGATAGTGATTCAAGAGGAAGGTTTTGTTAAAAATAAGAATCACTTTTCTTATAAATGGACTGTAATCAAAAACATAAAGCAAATTTTACAACATTTTCGCATCAACCCACTTAACTACTAAAACGTCAAATTTAAACATATAAAAATAAAAAGCAACATAAAAAACTATAAACAGCCAGTACTATTTAAAAGATGAAACCAAATAGTTCTTAACGGCAACAGGTTTATAGCACCAGTTAGTAATAAGTACTGACGCCTTCGCGGTTATTACACACTAAGACTCCGTCCGCGTAAAATTTCATACATTTAACCCCCACTTTTACCCCTTACGACCTTTTTTCGCAATTAAAAGTAGCCTATAGTATGTAATAATATAAAATTTATTAAACTTAATTTACTGTACCAATTGACACTAACTGATATCTTTTTAAACCAAAAATAAATGCGTAAATTGAACCATCTAAGTATTCAGATGAATACTTAGATGGTTCAATTTACGCATTTATTTTTGGTTTAGAAAGATATCAGATAATAAAGATATCTTAGATAAGTATATACATCTAGGTATTACTCGTCAGATTTAAGTAAGGTCATAAAACCAGGTCAGGTACACAGATAGTCTACAGCCTGAGAAAGGACATAGGCTACTTTTAATTGCGAAAAATAGGTTGTAAGGGGTTAAAATGGGGATTCAAATGTTGTATGACATGACGTAATGACGAATTCCACGCGGACGGAGACGCGGGCAAAAGTTAGTTGTTTAAATAAATTCTAGAAAAACAGATCCACTACAAATTGACATATTAAAAGCATTTAAAATTCCTCCGTCGTATAGGTTGCGCAATTATTATAAAACTGTCATCTTGGTAGATTCTTTCGATTCCGTTCATGATATGAGTATTCTGCAGGTGTACAATACTGTATTATGTCACACAAAAATGTCGGTTAAAATCAACTGGTTTGTGTTACTGGTTTGTTGCTGTTACTTTTTTCTTAAGGAAAATATTTTCCTTTTGTCAGACATGACGCTCGAGTAACACACAAAATTACCGCTTGGGCTCCCCTACCATAGAGCATATCCCTACTAATATTATAAATGCGAAAGTAACTCTGTCTGTCTGTCTGTCTGTCTGTTACGCTTTCACGTTAAAACTACTGGACCGATTTAAATGAAATTTGGTACAAAGAAAGTCTGGAACCTGAGAAAGGACATAGGCTACTTTTTAACCGACTGCAAAAAAGGAGTTCCATGTGGACGAAGTCGCGGGCAGAAGCTAGTCAGGAATAAAAATAAGTCTATGGTACTTATATATATTTTTACGTGAAAAGATGAAATAAATCCTAGAAGGCTTTTAACATCTGGTTTTACTTAGTAGCTAAATCAGTTCCTCGAACTAAACTAAATTGTTTAAAAAACTGGAACTCATTTTTTTTTTCAAATTATAAAATAAAAAAAAATATCTGAAACCTTCTCACGATAATTGGAACGAAACAACTGTACTTACACGGATTTAATTCGAGTATTTTCATTTTTATAGACTGACGTTTCGGAACCTATACACAACTGAGCTGACAATAGTCTTATGCTAAAGAAAAAAAAATCATAATAAATAAAAAACGACAACTTGATTCCTTACTAAAGACCTGATTAATACACGAATAAGATATACTCGGTTGCGGTTTTTCTAGAAGTTACATAATCCACTATAACAGTTCAAAGGTAATGAGTATATCATTATATAATACGTTAGTCACGGCATCAACAGCCAACGACAAATTACCACACAGAACCAACTCTTAAAATTTCAAATACTAGTCTTTTTTTTAATTGGCAGTTACAGAAATACGTTTGTCATCTTAAAACATAGATTTAGGTTTCTATAGATTACTAGCTTCTGCCCGCGACTTCGTCCGCGTGGAACTCCTTTTTTGCAGTCCAATTTCCAATTCATTTAAATCGGTCCAGTAGTTTTAGCGTGAAAGCGTAACAGACAGACTTACTTTCGCATTTATAATATTAGTAAACCGTGATAGTTGGCCGATTGAAATCGCACGTTTCTGTTTCCGCAATAACAAAACAAATGTTAAAAGGGTCTCAAGTCCCATAGAACAGACATGATTCTTTTGCCGTTTTTATAAATAATGGTACGGAACGCTCCAGCCCGATTCGCACATGGTCAGTTTTTGATTAAAGTTCGAGTACGAAACACCGTGATAGTTAGCCGATTGAAATTATCGCATGTTTCTGTTTCAGAAATAAAACAAGTCTTTATATTACAAAACTAGCTGTCCGCTCCGGATCTCACGGATCTCTTTTTATAGCCTACTAGCGGTTCGCCCCGGCTTCGCACGGATCCCTAATTTTTTTCAAAATATTCTATAGCCTATGTTACTCAAGGTGAACGCAGCTTCCCAGCAGTGAAACAATTATTAAAATCTGTCAAGTAGTTTTTGAGCCTATTCATTACAAACATACAAAAATAGGTACAAATCTTTCCTCTTTATAATAATTAGTATAGATATAGATGTCACTCGGAAATAGTGTAGCTTCCGAACAGTGAAGGAATTATAAGACAGTCCAGCCGTTCTGGAACCTTCAATCCAAACAAACAAACCTTTCCTCTTTATAATATTAGTATAGATATAGATAAGAAGACATGAATTTACGGGTTTAGAAAGCATTTTAAAATCAATCGAGTCATTAAGAAATGATTTAACACCAGTAAGGTCAAGCCAGAGCGAGCGTGTACGGAGTCACTTCGTGCTTCCATCGTAATGTATTTATTTACCGCTGTATTAGCGCATATCGCCGAATTATTGTACAAACAACCAATTCTGTGAATGTCGAATATTAAAGGAAAATCACTAAGATCTACTAATACTACAGTATTATCAGAGGCCTTAATTAGGCTTAATATGACTTAAATGTGACAAAATATTATTGTTAATGTTATTACGTTTCAATTTGGACAACTATTTGATATAATAATATCGCAGACCCTAAAAATAAACGACAGACTGTAAATAACCTACAAAAAACTTGCGAAATAAGTATTCAGCCATGTAAGTCAACGCATTTGACGTTTTTTCTTATCTGTGTAAGTGGCAGAAACAAAAATGGCGCGTTTAACTGCGGTTATCTGTGGTCAGCCGACCTGCCGTACAGGTTCTCGGATCCAAAAATAGAATTGCCATTAACGGTCCTCCATCTTGGTTTAACATGCGCATTTCTCCTAGCTCCACAATCAAACGTGAACCTTACAATGTAACCTAAAGACAGGTTTTTGCATGCACAATAAAATAACCGGCAAAAAATTAGAGAAATGAAAGTTATCAAGGCGCCATATAATAAGTAGGGAGCTTGTCTTTAGCTACAATAGACTATAGAGTTCGTTTAGAATTGTATACGAACAATTTGCCCTTTTTCTTCGAGAATAATACAGTAATTTGTATGCAAATATTATACGATAAAAATTTAGGATTAATGATAATTTTTCGTGCAATTTAACACAATTTGGGCACACGACCTTGCCGCATCGTCACCCTAAATTACACCTTACGTCTTAAGGCATAGAGTTATTATTAGTAACTATTAAGCAATGTTTAGTGATTGGTAGTTATGGAAACCATAATAATAAGAACGCGCTTCCTGTTGCCTTTTGAATGTCCAAAAAGGATTAATTGGTATTAAATTGTAAGTTGGTAGATGAATAACAAAAAGACGGTAGTGTAGCGTGGGTAGGCTCTAGAGACACGCGATATTAAGTACAGTCAACAAATATAGCGAAAGGCTATGTACAGTTAGCAACAATTTTTTTTTAAGAATGGCGACTTCTTCCGCGTGGGTCTACTCCTTTTTTGCAGTCGGTTAATGAGTAGCCTATGTCGTTTCTCAGGATCCAGATTTTCTTTGTACCAAATTTCATTTAAATCGGTCCAGTAGTTTTAGCGTGAAAGCGTAACAGACAGAGTTACTTTCGCATTTATAATATTAGTAGGAATTTTACTAGCGATAGCTGCAAGATTAGCGGATTCTGCGTCTCGTCCTTCATTTGGTCTATCCCATTAATTGTTCCGGCGTTAAGTAAATTACAACAATAAAACATAATACTTGAATATTACATTAGATTTGACGTTGCTAATTTAGGTATTGTGGACAAAAAATGTCTAGACATAAATTCTACGAAAACAATGTTTACGTATCATTGAAGATTCTCAGAATATACGTATTTGCAGTTACGTCCTTCTGAAACCAAATCAAGCGGGGCTACGGGAGAGGGGACAAGATAATTTAATAAAGAGGTTTGTTTGTTTGTTTGGATTGAATAGGCTCCTAAACGACTGGACCGATTTGAATTTTTTTTCCACTGTTGGAAAGCTACACTATTCCAGAGTGTCATAGGGTATAAAAAAGGGATCCAGGCGAAGCCGGGGCGGGCCGCTAGTATGTACACAAATGTGTATATGTACATATACACGAGTGGGGTATGGGGGATTACATGTACATTGTAAAAATATACAAGTTTTTTTTTATTTTAATATTGTGGCAACCTTAGGCACGACAGGCCACACTAACAGCTGTCCCTGACCGTTTGCCATACTTACAGAATAAAGAAGTAACCTTACTATCGACCGGCATTGCTTTTTTAACATGTTCGATGGCAAAGGTATTGTCGGCTATTTTTTTTCTGTCTTAGTTAATGAGGTCCCAGTACCACAGACTAATAATTTTAGACAGGATGACATTTTAAGATAGGTACAGAAAGTAATGAATATTCGCTTTACTAGTAACAGCTTAGATATAAAAGGTAAAAATCATATTGTTATCTTCCTGGTTCTATGCTACCTCCCAAGGGCGTAGCGACGGCAGATTTACTTAACCTGTAGGTTTTAATACCCTTGCGAATGTCGAAAATTACAATAGATATATTCTTAGTTAGTCTATGCCTAATTTATTATTTATAAATCGGTTCAGACCATTTGATATCTATGGGGTCCCATCGCCCATGTCATCAAAATTAAGAAAAGCAGATACCCTCCACCCCTATACATTATAATACTTAGGTAATACTTGAACGACCATGATTTGATTTACAATTGTACACGTTGTCTAACTTACGTAATAAAGTAATTACTAACACAAAGACATCGAAGAAGCATCAATGAATCAACGATCTCTTAACACCTACTTAAAGCTGAGCGAGTCCACGTGTCGACACATGTGTAACATTATAATAAAAATAATTTGTATATATTAACTATTGTTTGTATTAAACGACATATTTTACCGAGCAACGTTAAAAAAAACTGATATCGCAGTTATTACACAATGGAATGAAAGTATTACGGAGTTAACTCGCGTATTTTATTTTATTGGCTGACGTTTCGGAGACTATACAGATTCTATACAAACGTATCAAATATTTTTTAGTATGCAAAATTGATGGACAAATAAAAAGGGTTAGCACAACAACACATCGCGAGAGTATGACAATGACAGATGCTAAAAAAACAAAGTGCAATCGATACTTTCTAAATTGAGCCAAAAGCAACAATGCTCCACGTACTCGGAAGCTGACAATGCAAGAGTCGTCACGGCGAGCGATTTGTTCTGTATGTTAAATCTTTAATAACTTCCTAAAACGATACAGCGTAACAAAGAAATTGTACTTTAATCTTATCTCACTTTAGTCACGCGTTAGTCACTCCGGTACACGCGGTTTTAATTTGTTACAGTACGACTACACCAGTGGTTCTTAAATATTAACCTTAGGTTATTTCATAAAATTGAAAATTATGACAATGCCCTCTCTGTACATATTTGAAGTGTCAATATTTGTTAAAATGAATTTTAATCTTTTTAATAAGTTTAAAAGTGTACGTCTCCGACACAAAATAAATCCAGTGCAATCGAAGACTGCCTTACTCTCAAAAAGTATTCTTGGAATGGCTCCTAAAATATTTAATTGCATTCCGACATCAATAAATGAAATTGACAACATTCATGAATTTAAAAAAGCACTAAAAACCTTGCTGGTAGGAAAGGCATACTATTCCATTAATGAATTTTTGACAGATAAATAAATAAATATATGTTTTTATTATAAATTAATATGCTGCATGCACATCAAGAATTTGTAAGCCGAAAGGTACCGCATAGTGAAACTACCCTTGTATTAATAACTTTATATTACCTATGTTGGACAAATAAAAGATATTTGATTTGATTTGATTTGAGGTTGTTACCCTTATTAACTAACTAGGGTCACTTATTTTACCTCTCCTCCCGACGACGAATTCGCGCGACGGCGCTACGCTGTGCTCAGATTTGTCACTTAGAAATTCGGCTGTTGAGACTACCAGCTGATTGTTACCCCCGCGGGGGTAATTACCCCCAGGTCAAGAACCCAGAGACTACACGATAGACTATACCTATTATACGACCTGATCTGAAGAGATTTCAATCTTATAAAAACAGAGTGCGAGTCTGACTTGCTAATGAATGGTTCCGTACTATATATAAAATGCCAAAAATCATGTATGTTGTATAAGAGCCCTCTTAGTTTATAATATTTTGTTTTATAGATGAACAGAAATACATAATATTATGTGAAAATGTCAACTGGCTAACTTCAGCTTAAATGTCAACGTGAAAATAATAAAAATATTTCTATTTAGTCGTTAAACTTTTAAACGTTGGTTTATTTAAGGTTAGAGGAAAAGGGACTATAGTCACTGACACTGGTTCTATACTATAAGTACTTATTTTTCAAGTCGTAATTGCTTAGTAAAGTGGCGTAACCCAACACTAAACCTTTGTGACCTAATCATACTATATTTATTCAAACCTGGGGTCACGGTGCCTCCGCGGTCCGCCTATGGGTGAGTAAGGAACTACCTTTTCTTAAAGTTTTTAAAAATATAATTCATGAGATAAGTTTATAATATAAATGTTTATTCTAGTTTTGCATTTTGTGACAGTGCCATATGCATGCCTGAAATAATTACATTTAATAGATTTGAACTTATGTAATAGTTAATGTTTTAAAACATTTTATTTTTACCTTTTTATATTAAAATGTCAGTTGGTACTATCGTGTAAAGGGACTAAGTACTCGACTTGTCAATTAATTAGCAATTATTAAATATAGTACATATGCATTTTGTCTTGAAAATCCTTAATCTATGTGCAAGTAATTAAAATATTAAAAAAAATCCCTCGGAAGTATATAAAATCCTTGAGGTTGAGACTCACTTGTATATTATGAAATACGTTCTTAATGCTTACCTTTTAAAGATAATGTAAACACTTATATCCAAACCGGCAACATAATAATATATGATTAATACAATTATTCATAAATCTTTATAAACACTCAGTGCAAGTCTGAATCATACGATACCACTATTAAAACATTGTACATTAACACATAATTAAAAGGCTTAAGAGTCTCCTGTCACTCGCCACCCGTCCAGTTTTGCAGTAAAGGCCCATTAGCTGGCCAACTGCGCTTCAGTATTCAGTTCGAAAAAAAAAAACACATAAGTGTTTAAACGGACTGTTACAAAGTAACAATTAAAGTAATAATTTCTTTAGTACCGGCAGCTTGGGATCTAGTAGTCCACCTTATGACATCCTAAGCGGACAGAAGACTGCATATACTTAGTTATACCTGCCCTGGGGCCCTAGACAATCCCATACTAGGTGATGACAAATCCGATACATTTTGGTCGTTTCGTTTAATGTTAACATTGAACATTGGCACCTTGTCTACGCCCCTTTATTTTTTTTAATTATACTTTTATGCTTTTCTTGGGGCCAAGACCAAAACCTCTCTAACATATACTCCTAGCAGAAGTCGTACCCGCAATCTCTATTTAATATGCTCATTTACCTATAGGTACCTAATCCCTACTAATATTATAAATGCGAAAGTAACTCTATCTGTCTCTTACGCTTTCACGCTAAAACTACTCGATTTAAATGAAATTTGGTACAAAGAAAGACTGGAGCCTGAGAAAGGACATAGGCTACTTTTTAACCGACTGCAAAAAAGGAGGAGTTCCACGCGGACAAAGTCGCGGGCAGAAGCTAGTAAGGTATATTTTATATTTCTAAGTATCCCACATTTTACTACTATATTTTATTTGCTATAAAAGAAATAATATAATTTCTAAGAAGGAAGGTATGCACCTGCGTCATATTCTCGGAACACACGTCCCACAGATAACACCCCACACGTATGTACGTGAGATTATTTAAAAAAATATACGTCGCTAATTTTCCTTATCTATATTTAGCATTAGTTCAAAAGCATCAAATTACTGTTATGCTACTATAGACCTATTTGGAACATTCCCACGTCATGAGGAAAACTTCAAAATCACGTCCTGTTATGACTATATCCTCCTGAGTTCCAGACGTACTTTTTTTGAGATATCTTTTCAAAATTTTGCATGTACTCTGTTTAATAGTTGCTAATTAAGAAAAAAATACCTAAAAAAATCAAACATTGGAAAATCGGGTTTTTCACTATGTCCTTCTCACAGAACAAGGGGATGCAACTAAGATGTCATTTGTAAAGGACATTAGATATTTTTCTTATTAATCCCGATGTAGATTAATGTTGAAAGTAACTAATCAATGGAAAATTAAAGATTCCTTGATAATATGTTCATGGAAGTTGCAAAATTACCAAAAACAATTTTATTTTTTAAGAAAACATAAATTCATTAAATTTGTCAACTAATTAGACGAAAAACATTTTTTTTTTACTATTATTGGACTTAAATACTTTAAATATTGGAACTATGGAGATAAATAAGATATATACAACCGTAAAATATAAAACCTTCGTAAGAAACTAAGAAACAATACGATTAGGCGTACATAACATAAGTAAAGATCACAAAATAGCACATGTTCAGGAGCCAAACTTCCTGTTAACTGAATTATACAGCAGAAATTATTGACGGAACAAGTGTAGAAATGTAGTTTCTCTGTCATAAATTACCATATTACCAACTACACCTTCTTTCTAGCTAAGGAAAAAACTTTTAGACCAACAGGATTAGGATAACATTTAGAAAAAAACGGCGCATTAGACGTCTCCATATAAAGGGATAATCATTTTGTCAATACTAAGTTATTTATTTATACTTTATTGCATTAAACTAAACAGAAGTAAGTGTATAAAAGGCGGACTTAATACCTTGCGGCATTTTCTACCAGTCAATCTTAGAGTATTACAAAAAAAAAGTGGTAGTTCATTTAGACGATCATATTCATGACGTCCAATTTCAATTAGATTTTTCTATTCTAATACGAGACATGCACAAAATATAACAGAATGCTAATTGATCGTTCATTGATTACATAAATATGAGATTAATTTTCATTTTTATTCAAAAAAACATGTAAATATATTATATAAATTCAGTCTAATACATTATGGCCATTGTTATTATTTACAATTTGTCTCTTTTTAAACTAGTAAATGGTTATTTTTGAGTACTATATTGCAACCATAATCATATTGATACCATTAATATTTATAATTTATATATATTTAAAAGATATTTCAGAGTACGTCCCATAGAATTTCAAATAAATATGTGTTCCATTGGTAAATCTAAACATAGGGTTAGGAATATGGTTATCTGTGTATTGGTCAGAAAACTGGAACCACTGACATGCTTCTGTATTTTTTAATAATCAAAAGCATAGTAATTTAAGTCTTTCGCGTTACTAATGCCTGTTAATGCTGAAAACAAGCATGAAAACTACTAATGTACTTCACATAGTACAAGGGTACTCAATGTAAAAAAATATTAGTTAGATGCGGTTGTACTTTGCAAAGGACATAAATAGTAGAATCTACATTTCAAGTCAATAATTTATTAATCTTATGGAAATAATATCTCAAACTACTAGTGTGAAGCTTTGCTATATTATTTGAAACCAAATAACGATTCAATAATGAGTAAAAATTTTGATGAAATCGGATTAACTTAATGTAACGCAGACGCACACCATCACGTGTGCACACTAACGACATTCTTAATTATATAACAGGTGATAATTCTGACATCTAATGTCTTAACGTAACCGGCAAAGCCACTAGATGACTCTAGTAAAATATTTCGGTGTTGCTATTTAAATTGGAGACTGCAGAATTTTTATTTGTTTATGTACTACGTAAAGTACAAATGTACCCAGGAGGGTATACAATCTTAGACAAAATGACGTAAGGGTCCTCGCTTAATGCACATAATACGTCCTTTTGACCCTGCTAGGTCAAAAGGAGGCATTCAAATCTCGTCAAATTCAAATAATAATATAATAATTCTGTCTATAAACATCCAATAACCCACACGTCCACTATAAATATCTAGGTAATCTAAAAAACCTAAATATTTAAAAGAAAGTTCTAAATACCTAACTCTATTTCAGAGCGAATCAAGATGGCCACGAGTGACGCCGATACTTTTTAATCGTCGAATACAGGCACAGATAATAACCGGCAGCGTTATTCGGCCAGCCTGTGCAACCTATTTATAATTTATTTCATGTGACAACAATTTTAATACAAAACCCTAGTTTTATAAGCCACCGTTCACAATTAATTTGACACGCAAATTAAATAATAGGTATTGCTATCTGGAAAAGTTCGCTTTGTCGAGACTTACTTAGACTTTGTAAAACAGGTCTATAACATAATTTATGCTTCAATATTAAGTAATCATCAGTAGACATGGCAACATTATTAACATTACCAATGACGTCAGACGGTGTACTTAATTGTTTAACTTGTTACGAAGTGTTAAATTAAATAAACCATAAGTTAATTGAATAGCTTCTTATTAGTCAATCGTGGGTATTTTAATTTGCGGTGAGGAAATTTCAAACAATCTAATGTAATCAGATTTTGCGGTTACTGGTTCTGTCGACACTTCTTTATTTTTTAACAGTGGCAATACCGATCTGACATTTAAAGATTCCGAATTTGAACATGACAGAAAAAAGTATTTTATAGCATGAGATGAGACTTGTAAGTCTAGGGCTAAAGCTTTTAAAAATGCGAGATTGTGATCTGTCACTTTAACTCGCTTCATAACTATTAATAAAAGAACCACAATTATGCTTTTAGGCCTATAGATAGATCATAAGGGTTACCTAGGCACTGATCTCTTATTAAGTTTCCGAATTTTTCATTTAATTAAATTTAAGTTAGTAGCAATTACTTGTAGTTCAATATTTAAAAAAAGTTGTCCTTTGTAGAGGACACAGAATCCTTGGGAACGTCAATGTCATAAGCCCGATTATAAAAATATGAAATTCAAATATTGCAGAATTGCTAGAAGACAACGTGCAATTATAATTCGCAATGCAAAAATAATTAACCATTTAACGCATAAGTATATTCGCATGGTTGCAGTTCACACTAAAAAAATACAAGCAAAAAATAGTCGCATGCGCATTTATACTGATTCAAATAAGGAACAGAATTATCTTTAAACCTATACAAGTCAATAAATACTATTATATCAAGATGATATCACAGTTGTGTAATAACTATTCACCATTAAAATCAAATGGGATAAATACATATTATTTTAATGGTGTATAAGCAAATAAACACACTTATAAATTAACGAGTCGAAATAGTAATTAAATCTAGTTCCAAAAGCTGAAATAAACAAACGGTTGTTTACAGCGCAAGTAGTTGATAAATCAATCTTAAGATTTAGAGCATAATCAAATCTTGGCGTATTTCTCGTATTGGAATTAAGGTGTCACGTATTTTAAACATCGACGTGTTTGCAATCTCGTAACGTCTTGGGTCGTGACTGAAATTTTATACCGCCATTTTCAATGATTAGGCGCCATATTGCCATAGACATAGTGAATTAACCGTTTAAAAAGTTATTGATCATAGACAAATAAAAATTGTCACCTATATATATGGCGTGCGAAAGTGAATATAGAACCAACCAAGAGAATTTATAGAATAACAAATATTTTTGCTGCTGCTTAACGTTTTCTTCAGATCCCTTTACACGTTAGGATATAATAATTACATTTATAAAAAAGTATATAAGCAATATTATTATATAAGATTTAAAAATATTCAAACTCTATCAAATACCAATATCACAACTGCTATAAAACATTTCCATAACATATATAGAGATAACACAAGGCGTATTGAGTAGACGAAAAATGTGTTTATTTGCAAAGAACACAATTTTTTTGCGGCCTCAAACATTACAACGAATATAAACGCATATACGCCGCAAAGTCAATTATAAACTGGTTTCTCGCAGCACGTAGCAACTGTGAATTCGATGTTTAGTTAACATAACCTAACTATCCAACTTAACTTGTAATGCAATACATGTTACAAATGCATCCATTTTAAATCGCATTTGTCGACAGTTCAAGTCGTACATAACAATAAAACGTTTACCAAGGCTGACTGCTTTTCGCTTGTAATCGTATATGGTTTTTGCACCTGAGGTAAGTAACTTAATCTATACTAATATTATAAAGAGGAAAGGTTTGTTCGTTTAGATTGAATAGACTCCGAAACAGCTGGACCGATTTTAAAAATTCTTTCACTGTTGGGAAGCTACGCTATTCCCGAGTGTTATAGGCTATAAAAAAAGGGATCCGTGCCAAGCCGGGGCGGACAGTTAGTTTGATATAAAGATACTAGTACGTTTAATTCATTTATTTGTGTTCCTTTGACGTCACTAAAAATATAACTACACCCAACACTTACACGTGTACGTAAAATCGATTCTGACAATAAAATTTAGCCAATATCAAAGAATTGCAATACACGTATCCGCTTCGTTGGTTCATAAAATGGTTTATTGTTTAAGTTACATAAATTAATTTAAAGCCATTTATAAGAATCTTGAACTACTTACAAATACAATACGTTTTATGACGTATACGCCAGGTTATGTAATAATAATTACAACGCAAGCCTCCAACTAATCTAATTATCAACTTGTATCAAGGACAACACCCTGAATGTTATAAATTATATCCACCAATGACAGATCTCCAGTGACACGTGTCATAAACGTCAACAAGTCGTCGGTATAGTTATTTTATTAACTAGCGGCCCGCCCCGGCTTCGCGCGGATCATCTTTTTTTTTTAGCCTATGTCACTCGGGAATAGTTTAGCTTCCCAACATTTAAAGATTTTTTGAAATCGTCCAGCCGTTCTGGAGACTATTCAAGCCAAACAAACACACACACCTTTCCTCTGTATAATATTAGTATGGATAAGTGTAATAAAGTTAGTACTTTTCTGTACGCGTCAATGTCTTTTAGTAAATGCAGGCAGCCCATTCCAGAAGACCTTACGAAGTAGAGGGACTGCGGCGTTGGTGTTAAACATATAATTTGAAGTAAATCACACTCACACACACACGCACAGGTTTACAGTACTTCTACAATACTCTACACTAACTTAGTGCTTAGGCGAAAGCGTACAATAAGGCAAAGCTTACGACGTTTGTGGTAAACACATGCAAACACCATTATCCGGTGTGTTTATGGTTGCCATGTCTAAAATTTGGCGCACCCGGTCCGGCGTAAAATCCCCGGATTTTGGAGCTCAGAACCCGAACATGTAAGCAAAAACTATGATCGATAGTTTTGTGACTGAAAAAACTATTAAAATAACATTTTCATACCCAATAAAAGTTCCCGAACGCTTTAAAAACTAGTACAAATGGGGAATCACGGACGGATGGCAACCCTAGGTATGTTTAACATGAACAGACCTGCTTTTCTAGAATAGTGTCACAACTTGAAATAATTTGTTACTCCATTTAAGATTGTAAAGCGTCACATATAAATTTCAATTCAGAATGGTGACACATCTCGAGTTGTGACACTATTCCAGAAAAGCAGCGGCCTGTCTAACATACCTTGACGTCAATGAGTCTGACAGCGAAGGCGGCCGCGTCTGGTGCGATCAGGCGGAGCGTGCACGGCGCCCGCGACGCCGGCGAGGCCGACGGCGGCCGCACCAGCGCCAGTGCTATAGCCGCGCCGGAGCCGGCGTTGTTGCCCAGTTCCACCTCCTTCGTGCGCCCGCAGAGAAGGCTTGAGCACAGCCCTGAAGAATTTAACTAGGTTTTAGCAATTGTAGATGACGTCATTCTCAAATCCTTACTAATATTATACGTGAAATTTTGTAAGAATTTATTGATGGCTGGATGTCTTTTAAAAAGTACTGAATGGATTTTGATGAAACTTTACAACAACATAACTTATGCATCAGAACAACATATATACGTGCGTTATATTTTATAACTAGCTTCTGCCAGCGACGTCGTCCGCGTGGAATAGTTATTTTCCACGTTTTTTACACATTTTCCACTGTTTTTTTATCTCCTATTGGTGGCAGCGTGATGTTATATAGCCTAAAGCCTTCCTCGATAAATGGTATATCCATCAAAAAAAGAATTTTTAAATTCGAACCAGTAGTTCCTGAGATTAGCGTGTTCAAACAAACAAACAAACTCTTCAGCTTTATAATATTAGTATAGTTAGTACTGATGATACGCCAACGATGTCGCAAGCAGAAGCTAGTATAAGATAATCTGTTCATTAATATCACTAACACTCGTTAACGGCTGGACCGATTCAGCTAGTATTGAAATATTCATTTAAGTTCAGAAAAGGTTGTAAATATCTCAGCCAGTTTGCAATAAAACCGACTCATACCATGGTCTTAAGATAAAAATAATCAATTTATAACTGTTATTACACTATTATATTAGAATAATTCTAGAATAAAAACATTATGGTTTCCTAGTTACACACTACGATAAATACTAATATATAATAGCAGCAGTGAATTGCAGTGGTTAATGACACGGTAATTGCAATTCGACTTAAATAGCCGCGTAAGAACCAGTATGGATGTACTATATTTAGCACACCTTTCGTAAGCCACTACGAAACTGGAATAAAAAATGAACGTGTGTTTGTATAAAGTTACTGTGCTATATGAAATACCTTCGTGTAAAATACTATTATTATTAAACTAGCTGTTCCCGCGACTTCGTCCCCGTGGAATAGTAATTCTTCGTAAGGCTTCATATTTTCCCCGTTTTTTACACATTTTCCACTGTTTCTTCGCTCCTATTGGTCGCAGCGTGACGTTATATAGCCTAAAGCCTTCCTCGATAAATGGTCTATCCAACAAAAAAAGATTTTTTGAATTCGAACCAGTAGTTACTGAGATTAGTGCGTTCAAACAAACATACAAACAAACTCTTCAGCTTTATAATATTAGTATAGAATAGATTAAAAAAAGTCCCATTCAATATTTACTTTAATCTGTTATAGTATTTGTTGTTACAGCATCAAAAAAAAAATTTCATCTGGCTAACTATCATGAGGTATAGCCTAGTGACAGATGGACAGACAATGGACTCTCAGTAATATTCACAGTACGAAGAGTAAACATGATAAATAAACATAATGAAATGAAACAACTTTAACGGATATAACTCACTTATTTTATTTTATTGGCTGACGTTTCGGAGCCTATACAGATTCAATAATCGTAGCACGACTAAGCTGACAATAGTCTTATGCTAAGTGAAATGTATAATAACCGCGAAGGCATCAGAAATTATCTATACTCTATACTAATATAACAATAATAATAAAGGAAAGGTTTGTTTGTTTGGATTGAATAGGCTCCCGATTTTAAAAATTCTTTTACTGTTTGGAAGCTACACTATTCCCGAGTGACATAGGCTATAAAAAGATGATCCGTGCGAAGCCGGGGCGTACAGCTAGTGATAAATAAACATAATTAAGTAAGGCAGGTACAATGCAAGCTATTTTTTCTCTAAGCCACGTTGCTTAGCAACGGCGTAGTGAACCAGGTCATTGAACCGTGTCGTATTGTACATCCTATAGTGCGACGGCGACCCACTTGTCTGCCTTTTATAGGCTTTGTAAAGTAAAATACTCAGTAAAATACTAGCGGATTGTACCAGAATACACTGGTAAAGGGATTACGTAGTGGAATACAACTATTAACCGATTTAACTCGCATTTTTTATTTTATTTGCTTTAGCGTTAGACTTTTGTCAGCTCAGTCGTTGATTATGGAAACTGTAAAGAATCCGAAACGTCAACAAATAAAATAAAAATACGCGAGTAAAATCCGTTAGGTAGTAGTTTCATTCCAATGTGTAATAACTGCGAAGGCATCAGAAATTATTAGATTACGTAGTGGTCTGGAGAGTGGACAGGAAATTCGAGTCCTTTTTATTTAGGACAAATTTATTTTATATTCATTTTCAATTTGAATAAGACAAAATCGAATAAATAAAATGTATTCAAAAAAATAAATATTTAAGCTACAAAATTAATCGACTCGGAGGCGTCAAAATTTGAATTAGATTTAGTTTGATGGTGTGCACTTTTTTTTAGGGATGACAGATAATCACAATTACAAGACAAATTATTAATTTACAATCTGTGGTTATTTTCGTTTCTAAACACAACTTTTAAAGTGTTAAGAGTGAGCAATCTCTGGTCGTGGATAATCACTCTATGGTACCATATTTTTAATAGGTATCATATACACATTGGTCCATATCGAAATTATTTTATTTTAATAAATATGGACCAATGTGTGTACGGTACCTTAATACGCATTTAGGTATTATTATATTGTATTCTGATCAGAAAATATTATTTGTACAATTTATAGCCATTTACGGAGAAAACCAAATTATTCTCATAATAGTATTTTAGATGTAAAATCTACGCACTGGCATGTCAGTCTGTTAACTGTTTGTAAACACTTGTCTATGAATAGATTATTGCCGGCTTGTTGGCAACAGATGAATGGGATCATTTTATCAAGTAGAACACATCTAATGAAGATTGGCAGACATGCAAACAAATGTGTATTACTAACATTAACTTTTTATAAGCAAATTACTTTATTTGGAAATAATAATTCACGTTTATTCACGCTTTCAGGAGAGCGGGAAAGGGGTTAAATGACAGATGACGTTTATTTTTTTTAATTATTGCGTTCCGTTACAGCAACAATTGATTTGTAATACAAAAACTATTTTCTTTGTACACACGAAAATGGGAGATTTCAAATGAAAACCTCGAAAATAAGCACCTCGGTTTCTTTTCGTAATAATTGTATGTTTCTTTACTTAGAAAACTGTATCGTTTTAACATAGTTCAGATACGCAGTTACTATAACAATTGAAAGACAAAGTAATAACAAAGTAGGCCAACTAAGATTTTTTCTTTGTCATTAGCATGTTAGTGAAACAAATAACAATCACCATAATATATTGATAGTATGCGTATTTGCGTGCCTTATCGAGTTTAAGGCATTTACTCATCGACTAGTTATGCCACTGGTTTAGTAAACACGTCGTGCATGGAATACTAAGGTGTCCGCTAAAAATATACTACGCAAGGACGCCGAGTTCCATGCATTTAGCTTTACAATGTTTTCTTCTTAATTTTCATCGCTGATTACAGACTGAGGATAGTGATATAAAGCCGATTTTGTTTTCAGCTTGAATAAAATTAAAATTTTCGAAAGTAAAGATTGAATCTAAAGAATTAACTTTTAATATTCTTTTATGTCCTTTATATAAAAAAATATATAGATTAGATTAGATTAGATTCATTTATTTCCCAAAATTTATACAATATAATATATATTATAAAGTTATTTAAAAAAATCATTCACTGACTAGAAATAATTATCATAAACGATATGTGCCTATCTACCTACCAACAACGAAGTATTATGAAGATAGTTATGAATAAAGCATTTTTTTATTAATGGAGGATTTTTTTATTAAAAAATAATGACTATAAGAGCTTGACTCTTCACTTAATTTATACCTTATGCTACCCTCATAAGACATAAATTACAATGCTCACATCAAGACAGCGTTATGTTTCTTTTTATTTACAAAACAATTGCTTTAAAACAATATTTACTGCTACGTATCTACTTTATTGAAAAAGATGTTACATTGTTAATTACATAACTTCGTGACGTATTGATATGCTTATTGAATATGTAGTCAGGTGTTATTTATTTGTAGTCTTCTTATTTATTTTATCAAAGTTCTAATATATCGATTATGAAAACCATTATAAGGTTGCAGGGTAGATTAAGGGTTGATTCGCCGTCATTACCTATTTCTAAATATTGGAAAAATCTATACTAATATTATAAATAAAGCTGAAGAGTTTGTTTGTTTATTTGAACCCGCTAATCTCAGGAACTACTGGTTCGAATTCAAAAATTCTATCTATCCAACAAAAATTCTTTTTGTTGGATAGACCATTTATCGAGGAAGGCTTTAGGCTATATAACATCACGCTGCGACCGAAGAAACAGTGGAAAATGTGTAAAAAACGGGGAAAATATGAAGCCTTATTCCGCCCAGCCACAGATAAGCAGTAAATGTCATATTTTGTGCTTACAGTTTTTAGAAAGCGATTGTTTATAACAAACATAATAAAATTATTTTTCTACTTATCTATACTAATATACTTATTAATAACATAATAAAGAGGAAAGGTTTGTTTGTTTGGATTGAACAGGCTCCAAAACGACTAGTCCGATTTGAAAAATGCTTTCACCGATGGAAAGCTACACTATTCCCGGGTGACATAGGCTATAAAAAAAAGATGTTCCGTGCGAAGCGGACAGGGCAGTTTCTATTAAGAATACCGCATAATGTGGTAAAATTCAAAACTGCCGTCACAGGTTGACATTGACATTGGCACCTTTCATGATGCAAGGTTACTTCAATGACGTTTTTTGTCATGCATTCGAATTGACGTTTTATCTGTCACTTGCTTTTTTAAAATACGCGAATAGCACACAGCATAAGTTTTCGGGTAACATATACGGACAGAACGTAAATATAATTTTAACACGAAAGAACACGCACTGTTTTTTTTTAAATAGCTCTTAAAGATATTTAATATTAGAACACCTTCGTTTAAATTTGTTATTTGGTCGATCATAGCGTTTATATACTAATACTAATATACTAATACTACTAATAATATTATAAAGAGGAAAGGTTTGTTTATATTGAATAGGCTCCAGAACGATTTCAAAATTTTTTTCACTGTTTCCGAGTGTAGGCTATAAAAAAGATGATCCGTGCGAAGCCGGGGCGGACAGGTAGTACGAGTAGTACTAGTACTATAAGAACAGAATAAAATTAAAAAAAATCTTTAATGAAATTATCTCATGGTACTGGTACAAATAAAATGATATTTAAAAATATAATTTGCATTTTTTATAGATTTACAGACATAATATCTACAGCAGACATTGCGATTTATCAAACGCCCGAAATTCCACTAATAAAAAAAAATCGCAAAAGACAGTATAAAATCCCCGGTAATTGACACTTTCTTCAAATAACCCGACTACTATTCTCTGCACCTAACCTAAACATGGGCGCCACATATTACAGTTATTGCTTTACTCGTTGCATTATAAACTACCCAGTGTCAATCTATAATCTTCATTTGTGGTATACTATACCTACCTTCTTATATTGTTAAAATCAGAACTCTTCCTTTAGACTCTACCTTAAAACTGTGAGATGTTGTATTTCCAGAGAGCGTCAAGTGTGCCAACAAACGGTATACGCTCTAACTGTCCCATAGACTATAAAGGTACATACATGAGAACCATTAGACTCACACGGGAATACACCCGGTACGGTTGCCTACATTGGAAAACTCCAGTCGCTTTCACGACACAGAATGTACTTGACTCAAACAGTGTAAAACATTCCAATTTTGAATTTCTGTAAATCTAGAAACATTCGTGTTGTTTATGTTGGTATTATTAACTAATGTTGCCATGTCGTGAACAGATAATCCACGAGATTAAGCGAAATTTACGCGACAAGGTCGACTTTATTTGAAAGTATTCTTCTTCGGTCGTGTTTATTTTTTTGTGTAGGTAATATATTTTCGTAAATCTATATTAATGGGTGCACAAAATAAACAATTAAATGTTTGATTTCAATTGATTTTATGTATCTCTTGAAAGAGTTATGCTTCGTAAAATTACTTAATTCATATCATCTAATGATAAATTGGCCTTCAAAGTCAATCTGTCACCATTAATGAACTGTAATTGGCCATGGAGCATTATCAAGTGTGAACCGTTCTAGAACAACAACGGCTCAGGTCAACTCTGATTGAGGAGGTTGGATTATTTAAAAGGTGAATTTGGACTGCAGAAAGCGTAAAAAGTGCACTTTAAAAAAGTGTTGCCGTCACAAATCTGAATGAGTGGGTTATTTTTAAAACCGTAAAATAGTAAATGTAGACTGACTGTCTCTTGCTATTTATGTTTTAGGATAATGGTTCTCAATCATTTGGCATTAAACGTTTATGAGTTCATCTGCCTGTGGTCATTGCCAACACACGATGTTGCTAGTCAAACAGTCTGCCAATACGGTTTGACGTTGTGTTTACGAGTTTGAGTGTTTTTTTACGTGTTCGCTAAATACGATTAGCGTATGATTTTTAAATATACCTGTCATTTTTTTCATAAAAACGTAAGGTTACGTAACTTTTATCAAATTTAAACATGATATTAAGTAACTAGAAATCCTTATAAAGCGTTTATAATTAAAACGAGCTGTGCCCGCGACTTCATCCCCGTGGAATAATAATTCTTCATAACGCTTCATATTTTCCCCGTTTTTTACACATTTTCCACTGTTTCTTCGCTCCTATTGGTCGCAGCGTGATGTTATATAGCCTAAAGCCTTCCTCGATAAATGGTCTATCCAACAAAAAAAGTTTTTTCAATTCGAACCAGTACTTCCTGAGATTAGCGCGTTCAAACAAACAAACAAACAAACTCTTCAGCTTTATAATATTAGTATAGACTAGAAAGCCTTATAAAGCGTTTATAATTAAAATTAAAGCAAAGCTAGTACTTACTGTAAGTACTAGGGAAAGGATTCTCCTACAAAGACCCGAAAGTATATAATAATTTAATATAACACCAGGACCTCAGGGATAGTATTCAAATACCACTTAAAACACTTCGAAGGGTTTACATTAGATGTTGCCGATATTTGAGTAAAAAATAAAAATAAATTAAAAGTATTTTTTCAGTAACACGTAGATAAGTAAACTAGAATAATTCAGTCAGGTGGTCAGTCAAGGTCAAAAACTATCGTCACAATATGGTGTGAACCCGCTTAAATATCGGTAACATATTTCTATACAATTCTATGCTTTATTATTAGTAGGAATAGATTGATTTTTCTCTGAGTATTCCTAGTTAGTCGTTGGCACGTTGTTCAAGTTTGGGAATCCAGGGTACAGCTTTCGCTGCCAAATATCTTTTTAATACATTACCCGTGTTATGGACGCTTGAGGTTTCTACGATATGATGGGAAACTGTAAAATCTAAACATTACTATATTTACTACTAGCGGCCCGTCCCGGCTTCGCACGGGGGGACTTAAGATTTTTTTAAGGCCTCAGAAACGATACTTTTTCCCCGTTTTTGAAACATTTTCGGTTACTGCTCCGCAACTATAAGACCTAGCGTGATATTATATAGCCTATGTTACTCGGGGATAATGTAGCTTTCCAAAGGTGAAAGAATTTTTGAAATCGGTCCAGTAGTTTCGGAGCCTATTCATTACAAACATACAAAAATACAAAAATACAAATCTTTCCTCTGTATAATATTAGTATAGAAGTATAGATATAGATATTTCATAATAATTTCTGATGCCTTCGCGGTTATTACACATTGGAATGAAACAACTATTAACGGATTTAACTCGCGTATTTTTATTTTATTTTATTTGCTGACGTTTCGGATTCTTTACAGTTTCCATAATCGTAGCACGACTGAGCTGACAATAGTCTAACGCTAAAGTACTTATTACTATATTTCATTTGAATGAAACAACTTTAAACGGATTTAATTAGCGTATTTTACTTTATTGGCTGACGTTTCGGAGCCTTTACAGATTCCATAAAATTTCACAAAGTTTAGCATAAGACTATTGTCAGCTCAGCCGTGCTACTATTATGGAATCTGTAAAGAAGTCATCGTCAGCCAATAAAATAAAATAGGCGAGTTAAATCCGTCTATAGTTGTTTAATAACCGCGAAGGCATCAGATATTGGATGTAATCATATTCCTGAGCATGTTTATTCCTTCTATAATAAAGTTGTGCGTAATTAATATACCGTGGTAGACCTCGTGACCAACACAATGAGATTTTTCTTCGTTAATTACTGCTTAATTGCGATAAATACACGCCGCTTCAATAACTAGCTCCGGTGTTTGTCTATATCTATACTAATATTATAAAGAGGAAAGATTTGTATTTTTGTATGTTTGTAATGAATAGGCTCCGAAACTACTGGACCGATTTCAAAAATTCTTTCACCTTTGGAAAGCTACATTATCCCCGAGTAACATAGGCTATATAATATCACGCTAGGTATTACAGTTGCGGAGCAGTAACCGAAAATGTTTCAAAAACGGGGGAAAAAAATCTTAAGTCCCCCCGTGCGAAGCCGGGACGGGCCGCTAGTCTTATAATAATACTTTATTTTCGATCACCAGTAAAAACAAAAGTTACTCTTTTTTTTCCATAATTTCCACTTTTTATACCTCTTCCCTCAAATACAATAATAATAGATTAAGTATAAGTATAAACTTGACTTAATCAATTTTAAAAACATACATAATGCCAGATAACATGTCAAAAAGCACACTTTACAGTTCCCATATTCACACGAATATGGGAACTGTATAGTCTAACGCTTAAATAATCGTAAACTCAGTGCTACGACTATGGCTACTTTAAAGATTTCAAAACGACAGCAAATAAAATGTTGTTTCATTCCAAAGTAACGCTAACGATGATTAAATAGCAACATTGAAAAAAATTACACCTGCTATTGTAGTTTTATATATTATAAAATAATTAAAAACAATTATTTTTAATTACATGAGAGCATTGGCGTATTTTAATAAGTAATTGCGGATAAATATTGATCATAGATTACGTTAATACTACATACTTACCTACTAATCATTTAAAATATATATGTATCTATACTAATATAATAAAGAGGAAAGGTTTGTTTGTTTGGATTAAATAGGCTCCAAAACGACTGGACGATTTAAAAAATTCTTTCACTGTTGGGTACACTATTCCCGAGTGATAGGCTATAAAAGAAAAGGGATCCGTGCGAAGCCGGGGCTACAGCTATAATGTGTATAGTAATTAGTGAAATTCGCAGACCGTATAAATGCAATATAACTTTAAATTCACGAATTAACAAAGAAAACGGCGAATACTGAATAAATTAATATCATTAAATCGAATTGCGGACTCATCGCTACTTAATATTATAAATGCGAAAGTAACTCTGTCTGTCTGTATGTCTGTTACGCTTTCACGCCAAAACTACTGGACCGATTTAAATGAAATTTGGTACAAAGAAAGTCTGGAGCCTGAGAAAGGACATAGGCTACTTTTTAACCGACTGCAAAAAAAGAGGAGTTCCACGCGGACGAAGTCGCGGGCAGAAGCTAGTAATGCATAAAGGAAAATCTGCATTAAGTCTTCGGACGGATCGGTACTGAGAATTAGTCGTGACATACGTATTCACAAAACACAACGGCCCCACGTCAGTGTCAAAACAGGTTTATTTTTTACGATTAAGAATCGCAAATACTCGTAAGTCGTAGTTATTTCCTGGGAGGGTTGCCATCTCTAAATATAATAATTTCTGATGCCTTCGCGGTTATTTCAATCCAATCTCTAAATTTGACGACCTGGACAAGCCGTCTGAAATAACCGGATTTTAGAGCCTAAAACCCGGACTTGTCTACATAGAACAGGGTCGACAGTTTATGAACAAACACACGCAAGACGAAATTAATGTCCGGCACGGACGCTCCCCGGACGCCCTCTAACAAGGGTTCCCAAGAATTTGTCCTACTTTTGAGGGCGTCTGGATAAAATGTTATAACACTGCATTATGTTTTATTACGATTTCACGAGGCTTATCCGGGTTAAATTTAGAGATAGCAACCCTAAACTAGGACAAATCCGGAGAAACTCACAAATGGCAACCCCACGACGCCTTTCAGGATTTCATTAATACCAATATGGCGGCAAACGAACTCGACATCCTTTTGCCTCTCGATTATGCAATTACGAGGCCAACGAAAAATAACGTCCTCGAGAACGTTCCACATTTTATTACTCGCATCAACACTATTGAGACCAACAAACAGATCAATTAGCGCCAAGACCGATACAGAAAACTGTTGTGTCCACAGATTAAAACGCCCAATGTGAAATACCTACATGCGCAGGTTTAGGGATTTTTTTCATTTGGTCGTTAGTACCTATTGGTTTTTTTTATTAAATGATTAACAAGTGTATTGACATACTTATTTATGTTATACGCCATGAGCTACTTCAGATAAGTAATATAATAAGTTGATAACAAACAGTAAATATTCTTTTAAGCATCGATTTTAATGTAATTTCACTAGAACAATTACTGCTTCAATAAAAGATTTCATTTTGTTACTTATTTTTATTATTTAATTATCAAAACTTTGTTTTTCTGTAATATTCAAAATGGAATTACAAGGCTGTGACATTTAAGTAAAGGATGCTGTTTAATTGACAATTTTGCAAGAACCTGAGTGTAATACCTACCTAATGTATGAATATTGTAAACTACCTACATAAAAACAGTAGTTAGTTACGAACGTTCAGGACAATTATTTCGTAAAGTCCGTATGAACTTGGCACCTAAGATTTTGACATTAACCGGATTTAACCGTCAATTTAATCTACGGATACAGATTATTTAGTAAAATCCTGGATATTATTATGTGCTGGCAACATTAGTCTTCAAAATAAGTTGACAGATGATCATAGACATCGGGTTAACAATAAATTAAAAAAGTGTAAGAGACAAAACAATATTACTAATATTAGTAGGTACCTACTAGCTTTACTATGTCTTCTGTCTTTCCTTTATACTTACTAAATAAGTAGGTAGGTATCTACATAATTAGAATATTGTTAAATGAAATATATATAAGAATAACTAATTGAAATTGACAAAAAGGTAGATTAGAAGTACATAGGTAAGGCATAAAGTAAATAAATTACTATTTTATAGGCAAATATAAAGTAAATAAGTGAAAAGATCTATAACATCCGGGTATCCTTGCTCAGTAGATTCTAACAGCAAACCATCAACTTCGAAAACAAAAATATAATATAGTATTTAGTAGTAATGTTTCATTCCAAAGTAGGTATATAGTATTTTCTGCATAACAAAATTACAGGTAGGTACCTCCTAAAAAGCAGCCTTTAAGAAACATGAATGGCAGATCGTTTTTTTTTTAATTTCAGACCTTGTTTCGACGGACCCTGATCATTAAGGTCGATGAGTCAATTAAAACGTTTCGCAGAATATTACATAAAGACACAAATTAAACAACAATAATAATCACGGACAAAAACTCACCATTTGGAAAAGCATGTATCACAACAACGAATAGTACTAAAAATCCTTTCATTATTCCGCCAATTGCACTTTATCAAAAAACAGACATAACATGGCGTCTCAAACACTTAAGTCGTTTACACTGTTAGTTTTTAATATCTATAATTTGTTAAAAGTAACAGTTAATAATTTTGAGTGGAAGTTAACACTGTTTCGCGCGAGTTTGTTCATCGTGCTGTGTTGTAGCGCGTAGCGACGTACGCTCTCTTTGCCTCGTAATGAGAGACTGACTGAGCGACGGGGCGAGTGGAGGCGCGGGTGGAACGCAGCTTGTTTGTGGTTGCCACAGACGACAGACTATTCCGTCTAGGCGTTTAAGCTTTTCACTATAAGCGATGCGGACACGAGACGATTTAAAAAATATTTTTTATCTCGTGGTTGTATTTAAAGTATGAAGTATGCAATAAAGTTTGGCAACAGTCCAAACCTATGATGAATTGTCGACAACTACAATTTAAATCAAGTCGAGAGTGTAACCGATACCTAAGTATATGACAGATCACCGCGAGAATGAGAACTGGGGGCCTAGACAAGGTGCCAACGTTCAACGTTAACGTTAAACGTTTTCACTTTATTTGACATCCGCGAACGACTGTCACGTACGTCACAAACGTTCGCGGGTGTCAAATCCCATACATTTTGGTCGTAAACATTGAACGAAACCAAAATTGTTGGCACCTTGTCTACGCCCCATATCGACATGACAAAATATAATCTAGACAATAATAGGGATGATCACTAGGTAAAGAAAACGAAATAATCAGTCAATCAGTTACTTACATTGTTGTAAATTATTGGGGACTTATTGTTACAAACAAAATAATAATATGACAAATTTAAGCGCTTCCAAAGATCGGGAGTTTGTGACGTCACGAAATGGTACAATTTATACCGTGTTATGACGTCACGTGTCTATGAGATCACTATGTCCTATTGCAGTGGTTCTTAACCTTTTAAGTCCCAACTGAGGTCACTGATTTTACCTCTCCTCCCAACGATGAACCTGCGTGCGACGCTACTCTGTGTTCAGACTTGTCACTTTGAAATTAGACGTTTGAGACTACCGTTACCCCCACGAAATATGTAAGAACCCAGGTTCTATTGTATTATAAATTTATCTATACTTCTATACTAATATTATAAAGAGGAAAGGTTTGTTTGTTTGGATTGAATAGGCTCCAGAACGGCTGGACCGATTTCAAAAATTCTTTCACTGTTCCCGAATGACATAGGCTATAAAAAAAGATGATCCGTGCGAAGCCGGGGCGGACAGCTAGTAAAATACATTCTCAGCTTCCAATGAAAATCTGGATAATGTTGAAAGTCGAATAAATTTACATAAGTACCTACAACTGATATTAGCCGCGCTGTCGGATTATGTATACATACCTACATATAGCTTAGCATATGCACAAGCTGTCGCGATGCGGCAGTACCTCATTGTTGAACGTTATCACCAGTGTATCTCGATCCCCTGCCAGCTAATATATGTCTTTAAAACTAGATTTTACTAAACTGGTCGACCTAATCTACAAACTCAATGGCCTGCAGTACTTGAGATATAGATATTACCGGGAATAGGTAATTAAACTGATTCATCGATTTTTAGGGTTCTGTAAAAGGGTACAATTACCTTATTACTTTGACTCTTAGGATTAGAATAGTACGGAACCCTTTGGATGCGAGTCCAACTCACACTTAGCCGGATTATGTACCTAATAAGTAATAATATAAAATCAGCGTTAAACTACTCTCAGCTCAGTCATGTTTTCGAAACAGCAAATAAATTAAAATACGCGAGTAAAATCTGCTATTATTGACAATTATTTTAATAAGCTAGTCAGTGACCTCTGCTAACATTACAAGTGTGTACTTGTAAAAATAAGTACTGAGATTGAAGAGTAGGTACCTACTTACCTACTGTTTTGGTGATTTTATTATTTCATTTTCTTGCTACGTCATTCCATATTTTTTTTAATATTATTGCAGTTTCATTGGATATTTAAGTACTAATTTAAAAGAATGCCGACTCAATATGTACGTCTTTAAATTTACGCGCCATATCCGGGTACAAAGGACGCCTACAAAATAAATTACGATTACTTTTTGTAATAAGTATAAGGCCACCTATACACCTATAATTTACTTGTTTACGTAATATTTATGTAATTTACTTACCGTTGCATTTACATTTGAAAGAACTTACAGTAAGTCACTTACAACGAGTGTTTACACTAGAAAATTCATCGTAAGTCGCTTTTGTAAGTGACTAACGTAAGTAAAACTTAGAGGTATTAACTTTTTTTTGTAAAATAAAACTTTTTACTGCCGGCCATTCTATCGTCTATGATCTTTGATTAAGAAAAATACGTGAAATATTAGCTACCTTTTTACTGGAAACCTCTCTTACGTGTAAATATTATATTAAAAAATCCTATGTATAGGTACGTTACCGTTATACTGTATAAGTAATTATCTTTTCCTATTCATAATAGGTATATAATTGAGCCTCGGTAGATTCAAAACAGACTATTAACATTACTTATAGGTAAAAAAATAAAAATGTGAAGAACTTAAAATTAATATATAGGTACCTAGTAGTACCTAGTTACTAACATCTCAGATGACAGATCGATGACAGTTGACAGTGTTAGCGACAAATTAATATTTTTGGGTCATACTGGTCGTGTGGAAATGACATTAACGTTAAGAAATAACCGGTCGGAGATATTTTCGGGTCATAATAACCGGTACGATTAGAACTGCAATTGTTTGCTCACTGATTATTAGTGATTATGAAAAAGAAAATAAACTTTATAAAGCAATATATAATCTTACCTATACTAAACTCGATATATCACGTGCATTTAAGAAATTGGTGTCATTAAATTATTCTTATGTTTACGGGTTTAATTTTTTCTTAGAACCTTGTCGCGACGCATCGCGATTCGGAACTCTCGGTAAGTTACTTTTAACTGTCATACCAATATTTGCAAGATAGCAACCCTAGTCATTTGATATATTTGGCAATGACAATAGATAGAGTAGAGGAAAGTGACATGATGGTTTTTCCACAGAGTGTGTGTGGCGGCAAGAGAATGTACAAGCAAAAAGAGTTGTGGGCGCTAGGTGATTTTACTGGTAAGTGATAGATTATTATCAGTTATTATTTCTCACTGACAAAGTAATGGTGTGGTCCAGAAGAGAGGCGATCATGTTGGAAACTGTTCTCAGGATAGAGAAGAGAAACCGTGCGCGGTTGAGTCCCGATCTGAAGTAGATAAGTAAGATCGATGATACGTGGCTTTACTGTGAACCGAGAGCGTGGTCGAGATTAGAGACTACAGAGACCTTTGGTGGTAAGGGTTGGCTATGGGGATGGTGGAGGCCAATAGAGGGCGAGTGCCCAGTTCACAGTAAGCACGACATGGGAAGACTACGGCATCGCAGTGATCACCGTAGTGATCATGTTGAAGACAGATGATCAGAGTATAGTATGAAACCCCAACAGAATAGAGTTAGACGCATAAGAGAGAAATGCGTAGTTAACGGTCAGATTATCCGTATCCATGTCAGAGAGAAGAAGTATTCCAATAATGAGAGCTACTTCTGTGAACCATACCGTAAAGTCATGTTGCCATGTCATTGTCTATATCTACTAGAGACTTATAGATTACTAGTTAGATGTTTATCTGTGGCGTGGCGACATTATGGTGGAGATGAGCTGGGATGTGAAATCCAAATGTAAATTCACATCGTATTTCTATTTTCCTTATTTTTTTTTCCTTTTCCTTTCTTTTATTCCTCGCGTTTCCCTTTTGAGGACAATCTTGGCAAGATTGCACAAGTTTCGTCTATGTAACCCTTTACAGTTTAGAATAAACTAAGTGTTGTCTATGAAAGGATACGTCTAGAAACAGTGTTTTAATTTAGTTGTAAGAATAACAGCACAAACTAATAAATAAAAGAAAATTATATGTGGTTTTATTTTAGTATATAAAAAGGAATTATTCATAATTATTATACGTATTATGATTTTTAATATAAACTTAATAATTTTCGGCCAGCGGTTTACTATGCATAGAATGAGATACTATTTCTATGTACTCATTCGGTTTCCGAACGCATTGTCTTTACCGCGGTTTGCTTGTCGTAGCCCGTAGGTACAAACTTTCTCGTTACTTGGTAAAGTAGGTACTTAATGGCGGATATTCCGAGAGAAAAAGTGCTTTTTACTGTGATTTACAAAGTGCGTAGCAAAGTGATATTGTGTAAAGTGCACCATTTAGTGTTTTCGTGGATAAAGTATAGATATTTGCATGGGAACAATAGTTATTAAGCTGAGGTAAGATTTTATATTCGTATGAGAGTCAAGCCGTAACACGCGGTATCATTATTTCTTATAATAACTAAATTCTAGTTTGTTATGCGAAGCAAAATCAACGTAGACATTCACCTATAATCCATTAGATTATCTACCGCATCGTAATAAATAACTGTAATTGCATAATTTAATAATGTAGGTAAATGGATTAACATGATTTGTCGGAATTATTTTTGATATTTGCTGCTATCTGAGACTGTTTGTACATACACCCAACACTGTGTTTATAGCATATAAATTATATAATTACAGAAAACAACTACTAAAGAAGAAAAGTTACTTTTATAGTGAATATCATCATGGAAAGAGCCATAGAAGATCGGTTAAAAATAAGACATGAAATGTTGCTGGAAATGGTAAAAGATACTAAAAATAAAATCGAACTGAAAATTCCAATAGATATAAATGAATTAACTCGTCTTAAATTGAACTTCAAATCATCGATAGAAACATTCAACAAAGAAAGTTACGTTTATATAGAGAAATCCACCCAACAAACTTTAGATATGAAAAAACTCATGGAAACGCAATTACAAGCAGAAGAAATCTTAGTCAACCTAGAGACCACACTTGCACTTTCTCAACCTTCAAGTTATAACAATCTCAATCAAACTTCGAGACTACCTAAGTTAAATCTGATTAAATATAAAGGTGATATATTAAAGTGGCCGGAATTTTGGGATCGTTTTGAAGCCACAGTAGACAGCAAAGACTTAATTGATGTGGAGAAATTGTCATATCTCATGGAATCGTTAGAGGGAGAAGCATTTGAAACTATATCTGGACTTTGTACAACAAATGAAAACTATAAGATTGCTATAAAATTATTGAAGGAGCGGTATGGTAAGAAAGATAAAATTATTGATGCACACTACGATGCCTTGGATAAAATGGTGACTGCAAAGAACGTGTCGACTGAATGCCGCCGCAACCTCAACAATATTGAGAAACACCTCAGGGTCTTAGATTCTCTAGGACAAGATATAAATAACAGTCATTTACGAGTCCTTATTACCAAAAAATTTCCAGAACCTGTTCTATACCAAGTCCGGCTACAGGCATTAGAAGACAACAATGTGGAAGAGCTTAGAAAATCATTAGAGAAGGTAATAATGGCTATGGAGCTGTCTGTAGGAACCAGTACACCAGGAACAGTAATACCACAGGAAATATCTGCCGGATCCTCAACAGAAGTACTGCATATTGCATCTCAGACAAACTCCACCAGATTTAGGAGAATGAAGAAGGAACAGGTCCAGAATAAAATGGGAAGGCCATGGGAACGGAAACGTAAAATATCCATCAGGGAAGATACCAAAATTAAGAGAAGACGGGCAAGTAAGTTATGTGTATTTTGTCAAGAGGAACATTTTAACGACCAATGCATTAAGTACTCCACAGTAGAGAATAGGAAGGAAATGCTGAAAAACAGATGTTTTATTTGTTTCAAAGAAGGACATTTCACAAACAAATGCCCCAATAAAGGATCAGCCTGTTTTTACTGTAAGAAAAACCACAATAGAGCCTTATGTCCAGTGAAGTTCACCGATGTGTCAAGTAAGTCAAGAGGCGATAAAGAGTCTTTTAAGTTGAAACCAGAGCAAACAAAGAATTTTCTATTTAATTTGAAATCCTGTTTACAGACGGCGGTGACAACACTAGAAAACAATAATATAGAGACAAAATGCCGGGTGCTCCTAGACTCAGGAAGTCAACGTAGCTACTTGAGCACCAAACTGGCTAAACAACTAAATCTGAGAATGGATTCCGAAGATGATCTTATAATTTTTACCTTTGGTTCAGACACACCTAAACAAACATCTTGTCCATCAACGGAGCTTATTCTCAAAACAAAACGTGGTGTACAGAGAATGATTAGAGTGAATATAGTACAACATATCACAGATAGGATCCCGATACCTGATTGGAATGGTGATGACTATCCTATTGATTTTTTGGCCGATGACAAAACAATTGGAGAAGGAATAGATCTTCTCATTGGTAATGATTATTATTTTTCCTTTATTAGAAATGAACGGATTCTAGTTGGAGATGATTTATATTTGATCAATACAGACTTCGGATGGATAATATCAGGTAAATACTCATATGAAGATAATCAGAATACCATGTCTATCATAACATATTGTCAATGTCACGAAACTTCCTGTCCATATTTTACAGAGCCGGATCTACCATTGAGAACAGTGGATATAAAATTTTTGTGGGCACTGGAGAGCATCGGTATTACGGATTCGCCTAAGGCAGTCAAAGAAGAAGAGGCAGTAAAGTATTTTAATGATACAGTAAAATACAATAATGGAAGATATGAAGTAAAATGGCCTTGGATTAATTACCCACCTGAATTACCGACTAATTTTGGACTTGCATATGGAAGACTGAAGAGTCTATTACAGCGCACTGATAAGGAAACTCATAACATTTACCAGACTATATTAGAAGAACAGCTTAAATTAGGAATCATAGAGGCTATTGAACCACAAGAAGGTGACAAGATTCCTATCCACTATCTACCTCATCATATTGTTAGACAAGACGGGAAAATGGGAAGAATAGTGTATGACGCCTCGGCGAAGTGCGGTGGACACAAGAGTCTCAATGAGTGTCTATATAAAGGCCCCTCCATGATAGAAGACATGACAGCGTTGCTTTTACAGTTTCGAACAGGAAAAATTGGAATTACAGCCGACATAGAGAAAGCCTTTCTGCAAATAGGATTACAAGAAGCAGATAGAGAAGTCACTAGGTTCCTTTGGATAAAGGATTCTAGTAAAGAACTGTCATACGATAACCTCCTTTACTACAGATTCTGTAGAGTACCCTTTGGGATAATAAGCAGCCCATTTCTTCTGACGGCAGCGATCAGGTACCATCTTTCCAAAACAAATAATTCATTACTGAAGAAAATTGCGGATCGTTGCTATGTTGATAATCTAGTAACCAACGCCGATTCTATATCAGAAGCAAAAGAAGTATTCAAAGATTCCATGGAGGCATTCAAAGACTTATCAATGAATATTCGAGACTGGACGTCTAATTCTGAAGAATTTCTCGCTACAATACCTAAACATCTAGTAGCTAAAGAACTGAGTACTGTGAAAGTATTAGGTATGATATGGGATGTGAAAAATGATAGTTTGAAATTAAAACTGAGTAAAGATGTAACTGAGAGTGACGTTTGGAATAATGTCAAGACAAAGAGAGATGTACTAAGATTGATGGCACGCTTTTATGATCCTTGTGGATTTATAGCCCCGCTCATTTTACCAGCAAAAATGCTATTCCAGGAACTCTGCATAAGAAAACTGAAATGGGATTCAGAAATGCCTGATGATCTAAAAGAGAAGTGGCATGACATAATAACAAACTTACAAGAAACTCAACACCTTGACTTCGCCAGACATGTTGGTAGCGACAAAACCCATCAAACTACTGATTATGAATTACATGCATTCACAGATGCGTCAAAATATGCATACGCCGTGGTAGTTTACCTACGAGCACTTAACAAAGACGGAATAAAGTTATCTTTCTTGATGTCTAAAGCCAGAATAACACCATTGGAAGATAAAGATGATTTGAAAATACCAAGGTTGGAGTTGTTAGGGTATCTGATAGGTCACAGATTACTAAAATATATCAATAGTAATTTGGGTTTGGTAATTCAGAGATCATACTTGTGGACCGATAGTCTTGTTGTCTTGGGCTGGATGAAGACTAATAAATTATTACCACCGTTTGTGTCAAGACGCATCAATGAGATAAAAGCAGTTAAAACTACAGAATTCCGTTTTGTTAACGGTGATCTCAATCCAGCAGATTTGGCTACTAGACCAGAGTTGTGGAACAAGAAGAAAGAACTGTGGTTAAAGGGACCTACATTTCTTCACTTAGACCCATGCAAATGGCCAAACAACAAGCAATATGATGAACAGAAAGCTTTTCTTTCAGTTGCGGAGGCTCTGGAAGTCATAGATGGTCCAGAGATGGTTCATAAAGGATATGAAATAGACTTTCAGAATACTCATGAAGACCTCGAAATGGAAGTGGATACACCTGAAACAACTGAATCCATAATAGAACAAATCCCATCAAATCTATCGGAACAAACAACTAATGATAATGAAGAAATCAAGAGACTACAGTCAGAATACTTTCCTGAGGAAGTTGCCGGGAAAATAACTCACCTAACACGTAATTTAGGTCTGTTTATAGATGTTGACGGAATCCTTAGATGCAAGGGTCGCATGTCTAACACCAACTGGACATATGAGAAGAAGCATCCAGCACTCATTCCACGTAAATGCTCCTTTACTACTAAAATTGTGAAGACCATCCACGAAAAGAATTACCATGTCGGTGTTCCACATACTTTAAGTATAGTCAGACAACAATTTTGGATACCACAAGGAAGAGCTGAAGTAGAAAGCATCCTGAGGAAATGCCCTCAGTGCGTGAAGCATGGAGGAGGACCATATCGACTTCCACCTACACCGGATCTACCAGCAGAGAGAGTAAACTATAACAAACCTTTCACCTTCACAGGAATAGATTATTTTGGTCCTATTTTTGTAAATACGGCTACAGGAAGAGAGAAGAGATGGGTAAGCCTATTTACATGTCTCTCTGTACGAGCCATACATTTGGAGATTGTCAGAAATCTTACTGCTAGCGAATGCCTACTAGCCTTGCGAAGATTTACTGCGACGAGAGGCATACCGTTTAAAATAGTGTCAGATAATGCACTTCAGTTCAAATTAATTAGTGAGGTGATGTCCGAAACATACTGCAAAGAGAATGGGATACGATGGCGTTTCATTCCTCAGTTAGCGCCGTGGCATGGAGGATTCTATGAACGCCTTAATGCTATAATTAAACAATGCCTTAAGAGAACTCTGGAGAAACACTTATTAGAAGACAGTCATATGCTAACCGTCGTCAAAGAAATTGAAGCGGTAGTCAATACCAGACCGTTAGTCCGCCTTGGCAATGAACCTGAACATGTGTTAACACCTTCTGACTTCCTGTCCTTGGGTCAATGTATAGAACTAGATGAGACTTCGTTTAATTATGATGATTCAAGCACAAAGGTTGATCTAGTCAAAGGATGGAAAAGAGGTCAAAATATCCTAACAGAATTTAAACGGATGTTTCAAGACCAATACTTGACAAGTTTGAGAGAGAGGTATACTCATTCATTACGACAACCAAGAGTAAAATCGCATAGACAGCCGAACATAGGAGATCTTGTTCAAATTAAAGATGACTCTCATAAAAACAGAAACCAATGGAAGGTTGGCAACATAGTTTCTTTGTTGAAAGGTAACGATGGTGAAGTTAGGGTAGCACGCGTTAAAGTCGGAAACTCAGAAATAACACGATCTATTGGCCACCTGTACCCTTTAGAAACAGAGATTGACTCGGCTCATGGCACAGAATTCATCAATAAAGAATATTCAAAACCAAGTGAAGAACAGTGTCTTAGAAATGATGTTGAAATCCCAATTGATGAAGCACATGTATGTGATGACGTACAACCTTCCAAACAGAAACCACCTATGGCTCAAGAATGCTTTGAAGAAGTCATTGTTACGACTGATAAACCACAGCTACCTCAGGAGTCTGTGAACGACCAAGTCAAAGAACCAGACTTTAATGATGAAGTCATGGATAAGAGAAGAAAATCAGAGACTGAGCAGATCACATCTGAGGATAAAACGATTGAGAACAATAAGAAGTATGAGAAGAGGGCCGCAGCAATTAGAGCGAGAGAGAAGATCGCTGAATGGACGTGCCAGCTCTTTACAACTTTATAATAACCTTTGTCGTCGGGAGTGTCGCGACGCATCGCGATTCGGAACTCTCGGTAAGTTACTTTTAACTGTCATACCAATATTTGCAAGATAGCAACCCTAGTCATTTGATATATTTGGCAATGACAATAGATAGAGTAGAGGAAAGTGACATGATGGTTTTTCCACAGAGTGTGTGTGGCGGCAAGAGAATGTACAAGCAAAAAGAGTTGTGGGCGCTAGGTGATTTTACTGGTAAGTGATAGATTATTATCAGTTATTATTTCTCATTGACAAAGTAATGGTGTGATCCAGAAGAGAGGCAATCATGTTGGAAACTGTTCTCAGGATAGAGAAGAGAAACCGTGCGCGGTTGAGTCCCGATCTGAAGTAGATAAGTAAGATCGATGATACGTGGCTTTACTGTGAACCGAGAGCGTGGTCGAGATTAGAGACTACAGAGACCTTTGGTGGTAAGGGTTGGCTATGGGGATGGTGGAGGCCAATAGAGGGCGAGTGCCCAGTTCACAGTAAGCACGACATGGGAAGACTACGGCATCGCAGTGATCACCGTAGTGATCATGTTGAAGACAGATGATCAGAGTATAGTATGAAACCCCAACAGAATAGAGTTAGACGCATAAGAGAGAAATGCGTAGTTAACGGTCAGATTATCCGTATCCATGTCAGAGAGAAGAAGTATTCCAATAATGAGAGCTACTTCTGTGAACCATACCGTAAAGTCATGTTGCCATGTCATTGTCTATATCTACTAGAGACTTATAGATTACTAGTTAGATGTTTATCTGTGGCGTGGCGACAAACCTTACCCATTATTTCATTCTATTGATCATTTTGGGCTTGGAATTTCGAAACCAGCTGCAGGTCGTCCTGATAGGGTCGGGTTCTGTACATTAGTCAAGTGTTGTATAAAATTATTTATTTATTCTTTATTCTCAAGCCTGTGTGTGCACATCCGGAATTGGGAGAACAGTCACAATGAACCAAAAATATTTTACCACTAGCTTCTGCCCGCGACTTCGTCCGCGTGGAACTCCTCCTTTTTTTGCAGTCGGTTAAAAAGTAGCCTATGTCCTTTCTCAGGCTCCAGACTTTCTTTGTACCAAATTTCATTTAAATCGGTCCAGTAGTTTTAGCGTGAAAGCGTAACAGACAGACAGAGTTACTTTCGCATTTATAATATTAGTAGGGATTTTTTAATTTAATTTATTTAAGTGGTATGCGTACGGGTGAAGCGGCAGCGTATCATTTTGTTCATAATAATATTATGTAGGTACCTATTGTTCTTTAAATAAGTAAGTAAGTAACGAACTTAACGTTGGCTTAGTTTATGGACAAAGTAATTTTATATACAAGTATCTTTTGCCCAATTGTGGATGTTGCAATAAAACTAACTGGGAAATATTATTATATAATATATATTATTTAATAAGTTAATTTTATAAATATAAATATTTTAACTCTTTCTTGTATATTATTTCTGAACGAAGCTTATTTGACAGTTGTTACTTTTGACGTACAGGTGTCACAGGTGAGGTGGGTGACGTGACTGACGTGCCGATTACGATAGCAAGTTGGCCGCCGCCAAACAAAATTCTTATTAAAAAGTTTTCAACATGTAATCATTAATGTAATTAGTACAGTTCAGACTACCGACTGAATGGGTCGTTAAATTCTAGAACATGTTAATCTCGTTCATATAGTTTATATTAGTGTTTAAAATGTTTATTAGTAAAACTGTGATAAAAGTATTTTTAGGATGTTGTTCGAGTGCTTTTGTTATGGAGATATTGATGACGAGGGCATCCCACACAGCTAATTTAATTACATTCCTCCAATTCTTCGTTATATCTCTTCAGGGTTTCATATTTACATCAAAATTTGGCACGGTATGTATCTAAAGCTTTAATGTTGATTGATTTGGAAAGTTTTAACATAACTACATTTAATAATTTCTGATGCCTTCGCGGTTATTACACATTGGAATGAAACAACTATTAACGGACTTCACTTTTTAGCGTTAGACTATTGTCAGCTCAGTCGTGCTACGATTATGGAAACTGTAAAGAATCCGAAACGTCAGCTAATAAAATAAAATAAAAATACGCGAGTTAAATCCATTAATAGTTGTTTAATTCCAATAACTACATTTGTTTGAGTTGTGTTAATTGATATCAAAATATTCTATGAGACATTAAAACCAAATATTTTTGTAGTTGGTGTATATTTAGCACACCAGTCAAGTCTGATAGACTTACTTGTTTAATTGCAGGTCCCACCGTCTATTCCTTTAAAACAATATGCCATACTTGTGGCCTTATTTTTCATCACAAGTGTGGCCAACAACTATGTATATGCATTGCATGTACCTTCTACATTACATATGATTATAAGGTGAGCTTCTTGAGTAGATTTTAATATTTTCTTTCCGGTGATAAGTCAAAAGGAAGGTAATGATTTTAGCATTTTATGAAATAGAGCAGTTCGCCCTGGCTTTGCATGGATCCCTATTTTTTTTTTAAATATACTATAGCCTATGTTACTCAGGGTGAATGTAGCTTCCCAATAAAGAAAGAATTATTAAAATCGGTCCAATACTTTTTGAGTTTATTTGTTACATACAAAAATACAAATCTTTCCTCTTTATAATATTAGTATAGATGTAAACAGTCTATATAGCCCTTGATTAAGAACCTCAGTCTTACTAAAATAAACAACTAGTTTTTAAGTTATTTGTCCTAAATCATCTATTAAATAACACAATATTTTATTATAAAACTTACAGATCTGCATCATCTCCAGCGAGCATGCTAGTATCATGGTATACATTTAAACGAGCCCCAAAACCATCAAAAGCAGTTGGTTCCATCCTCATCAGCCTTGGGGTTGCCATAGCTATGTACGGAGGTGCCACTATAGCTGAGAACAGGGGAGAATTCACAGGATGGTGCCTAGGTGTTGCCATATTGTTGGCAACATTGATAACTGGTGCATACACAGGTCTGCAGCAAGAGATCTTGTATTCTAAATATGGGAAACATCCTGACGAGGTAGAGTATCTGTTTGTCTCCTAAGAATGAAAATGGTAGTAATTTTTAACATGATTACGAAACAGGAGGGTCAAATGTATTCTTCTAAATCTGTGCTTCACTATCCAGGTGCTTTAGTTTCTCAGTCCAGGGCTTTACACTTTATAGACTGACTAGCGGCCAGCCCCGACTTCGTTCAGATCCATTTTTTTATAGCTAATGTCACTCGGGAATAGTGTATCTTTCCAACAGTGAAAGAATTTTTAAAATCGGCCATGTCGTTTTGGAGCCTAGTCAATCCAAACAAACAAACCTTTCCTCTTTATTATATTAGTATAGATAGATTTGATGACATACTGTACTAAAAATTATACTGTGTGTTAATTTGACCTGTTTTTGCTGTTTTCCATTAATATTTTTTAAAGTTCATTTGTAGTTTTACTCCCAAGTTATGCATAAAATTGTGTGTACAATTGCTCGGTATTGTTGCTATGTGGCAACCGCTAGTTATCTCTTGTCTCTACATGAAAATTGGATTCTTTATTTGTAAAGCTGTATTTAATGAACACTGTAATATAATTTTTAAATATTTGAACATGGCTTTATCTTCATGAGCATAAGGATCATGTTTCACATTTAAAACATGTTATTTTCTCTCCTCGAGGTTTTAAATTGCTAATCAAGATTGCTGATAGCGAACTAACGATAAACGGAACGGTCCCAGTTATCTCGTAAATGATAATTAAGAAAATATTTCCTACAAATTATACTTATATTAGCTCAGTTGATAATTAACTTTTCTTTTTAAAATTTATATAAATCGATATTTTTAATTTACCTAAATCTTATGAATCTAGAACAATTTGTGTACTATTGTACTATTATAATAAGGGCTAGTTTCACATTGTCCAAATAAACTTCCAATCTAATATATAAAAATTTCGAGTCACGGTGCGGTGTTTGTGGTTGCAGTAGTCTGAAATGGCTCAAATTTTGTATATACAAGTATAGGTCGCAAAGTAGATTTAGTTGATGATTAGGGTAGACTTTACCGGGTCCATTGGTTATAATAAAATATCTAGCAACTTAATAATTTCTGATGCCTTCGCGGTTATTGCATATTGGAATGAAACGACTATTAACGGATTTAACTCGCGTATTTTTATTTTATATTATTAGCTGACGTTTCGGATTCTTTACAGTTTCCATAATCGTAGCACGACTGAGCTGACAATAGTCTAACGCTAAAGAAAATATCTAGCATTATAGGACCTTAAACCTTAAATGAACATGGTGAAAAATACTGTTATATTTTCAGATGCTGTTTTATACCAACGCCATTCCGCTACCAATATTCATGGTCATCGGGGGGCAGCTGCTCGATACGGCATCAGGACTATCCTGGGACACGTGGCTTCTTATAACCCTAAATTTAATATCCCAATTTTATTGCACCCATTCGGTGCACCAGCTCGCAACCAGAGAGACCTCGGTCACAGTGACTTTCATGCTCACACTAAGGAAATTTGTGTCACTGCTAATATCCACTCTAGTTTTTAAGAACAACATGACATTTTTACACGTTATCGGAACAGTATTCGTTGCTGTAGGCACTTATGTGTATTTCGATTATTTTGTAAGCCGTCAGAGATCTGTTAGTGTGAAGAAGGACTGACTGAAGTTATTTTAAATTACTAAGGTATTTTAAAAACGATTTATACAAATGATCGTGTATATGCGATCGTGTATATAAAAGTACCCTCCCTGTTTTACACGTATATGTCTTCCATTTTGAGTAATTTATAATCGCTTTTACGGCATATTTTTGAGCGCCTAGCCTCATGACCTATTATTCTGTTATCGTAGCATCCTGGCTGTTGCCGAAGAAAATTTTATTTTTTTAGTTATATAATATAGATTAAAATAATTGACCAATTAAATATAGAAATACTAAGTTTTAAGAATTTATTTGTTAATTATGGAATAGTGTAACACATTCGAATAAAATAGATTTATCTAAAATAACTTTGCAATATTGAAACAGGTTTAAGGTAGGTTTTAACTCATAAGTCGCCTGGCGGCACAGGCTTTCATAATAAGGGTTCAGAACTTTCATTTGTAGGTAAGGAACTCTAAAAACGTGGATACGTCTTATTTTCAAACTGTAAGATTTGAAATTTTGACAGTATTATAAATTACGCCTACAGAAAATCTGTTTATAATAATACCATCAGCGCGTATATTGCAAGTGGTAACTTATTGTATAAAATAAGTACTAGTATTTTTTTTCTTACCACAGTCGCGGACTAAAGAGTTGAGCTATGGACTATGAAGGTTGTTATTTGGGTGATAATTAATATAGTATTATTGTATGATAATGCATTTTATTGTGACTTTTATATTCAGAAAAGATTACTGTAATAGGGTGGGCCGCTTGTCAACAATCCGCTGGATCCACCGACAGACAAGCTGGTCTGCTATTGGTGGAATATGACAACAGGATTTTACGACAGACAGCCTTCCTTGATAGACTGTATTTTACATGTTTATATTTATACTATAATGTATTTTTCTATTTATTACAAAGAAATGCTATCAATAAAACATGTCAATCTTATTTTCTATTCTTTTAAATGTACTTAGCTACACACAAATTAAATACATAAAAATCATTTAGAATTAGGCTTAAAAATAGTAATGAATTACATTCTATGATTTATTACACATTTACAGTAAGACTGCAAGAAACAAAATTAGGTATTGTTAAAAAAAACAATTGTAACTACAAAATGGTGATTACGGTATACAGAGTAATGAAATGGCTTATTGTACTAAAACTACTTGCAAATGATGAACGATCACTCTCACAAGCACTTTGCATCACTTTGTCTTGTCCGTAATTAGAACTGCCTTTGTAGGTTGATTTAATACCTGAAAACATAAAATATATATGTAATTACAAATGAAGAGACCATGTCAACAAGTTGTCCAAATGCTACGGAGTATTACTTCTATATTAAAGTGAAAATCTTATGATTGTTACTCAAGTTATTTAAAATTATTAAAGTCGCGTAGTCGATAAGAAAATATTCAAGTTACTTGCCTGTGATTGGTGTGAGATCTCATTTAAGATTAGCGATATCTAGCTTAATTCTAGATTTTTACTGATATTAATGTAGTTTATTTGGTTTGTAATTAATATAATAATTGGGGCTTTTCACGCGAAGCGGACAGAGAAAAAAGTAGATGTTTCTGGTTTTAATATTTGTATATGTACAACTTTTTTGAAAACAGAAATTCAGTTTAAAAGTGCATTTGATAAATTAGTTATTTTAATCTAGAATTTTATGACTTGTTAATCGGGTTTGAAGTACTGCATACCCACTGGTTGGCTAAAATTTCAATGTCCGCTAATTCTACAACCGTGTATTGTTTCCAAAATATTTAATACACGTGTCAAAGATATCTATAAGTACAACATACTCAAAAATTATCAAAGTCAGAAACTTTTGTTGTCTGTCCGTTTCGTTCAAATTCAAAATTCGTTTACGAAATTACTACATATTCCTATCGTACCAGTCAGTGACCGAACTAGGCTGAGCCTGTATCTTGGCCATCTGCGAGTGCGGTTAAAAAATCCGCTATATGCGCGCCTAGTACAACGAGGTCGTGCATGAGTGGATTTTTCATAGATATGCCAAATCCCTACTAATATTATAAATGCGAAAGTAACTCTGTCTGTCTGTCTGTTACGCTTTCACGCTAAAACTACTGGACCGATTTAAATGAAATTTGGTACAAAGAAAGTCTGGATCCTGAGAAAGGACATAGGCTACTTTTTAACCGACTTCAAAAAAGGAGGAGTTCCATGCGGACGAAGTCGCGGGCAGAAGCTAGTATGAAATATGCCAAGTGTTTACCTGTTCTTGCTGTCAGATCTGGAGCGACGGTCGCGGGATCGTGAGCGTCGCACCGAGGGCGAGCGGCGGCGGACGGACGGCGACCGCCGCGGCGAGGGCGACCGCCCGCGAGAGTACGAGCGGCGCCGCGGGCTCCGGCTGCGAGACCTATGGACACACGCGAGTTAGTACTCCCAGTGGCTACATCTAGGCCTACCCGTGACGATATACATGTGTTAGGTTATAATAGTTCGCACTAAGGTATTTTATTCGATAGAATAGGGCAGTCCTTAAAATCTGAATAAAATTTATGAGATTCAGATGTATAGAATTAATTTGCGTCTAAATTTCGAAAATTACATAATTAGGCACTACATGTGGTATTGAAATTGGTGAATGTATAATGAAATTAAATGTCTAACTTTGTCATTGATTCATTAATTGGCATTTAGTATTTTTATATATTTTCTGATTTTTCAAGAAACAACATAAACATTACTAACACATGTATAACCATCACATGATTTCACTTTTTTCTGGTGATCATTATTAAATAATAAAATTGAATTGATAAAAGGGGACTTGTTCAGTTGTAGCTAATATTAGCAACAATTCGATTCTACAATCAACCCTGACCATTAACACCTATTTCGCCGACTAGTGCTAAATAAAGGTATAGGTAAGGTAGTGCTAAGTATAGGTTTTTAAATAGTACCGAGACATGGTGAGCCGAAGGTAGTAGACCGATGTGGGGCTGCTGTGAGGCCGAAGGGACTAACCCGGATCCTATTTTCAATATCACGTTATCTTCCGTCGACGTGGCTTTAAGCGGAAGATTTGATAATAAATTGCGGTTACAGGGCCGAGCGCCATTTGGGGCTGATTTTCTAGCTCGGTGCCTCGACGAGTGTGTGCAGTCGGTGAAGCATCAGGAGGTTGCAATGGTGAGGATGTAAGATCCTATGTGTGGCTCATAGACAGTACGTAATACAATCCACGCTTGGGCGGGTGGGGGTCAGGTGTAGGCGGTGGGAAGGATGATCGGAACGCAGTTGTTGGAGGCTTCGGCGCGTAGAAGAGTGGAGAGCCGATCGCAGAAGTTCAACGGGATGTTGCAAGTTGCCTTATTATACGAGCCGTAGTTGTGAAGAGATGTGGTGAGGTCGTTGGTGTGTTGGTGGTTGGTTGATAAAATGGACCTGCAAACGTTCCAACACCCACCACGTTTAATTCCTTCATGTAAAGTACTTAATCTACACAACAGCAGACTGTAAAAGCATATTAAATCCTTGTAAACAATTATCATCAGCACTGTGGCACTGATGTAACAATATGTTGCCTGCACATGTTTAATTTATAAAGCAAAGCTTTTGGTATCCAATGAGAAATAGTGATGGCAACATAATACTTTTTTTTAATGAATGCAGATAAAAACTGTACATACCTAGAATACCTGCGGTCGCGTCTCGTGCGACCATTGGACATTTCAACGCGGATCCTAGTTCCGCAGCAACGTCTGAAAATATAAAATGGACATTAGGACTGAAAACATATAAAATAATGTATATTTGAAATGAAACAACTATTAACGGATTTAACTTGCGTATTTTTATTTTATTTGCTGACGTTTCGGATTCTTTACAGTTTCCATAATCGTAGCACGACTGAGCTGACAATAGTCTAACGCTAAAGTGACTGTGACGCTGACTTTAGCGTTAGACACTGAAACTGTTAAGAATCCGAAACGTCAGCGAATAAAATAAAAATATGTGAGTTAAATCCGTTAATAGCTGTTTCAATCCAATGTGTAATAACCGCGAAGGCATCAATAATTATTATAATGTATATATATATCTTTCTTTAACAACATCACCCACCAAACTATTCTTGAATCAGACTGTATTGTTACATCTGGGAATTATATTTGTATTAAACAAATAAAACAAAGTCAACTAATAAACCAAGCAAAGTCATACTTTGGTAACAGTATCCTAGAAGATGGTGTCAAATCTTGAAGAATTACATTTAAATGTTATTACAGCTTATTCCTTCAAGATACTTAGCAAGTTCAATATAGCAAGGGACTGGTGGTAATTCAAAACCTATAAGCAGGTTAGTACCCAGCCTACCTAGTTAGCTACCTAAAAATATAGTATGTTGTAGAAAAGAAAAATGTTCCCCATTCCGAGACAAGTGGTATCCACATAAAATCACACTAAAGTCTCAGTCTGGAGGTACCGTGATGTAGCACGCTTATGACTCAAGCGTTTCACATTAATAATGAAACGGATCTAAGGAGCGTGCATTACTGTAAATAATCCTAAATCTTATAATTATTTTAAAAGAGAAAGGATTCGTTTTGTTGGTAGAGGTTGATAACTTGTGGCTCTTTGGATGTGAGCTATGGCTCTTTAGTTATGTAAATATTATCGGCCCCTGGTACAGACATAAGGGCTATAAATGGGCCAAAACAATCCTACAAGAGGTTGATGTTAGAGAATTGAGTAGATAATAATTAAAAATGAGGTGGGTAAAGGCAGAATATACATCAAAAAATGATGTGCAAATCTACAATTGCATCTGTACTTTTAATCCTCTGATCTATTTGTCACAATTTAGTGAAATTATGTCAAAAACTTATCAATGATCAACAATTAGTGATGACTAATAAATACACAACAAAAAATAATTACTTCCTGGAATTAAAAGGAAGAAATCCTTGAACCCGGTCCCTATGTAACCATATTATTTTTAATAAAAATTAAATTACTAGATAATAATAAAATCGAATGTAAGTAAATTTGGTCATCTATTATGAATCTTGAATAAAACCAATCGCAAGAGCATTGCATATGAGGAGATGGCATTTGCGTTCAAGTATATTGGTAATTTTGAGTTTTTAACGCAGAATAAGTTTCCATACGACAGCAAAATGGCGGACAGAAGTATGGCGAAGTGCAATCCAAGAAGTACTCTTCATTTCACTCTAGCAAACTACTGTATACATGTGACAGAACGAGACGGAAAATAGCACATTTCAAATTCATAGGTCACGATCAATATCTCGTACTAAATGCAAAATGTACGTAAAATATTAATTAAAACTTATACTTACGTCCCATCTAGGCCTCGTACGGAATCTTCTGCGTCGCGAGGATCTTCAAATTCAACAAATGCGAAACCGGGAGGGTTGCGTGCCACCCACACATTTCTTATGCTCCCGTATTTGGAGAACACTTTCTCAATCTCATATTTCGACGCATTTGTGCCCAAGTTCCCGACGTAGACCTTGCAAGAGAGATCCCATTCTCGATAACGCGACATCTGAATGTAAAATGTTAGGTGTTAATTCCTTTCTACTGGACTTCGCGACGCCATTTTAAAGTAACGATACGTTTTCGCGGTTGCAGAACACGTCGCATATTAAAATACTTTACCTTGTGTCGGGATATTTAACACTGATTTTAGTGAAGTTACCGGAAGATTTACGTGTTAAGACTTGCGGCGCAATAAATCAAAGCTCGAGTGACGTACGACCCACTCAGCAAACGTCGCATAAATGAATGCAGAATGGAATGGAATGGAAAAGATAAAGACCGGAACCGTTTATCGATTCAGCTCTAGAGAATCGAATGAAGTGAATTATTGTTAACGAACGAATGAAAAACTGTCCCGCTTGATTATGACTTGTTCCGGTTTAGTAGTGTTGTCATTGTACCATAAATTACTGGTACTGTGGCACTGGGAAAATTATTCGGAAAAATGTATTGACTTTTCGATCTTATGAATGGTAGTATATAAAATTACAATATAAAGCAAAATAACGATTTTTAATAAATTTGGTATTATTGAACGTTAACTATTTAAAATAGGTCTATTTAATGTATGTCTTTATTTGCCGAAGTTAAGAACAACTGTAGTCCTCACTTCAATAAGTTCAGTAAGCTAGTCTGTCATACTGTCATATATTATCAATCAAACATAGACTTTTATAATATGGACAAGGCATATTGTTCTATACGTACAATTGCTTATATAAATAGCATCCATTTTGAAGGCACACACATAAACATATATCTATCTCGTTCTTACTCAGCACTGTAACTCGCAGGAAAAGAATATAACACTATTTCAGTGCGTACATAAACTGACATAAAGTGAAACATGAATTTCCCTAAATACCTAATGAGGCCGAAAATCCGCCATGTTTAGCGCACCAAATGTCATTGTCAGTCAGTTCCGGTGGTACTTGTCTTGTCAAAAAGCCGTGGTGTAAATCAAAATAACTAATTATCTTTCAATATATTGCTTGTAATTTAAAATAATTGAAGCTAAAAGTAAATAATTACGTTGCAAATATGCCAGTGTGTAGTGTAATAGGGTGCGGCAAAAGAAAAACACAAAATCAGCTATCTTTAACCATGCACAGGTATGCTATAAATAACATTAAAAATATTGGTTATTGCTTTTGTTACCGGGAAAATAAAGAAAGATTTACATTATAATTAGCAAGGTTCTTATGTGCGGTTATAGATCATGAATGGATTTGACTTATTTAACCATATTTTTACGTTTAAATATTGTTAATTTACTAGCTAGGGTTGTAGATTATTTATCGACTTTGATATCGATTTACTTACATATGACATGATAAAATATTTTTATTTTATCATTAAAACATATTTTATAGGATCCCAAGAAATTACTATAAAAAGAAAAAGTGGCTGGAAACATATGAATGCTTGCAGTTCAGTACTAGTACTTATTGAATTACTTAAAATTAAGTACATCTAAATTTGATCGCCTACACATAAATATAGTGTATTAAATTATAATATTTTTTTATTTCAGAACCAAACTCAAAAAATAAAAAATCTTGAAGATAAATGTGATTTTTTAAAGAAGAAAATAATAGTAAAAATGAAAAAGTGCGGCGGCAAAAGAAAAAAATTGCAGTGTTCCAGAATATTATAAAAGACCTACAGGAGAGGAACCTTGTCAACAACGAAAACTCTATAGTTTTAGAAGCCTGCGCAGGTCCTAACGACTTTTTAAAGAGGCAAATTTTGAAAAGTCAAGGAAAAACAAAGAAATAAAAATACGCGTGTTAAATATAGTTGTTTCATTCCAATGTGTAATAACCGCGAAGGCATCAGAAATTATTATTTGTAAGTCACTGAGTTGTTAAACGACAACTTTATAAAATCGTCATATCGTTTACTTGGCAAATTTGAAGCACGATCTTATCTTGGATTTCACACATCTAAATCAAAGTATCTTTGCACATAACAATATACTTACTTCCTATTAAAGTATTTATTCTACAAATAATTTACTCAATAATGTTTAAAATAAAATGAGCCAAGAACGTTTATCGATAAAACCTAATAACATTAAAATCTTTTGGGCAGCACTAAAACCGCCATGTTTAGTGGCCAAATGACGTCACAGTGGCACGCATTTCTTGTTGTTGTTTCAGTGGTGTGCAATCAAACCTTTGAGTTAGACCATTTTCTTTGTGTTATCTGTGTTCTTCCTTTTGCGGATGTGTACATACTTGAATATTGTTCACGATTATTTTTATGTGTAAAATGTGATAACTTATATTAAAAATATACAAAATGGACGTAGTAGGCTTTCTAACTAACATAAATGAGAAGTCGGACATGTTTGCGGTTAGAACATGGACTTCCGAGTGGTCAAATAATTTCCAAGAAAATCAAGTAAGTATTGATTTTTTTACGTTATCTTGTAAAATATTGTGTCGTTGTACGTGCTTTTGATGTCTATGAGTGACTATTGTGTTGTTGTTAATTTTTTTTGTAACCCGGAAGACAAATTTTTTGGCCTTTGTTAGATAACAAGTGTAACAATAGATTTGATATCCTTGAATAGTACTATTGCTATTTTATTATCACGTTACGGTCCCAGAAACGTGATTGTTTTATTATTAATTCCTGGCATCGTAAATATGGTGGTAATCTCTCGTATATTGGTTTTTATGACTATTTATGAATCACTGTGCTAAACAAAAACAAACAAAGCAACTGTTCATACATCTTTTCATTAGTATGCAAATTTCTTCACTGTTTTCATTATATGTATAATGGAACGAAAATGTATATGTCCAATAAAGTTTATTACTTGAATCATTTTTGATGCTTTGTAGTTGTTACACGTTAGAATATAACAGATACATATTGGATATAACGGATCTAACTCACATATTGTATTTTAATTGCTAATGTTTCGTATACTTTACAGTTACCATAATCGTGATCTGACAATTATTAATTAGTTGACTATTGGAAGATTAAAAATGTTGGATTAAAATGTTAGGTTAAAAATTGATATAAATCATAGTAGTAGTTGCATAAATAATATGCTTAATTAAGTACCTACATGAACAATAAAAAAATTACATAAACTTAAGAACAAAAATCATAATGTTATCATTTTCCATAACATTATGATTACGCAATACCAAAGTCCCTATGATTAAAAAAGGAATCCACTCAGCTTTATGCCATGTAGATTGGTATCTACTACATAAAGTAGATATTCATGTATAATGTATGAAAATGATAAATACCAAGTATAGAAAAAATAAATAATTATTTTGGAATATGTTTTGTTTCTTTGCTTAAAAATCTAATACATATAAAATTCTTATGTTGTGGTGTTTACTGCCAAACTTCTCCAAAACAGCTTCAGCTTTAATCATTTCTGATGCCTTTGTCAATAAAAATAAAATATGCGAGTTAAATCCGTTAAAGTTGTTTCATTCCAAAGCTTTAGCTTTATTTAGCAACACTAAATTTTCAGTTTTCTACCACCAACCTTGTTTCAGTTTGTCATTGTCAGCTAGTAGGTAATTTTATAATTTTTAAATAAATATTTTATCAGGTATTTAGTGAGCATGACCTTTGATTGAATTTGGTAGTACATAAAGTGTCATTGTATTAAATTATAAGTAATTAGCTTATCTTTGGAAACAGATAACCTCTTTTATGACGATAAAAAGGACAGTGACTTTCTAAAAATGATCTGGATTAGTAATAAATATATTGATATAATCATTTTACAACAATAGCCTATGCAATGTCAAATTTGGAATCTTATCTACGCAACTAATAAGTCACAAGAAGCAGAAATGCCAAAAATAATCATGATCAGTAATTGAAATGATAAATGATAATGATGAAACAACAAAAGACAATCAAACAATGTCAAATTAAAGAACTTACTATAATATCTTGATGTGTAACAACTATTCTGAACTTGTATTGTTTTCTTAATAACGAAAATAACTGGTACTAGCAAAGAAAAATATACATAACATAACATATTTTTATTAAAAACAGTGTCTTATTGTTGATATTAATAAATTAAATATTCACAAATTGTTTCGGAGACATGTTTAAAAAACAACTGAATTATATATATTTGCATTTTTATATATAAATACTTCAAATAGGTTTTTGTACCTACAATATTATGTGCAAATACTTTGTACATTTTATCTTAATTTGTTATTTGGGGAAAATACATAAATGCTTGATTAATAATATAAAATTACCCTAATTCAAGTAGGAATATATCTCAATGTTTTTTTACAAGTAGAATTATCAATTCCCCTATAATAATAATAATAAATAATAATAAAGCCTTTATTCTAACTAAGACACAACAATATATACAATTTTCTTTAGTATAGTAAGTTTCTAAATTAAAGTATGTCTCTTATTATAGAGTGCCTGTTGGCATAGGCCTCCTGCAACTCCTTCCCCTTCCTTCAATTCCCCTACTTATGTAAAAAACATTGACATACTATTCTACATAAGTAATGTTTCAAGTGAAACAAACATTTCACAGAAACAACCCACAACCGCAAGTTCCAGTGTTTGTGCCAACAGGTTGACACCTAAGTTACCATGTAAACACACTTTTATTGTGTCACACTGGTTCAATAAAGGTCGATCAAATGTGACTCAGATTGACACATAATAATTTCTGATACCTACTTAAGACTATTGTCAGCTCAGTCGTGCTACGATTATGGAATCCGTAAAGGCTCCGATAAGTCAGCCAATAAAATAAAATACTTCAGTTTCATTCCAATCACATTGACATATTTGACCTAGTTTTTATCATAAAATTCTACCTACAACTCTATTAGAACACATTATAATTTATATTTAAAATCGGGAGAAAATGCGGATTTTTTTTTTAACAAGTCCTGTATGTAAAGTTTAGGACACTTATTCTGACGTTTTAAATGTGCATGTTATCTGTACAGGGAATACGATATGTCAAGGGCGTGCATTCCATATAGGCAAAGTGTCATTAATGTTTGGAGTGCCTACCCTGGCGCCATACCTACGCTCCCCTCACTGCACGCGCCTGTGATATGGGGCTCTTATGTAGTATTCTGCCTCTTATTATTCTAATGAAGAAATGTATGTTTTTTTTTTGTTAAATTTATCGCGGGGAAATCTTACAAAGGTTCCTGACGTTCTTGAGAGATTTATTGGAGGTAAAATTAAACCAGTGTAACCTTTTTCGGTCCGTTACCCTTATGACCTAACTAGGGTCACTGATTTTACCTCTCCGCCCAATGACGAATATACGTGCTAGTCGGCGCTACGCTGTGCTTGTCACTTTGAAATTCTGCGATCGAGACCACTACTGACAAACTGATTTTTAACCCCGCGAAATATTTTTATATCTTACGGGGTATCCATCCCAGGTTAAATACCCAGGAATTAAACAGAGTGTTGCAGCTCTAGTATGTATGAGTGTAGAGGGGTCCACAATCGGGATTCGACTGGACTCACAGAATCATTGATAGTTTCATGAATAAATAAAGTGACTTTGGAAAAAATACATTTTGCCGAGTTTTTTTGCGGTATTTATGATTAGAGTTAGAAATATGCTCCTAACGTGCAAAGGTCATTTGTAGTGAACAGGCGTAGATGAAAATTCCTTAATAAACACATTCCATGTGTGTACTAATATCCCTAGCCGCTATCACGACGGCACTAGGTCGGATCCATGAAGTTACCCCCCTCGAAATTGATCTCTATGCCACATATTCAAAGTAGAATTTTAAATAATGACCCAATCCGTTCATCCGACCGTATGGCAATGACGCGTTGTTGTTATCTATGAGTATTGACGTCACTCAGGGTTGGCAAAGGTTAAGAATTTAATAAAAAAAATAAGTACAAAGTAAATGCGGAATTACTTCAATTGTTTAATCGATTTGATTTGACGGATTGATTAGGAAGTGTCTACACAGAATGGTAAGTTGTAGTGTAGTACCTACATAGACCTTTTGTCTCAGTATACTATTTTATATTTATTGATATTCATAAGGATATTATTTTCTCTCTAATTAGATCACGTAACTATTTTCTCTAAATGTAAACTATCTGTAATGTAACTAATATTATAAATGCGAAAGTAACTCTTTTATTTAAATTTAATTAAATTTCGTACATAGATATCTAGTTTAGAGCCTGAGAAGGGACATAGGCTATCTTTATTTGCCGTAATTACGTACTAATACCACGCGGACGGAGTCGCGAGCAAAATACAGGCTATTTTAATATTTTTAATACATAAATTTTTGGTCACAGCTTGACAGCCGATGAATATCTATGTAGGCTTTGTGGAACTTATCTAATATATAAAGACATAGTACCTACGTATGCATTTTTCGAGACAAATAAAACTAAGATATGTGTTGTAGCCTATTATATATAGAAGACATTTTTTATATTAATAAAATAAAATGCATCTTCACACGGGCATTGTGTAAAATACCTTATGGATTAGAGCCCTGCCATCGGTAAACGCAGTTTAACAACTTGTAGTGTTACGAATGCATGCTGGTATTAATCTGTCTACAATAACAATCAGTGCGCTTCGTATTCGCGCTCATACAGACCGCGCGCGTCACCGTGGACAGTAACCAGTTTTCTCAAACTCACACGCCATTTGTCCATCAATGACGTTTATTTTTCTAATAGTTCGATTCATAAACGGAATCTCCTGAGTGGACGCCAACGGAGGTGCGTATTTTACGCAATTTCCTTATTGGCTCGCTAGTTGCGAAAATGAAAAGTGTAAGCGAGGACATTTCGACGGCCGGACGGCAGTGCAACGCTGGATCTAAATTCATACGGTTCTCTCGAACGCTACCGTTTTAAAATCGTCTTTTTTTAAAAAAAATGCACATCGACTTGGTTTTCGTGGTATGTGCCAGTGTTTTGTTTATGCGTTTTGTTGTCTTTTAAAAAGTTAACTGTGTTTTTTTTGTCTGTTGCATTGTTGAGCGTAATAACAATAACAAACTTGTGTTGTGGAGGTAGTTTTGTTTGTTGTTTGCGGTTGTTTTATATTTTTGTTGGATTTCTCCGATGTTTGATATTGCCAAATTATTTTGCGCGTGGAGTGGTTGAACTTGACCTAGTAGTAGTATGCAGATGCGTAGTTTTGAACGTGATTTGGATATACGATAAGATTGCCTCGAATTTGAATATTAACAATGTCACCAACAGTAAAATTAGTATGTTTTTACTTGGCGATTTAATATTTTCAATTTATTGAATGTAATTTAAGACTTAATGGGTATTTGTACATTTTTATTTTAATGTTTTAAGATTTTTTTGATTTAATTGTGTTTGTAACTTAAAGAGGGACGTGGAATCTAAATAAATAAATATTTTATTTATGGTACTTTTTTTTCAGTTGCTGTGGTCCTTCTGTGGGTGCCTTCTAGTATCGTTCCTCGTCGTGTTCTTCTATTATTATAAAAGATGGCGGTCAAAAGGTAAATAATATTAATTAAATAATTTCTGCCCGCGCCTTTGTCTGCGCACGACAAGTACCTCTGTTTTACCTAAGCAAACGTTTCTTAGTGTTCCTCTACGTTATAAAAAGAACCCTTGTGCAAAATTTCAAGTATCTGGAGCTTATACTTTAGGTCTGGCGTTGTGATATATAAGTATTTTTATCTGCGAATCTTGTAAATATATATATCGCACACCTAGATCTAAAGGGATCTAACTCAAAAACCGGAATATTTGAATTATGCACACCATCGGATTTCAGCAAAACCCACCTACACTAAAACAGATTTCAGCTAATATAACTGTGCTAGCTTTATTATAAAAAGTATAAATTTACACAGAAAACTCATGCGTGCATATGGACATATTAATCAGTTTCTCGCCTCTCCTGAAAAAGTACCTTTTTTGAGTTAGCTCTCTTTAGATCTAGGTGTGCGATATATATTTTTTTAAATTGGGTAACCACTAAAATGTTAGATAATTAACTTGTTACGTTGAGATGTTTGCAGATGTTCTTTTTTACAGATACCCCCATTATTTAAATATTATATTATGATAAAATTTCTTGTTAATAATTTCTGCGGTTATTACGCATTGGAATGAAACAACTATGAACGGATTTAACTCGCGTATTTTATTTGATATCGCGAAATACGCGAGTTGAATCCGTTCATAGTTGTTTCATTCCATAAATTTATTGTTTCTTATTAGCCTTTACGCGCGGCTTTTAGCTTCCAATAACACTATAGGCGTCACACTTGAGTCGAAGGTGTGGGTTTAGGCAAGGGCGTGCATTACATATAGGCACAATGGTATAAATGTATGGAGTGCCTACCCTGGTACACGCGCGTCCCTCACTGCACGCGCCTTTGTTCAAGTCCCACTGGATGTCTCGATGTCTTCCGCTCTTGTCTTTGTACAAATGTCATTATTAGGCCAGTAAAATAAAAAATGTCTTTGATCACATGTAATTGTCGTCCGAGGCGAAGCCGAGGTTGACAAAAATGTGATCTGAGGCTTTTTTATTTACTAGCCGAGGTCAGTATACTATTTTTCTGTTCGACGAAGCCAGTAAGCGGCAATTTCATTTAGCGCAGCGGCCACGAAGTTGGCGCTTTCTGGCCGGAGCACAGAAAAATACATTTTTCTGATGCCTTCGCAGTTATTATACGTTGGAATGAAAAGCCTTTACAGATTCCATAATCTTAGCACTGACAATTGTCTTATGCTAAAGTAAGCCTTAGGGCTCCGAAACGTCAACGAATGCAATAAAATACGCGATTTAAATCCGTTGAAGTTGTTTCATTCCAATCCTAACTAATATTAAAAATGCGATAGTAACTCTGTCTGTCTGTCTGTCTGTCTGTTACGCTTTCACGCTAAAACTACTGGACCGATTTAAATGAAATTTGGTACAAAGAAAGTCTGGAGCCTGAGAAAGGACATAGGCTACTTTTTAACCGACTTCAAAAAAGGAGAAGTTCCACGCGGACGAAGTCGCGGGCAGAAGCTAATGTCATTATAATTTGCAGAGATGTTAAACGGCGCGCCGGCGTCCGTCGGCGAGCCGGCGAAGCGGTTCAGGAAGCGGGACAAGATGTTGTTCTACGGGCGGCGGATGCTGCGCAAAGTGAAGTCGATATCGAACTCTGGCCAGGGCCGGAAGCGGCGCGCGGTGATGCGCTTCGCGAGGAAACTGCTGCAGCTCAAGAAGGAGTCCGCCCCTGAACAGCTCAAGGTAAGGCAGAGACCTCGGATATGGTGAAAGCCTCTCAGGAGGCTTGTCACCCGTCTGGTTATGCAGTGAAGGCCCATTAGCTGGCCAACTGCGCTTCAGTATTCAGTTTACCTTAGCTACAGTGTGCCTTCTCTGCTCACATTGTTCCTCTCGCGCTGCGTTCCTTGCTAAAGAACGGTCGCGGAGCACAGCGAAAAACGTTGCCCATTTTCTATTTGTCTCTGTCGCGCGTAGTACCTTTACTGTACGTGAGGACACTATTACTACGCGCTGTGCTCCTCGACCGTCCTTTAGGCTTGAAAGCCTCCTCTCAGGAGGCTCTCCACCCGTCTGGTTATGCAGTGAAGGCCCATTAGCCCCATTAGCCAAAATACGCGAGTTAAATCCGTTAAAGTTGTTTCATTAAATTGTAAGGATAAACTGTAATTATATACATAATAGGAAAAAAATAACCTCATTGAGTTTCTTGCCGTTTTCTTATCAAGTGAGGTTTTTTCAACAGTATCTTGTGACCTTCATAAGGCCTTGTAAAAGTCTAAATTGAATGAATATAATTTTGATTTTGGCTTACGCTTGTAAATATAATTATTTTAATGTTAGTAGCTATCTTAGTTTTTAAGTAAATATATTGTATGCCCAAGTTGGGTAGCTGTTTAAACTATATTAGGGTGATTCCACGGGCGTTTCAACCGCCGTCAGTCCGTTGTCCTGAATATTGAAGAAATGAGCTACAATAAGATTTAAACTCTATTAATTTTGACGACAAGTGCGAGCGCAGTATGTCGTCGCATCAAAACGTAATTCTTGTTGTAGATCATTTCTTTAATATTTAGGACAACGGACTGACGGCGGTTCAAACGCCCGTGGAATCACCCATTATGTGATCTCTGTACACAGTTAATCAATAAAATAAATTCTATTCTATTCTAGGTCCTAGAACCGCCGGCGGAGTACCTGGAGGAGGACTTGACCAGCGACGACAGAGTGCCCCCGGACGCGCTGTACATGCTCCACAGCATCCGAGTGTTTGGACACTTCGAGAAACCGGTGTTCCTGATGCTGTGCAAACACACCGAGATCCTCAACCTGCCGGCCGGGGCGTTCCTCTTTAAAGTCGGTAAGTTTGTGCCGCGGGCGTGCATTGCATAAAGGCACGTTGTTATACCTACCGTTGGGAATGTTCTGGCGATTGCAGCGGAATTGAGTGTATATTATTAGTATATATTAATGTAATGTACGTTTCGAATACGTTACAGTTACCATATTTATTTGTTTGGATTTAATAGGCTGGACATTTCAAAAAATCTTTTACTGTTGGGAAGCTACACTATTCCCGAGTGACATAGGCTATAAAAAAAAATCTAATATAAGTAGTAAATAACCGCGAAGACATTAAAACTTTTGTGTTTGTTTCTTTTTGTAGATAGCTATATATTAGAAATATTTTATATATTTTTATTATACTTTAAATTAGACATATTATAATATATTTTCTCATGGCAGGCGACACGGATGAGAACGTGTATGTGGTGCAGAACGGGCGTGTCAACGTGTACATAACCAACCAGGACGGCAGCAGCTTGTCGCTGAAGGTGGTGAGGGCCGGAGAGAGTGTCACCTCCCTCCTCAGCTTCACAGATGTACTCACGGTATGTGATCAAACACAAGGGCGTGCATTCCATAAAGGCACAGTGTCACTAATGTATGGCGTGCCTACCCTGGCCCCATACTTACGCCCACTCACTGCACGCGCCTGGACTCAGAACAAGGATTAATGGGTCAGCTAGTATATCATCGATATATTTTTAAGGCGACAGAAGAATATATTTTGTCTTGTTCTTATGTTTGATACTGTTTTGATTCGTGCAGCGTTTTAAATTTTCTCAAAGAAATAATTATTTTTACCTGAAAATTCTTTGGTTTTTAAAGGAGAGTTTTATCTTGCCCCACCGGTACGGCTATGTCTATACTCTTATACTAATACTAGCGGTTCTCCCCGGCTTCACACGGTATAAACCTTCCTCTTGAATCACTATCTATTAAAAAAAACCGCATCAACATCCGTTGCGTAGTTTTAAAGATTAAAGCGTACAGATATATAGGGACAGAAAATGCGACTTTGTTTTATACTCTGTAGTGATAATATGTCATATTTTATTCCAGGGACATTCTCAACCATACAAAACGGTGAACGCCAAGGCTCTGGAGGACTCCCAAGTGATCAAGTTGCCAATGAGAGCCTTCCAGGAGGTGTTCAACGAATATCCAGACATATTCGTTAGAGTTATACAGGTGTGTAAAATAATCATTTTGGTTATAGGTACGGGTGATTCCGCGGGCGTTTCAACCGCCGTCAGTCCCGTGTCCTGAATAATGAAGGAATAAGCTGCAATAAGATTTAAACTCTATTAATTTTGACGACAAGCGCGAGCGCAGTATGTCGTCGCATCAAAACGTAATTCTTGTTGTAGCTCGTTTCCTCAATATTCAGAACTATGGACTGACGACGGTTGAAACGCCCGTGGAAATCGCCCATATTTGTTATCGTTTGACCATTGAGTGCAAACAAAATTTGTAGTATACTTTTGGGTTCCCCTATAGGATGTGAGGATTGTGTCGCGCTAGAAATAAAATGTCACCACAGTGCGTGCGTTCGGTACAGGCACAGTGACACCAATGTAAGGAGTGCCTACCCTGACGTGGTACATGCGCGACCCTGACTGGACGCGCCTGGCTTGTATCGTAGTACATAGGGTACGTTCCACTTAACGCTAGCAACGCCGTCGACCTCGACCGCTGAAATTGCCGTTCCACTAACGAGAAAACACCGCGGGCGTTGTAAGCGAATGTTTATAGGTGGAACGCACATCGTGAGCGACGAAAGCCCACTCTGACCCACCGATATTTTGTGGGCGTAGTGGGCGCGATGTGGACGCGAACAGTGACGTCATCTATGACGTCGAGCCATCGCTCGCAACGACCACGGGCGTTAAGTGGAACGATACAGAGGGTGTCACGAGCGTTGCGGGCGCTTAGTGGAACGCACCCTTAATGTATATAAATTTCAGATCATCATGGTGCGTTTGCAACGAGTGACGTTTACTGCTCTACATCAGTACTTAGGCCTTAGTGCCGAGCTCGTCAATCCGGTAAGTTATTACCGACACTGCTATTTCTATTCACTGTAATGAAAATTCATGTCAATTTGCCATTGGCACATATTGACCTACCTCCCTACGCTCTTAAAGTGAAAGATTTTTTAAAATCGGTCCAGTAGTTTTAAAGCTTATTCAATCCAAACAAACAAACCTTACCTCTTTATTATATTAGTATGGATTAAAAAAACAATTTTCTGTCCTCCGGCCAGAAAGCGCCAACTTTGTGGCCGCTGCGCTAAATGAAATTGCCGCTTTCTGGCTTCGTCGAACAGAAAAATAGTATACTGACCTCGGCCAGTAAAATAAAAAAGCTTCAGATCACATTTTTGTCAACCTCAGCTTCGCCTCGGACGACAATTACATGTGATCTGAGACATTTTTTATTTTACTGGCCTAGGTGCGTAATGTACTATTGGCAATCTATTTGATGCACAAAGAAAAATTCACCACGCCTATTGGTACTGGTGTACTCAAATTACGAGGTCACCAAAACGTACGAGGTCTAATTAGTAAATTGTGTATGTTTGGCATGCAGCAAGAGAACGGCCACCATACATCGTCGCCCATTAACATCCAGGAGAGGCGGCATTGCGACTTAGATTACAGCACTTGTGCCGTGAAGTCACCTTAACGTTTAGCACGTGATGAAATGTCCCCTTACAGGGTCGCGAGCGGCGCCGCCCCACCACGGTCGCCTCCTCCCCCGGCCGGAGGGTCACCGTCGACAACAGCACCTCAATGCACTCGCCACACCACAACCACGCCGACAGACCTGAACCAAATATTGTAAGTTGATAATTTATGATGCCTTCGCGGTTATTATACACTAGCTTCCGCCCGCGACTTAGTCCGCGTGGAACTCCTCCTTTTTTGCGGTCGGTTAAAAAGTAGCGTATGTGCTTTCTCAGGTTAGTCACCAGTTGTTTTAGCGTGAAAGCGTGACAGACAGACAGACAGAGTTACTTTCGCATTTATAATATTATAGTAGGGATTGGAATGAAACAATCATAATCATCAACAGACTATTGTCAGCTCAGTCGTGCTACGACTATAGAATCTGTAAAGGCTCCGAAACGTCGGCCAATACGAAATACGAGTTAAATCCGTTAAAGTTGTTTCATTCCAATATTGCAAGTTGCAAGGACTATAGTCAGCTCAGTCGTGCTACGAATATGGGTAATGTTTTACAAATGACAGCCAGTAAAAATTTTGTAAGTTGTAAAGACTATCGTCAGCTGTCTCGCTACGAATATGGGTAACGTCAGCCAATTAAATACGGGAGTTAAATCCATTGTAAAGTACGGACGCGGAGCACAGCGAAAAACGGACGTTGCCCTTTTCTATTTGTCTCTGTCGCAAGCGCGTAGTAATAGTGCCCTCACGCTCGCACAGTAACCTTGAAGGTTACTGGTTTACTAACAGGGCAACGTTCGTTCTTCGCTGTGCTCGGCGACCGTCCTTTAGTTGGTTCATTCCCATGTGTAATAACCGCACATGCATCATAATTTGGAATATTACAAGTATAATATAATATGATGATGCTTTCGCGGTTAAAATTACTGTAACTTATATCGCTTACGTTTTAAGTGTTTTGAAGTTTTTCATATTCTTAGCGGATATAGAATAGTCCAGGATCCCGGTCACCTCAGACTCACGTCATTTTAGAAAAGATGTTTTTTTTAGGACAGATAGTATAAAATATACATAGAAAGGAATGGATACTCGCTAAACTGAAAGTTGGAAAAAAAACATGCTACTTTTTTCCCACGGGAATAGGAAAAAGGTCTCTTATGTCGATCTACTGGTTCAAAATTACCTCTACCAATTTTCAGCCAAATCTGTTGAGTCATCAGTAGTTTACTACCGATCCTAAATACTTCCATCTTGCCTAAAAACACGTAAGTCTGTGGTGACTGGGATCATGGACTATATAGAACGTGTCCTTGTCTATACCCAATGATTTCCAAATCGGGGGTTGCAGGTTCGAATCCTGATGACTGACTATATATGTATAGTTATAGAGTTGACGTTTTTGTTGTGTTGTTATTTTGCTTAGCATGAGAAATGTGATTGTTTAAAATGTGTTTTGTTATTTGTACTTTAGTTAACACAAAAATAACTTACCCTCCCTTATAATAGTTTCATAATTATTATTTAGTTACAGTAACAATAACTAACGTCGTGTGTATGTGCTATTTGGACCTCGTACTTATTATAGGACCTCATTTTATCTAATTGGGGCCCTACGTGTCTTTAATCCGCTATATGCGCCTCGTGTAGAATGAGGTCCAGCTGCCATGTTCCGCCAGTAGCTTGTGTCTCATTGGTGGAACATGACAGCTGGACCTCATTCTACACGACGCGCGTTTAACGTATTTTTGATTTGTGATTGCCTCACTTAAAGTACAATTTAGTTTAAATATTATAAAAAAACAATTAAATTTGATAGTTAATTTAAAATACAGCCTAAGTCAAATATATTTATCTATTTAGAAAGATATCCAAAATACTGTGCACGCACAAAGAAAAATTCGCCATGCCTATTGGTACTGGTGTACTCAAATTACGAGGTCACTAAAACGTACGAGGTCTAATTAGTAAATTGTGTATGTTTGGCATGCAGCAAGAAAACGGCCACCATACATCGTCGCCCATTAACATCCAGGGGAGGCGGCACCGGCCCGACATGGTGCCCGATATAACCACTAACATCCCGCAGGTAACGCTGATAATTAACGTGACCATTTATTTTGACGTGGATACGTCTTTAAAATTACGTGACAATCCAAAAAAACGAATGATAACATAATCGGGGGATACAGTTTAGTGTTGTAGCTACATTTCTATCATCTCCATCCAAATTTCAGTTACACCACTGGATAGCTAAAGAATCAAAGAATTTATTACGCTAAGTAAGGACTGTATAAATAATAATATTTTATTTAAAAACTATTACCCGTTACGAGACGTATTCACGTACAACAATCGGCCGTGTCCATAACACAGACACACCCCGTTTTTTTTGTCTCAGAAAACGTGACATTGGTTCATTTAGTCCAATTGACAGTTGGTTAAAGAGGCACTTCTTAATCCCAGACGTATTATCTACGGGGTGTTATAAGTATGACGTCTCTCTCTCTCTCTCTCTCTCTCTCTCTCTCTCTCTCTCTCTCTCTCTCTCTCTCTGTCTCTGTGTGTGTGTGTGCAAGGGCGTGTAATCCATACAGGCACAGCGTCACTAAAGTATGGAATGCCTACCCTGACGCCATACTTAAACTCCCCTCACTGCACGCGCCTGAGTGTGTGAGTGTGTGTGTGTGTGTGTGTGTGTGTGTGTGTGTGTGTGTGTGTGTGTGTGTTGTGTGTTCGAGTCCCACTGAGAGTCTTAATTTTTCTACTCTTGTCTTAGTACAAAAATATCATTATAATTAAATACTAATTTGTTATTGAACCAAAAATATCGATCGAATTTATTTTATACTAGCTTCTGCCCGCGACTTCGTCCGCGTGGAACTCCTCCTTTTTTGCAGTCGGTTAAAAAGTAGCCTATGTCCTTTCTCAGGCTCCAGACCTTCTTAGTAACAAATTTCATTTAAATCGGTCCAGTAGTTTTAGCTTGAAAGCGTAACAGACAGACAGAGTTACTTTCGCATTTATAATATTATTAGTATATTAGTATTAGTATATTAGTATGGATTGATGTAATAAATGATAATTATCGGGTATTCATTTTAGCAGCAGCCTGATGTACAGCCGACGACGTCCTCTTTCCAGAGGTCCAAGCAGGGATCCTCCTTCAAGAAACACAACACGGATCACATGGACGAACAAGTGAGGACTCATTTATTACATACAGTTGTCTCACACAAGGGCGTGCATTCCATATAGGCACAATAGAATAAATGTATGGAGTGCCTACCCTGATGTAGTACACGCGCGACCCTCACTGCGCGCGCCTGACACTAATATTGTAAACGCGAGTTTGTAAGTGCGTATGTACTGAGAACGGCTGAACCGATTTGGCTGATTTTAGTTTTGAAATGTTTGTAGAACGCCAGGGAAGGTTTGAAAGGTGGAAAAATGAAAAAAAAAAAAAACCGTAAACGCGGTACGAAGATCGCTGGGTCAGCTAGTATTGTTATATTTTTCAGGCGCTTATACAAATAGCGACAGACGCATTCGTGAAGGAGCTAGGTTTGGAGAGCGAGCAGCTGCTGCAGGGAGCTGTTCAAGTGAGGGATTTACCCGCAGGCACTTATATCATGAAGGAAGAGAGCCACAAGGTAATTATACTAACAAAACAAAAAACTACTACTACTACAACTACTTTTGCGTTAGACTATTGTCAGCTCAGTCGTGCTACGATTATGGAAACTGTAAAGAATCCGAAACGTCAGCTAATAAAATAAAATAAAATACGCGAGTTAAATCCGTTAATAGTTGTTTCATTCCAAAAAAAAAAAAAGTTTTTTTTAACGTGATAATTTCTGATGCCTACGCGGTTATTACACATTGGAATGAAACAACTATAAACGGATAGTAATTTAGCGTTAGACTATCGTCAGCTCAGATTGCTACGATTATGTAAACAGTGAAGGTTTCGAAACTTCAATCCGTTTATAGTTGTTTTGACGTGAATACGTCTTTAAAATTACGTGGCAATCCAAAAAAACGAATGATAACAAAATCGGGGGATAGTTTAGTGTTGTAGCTACATATCTATCATCTCCATCCAAATTTCAGTTACACCACTGGATAGCTAAAGAATTTATTACGCTAAGTAGGGACTGTATAAATAATAATATTTTATTTAAAAACTATTACCCGTTACGAGACGTATTCACGTACAACAATCGGCCGTGTCCATAACACGGCCACACCCCGTTTTTTATTATAATTTCTTAACGTGTATGTCGATCAATGAGAAATAGATTCTCATTGATCGACATACACGATTTATATTTAATAAAGTCCAGTTTATGAAGTCGTAACATTGATATTAATGTTGCTTTAATTATTTATACATGAAACGAGTTTTTTTTAATACATTTTTTTTGTTTTTAGACTACAATTTGATTAAAATAATAATTTTCCTTTTAAAAGCTGTATTATAGTGTCACTGGTGAACCAGAAATAGTACAGGTATTTGATGTTTTAAAAGAGTGACTGAGTTTGTTCATTAGAGTATTATATGCCACTGATAGTAAGTCAACAAGAGAGGTTACTTCTATACAGCCCTTCTGTTTGAAATGTACCATATATCGTACACCTAGATCTAAAGGGGGTTAACACAAAAACCCATAAGTTATTTATACCATAGAAATCTTTACAGCAAAACCTAATCTATACTAATATTATAAAGCTGAAGAGTTTGTTTGTTTGTTTGAACGCGCTAATCTCGGGAACTACTGGTTCGAATTCAAAAATTCTTTTTTTGTTGGATAGACCATTTATCGAGGAAGGCTTTAGGCTATAAAACATCACGCTGCGACCAATAGGAGCGAAGAAACAGTGGAAAATGTGTAAAAAACGGGGAAAATATGAAGCCTTATGAAGAATTACTATTCCACGGGAACGAAGTCGCGGGCACAGCTAGTTATTAATAAAACAGATTTAAGCCCACTCTTTTAGATTCATATAAAAAAACATAAATCTATACAGAAAACTCTTTCAGTGCATATGAACATAATTTATCATCAGTTTGTCCTAAAAAAAAACTTTTGAGTCTTTAGATCTAGGTCTGCGAATACACGGATTCGCGTCGTGTTGAATGAGGTCCAGCTGTCATGTTCCACGTAACAGTTGGACCTCATTCTACACGATATCCGTATTAAAGAGACGCGAGTCGCGACATACCCTATTACTACAGATGCCATCTGTCAAATGTTTAGTCTACGTAAGTTCGAACTTTTTTGCCTCTGTTAACAGGGGGCGTAGACAAGGTGCCAACGTTCAACGTTAACGTTAATCGAGACGACCAAAATGTATGGGATTTGACGCGAACGTTTGTGACGTACGTGACAGTTGTTAGCGGATGTCAAATCCCATACGTTTTGGTGTCAAAGTTCAGCGTTAAGGAGTCTGCCCACTACACCGTATCATACCATGACCGTGCTATGAACGTGTCAGGCAAAAAAATATTCTTTGTATAGAAAAGCATGATACTATGTCCACTAGACCGTTCCGTCACCGACTCGTACCGCCTTACGTATTACCGTCCGCGCTTGATACGTTCATAGCACGGTCATGGTATGATACGGTGTAGTGGGCAGACTCCTTTAACGTTGAATGTTGGCACCTCGTCTAGGCCCCAAGATCTACTTGTTTTACTATCAGTGCTGTTCATTATAATTAAATAACTCGGGAGTGTTATATAACGCATATTTGTATAATAATATATTTGTGTGAACACAGGTATAATTGTTGTATACATTAATTTCACTGCGGATTGTTGTTCCATAATATCCATTGTTTTTGTATACATAGTTTTTGTTTGTCTTTTGTATTGATAATCACGATTTTCTTTGTACATACTAGATAACTTGCGATGTACTTGTGACTTGTTGCCATGGTTACTGGAGATAAGTCATCCGATTAGTTGTTTGATCGATCTAAGTCATAGTCGAAACGGCTGGATTTCCAAAAAGTTGTCATTATGCATTCCTCCCTAAAGAGGGTGAAAAAGCAGATTATAGCTTTAATATGAAACTCTTTTTTTATATTTCTGCAGACTTATTTAAAAATGTTGTCCTCGTATAATATTTATTATATATACTACATTTTAGTAGCGACTTTGACCGCGTACCTTTTAACCCCTACTTTGCACCCTTACAGGCTGAATTCCAATTTAACTATGAAAGACATATTCACTGAAATGTTTTTAAGATAATGAACTTCAAGTTTTATCAAAATCGTAACCAATTAAAGATTTTTGTATATTAATATTCATTTAAAAAATTGTGTACTTTTTATATGTGTATACTATGAATGAAATTATTGTATTATTAATATATTACGTTATTTTAATAGGATGTGGCGTTGGTATATCTTTTGTCCGGAGCTCTGATGGTGTCCCAGAGAGTTGCCGAGGGGGAGGGCGAAGTACACATGTTCACTGCCTATCCCGGTAAGATGACATATATCAATGACGACAACATTGACTATACATAATAATTTTATCTATACTTATATTATAAAGAGAGAAGGTTTGTTTGTTTGGATTGAATAGGATTGATCGGCTGGACCGATTTGAAAAATTCTTTCACTGTTGGGAAGCTACTCTATTCCCGAGTGACATACACTATAAAAAAAGATGATCCGTGCGAAGCCGGGGCGGACAGCTAGTTATATTTATATAGTGTAATATCTTTGTGTTCTTTATTGCGTTGTTCTATTATATAGCGCCTACACACGCTATCTATATACTTCAAAGTCCTTTTGTTAATTTTTTTTGGGCATTAAAGAATAAATAATTAAATAATAATGTGGATATTAGTACACAGATCTCTGAGTTTGATACATATCGCTCCTTTAGTATTAAACCTCATTTAAAATATGTCTATGTTACTAGTCTCGTTTTTACGTTTTCATGTGGGGGGTTTGTTATTTTTTTTTTTAATTAGCGTAGTGACACATTTTGAATTAAGTTACTACACACACACACACACACACAAATTGGTACACAACTACAGCCGTACTAAGCATCATATTGCTGTACCTAAACTAGGTCCTTATTGTACTGTAACACCTATAATAACTTAAGGAATGCAATAAATAGTTTGTATTCTGAATTTAACCGATTCTTATCTTCTTCATCAGGTGAAGTCGAGGGCGGTCTCGCCGTACTGACTGGGGAACCGTCATTCTTCTCCATAAGGGCCAAACATTTTTCACGCATCGGTCTGTTGTCCAAGACCAGCGTGTACAGTATTATGAGGGAACGGCCGTCCGTTGTGCTCCACATAGCCAATACTGTTGTCAGGAGGCTCTCGCCGTTTGTGAGACAGGTCGACTTCGCTTTGGATTGGGTGAGTGAATTTGCACGGTCTGCGGCCTCGCTGTGTGCTACTTAAAGGACGGTCGGGGAGCACAGCGAGAAACGGACGTTGCCCGTTTTTCTATTTGTCTCTGTCGCACGCGCGTAGTAATAGTGTCCTCACTGTGCTTTTTCGCTGTGCTCGGCGACCGTCATTTACTAAACCTGAGGTTGGGTTCATCCCGTTGGGGGCTGTTGTCAGCGTGTTTTGAATCTGTATGTATTTAGGTTTGTATATCCTGTTTAGTCCACAGAATATTCTTTGCGTAGTCTAGGACTAGATCAATTAGTGTGAATGCATAGTAACCTTGAATGGTTACTGTGCGAGCGACATATAGAAAAAGGGAAATGTTTGTTTTTCGCTGTGCTCCGCGACCGTCCTTCAGATGGCATCAATTTTTGAAAACTTGTCATATAGCTCTCCTGCACACCAAACAACAGACTGGTGACAAACCCTTTTTTACATCCTTTTTTTACAAAAGTGTTAAGATCCCACTTAATTAATGTGACATCTATGTTTAAAACATCTTCTATATGTAAAAATATTACATCCACGCGCGTGCAGTGAGGGGACCGTAAGTATGGCGCCAGGAAGGGCGTGCATTCCATATAGGCACAATGGTATAAATGTATGGAGTGCCTACCCTGATAAATGTATGGAGTGCCTACTACCGGTACATGCGTGACCCTCACTGCACGCACCTGGGCGCCAGGGTAGACATTCTTCTCTTGATAATTTCTGATGCCTTCGCGGTTATTACACATTGGAATGAAACAACTATTAACGGATTTAACACGCGTAATAATCGTAGCACGACTGAGCTGACAATAGTCTAACGCTTGTCAGCTCAGTCGTGCTACGATTATGGAAACTGTAAAGAATCCGAAACGTCAGCTAATAAAATAAAATAAAAATACGCGAGTTAAATCCGTTAATAGTTGTTTCATTCCAATTCTTCTCTTGATTTTGTACTAATTCTCTCTCATTCTCCACAGGTGTTCCTAGAATCAGGCAGGGCGGTGTACCGCCAGGACGAAGAGTCTGGCTCCACGTTCATCGTGTTGAGCGGTCGCCTCCGTTCGGTTATAACACACCCCAACGGCAAGAAGGAACTTGTCGGGGAGTATGGCAAAGGGGACCTAGTCGGCATTGTGAGTACAATACACTACACTACGTACTATACACATATTCCTAGTATACAATAATAGAGGTTCGCCCCGGCTTGGCACGGATTCCTAATTTTATGAAAAAATATTTTTCCGTCCTCCGGCCAGAAAGCGCCAACTTTGTGGCCGCTGCGCTAAATGAAATTGCCGCTTTCTGGCTTCGTCGAACAGAAAAATAGTATACTGACCTCGGTCAGTAAAACAAAAAAGGCTCAGATCACATTTTTGTCAACCTCGGCTTCGCCTCGGACGACAATTACATGTGATCTGAGACATTTTTTATTTTACTGGCCTTGGTGCGTAATGTACTATTTCTGTCCTCCGACCAGAAAGCGCCAACTTTGTGGCCGCTGCGCTAAATGAAATTGCCGCTTTCTGGCTTCGTCGAACAGAAAAATAGTATACTGACCTCGGCCAGTAAAATAAAAAAGCCTCAGATCACATTTTTGTCAACCTCAGCTTCGCCTCGGACGACAATTACATGTGATCTGAGACATTTTTTATTTTACTGGCCTCGGTGCGTAATGTACTAATGTTTGTCAGGTTGAAATGGTGACTCAAACCCGTCGCAGCACTACCGTGATGGCGGTCCGGGACTCCGAGCTGGCGAAACTGCCGGAGGGGCTGTTCAATGCGATCAAGCTTCGATTCCCGGTCGTGGTCACGCGGCTGATCAACCTACTGGGCCATAGGATCTTGGGTAAGATAGTTAAAGTGGAATGAAACAAGTATAAACGGACTTATAGCGTATTTTATTACTATTTTATGACGTGTTGTTACTAATATAGTAATATTAGTTACTATATTCGTAGAGGGACTGAGCTGATAGTCTAAAAAAGAAAATAGCAAGTTTTTTTTATTTTTTTAACATACAAAAAATATTTAATAACGCGGGTACTCCAATTTCGTCAATTTCTTTTTTTCCGTTTTGCCATCAGATTTTTTTTTAATAGAGTTAATTTTCAGTCTTTTCGCACAGGTTTCGTTTTGTAAACTTTTTCACAGATTAAACCCTGTGTTATGTTTTTTCTTAAAACCTGAGATTGGCCGATTGTCATTATGCCTACGCGGTTATTACGTTAGTCGTGCTACGATTATGGAAACTGTAAAGAATCCAAAACGTCAGCAAATGAAATAAAATACGCGAGTTAAATATTTTCATAGTTGTTTCATTCCAAAATGTATACTGACAAATATCTAGTTACCTAAATGTGTATAATGAGTCATATTTCAAAGCAAAACCGGGTTCTCATCTAGTATACAATTACTATATTAATTTTGTGTATTTCGTCGCAGGTTCATGGCAGAAGCCGACGGCGGGTCTCGGCGGCGCTACGCTCGAGCCGCGCGTGTCGGCGCACAACTTCTCCACGGTGGCCGTGGTGCCTGTCAGCGACGACGTACCGCTCACCGCCTTCACTTATGAACTGTACCACTCGCTCTGCGCCATAGGTCAGTACTCATTATCGTACAGAACTAAAGGCTTGAAAGCCTCCTCTCAGGAGGCTCGCCACCCGTCCCGGTTTTGCAGTAAAGGCCCGTTAGCTGGCTTACTGCGCTTCGGTATTCAGTTCGAAAAAAAAATCGCATAGAACTAAATGGAGATAATGAAAAAAGTTACTGTTTCTGGAGGTGAAAAACTGATTAATATGTCTATATGCACGCATGAGTTTTCTTTATAGATTTATGATTTTTGTAATAAAGCTAGCAGGGTTAGCTTAAATCTGTTTTAGTAGTAGATGGGTTTTGTTGCAAGGAATCCGATGGTGTGCGTATCACAAATCTTCAGGTTTTTGAGTTAGCTCCCTTTAGATCTAGGTGTGTAAATTTCGAACGCCCAGATAAATAGTAGCACAACACAAAATATCACCTTTTTACAAAAACAGCGAAAAACTTTTATTCAATGGCTGACGTCAATTCCTCTACAGTTTCCACAATCGTAGCACGACTGAGCTAAAAATAAAAAAAAATACGCTAGTTAAATCCGTTTATAGTTTCATTCCAATGTGTAATAACCGCTAAGGTATCAGATATTATTAATAAATTTGACGGCCTGCTGGTCTAGTGGTCAGAGCCCCTGACTACGAAACCGGAGGTTGCGGGTTCGAATCCTGCTAGGGGCAGATGTCAATGTGATGAACACTGGCATCTGTACCTGAGTCTTGGATGTCTTATATGTATTTATGTATGTTTATCCGTTGTCTAGTACCCATAGTACAAGCTTTGCTTAGTTTGGGACTAGATCAATTGGTGTGATTTGTCCAAAGATATTATTATTATTATTATTAAGGTCCATCTTGATTGCAGGTCCGACTGTACGTCTCACGTCGGATGTCATAAGGAAATTACTCGGTCTAACCATAATGGACCCGAACAACGAGTACAGACTGAGCTCGTGGCTGGCGCAGCAAGAAGACAAACACAAGGTAAATATTCTGACACCAGTCGATAAGAAGTATTCGCATTTCTTTATAAGATTTTATTTGTGGAATCTTTGTACTCAATTTTTATTGGCAGAAACAATAATAATATGTGAACTATGTTAATATTTATTACGAAGTATCAATCGAAAAAAAATAATATCTATGGTTCAGTACCCTTAGTTTTTAATGCTAATGATATTTGTACAAAGACAAGAGTAGAAAACATCGAGACCCCAGTGGGGCTTGAACCCACTCCTTAGCCTTTACGCGCTATGCTCCCAATTTACACTACACATAGTGTCACCTTTGAGTCGACGAATATATGAGACGACGTAATTTAACGCGGTTCGCCCCGGCTTCTCTCGGATCCCTATTTGTTTTCAAAATATTCTATAGCCTATGTCACTGAGGGTGAACGTAGCTTCCCAACAGTGAAATAATTTTTCAAATTGGTCCAGCCGTTTTAGAGCCTATTCAATACAAACAAACGTTTCCCCTTTATTATATTAGTATAGACAATGATGATTTTTTTTTAATTCCAGGTGGCGCTTTACCAATGCGATCTTAGTTTAACACAGTGGACCCAGAGGTGTATACGTCAAGCAGACTGCATACTGATCGTGGCACTAGGCGACAAGCAACCTAGCATTGGCAAGGTGAATAAAAAACATACGCCTATGAACTATTATATCTTATGACTAGCGGCCCCGGCAGACGTCGTCCTGCCCGTCCGATTGTTTCGTCAAAGATCTGTCAAAGTCTTCTGTCACTTCTTCATAAGGCTTCATATTTTCCCCGTTTTTTACACATTTTCCACTGTTTCTTCGCTCCTATTGGTCGCAGCGTGATGTTGTATAGCCTAAAGCCTTCCTCGATAAATGGTCTATCTAACAAAAAAAGAATTTTTGAATTCGAACCAGTAGTTCCTGAGATTAGCGCGTTCAAACAAACAAACAAACAAACTCTTCAGCTTTATAATATTAGTATAGATATAGATATTTGTCTTTATAATATTAGTGTGAATGTGTGATTAATCTGACGATATTTGTTAATAGATCGAGAAGGAAATAGAGCGGTTGGCGATCAGAACACAGAAGGAGTTGGTGTTGCTGCACAGAGAGGGCGGGCCGAACCCCTCCGGCACGGTGCACTGGCTGAACATGAGGTCCTGGGTCTCGCAGCACCACCACGTGAGGTGTCCCCACAGGATGTTCACCAGGAAGAGCCAGTATAGAGTGGTGAGTGAGGATTAGTGGGAATGCTACAGCTTTGTGACGTCACTGCGTCAGTTGCCGAGATAAAGCCGCCAAGAACAGTGATTTGGTCGAATACCGACTATTCGGTAATGTTGACTGTAACCAAAAAAAGTTGAATATAGGCGGAATATCAAATTTTAGTTGAATATTCGTGGCGTCTCTAATGGAGATGCTACAGCGTTGTGACGTCACTGCGTCAGTTACCGGGTGGTCAAGATCAAGATATTCTTTTTTCGCCCTTCAGGCAATCCGTCTCTGGAATTCTCTCCCTCTTCCTATCAGGCAAGCACCGAGTAAGCTAGCATTCAAGCGTTTGTTACGTAAGCACTTTTTAAACCTTTAGTTTTCATCATCTGTCATTGTAGTTATTTATGTATTGTATTTATGTAGTGTAATATCTTGCTGTTATATATTGTATCTATTATATTATATGTATTATTCTTTTTGCGCCTACACATGCTATCTGTTTGCTATAAGGTTGTCTGGTAGAGAATGCCGTATGGCATTAAGTCCGCCTTTTGTAAATTTGTTTTTTATTGTGCAATAAAGTGTAAATAAATAAATAAATAAATATTATCTACTTGTCAACCCTTGAAGTAGACAGAGATAAGTATTTAAAATTAGATTTAAAGTTAGTTAGTATTCGAACGCAACACATGACTGTGAAAATTTATAATAAGTTACCATTAGAGATAAAAAATAAAACAAAAGATTCCCTATTTAATAGTAAATTAAATTAATTTCTACTTTCTAAATGCTACTACACTGTATCCGAATTTTTAGAATAAAAATATTTATGTATAAAGTTAGATAATTATAATATTATGTCACATAGTTTTAGTAAGTAGGAAAATTATTTTTTAATTATTAATTAAAAAAATTGTAATAATGCAGTGCCGTAGCAGGGTTTATGTTTGAAACTATAATACATGGAAGATCTATGTACAACATAAATAAATATGACTATGACTAAGGGTTTCATAAATAAAAATGATTAAATTTGCTTGACGACTAAAGAGAAAAATTATAATAATGACATTTGTTTAGTTTTAATATATTTGTTATGTGTTTGTTTATTTTATATTGTAAAATTTTGACGATCTCACTATGAGTGCATATAATATGACATAATGTGTAATTATAATGTATGTAATAATGAGAAATAAATAAATCTAATCTAATCTAATAGTGATAAATTATCCGTGTCTGTGGTTCCAGAGCGAGCTGTACAGCAAGGTGTTGATGTCCGAAGCGAGCGTCCACTCGGACTTCTCCCGGCTGGCGCGCTGGCTCACCGGCACCTCGGTGGGGCTCGTGCTGGGCGGCGGGGGCGCCCGTGGCGCCGCGCACGTCGGCATGATACGCGCTATACAGGTGCGCTTACCCTAATCGTATTTTGTTTAAGACTGGTGGTATGAAACAGGTACACTTACCCTAATGATGTCGATGTCTGGTGGTTGACTGTTAATATGATATCCTAAGTTTTAAGAAGAATAGTACATTACGCACCGAGGCCAGTAAAATAAAAAATCTCTCAGATCACATGTAATTGTCGTCCGAGGCGAAGCCGAGGTTGACAAAAATGTGATCTGAGGCTTTTTTATTTACTGGCCGAGGTCAGTATACTATTTTTCTGTTCGACGAAGCCAGAAAGCGGAAATTTCATTTAGCGAAGCGGCCACAAAGTTGGCGCTTTGTGGCCGGAGGACGGAAAATAATATTTTAAGTTATAAAATATTTTATGTTAACAACAACATAAAATATTAATAATAAGCTACCTAATGACATCAAAATATTAAATAACACTAATTTTAAGATAAAATTGATAAAATAGCTTAATGAAAATTGTTTTTACACAGTCAATGAATATATGGAATTGAATGATAATATACATACGGGCGTTTCAGCCGCCGTCAGTCCGTTGTCCTGAATATTGAAGAAATGAGCTACAACAAGAATTACGTTTTGATGCGACGACATACTGCGCTCGCACTTGTCGTCAAAATTAATAGAGTTTAAATCTTATTGTAGCTTAATTCTTCAATATTTATGGCAAGGGACTGACGCCGGTTGAAACGCCCGTGGAATTACCCGTACCTAGATTTAAGGAATAATGAAATTGTACCTAGTTACCATTTTACTAACAGAAAATTGCATGTGTCAAAATTGACTGAAATATTTACTATGTAATTCTAGGAGGCGGGTATACCCATAGACATGGTGGGCGGAGTCAGTATAGGCGCGTTCATGGGCGCCCTGTGGTGCATGGAACGCAACATAACCACGGTCACGCAGAAGGCCAGGGAATGGTCGCAGGTTCGTTGCCCAGCCCCATGTACATGTTTGTGGACAAAAAAAGATTATTATCATACCTCGTTGAGTTTCTTACCGTTTCTCGAAGACAATGGTGTCTTTTGATCTACATAAGAGCTTGTTACATTACGCACCGAGGCCAGTAAAATAAAAAATGTCTCAGATCACATGTAATTGTCGTCCGAGGCGAAGCCGAGGTTGACAAAAATGTTATCTGAGGCTTTTTATTTTACTGGCCGAGGGCAGTATACTATTTATCTGTTGGACGAAGCCAGAAAGCGGAAATTTCATTTAGCGAAGCGGCCACAAAGTAGGCGCTTTCTGGCCGGAGGACGGGAAATGAATATTATATTTGATTTAGATTTTTGTATATTTCCAATATAGGTACTAGTTAAATGTATGAGTGAAACATACATTATAAAACAACGAAGAACGAAGATAATTAAAAACAAAGTGATCAAAGGAATTTTGACAATAATAATAGACATATCGACAATCCGATAGATGGGTGTCGTGTAGAATGAGGTCCAGCTGGCCGCTCCCAGCTCGGAAGTACCTCGCCCGACTTAACCGACTGCTAGCCGTTGGCTCTATTTTATGTACGAACCTACTATGTACCGATGTGGGAGAAATTACATAGTACCTATCAAGAATAACGAGTTGGTTTCATTTTAAAACCTGCGACATCTGTTCCATCACAGTCCAGCTTGTATCTCATTGTTGGAACATGACAGTTGGGACCTCATTCTACACGACGAGTATCTAGCGGATTTTTAACACTTTTTCAGTTGTTAATATCGTATATCTTTGTTGAAATCTTTATCGAAATTTGTTATGTTTTTCTTGAGATTAAATCCACTGAGAAATACACGATATAAGTATGTATATATTATTATATTATATACATAAAATGCTCGTATAAATGTGGGTATACAAATGATTCCAGAAAATGACCCAATGGGGCAAGCAACTGATGGATCTCACGTATCCAGCTACCTCCATGTTCTCCGGCCGTCAGTTCAACACGACCATAAGGACTACATTCGGCGAGGTCCACATCGAGGACCTCTGGCTTCCGTACTTCACTGTCACCACTGACATTAGCTCCAGCTGTATGAGAGTGCATCGGCATGGTAAGTGTGGAGTTCTCTCTTAATAAGGGACGGTAAAGGTTAGTGCCCTTACGCTCGCACGGTAACCTTGAAGGTTAGTAGTGCGAGCGTGAGGACACTATTACTACGCGCGTGCGACAGAGACAAATGGAAAAAGGGCAACGTCCGTTTTTCGCTGTGCTCCGCGACCGTCCTTTATTTGGGGAATATTTTTTTTAGAAAATGATTTCTAATGCCTTCGCGGTTATTACACATTGGAATGAGACGTTTGTAACGGATTTAATTGACTATAGTTTAAAGTTTACTGTTCGGCTTTCGAATAGGGGAACTGTATTTTTTTTTTAAATATCAGCGTTATAAAATAAACTCGAATTTAATCCGTTATAGTTGTTTCATTCCAACGTCGAAAGTATTTTTGAACGATTTGTGAAATTAGTTATTGATGACATTTTGTATGTTGAATAGAAAATGTGCTTTCGATTCTGCATATTGTTGATTTAAATATCTGGAATTATGATAAATTAGATTTAATAAGAGAGAAAATTAAATGTTGCGGTTTAGAAAAATACCCGTATTTTTTCAATAAATAAATATAACGTAGTAGTAATTTTTTAAATCAGTACCTGGTCAAATTTATAATTTTCGTTTTAAATTGAGTATTAAAATATCTAAACCGCATTATTTTATTACTCTATAATATGTTTAACATTACGTTTGAAAACAAATCAAAACAATAATATTTATATTATTATAATTAACACAACACGTTCATGGACAGGAAATTGTTTATGATGATTTTGTGTTTTTCCGTTACCGTTTTGTTTAGTTGTATTCGATTTTTAATATTGTCGCTTTTGCACCTTTACTAACCCAAACCATTGACTAAAAACAAAATGGTGGATGATACACACGGTCGAATATTAAAAAAAAAATGTATTCCGTGTGTAGCTTGCATGAGTTTTGACGGCAGATATTGACAAAATGAACGTGTTTTGGAAAGACTTTTATCGACGGTTACGTTTGTCTATGACACTTTTGCTCATAATAGCATATGCATAGAGTTAGAAAAAGAAAAGAAATAGAAGTATAATATTTGTTGTCCCTTCCACGAAGCCACTATTTTAGGTATAAATTATGATTTGACTTAAAAAATATATATTTAAAAAACATTATCTCACTCGATAAATTGGTTGATTATAATCTGGAGATTTTTTTTTAAATTCCATTAGCCCCATGCACTCAATAACAGATGTCAGTTGAAACGTCAAGTTTTAAAATTACGAATTAACACATTTTATCTCCAATTTTTAGCTAAAATATTTTTTTCAAAATATTGGAGCTAAAAATTTCGTGGGAGAACAAATATTATATTGATATCTCTTTTCTTTATACATATTATCGTGGATTGCGCTATCTCGCTCGCCGCTACTCTAGTTGAGTAAGGTGTATCTATAATAATATTCTAATTCTATGTTGTGACAGCGACAACGTTCTAATTAAATATAACCGATCGAAGTTGTATAGAAAATCTGCTAGATGCGCGTCGTGCAGAATGAGGTCCAACTGTACCTCAACTTGGAACGTGACAGCTGGACCTCACACTACACGACGCGAATGTAGTAGGATTTTTGATTCACGGCAACCTACTTCACGTCTTTCCAAAATACGCGTTGTATTAGGATCATTCCAGTGTATGTACTCCAATGTTTTTTTTTATCAATATTTATAAAAATCTTTATCGGACTGTAAAAATCCAAGATGGAGTTTTTTTAAATTTACTTATTATATATCTAAACTTATGAGCACTACCATAATACTGTTTTATTAAACGTTCTTATATAAACAATAAATATTTTAGAATTTATCATTCAACGCCTAATTTATGTAATGTATAAAAAATATAATATTTTTTTCTGTAAATTCACACCAATTGATCTAGTCCTAGACTACGCAAAGCTTGTTCTGTGGACTAAACATGATATACATATCTAAATACATACAGATTCAAAACACGCTGACAACAGCCCCCAACGGGATGAACCCAACCTCAGGTTTAGTAAAGGACTGTCGCGGAGCACAGCGAAAAACGGACGTTGCCCTTTTTCTATTTGTCTATGAGCTTCGCACAGTAATCTTGAAGGTTACTGTGCGAGCGTGAAGGTACTATTACTACACGCGTGCGACAGAGACAAATAGACAAAGGACAACGTCCGTTTTTCACTGTGTTAGGGCTCTCACCACTAGAATTGGAAGAGAAATCCCAATATAAGTCGTATATTTCAATATTAGATCGGTACTCAACTTAATATCTAAAATCTAAAGTCTGTCCAAAGAATAGTTATTCTTTACTAGCGGCCCCGGCAGACGTCGTCCTGCCCGTCCGATTGTTTCGTCAAAGATCTGTCACTTACCGTCAATCACTTTGTATATGGGAGCATAGAAAGATGTAGATTTTACACTTTTTAAAAATGTTTTTTAAATTTTCTCTACTTACAAATCTTCCCTGGACTTCCACGAATAATTCAAGACCAAAATTAGCTAAATCGGTTCGTGCGTTCTGGAGTTATAGCGTCAGGAAGGAAAACCCGACTTATTTTTATATAATAGATTAGCTTTTTGTCCGCGTGGAATTAGTAATTACGGCAGCCTAATTTTTCTAGCTTTTTCTTACGACATCTCATCCCCCCTCTTTTAACCTTTGCCGCAATCAAAAGTAGCCTATGTCCTTTTTAGGATCTAGACTATCTGTGTACCAAGTTTCATTTAAATCGGTTCAGTAGTTTTAGCGTGAAAGCGAGACAGACTAGAGTTATTTTCGCATTTATGATATTAGTTAGGATTCGTTAAAATGGTCCTCTAACAATTTCTTATGGCTTTGCTGTTATTATTTGTTATTGTGGAATAAAACAACTATAACGGATTTAATTTGAACCAGGAGTTAATAAACGCGAGTTAAATCCGTTATAGTTTAATTAATAAGTTACATACATTGGAATGATATTATAGTTTCGACACTATGGCAGTCTGCTGACCAGATGTCAATTGTTATTTAAAGTTTTTTTTTTAATCGATGTCATGTCAATTTTTTTTTCCGATGCCTTCGCGGTTATTATACATTGGAATGAAACAACTTTAAACGGATTTAACTCGCGTATTTTATTTTCATTGACTTTAGCATAAGACTATTGTCAGCTCAGTCGTGCTACGATTATGGAATCTGTATAGGCTCCGAAACGTCAGCCAATAAAAATAAAATAAGCGAGTTAAATCCGTTTAAGTTGTTTCATTCCAACGATGTCATGTCATTAAAAACTCGATGGTTTTTTGTGTAATATGCGGACGGGTATTTGCCATTGTACGTTTATCGATAACTACGATGGTATCGACTATAGGGTGGCGCTACTGTGTTGGCCGTCTGAAAAATCTTTATATATATATTTTTTTATCTTGTCACTGATGCGTTCGCGGTTATTACACATTGGAATGAAACAACTATAACGGATTTAACTCGCGCGTAATATTTTTTTCTGTCCTCCGGCCAGAAAGCGCCAACTTTGTGGCCGCTGCGCTAAATGAAATTGCCGCTTTCTGGCTTCGTCGAACAGAAAAATAGTATACTGACCTCGTCCAGTAAATAAAAAAGCCTCAGATCACATTTTTGTCAACCTCGGCTTCGCCTCGGACGACAATTACATGTGATCTGAGACATTTTTTATTTTACCGGCCTAGGTGCGTAATGTACTAATGTCTGACTGAGCTCACGATAGTGAATATGGGAACTGCAAAGCTATCGAAACGTCAGCGTAAACATGTATATGCGTGTGTTTATTCTGGTATAGTTGTTTCATTAAAAAAATCTATTATCAAATTAAGCAAAGCTACGGTGCTAGTAAATTTATGTAACACATTTTTTTTAATCGAGAGAGAAAGATCAATATTCAAATGATTATTTATATTAATAAAAATCATTACTTTACTTATAGTTTCATTTAAATAAATAAAAGATTTTTCGCAGAAAAAACTGATTAGATCGATTGATTCCCCGTCTTGGCGAAAGCTTAATTGCCAATAGATTATCACAATAGACGAATATTTTTTTAAAGATTTTTCTGACGAACCATTGTTAAAATGTACAGACAACAGTGTTGCCAACACAGCGCCGTTTTGTTGTCTCCCCCCACATCGCGCCCGCTACAGTATTTTGCTCCTTAACAACCACACTCACTTGCATCTATGTGCTCGTTTGTTAAACATATACATACATATATGTCATGTAAGCAAAATTTTATATTTATACATGTGCCCCCCCCCAGCCCTTCCCCAAAAAAAACCCCTTTAAAATAACACTGTAATTGACTTTTTTTATTTCTAAAATCCGACATTTGCTTCCTGGGTTTGTCATTGCTTACGTAATAATAAAAAAAAAAAGAGGAAGTCCTGCGCTTGTGATTGGTTTACCAAAATAACGCTTGATCTTTGGAAGTATTTTTTGGATATATTTTTTTTTATTAAAAAAAAAAAACCGGTGCGTTCTAATAATGTCGGGTTGGATTTAGTTTTTAGTTGATATAAATGTTGTTTTATTTGTATTGTCGCATCATGTTACATTTAACGAAGTATTGATTTTCCCATCTTCATGTATATGCATGAGTGTGGTTTTAGTTCCTCATTTTCTATTTGCGGTCATGTTTATTATCATAAATGTATTTCAGTTTGTTCGGAGCTATTACGCCATTGCTGGTCCAAGTTTCCAGTCAACCCGGACTTTAATGGTTTTAGGAAAGATGATTTTTTAGAATTGGTATTATAAAATTAACTTAGAAAGGAATGAAGACTCGGTTGAAAGCGGGGCCGTATTACAGGTAGCATGTATCAAAGGTAGAAAAAACAATGTTAACTTTCTTATCCTATTTATGTCTACTGGTTCTAAGCTTAGTCCATCAATCTTCAGCCAAATTGGTTCAGGCCATTTTGAGATTTTTTTCCACCTTTGATTCCTGCTACCCACAAAGGCGCCGCTTTCTTTTCTAAGTTTATGTTATACTATCAATCCCAAAAAAATAATCTTTCATAAAATTACGTAAGTACGGTGTGACTGGGATCTCACACTATATCTCCTGTGTCACAACCGTGTTTAATCTTTTCTTATCGTAACAAAGAAATGATTATACACGACCAGTGGAAACGGTGTTAGCTCTATTTTTAATAAACTATTCTTGACACATCCGTAGTTTATCATTTAGCATGTAATGCATGTTTAAATACTGTAGCAACTCCAATAGTCTTATCAAGGTATCATCGATGTATCGATTTTAAGTTTTTATATATTAGAATACTTCTCAGTAATTATCATTTGGGTTGGTAAATATCACCGGTGATTTATAACTAATGGACATTTTTGTTTGTAGGGTCGCACTACCACCTTTTAACTTCTCTCTGGGATGGCTTGTCACTGTAGTTAGAGACCGGAATTTTAGGCTACCACAGTTTATAATGTCGTGGATATGTTGTTATTATTTTGTATTATTAAAAGTGAAATACTTTTGTTAACTAGACGATCGTTTTATACGTGCAATATTTAAATATTAACATTGTTAATTTTAATTTGCGGAATACATAACTTATGGAGTTTTTATGTCAAGGTATTTAGTTATAGCAAAATGTATTCGTCCAGGTAGGTACTGTATGTTTCAATAAGCTTTACTTCTCTACTTATGTCTATCCATTTTTCTATTATTTTAGAAATAGTGCCTTGGCTATAAAGTTTTAAAATATAAAGTAAATGATGTATTTGATTTCCAACTCTCGTTGATGTATTTTTATTTAATTTATATTTCTTTATCTGTTTGTTATTAATGAAAGACCTCTGCGTTAAATAGCGTTTATACAACGAGGCGATTATACTACTTGACTACAGACGTACTTACCTAACTTAGTTTTTATGACGCATCTAACCAGTACTTTTAATGTATTTACTAATTAATTTGAAACAATATAACTTTCTTGTAATCAATGAAACCTATTATACTGTCAAATGCTTGTGACGTCAATGGTATGTAATATTGGTTATATGTACTTTTAACTATATCGACAAATGAAATAGTAGAACATCTCTACGACACGTGGTATAGTGGCACATAAATTCCGGACTCTGACAATCATCGTTTCCTTTCCATGGATCGTGTTGTACACACGTTACAACACTATGCACTCTTTATAAAAAAAAAAATGTAAATTTGTAACTGGCCGAAGACATTTAAGAACGTTCGGTGTTTTTTTTTTTTAAAAAAACGAATAACGCTCCAGGTTCTCTGTGGCGTTACATTCGCGCGTCGATGTCGCTGAGCGGTTATATGCCGCCATTGTGCGACCCGGTTGACGGCCACCTCCTATTGGACGGCGGTTACGTTAACAACCTCCCAGGTAAACCAATCACGGCGCGGTAAACGTTAAGTCCGATTGTGTTCTGGAATTCTTTGACGTAATTCGAAAATTTCGAGAGTTCCGATGTGACGTTGTTTCCGCGATACAACGAGAGATGGCGCTGTCTGTCCTCGTTTTAACGTGTTATAAAGAATTTTCGTATTACGCAAAGAATCGTGGAAAACGCAACTGCGGAACGTGAAATATGCACGCATTATCAATAGGCTGAGTGTAAATATTCGCGTTGATTCTATGTTGCCTATCGTAGACGTTGATGGACACACTAGTAACTGAACCATTTAAAAAAAAATACTTAAAAATAAATTAAACTACTGAACACTTTCACTCGCATCGCATCATTCCATATTTACACTCAGCCCGGCGAAGGTAAGTGATGGCAAACCGGAGCACTGTCACTGTCGACTGTCACCTGTCACCTGTCACGGATGTCAGATACGCTGTGGAGGTATTGTCGCGCGTCGATGAGCATCGCCGGGATATTCCCGCCTATATGCGACCCCAAAGATGGACACTTACTGCTGGACGGATGCTACGTGAATAATGTACCAGGTAATATTATGGAGATTTATGTCACTTGTCATTGTAACTTGTAGATCATATACTGGCCTTACTCAGTACTTACATTAATTATCTTATTTCATTTTCTACTAAATTTTAAGCGCACATTTTGTTTATGCACTTTGTATATTTTGTTTAATTGAAATGGTCTGCAATATGGGTAGAGAAATAGGTACAACATGTGAAACTTAAGGCGTAGTTTGATCTGTTGTAAACATATCAAACTAATATCATATTATGTTGTAAAGCGAAAGTTTGTGACTATGTGTTTGTTAAGGAGTCTGCCCACTACACAGTATCATACCATGACCGTGCTATGAACGTGTCAGGCAAAAAAAATATTCTTTGTATAGAAAAACATGATACTATGTCCACTAGACCGTTCCGTCACCGACTCGTACCGCCTTACGTATTACCTTCCGTGCTTGATATGTTCATAGCACGGTCATGGTAGGATACGGTGTAGTGGGCAGACTCCTTTAATCTCACGCAAAAACTACTAAATGGGTTTTTAAGAAACTTTACAATCATATAGGTTATAGAATAACATGCTATATTTTATAACGATATTGTGTAAACTAACGTGCGCAGAAGTCGCGGCCAGAAGTTAGTGTGTCATATATCTCATAATATAATAGGTATATGTGATTCTTAGTATGTCATATCATTATATCTCATATATAATATAGTTATATGTGATTCCAGCTGACGTGATGCGTTCTCTCGGCGCTAAGCACATCTTAGCGATCGACGTGGGGTCTCAGGACGACACCGATCTCACCAACTACGGCGACGACTTGTCTGGGTGGTGGCTTCTGTGGAAAAGGTACGGATACTGCAGAAGTTTTAAAAGCCGCGTCCACGTTTGTAGCATTTCTGTGACTAGTATCTCCGTTGCGTGGCCTCAGCGCGTATCATGATCGCTAGTTTGGACACAAGATGATACCGTCCAAACACAGAATTGCTACAAATGTGTACGCGGCTTTAAGCTCACTTTAGCCGCGTCAACATTTGTAGTATTAAGGAGTCTGCCCACTACACCGTATCATACCATTACCGTGCTATGAACGTATCAAGCACGGAAGGTAATACGTAAGGCGGTACGAGTCGGTGACGGAACGGTCTAGTGGACATAGTATCATGCTTTTCTATACAAAGAATATTTTTTTTGCCTGACACGTTCATAGCACGGTCATGGTATGATACGGTGTAGTGGGCAGACTCCTTTACTGTGTATCGTATCTCCGTTGCGTGGCCTCAGCGCGTATCATGATCGCTACTTTGGACGCAAGATGATACCGTCCGAACTAGCGATCATGATACGCGCTGAGGACAAGCAACGAAGATATAATACACAGTAATGCTACAAATGCGGACGCGGCTAAAGGGAATTTTGGCAATTTAAGCTAGTTTAGTTACGATTTACTTCATATTTTAATCATTGTACAATTTATAATATAAAAAAATAGATGTAAGAAAAATGTTTGTATACATTTAGTTGGTGCCAAATAAATAAAAAAAAGATTCTTGACCACATCCGATATGAGTCGATACGCGAATATAAATTTAAAAGTTTGAATCCTTAATTTTCTTAAGTTTTAAATGAATAGATTTGTTTTATATATATTTATTCTATATTTGTTTTTAATTTTCAGATGGAACCCGTTCACGACGCCGGTGAAAGTGCCCAATCTGCCCGATATACAGAGTAGACTCGCTTACGTATCATGTAATAGACAATTAGAGGTATGTATTGTTTTTTTTTTACGCTATCTGTGTAATATATCGAGAAATATGGTTAAGTTAAAGATCATTAACTGTCAAATGACATCGTAATTAATTTTAAATCATCATCATCAGCCTATCGCAGTCCACTGCTAGACTTAGGCATATTAAATAAAATAATAAAATAATTTCTGATGCCTTCGCGGTTATTACACATTGGAATGAAACAACTATTAACGGATTTAACTCGCGTATTTTTATTTTATTTTATTTGCTGACGTTTCGGATTCTTTACAGTTTCCATAATCGTAGCACGACTGAGCTGACAATAGTCTAACGCTAAAGTGATTTATACAGTTATGCAAACTACCTTATATTTAAATTACAAATTTTGAAAAACTATTCTGAATTATGAAATACTAAAGTTACATTTCACGCAAATTTTTTTTACTATTATACAGTTCAATTAAAACCTAATAGGGGGCGTTACTAGCGCTTCGGAAAGACCATCATTACTGAGAAGAAACGCCGCAAGAAACTCAGTAGAAAGTCACTTTTTTAGGACACATATATTTACAATGAAAAAATGTTGTGACATTAAAAATTAAAATTATACATAATCAAAAGCAAAAATTAATTTAAAAATGAAAACTAAGTCTATGCAGTCTTCTGTCCGCTTAGGATTTGATGAGGTGGACTACTGGATCCCAAGCTGCTGGAACGGATTTAACTCGCTCATAATGTTTTTATAATGTTATTAATTTATTACAGGAAGTGAAAAAGTCTGATTACTGCGAATACATCCGCCCGCCAATAGACGCTTACAAGACACTTCAGTTCGGTTCGTTCGACGAGATACGCGAAGTTGGCTACAGGCACGGCGCGGCGTACTTCGAGGGGCAGCGGCGGGGCGGCGGCGGGGGCGTCAGCGGAGCCGCCGCGGAGGGCCGCCGGCCGGACGCGCAGCCCTCGCTGACAGAGTAAGAACTGTACCTCTGGTACTTAACCTTTTTAGGTCCGTTACCCTTTGACCTAACTAGAGTCACCGATTTTACCCCTCCTCCCAACGACGAACTCGCTAGTCGGCGCTACGCTGTACTCAGACTTGACACTTTGAAATTTGGCGTTCGAGACAACTACCAGCTGATTGTTACCCGTGGGAAATACAAGTTTTACCACAACGGGGGTAATTACCCGCAGGTTAGGAATCTAAGCACTAGGCTATGTTTACTTAAGCACGGCGTTACCAGCAATAGCCTTGGCACTTTCTGTAGTGCTACCCAAGAAAAAACACACAAAGAAGATACTGGGTTAGCTTTAGCAAGGTTTAATACTCAACTAGCTGAAAAACATGCTCGATAGAGAAGAAGTCATTGAATAATTTGCGTATTTTATTCTATTCGCTGACGTTTCGGATTCTATACGGTTTCCATAATGGAATACTGAGCTGACAATAGTCTAACGCTAAATATTTATAACTAGCGGCCCCGGCAGACGTCGTCCTGCCCGTCCGATTGTTTCGTCAAAGATCTGTCAAAGTCTTCTGTCACTTCTTCATAAGGCTTCATATTTTCCCCGTTTTTTACACATTTTCCACTGTTTCTTCGCTCCTATTGGTCGCAGCATGATGTTATATAGCCTAAAGCCTTCCTCGATAAATGGTCTATCCAACAAAAAAAGAATTTTTGAATTCGAACCAGTAGTTCCTGAGATTAGCGCGTTCAAACAAACAAACTCTTCAGCTTTATATTTTCGTTCATAGTTCATTCTAATGTCCAATGAACGTTCTATATTGTTTCAACATCACTATCTCGTCATTTCAGTTACACCTTCACCGACCTGGCGACGATGGTGTGCTCGGTGCGCACGGGGCAGGGCGCTGAGCACGACGACTCCTCCTCCTCGGACTACGAGGACCCGAGACACTTCGAGGGGTACGCCTCCGAGCCCAGCGCTGGCATCATGGAGGTACGACACAGTATTGCCACAGTATGGGTGCGTTCCACTAGGCGCCCGCAACGCTCGTGACACCCTCTGTATCGTTCCACTTAACGCCCGTGGTCGTTGCGAGCGATGGCTCGACGTCATAGATGACGTCACTGTTCGCGACCACATCGCGCCCACTTCGCCCACAAAATATTGGTGGGTCAGAGTGGGCTTTCGTCGCTCACGATGTGCGTTCCACCTATAAACATTCGCTTACAACGCCCGCGGTGTTTTCTCGTTAGTGGAACGGCAATTTCAGCGGTCGTGGTCGACGGCGTTGCGAGCGTTAAGTGGAACGTACCATATGTGGCGCGCGAGAGACTACAGTTAGATCGTGTAATAGGCTGCTATAGTCCGTCCGCGTTAAGAAAATAGCGACTCATCGGGATAAAGGTGTATTTATAGTGGAGTAAAAATTCAAGAATTGTAAATAATAATTTCTGATGCCTCCGCGGTTATTATACATTGGAATGAAACAACTTTAACGGATTTAACTCACGTATTTTATTCGTTCAGTCGTGCTACGATTATGGAATATGTAAAGGCTCCGAAACGTCAGCCAATAAAAATAAAAAAACGCGAGTTAAATCCGTTAAAGTTGTTTCATTACAATTGTAAATAAGTTTTGTTCTGCGAGTTCCATGACGTCATCCAAATGCCACGTGGTATTTTATTCGCGTATCACGTGGTCGCTGCAGTTCTTCCAACGATTAGGGTGTATTAACGCTGATGTTTCTTCTAATCCTACTACTATTATAAAGGCGAAAGTTTGTATGTATGCATGTTTGTTACTCTTTCACGTAAAAACTACTGAATGGATTTGAGTGAAACTTTACCACAATATAGCTTATACACAGAGATCGCAATAGGTAGTGCCTATTTACCTAAACTTGGCGGGAGGAGGTGACTAAGAGTGGTTACAACCACCAAAAATATTATTTATTTTTATCGAACGCGGGATTTCCCGGGATTTATAAGAATACATAATCGACACAGATTCACACTCAGCGTCAAATGATTAATAAAATGTAATTGTTTAATGCAAACATGTGTGTCGTGGTGTTTCACGCAGTGGTTTTGAAAATCGATCAAAAATGTAAGGTGTGCAAATTAAAACTCATTAACTTATGTAAAAAACATTTATTAAATACAATGTTACATTATGAAAACATTTTTGGGAAATCCCGCGTTCGATAAAAATAAATAATATTTTTGGTGGTTGTAACCACTCTTAGTCACCTCCTCCCGCCAAGTTTAGGTAAATAGGCACTACCTATTGCGATCTCTGCTTATACATCAGAATAACATATAGGCTATATTTTATAACGATATAGTGTAAAATACTAATCATACGCAGACGAAGTCGCGGGCAGAAGCTAGTAATTTATAACGTATTTCATTTTGAACTTGGAGTTATTGGCATTAGCATAATTGGGTAGGTAATCATTTTCAAATTGTTCGATCAACACCGTAAATACACAACATAAACCGGTCACTGTGAACTCGACTTTTATAATTTAGGCGTGGCCACGTCGGCTGTCAACGATGACACAATATTTTCTTAACGCGAACGGACTATGAGTAAATAATACATAACTAAGGAGACAAATTTATACATGGACAATTTTCCTACATGGGAATCAATTGGACAATACCTTAGTACCCATTTTCTATACGTAACAGATGTCATCGAGCATTGAAGATGGGGCCGCTTGGATCAGTGATACGGAATTGGTGCGAACTAGCAATAGTTACTACTGACTGCACGATTTTTAAAATGGTTTTTTTTTTATTTTATTCTTTTGGGTACCGGGCGCGGTGATTATGCTGTTTTTTTTTGAAACAGCATAAAATCTGCACAAAATTGTGGGAGTCTCTTCGCTTTGTGTTGGTCTAACCGTTGCGCGCTAATTGTTTGTTTTCGTCTTTAAACTCCGCCAAAGGGTGCAACAAATAAAATTTTCCGTCCTCCGGCCCGGAAGCGCCAACTTTCTGGCCGCTGCGCTAAATGAAATTTCCGCTTTCTGGCTTCGTCGAACAGAAAAATAGTATACTGCCCTCGGCCAGTAAAATAAAAAAGCCTCAGATCACATTTTTGTCAACCTCGGCTTCGCCTCGGACGATAATTACATTTGTGATCTGAGACATTTTTTATTTTACTGGCCTTGGTGCGTAATGTACTAATAAATGAATATAATCTATTCTAATATACTAAACTCAAAATTTGTCACGCTTGACCTGATTATCAGACTTGTAATGGCAATCTTACCTAACCCCTGAACATACTTTATGTATCCACTGATAATAATATAATTTTAAGATATACCGATTCTCTGACAGTATATGAAGTAGATAGGTGACTAGATCTCGCTTCGTTAAATGACTAAGACGATTTTCGTAGTCATAAATGCAATTTTGATTGCTTCCCGGTTTTACGAGTCAAGTCTTGTTCATATACTGTCAGTACATATAAGTACTTTTTTTTACTATCAAATAAATTTGACGAATTAGTGGGGATACAGTTGTCACTTTACCTCCACATTTCAATGTGAGCTTATTATGACAATGCTATGTTGTGTCGTATGTTAATCGGAAGATGTCGGGATTTTTATGGCAAAAATAAAGAGGCAATTTTAGCTAGATCTATGGAACGTGTTATGTAAATCCAGTGTTATTTGGAGCTAGTTATTTACACAGATGTTGTACGGCTCGGCAAAGCGATGATACATTATTTTTGTCATGTGTCAAATAATAGTACATTACGCACCTATGCCGGTAAAATAAAAAATGTCTCAGATCACATGTAATTGTCATCCGAGGCGAAGCCGAGGTTGACAAAAATGTGATCTGAGGCTTTTTTATTTACTGGCCGAGGTCAGTATACTATTTTTCTGTTCGACGAAGCCAGAAAGCGGCAATTTCATTTAGCGCAGCGGCCAGAAAGTTGGCGCTTTCCGGCCGGAAGACAGAAAAAGATATTTTTTTTTTCAATTTATTGAGTAGTATATATTTTATGAAGTGTGTATTCTTTTCAATGAGATTATTGTCTATGCCTCTTTCTTATGATTATTGTTTATATATATTTTTAAATTAACTTTCGCGAATAATTTTAAATCAATATTGCATATACATACATTCATATATGTATGTACCTATATCATTTATTATGTACGTAATGACGATCGATAGCGATAAAGACCCGTTTCGAAAACCAGCTAGGTCGCCTCTTTCGTTTTGCCGTGAAAATCCCGACATATATACATGAGTGTGTAAAAACCTTCTATAACGAGGATTTCAATATTTTCAGGAGGGATTGCGCACGCGCCGCGTCGGAGGCTCTCTCTCCCTGTCGGAGGATGAAATAGACTCCGAAACGGAAATGTACGATCCACTGAACAAAAGAGGTGGAGGTAGGTGAGACGCGATCTTGCACGATCTGTGCAAAGCCCTATATGAATACGTACAGCAGAGTGAGAAAGACATTGACTGCGTTGAGTGACGGTTGCCGGCGCCATATTTGATTCGTGACGTCACGCCTTGGCCGCCATTTTTAATTGTGACGTCGCGTACGCGCTAGTTTCACGTCGTACAAATTCATCGATTTGTAATTAACTATAATTAGTTCAATTTGATTTTGTTTATTGATATATATTATAATATATATACTTTTTGAATGTGATTATTGTTTTGAGGCGAAATGTAAATAACGTTTGTGATCTAGTATTAAATCAGTTTGGTTTAGTGTCGTTTTAAATGTTCAATCGATATTGAATCAAGCTAGTCCCATACGGAAATTTAAATTGGATATGTTTTGTTAAAATGTATATTGTTATGGAAATGTGATTTATTGATAATTAGAAAAAGACCAATCCCGTAATAGAAGTGGTAATAAATTAATAATTAATGTAATTATTAACAACTCGTCGAAATTTACGTAATGTAATTAAAATAATTATAGCGCTGTAATGATTTTCGTTTCTTTTATTTTGTTTTTACGCTGATACAGATTTAGATACAGGTTGATTTTAAAGACGTGAGTAATCTTATCTGCAGTTAACCAACTTAATATTGATAAACAAGATATTCTCTGCTTTAATGTAAAAAGCTTGGGACCCAATATTTTTATACGTGTTTAACATGACTTCAACGGTCACTTTTAGTCTAGCAATTTAACTAGAATGGTTAATAAAAGTGACCGTTCTAGTTAAATTGCTTCATTAAACAATTATTAATTGTATATAAGCATGTCTCTATATTCATCCTGTATGTAATAAGATATACGTTCACGATTACGATACACTGTGACTAACGTCGTAAGCAGTGGCGGATTTGCCCCAAAGCGCAATAGGTGCGGCCCTAGCGCTTAGAAAATAAAAGCGCCCGATTGTAGCAAAAAAAGTAAGTAATAAAACTGCCTGGTATCACATGACCTCAAAAACAAATCCGCCACTGGTTTAGTATATATACGACGTGTTACTTATTGCTTCTAATTAATACATAAATAAATATTGCTAATAATATCTGATGCCTTCGCGGTTATTACACGTTGGAATGAAACAACTAACGGATTTATCTAGCGTATTTTATTTGTTGACGATATGAGATGACGATAGTTTAACGCTAAAGTGATTTTAATTTTAGTGTTAAACTGTAGTCAGCTCGGTCGTGCTATGAGTATAAAATAAAATTCGCGAGGTAAATGCGTTATAGTTGTTTCCAAATATAATAGCTTCCATAAATTTCTTAATAATAATATTAGATTTTTTACGAGATAACTTTAATTTCAAAAATCTTTAGACTTAGCCATTTTTGTAAAAAGTTCTTATACAAAATGCGCCCAAATTAATCGGTTCCACCGCGCGCCGATTCGCTAGAGCGTCGTGTAGAATGAGGTCTAGCTGACAAGTTACTGGCCTGTGATTGGTGGAACGGGACAGCTGGACCTCATTCTACACGATGTGCATATAGCGGGTTTTGACACGCGACGGTGCCCATTGGATTTTTGCTTGTATAGATAAAGATTACACGAATTTTATTTAGGAATAAAACGTACATATTTGTATATAAATTTCGATGTGTTATGTTTATAAAGAAGCACTTGCAAGCGTTTAGAAATTTAGTTTTGTATGGAATTGAGCCTATCATTAAAATTCATGTAAGACTTAAAATTGAGATACCTCATCAGAATTAATCTGAGCAATAGCTTATATCAATGTGAATTTTACATGAATATATTTTTAATAATGATTATAATTAGGCTAAGATTAACACAAAGCAATCTGTGACATTGACACCAAAATTGTAATTTAACGTTCGCTGCAATCACAATTACTATAGTGAATAGGTTTTATGTAGTATTTGTTCGATAAATCATTAGTTGTTATAGGTACAGGCTTTTCGCTGAACCGCGATCCGTATTCTTTTTAATTTATATTTTTTTCCGAACCGTTTGTTGCTTGCAAATTCATATATTTTTTTAAATCGGCGAATGCAAAAGTTAAAGCTATATTTACCACAGAATAAAAAATAATGACAGTTCATTTATTAAGCACGTTTTATGAGCATAAAATTGTGTTTTTCTCTGAAATTCAAATACATTTTTTACGATCTTAACCATATATATGATATATACAATTTTTATTGGATCGTGGTCCAGTCGACTTTAAAACTGGCCTCGTAAACGGCGTATAATTATTACAATAAAAAAACACTTATACAAGATCGTAATTCGCAAATTTCAAGCATAATTATATTTATATATTTAATTATTAAGCCAAAGCAATTCGCAGCCTACTGCGTACATATTCGCTTAGCATCATATCAAAACTTTAATATAGAAAGTAATTTAGCTTAATGTAATATTTTAGTGGATCGAAATCATCAGAAGTTCTTCCAAATTGTTGAACTGAACATGGCTATAAAAGTACATACTTTATTATTTTACTAAATAAATTCATCTTACTTAAGCCTGTATATAATAGCCAAAACTTGCGAAAGAAATGACTCGAGTAATGTCAGTGACTTTAAAGTGGTCATGACGATTTTGACACGGTCATCGAGTCAAAATTGTCTAATTAATACAGGCCTTAGTTTCTCAGCAGCTTTATGATATAGTACATTACACACCAAGGCCAGTAAAATAAAAAATGTCGCAGATCACATGTAATTGTCGTCCGAGGCGAAGCCGAGGTTGACAAAAATGTGATCTGAGGCTTTTTTATTTACTGGCCGAGGTCAGTATACTATTTTTCTGTTCGACGAAGCCAGAAAGCGGCAATTTCATTTAGCGCAGCGGCCAGAAAGCTGGCGCTTTCCGGCCGGAGGACAGAAAAATTTATTTGCCCGCTGGTGCCATTTCAGACCAAATTTATAAACCTATTTCGAGCAAATTTGTCATTTTTGTTATCCAGTTGCAGTATGTGCGTTAATACAAACTACTTTATATTATTTCAGCTGCAATGTGCAGGTTTTATAATAGATGAGGTCCAGCTGTCATGTTCTACCAATAAAGAGACAAACTACTTCTACAGCTGGACCTCATTCAACGCTTCTTGTGGATTCAAGATGTATTTTGATTGTATTAGTACAAAACAAATAAGCAATTGAAATTAGCAAAATATGTATTTAAATACCTCAATTGAAATGTAACCTAGGAACAATGCAATATTATACAAGGCATGTTTAATATTTAAGCTTTAGAAGGTAGATAATTATGAATATTAATAGTGCTATTTTTGCAAATGAAATGACGACTGGGTAAAGAAAACGAAGTTAGATATTTGAAAATTATACGACACGTATTTTTTCTTTTCTCATACAAACTAAAAATTACAGAACTTCTAAAGTTCAGAAATGACGTCACGATATGGCACAATTGTTGCTGTAGAGTGACGTCACGACCCTCCACTCTCGAAGTATTGAGGAGCGTTTCTTTGTCATTTATTGTTCAATTGAGAAAAGAAAAAATACCCTTCAAAAATTTTTAGTACTCTATTTGATAGGCAAAGAAAAAAAAGTCGTCATGCCTGCTATATTCATGGAGTATTTTACCATGATATTTTAGTAGCCTTACGCTGAAAAGCGACACTGTAGTTTCATAAGTAATTCTTTATTATTAAACGGTCCCAAGAGACGTCGTTCTGCCCGGCAAAGCTACATATAATACCCGTTCTATAAGATTGTATATATTTCTTAATTTTCCGATATAATAATAGTTATTCTGCTATTTGGGGAAAAAAAAAAATCAAAAATTAAAAGATTTCTTATTGTGACTAGACCGATTTTGTTTAATGTATATAGATAAATTTTGGAGTTAAAAATAACTCTCGCGGTTGAGCAGTTTCAAGGGCATTTGTCGCGGGAGAAGTAATCTGTCACTGTCAGTGGAAGAGCGACAGTGACAGGACTCTCTCGACAAAATCTTTACGCCCTACCTTTAGCCCTTGAATTATGTATATACCTAGTTATAATAGTACATTACGCACCTAGGCCGGTAAAATAAAAAATGTCTCAGATCACATGTAATTGTCGTCCGAGGCGAAGCCGAGGTTGACAAAAATGCGATGTGAAGCTTTTTTATTTACTGGCCGAGGTCAGTATACTATTTTTCTGTTCGACGAAGACAGAAAGCGACAACTTCATTTAGCGCAGCGGTCCGGAAGTTGGTGCTTTTTGGCCGGGGGACAGAAAATACATTTATTAATTGTTAATTCAATAGTAAATAATTTAATTTCAGAGTCGACAATAGTAGAATAAACTACATTGTATGTTAAAAATTTATATGCTTGAAATTATAAATTCATTATGTTTCACATTAAAAACGAAAAGTATGTGATAATTATAGCTATGTTTAAACTCATAGTCGCGATATCATAGTCTGTAAGTGCTTCGAACATATATGTCAGCTGTCAAACGTATTGTATAACGTACTATGTATAGTAGGTACATATATAAAGTGATATATTCGAAATTTTCTTGTATATCTTTGTAAGCTGAGTCGTTAGAGATGGGCTTTGGGTAAATACTTTTTTTAATAAGTATTTACCTAAACTACCGGGTATTTAATGGGTAAATACCCGTTTATACCCGGCTTGGGTAAATACCCGGTACCGTCAATCTCGTAAATTTTTAAGTTAGATCTAATATTTTTTTGGAATAAAACAAAAAAAAATGTTTATAGTAATATGCTATAATTAGGGTAGCAAATTCCTCTTGTTATTTTAATATCACGAGATTATTTCGATGTCATGTTTCAGGTATGTACTTTATTTATTTGTCCTGTCGTAACAGTATGTTTTGTGTGATGGTATGTTTATAAAGACATGGTACTAAAATAATGATTTTCTTATACTTTAACGTAATTATTGTATGTAGTTTAGACGACTGAGTTAGCTTGTACGTAGCCAAAATAGGCACAAAATGTAACAATATAATAGAAATACCAAAATGTAGCTCAAGTAGTGATATAATTTCGATAAAAACGCAAAAGAACATGCTTATTCTGTTCGATTGTATGTACAAACGTATGCAATAAACGAATAAAAAAAATGTTTAACAATGATTTGTGAACGCTATTCGTAGGGTTTCCAGTTAATAGCTTTTATGAGCTGTTCCTTTTTATCGAGAATCGTTTTCAAATAACTGTGTACGTTGACGACCTGCGCGTTGTCACCCCAGTCGTTCTTTATCGTCTCCACTTTTTCTATACACATGGTCCTGTAATTGTGCCCCGTGTTCAGACCCCACGACGTGGTCTCCGTGGTCCCGTCCCATTGCTCGTGCGTCCTTACTACTATCTTCCTTATCTTGCCCTCCCAATATTTCTTCACGTGGTACCTCACGTCGGGGCACTCGCACAGCTGTATCAACACTTGCATAGCTCGCAGCTGCAAAAGAGGTTTATTCGGCGTGTGGCACAACCGCACCAAATCCCTAGTCAATTCGTTGCATATTTCCTTGGCGCGCCATTTCGATCGAGTCGTCAGGGTCGTATACGCCATTAAACCAACAGCGCTTATGATCACTTCGATTCTGGAGCGGAGGTAGGGATGCAGAACTATAGTCAGGTCGTATTCGTCTGCCAATTTCTTCCCTACGTCGTGAACGCAAAGCATGGACATGCAGTCCATCGCGCCGCAGACAATCTTATCGTCCTCATCCAGAAACAGTGTCATCATCACTTGGAACGCGTTCGATTTCAACGGCACTACAGGGTCGTATTCAATCAAATTGTACATTGTTTTCAAGTGGAACGCCACGATGCCCGCGTGGTCGTGTTTCACCATTTTTAGCAGATTCTCTACGATTTTATCAATCTTAGCAATTTTTTCGCACGAGCAGCGGTCCCTCGCCAGCGTCCTGAGCGTGTACGCCGCAGCGTAGCGGATCTCCTTGCGGTCTCTCATTATTAGGAACATCAGCTTGTGTATGATCGAGGGTCGGGACATGATCCGCTCCCGGCCCTGGTGGTAGCCGGCTAAGTGGGTGAGTATAATGCATACCTTCTCTCTTACCACGGGGTCCCTATGGTCCATCAAGTCCTCCACTCTGTATACCACGTGGAGGTTAATTAGGAACATGGCGTTTTCTGTTATTTGCACCTGCGAACGTTTAGAATATAATGCGTTGCGAATGTATCTCACAATTATTAAGCTATTGCCATTTTCTTATTTTATTAAAAAAAATATTCAGTAAGAAACTATATTTCATTTGACACTAAAAGGATAATTGCTCTGCGATTTAATTAATATATTGATGGAACGATAACGTGCAATGGTTGTAATCGGGAAACAGGATTCATGATTCCATATGAAGTTTCTTTTAAAATCAGGACTGACAGCGCCATCTAGGCACGGCCGAACAAAACAGTAGCGCCCAGCGAATTGGAGCTTGCAGCGAAGTGGAAAAAAAACTGTTTTTCAGAATACATAAGTATATTTATTTCAACTAATGCGCAATATTCTGATAGTCATCATATGCGAATGCTATGCAAGCAATGCGAAGTTTTTTAACGTAAGTATAAATAAATGCATTAGCGAAAGTTAATAATCTTATACAAACAAGCGTATGTATGTTTTATGACAGGTATATTATCAACGATTCCTCACTTTAGAAACTAGCTAGAAAATTTGGAATAAATTTATATTACTATAACGAGCATTTACTAAAAGATTATATTCATAGATATGGAACACAGACAGAATAACAAAAAGCGACGTTACTAGACGACGGATAAACATGTACATGAATACATATTATAAAACATCCAAGACTAGCAGGATTCGAACCCAGTACCCCGGTTTCGTAAAAGATCTCTGATACGGCAACAAATTTCAATTGATACCCCTTTTCAATCAGCCCGAAATGTAAAAAAGGTGTATACGGTATGCCGTATATTATACGACCTTTGTACAGTTTATATATAGAACTTGTATGTTAAAGTACAAACCTGATCTAGTATGCTATGGAGGGCTTGCAATTGAACCAGTTGGTCATCGGAATGCAGGTCTCTGTTGATAAGCCTCAGACCCACCCGACCGAAGCCCAGCCGAGCTCGGGTGATGTCCACATGTGGGGCGTATAAAGACGGCTGAGCTGACGTAAGACGCTCCGCCGCCGGCTGCTCTGAGTTACGATATAACACCTATTATGACTTGATTACTGTGTGATTATACGCCTTAACGACGCTCGATTTCATTATACGACCTTTTTAGGGTCGTATAGTCGCCTATCAGCGTGTATGTATGAAAAAAATATTTTTATAAAATTATAAATAATGTTATCGGTATATATGTAAAGGTTACTGTATTTGCCACGGCGAATGAAAATATCAGTATAAAGTATATGTTATATCAATAATTATGAGCTAGCGCCCTCCGAATAATCTTTATATGCAACGAAATTAAAAAACTTTGTTGTTTTATTTTTACTTAGGTAAGTACCTATATCTTTAGTCCCTTATGTTTATTCATTTGGCTACAGGAACCATCTATTATAATAGGTATACATAATATATAGAAAATATTTCAAAAAGACCATTATGGTATTATACTAGATTTGTTGCCTGAACGTTACCAATCAAATTAAGGTATACTTAATATACTTATTATAATATTATGCGCTAAATAGAATGAGACAAAAAGCTCAGGTAATAAGATGGAATTGACGCACAGACATGACAACAAGTATTGTCGCGTAGCATTTATTCTGGGTAAAATATTCCACAATACAATCGATAGTTCAAAGTATTGAATTGAGTAGACGGGATAAGTTATCACAGCTTACAATTTATCGAACTGGGTATGTACTGTGTGATCGCCTTATCACACCCTACCCATGTTTTTTGTTTACCTGTGCGAAGGTGCAATTCCTTTTTTTGCATAGCGCGGTCCACTGCCTTGTTAATAATTCTCGGATTCATGGCGCAGACTAGTTGTAAATATGAGTTTTTGTGAGGGCAAAACATGATTTATCACAATATATTTCAAAATAACTAAATAGTAAAGTGCAACAGCTTTGACAAGGTTTGTTTTGACTGATTTGATGTGAGTGATGGTATTTTTTTGTTTTGTACTTGATGGATATCAGTAAAAAGTACTGTATCTTTTGTTAGGTAATTGACCTACATATTGCATTGAACTGTATTTTAAATAATTCTGTCTGTCTCGCTTTCACAGTAAAACTACTGAACCGATTTAAATGAAATTTGGCAAATAGTCTAGAGTTTGAGAAAAGACAGGCTATTTTTACTTGCCGTAATTACTAATTCCACGCTTGCGGAGTCGCGGGTAAAAGTTAGTTATTAATAAAAATATAATGGCAAATAGAAATAAAAATAAAATTTTAAATTATATACATTTTTTTATGTATCTGTATACAGAATAATTATTAATAACTATACTATAATAAATTTCATTTAAAATCCTAGGTCCATTTAAAAACGAATCCTAGAATTTGAACGTGCAATTTTTATAAATGCATATTTTAGAGCGACAGGTACATTCTTAAAAAAATGTTACACCAATATTAATATTTATAATTATATAAAAAACCAACAACTATAATAAAATTCCACAAACCGGGCCTAACGTCAATAGTCAACAAAACGTCACAACCAAACTTACCCCTTGTGAGAAAGTTTCCGCTAACGTCGACTAGATGGCGGTGTTGCCGAAATAGAACACGGTAACGATAGTCTCCCTCAGAAACCTTAAGCTCTAGCGAGTACCAGAGCAACTCAAATCGGTTCAGTAGTTTTTGAGACTTTTTGGATTAGTACTTATCTGCCCTGTTGCAGAGTTAGTACTACAAATAAAATAAAAAATAGGGTGAGAAGTGTTCTTACCATGTACGGGTGATTATTCGCTCCCGTTTTATTGTGAGTGTACGTGGATTCCATTTAATTGGTACACGTTAGTTTCCCAATAACTCGCAATTTAATAAAATTGAATTTGATGAGTTTTAAAAACATGTAAAGGGGCGTTATACGCATTATCTATTTTAAGTTAGCCTTGAAATTTATATAGGCAATCTATTACATTTGGTAATAATCATTGGAATGACACTATAAAAGTATAAACGGATTTAGGTAACTCGAGTATTTTATTTTATTTGTTGACGTTACGAAAACTTTACACTTCCCATATTCGTAGCTCTAACGCTAAAGTCGTACCACGAAAATGTGAACTGTAAAATTTTCGAAAATTCACCAAATTAAATAAAATGTGTACATGTATAAATTCAATACATTTATACACTCGCAACGTACATTTATTATAATATAATTAAAGCTATTTTTACAAACTTATTTACTTAGTTTTAACTTTACCCGTTGGTCGACCTGTCTGTCTATCTGTCTATAATCAAATCTTGCAAGTAAAATTTAACCTACTTCCCGGTTTCCGATTGAGCTGAAATTTTGCATGCATGTACAAATCGGATGACAATGCAATATTATTGTAACTTGGAGCTGATCTGATGAAACTAAAAGGCCATAAGAACCTTGTAATTAAAAGCAAATCTATTGAGTTCGGGCTCATTTAATTCTTGATCTATCGCCGTGGGAATGGTGCTCTGAAACCTTTTCTTCTACACTTGGTGTCTACGATAAGCTGCGCTTGTCTCTTCAAGTAGCAACGGGAAGGTATGTCCTCTTCCTCGTCAGACGCTGTGAACAAACAAACAAACAAACATCTAGTTGTACTCTAGGTATATTAGCTAACGCTTGATATAGTATTATACTGACGTAAAGGTCGCTGTGCCGATATGGCATTTTAAATATCTTGGCTTCGACGGATCATTATTTTTTACAAAATTTATTTTTAGCTTATATTAATCGGTAATAGTGTAGCTTCCCAACAGTGAAAGCTTTTTTTCAAATTGGTCCAGTCGTTTTAGATTCAATCCAAACAAACCTTTCCTCTTTATTATATTAGTATAGAAGTCACTTAGTCTTGTTTAGCGAGGAGTACCTACAACAGGTAAAACTGTGTTCTTTACATATATTTTTAACTTTTATTAAATTAATGTATGAATGTAAATAACTATATATGAAGCGGAATTAAAAAAAAGGATTTAATCTACTTTTTATTCCTTGCATAATCGTGGGCCGAACTAATAGTAACACGATCAGATCAAAGTTTCAGCTACTCGACGCTAGGAGCGCTGTACGTAATCCCATGAAAACGAACTTAGTAACTCATAACTGCTATTAACAAGCGACCTGCCCCGACTTCACACGGATGCTATAAACCTTCCTCTTGAATCACTCTATCTATTAAAAAAACCGTATCAAAATCCGTTGCGTAGTTTTAAAGATTTAAGCGTACATAGGGATATAGGGACAGAAAAAGCGACTTTGTGTTATACTATGTAGTGATTACTTACGTGGCGGTCTCACCGGCTCCTTTGTGAGGAGTTCTTTGTAGGTTGGCACTGCTGTCTCCACCTCCTTCGGGGTGCTGTGGCTCTGGATACTAACCCCGGCCACCGAAGCCGCGCCACTTGTCGGCTGTCAAATAAATAATAAAAATAAAAATAGGTAAGTTAAGAGTCAGACTTATAAGTGTAAGATAATTTTTGACACTCGCAAGGGAATCAACATGATTATTATCATGGGGACATTGAACCTCCTATTCTTTACATTATAATTAGGTAAGTATGTACTATAGAAAAGTAGGTCCTGTACAGTATTATTAGGTATGTACTATACTTAGTATAATAGTAGAAACATCATAGTGTCTTTTTTCTTTTTTTCTCCTATAATTTTTTTTAAATGTAATTAGATTACATACATACATATTGTAATTTGTACATAATTTATACTTAAGTGAAATTGTAATATTATTATATTGAAAAAATTATACCTCATTGAGTTTATTCTCGATTCTTCTCAAGAGGTTTTTTTTGCTGAATCGACAAAAAATATTAATTTTAACGTTGACATTCACAAGTGCCTGTAAGAGCCTAGCCTGATTAAATGATAAAAAAAGTACTAACTAAACGCGACTATTAAGTGTATAAAATGTTCATCTAACTTGACCTTTACTAACATTAATATGGATCATGATGGTCTGAAAAAAACCTCTTTTTTACGTTAAATTTATTTCATATGTACTTACATTAGAAGGCATAACAATAGTAGTTATATCTGTTCTCTTGTCGCGTATGTCATCGGCTCGTACCATAGCCTTGTCGAAGCGAGTGCGTAGAACTACCAGTAGTTCTTGAACGTCACGAGCCTCGGCCGTCCATTCTGGTACGGTAGGATCTGGTATCACCTGGTGAAGGAACTCGAGGATAGACCGTTTAGCTTACGTATGCCGCGGCGCGACTTCCTGCTAACTTCAAAACAGTGGTAGGCATATTAAGAAAGAAAGAAATAAATAGAATGTATTTAAAACATACGGCCTTTACAATCTATACGTCAACAGAGAAAACTACGAGCGCATGCAAAAAGAACAAAGTGTGTAAAGTTTCTGCAATCTACCGCTAGATGGCGTTGACTGTCCGATTTACAAGAAGACTTCTTTGAGTAGTTTTTGAAAGGAAATAAGGATTGTTTTTATTTCCTAATTTCTTTACGATTTTAAATGTAAAAAGGATGTTTTTACTGATAATAGCAAAGTAGTCGACCACCATGATTAGAATTATTTTAAGAAAGGCTATACTTCAGCTACGTAATAATAAAATAGGAAAAATATTGAAAATTTTATGGTTTTTTTTTTAATTGGCAACGATTTTGATAAAACTTAAGAATTAGAATTCATCGCTTGAGGGTGCAAAAAACAGCTAAAGGATGGGAACAATAGCTAGTATATTCAAAACTTACATCAAGAAGCCTGCACAGTTCATACAAAAGCCTCTTGATCTCGAGCAGGAGTGTGTCCAAGTCGTCAAACTGCGCCTCCAGCTGCGCATACGCATCCTCCTCGACTTGGATCTCTTCCTTCAACGCTGTGATCTGATCTTGAGTCCTGTTGCCAAAATAATTAATTCAAAATCTATACATTTTAATGAAACAATTATTTACGGATTTATTTTAGTTGTAAGCCAAGTCGTGCTACAATTATGGAATCTGTAAAGAAACTTGTAAGGAATATTGAGTATGCTCAATATGAGCATGCTTATGAGCAGTTTACATTTGCTAGCAATAGGCATGCTAGTTTCATACGATACTAGCAAAACCTGTTCACACGCGCTAAAAGCACGCCCCCCTCCACCCGCGCTGCAGGTAGCATGCCCAAAAATCGCACGACCGTTGATTTTTGAGCAAACTCAAAATGAGCATGCTCATTAGTGGCATGCTTTCGTGCTAGTAATCAGCATGTGTAACAGTAGGTAGCTTATAGGTCGATAGAAAGTTTGTGGTGTGTTTCTTACTCGTCTTTGTCCTTGACGGAGGCAAACTTAAAGGCTTCCAACTCGGCAACCAGGCTGGTCTGCGTGTTCTCCAACTCTAGTTTCTCCTCCTCCGTGGTCGCCTGGAGGTAGTTCAAACGCTTGCAGGTCTCGCGCTGCGCTCGGAAGCGGTCAAAGACTTCCTCGGCGTCTGTCACTCCTGAAATTCGTTTAGATTTGTTGATTATTATTATTATAATATTACGATTGGGGTTAAAAAATAAATGAATCTCAAAAGAATTACATGCATTTCACTTATATGTGAATTTAAGATAATTAACAGTATGCAATAAGTAATGAAGGCAAGAATTTGCAAAAGAATAATAACTATGATATGAGGGTAGATTTAAAAGTTTATGGATAGTTAGTACAATACATAGCGGCGGTGTGTTGTTTTGCTTGTGTGCGTGAGCGACACTTAGAATTATCTATACTTCTATACCGTGGAATGGGGTGACTTTAGTAAATTTTAAAATTCAAATGTGTTTTTCTCCTTATACAATAATGTAAAAAAAATATAAAAAAAATGGGAATATCGGTTTTGTTCATACTACCGAATCCGTTACTAAAATATTTTTTTTCATCAATACATTTCGAGAAAAAAAATAAAAAGTTCGTGATCAAGTTTATACTATGATTGGGGTTACTTTGATACCCCCTCTTTTTATGATGGGGTTCGATAGTATCCCTGATTTAGAGTAAATCATCCGAAGAAACCAAATTAATCTGTCCACAGGTTTGGAATTTAGAATGATTTTTATCTGGTTGGGGTTACTTTGACAAAGGAAAAATAAGAGCATTTTTAGAAAGATTTATTTTGTTTTAAATAATTTGTTCGTATGCCCTTAACTTCTATCTCTTATGCTTGTGCTGTGCTATTTTGCCATATATTATACTTAAATAGCATTATTTGATAATTTTACACAGTATTTTTATAGAAATTATTTTATTTATTTTTCAGAACGGTTTCAGTCAATTTTAACTAATAATTATGGTCAGGTCTTATTACCAATGAAGTATAAATGATCGATCAGCCTATTTTAAGTAGATAATTGAAAGGGTTAACACATTTTACTAGTACGAAACGATACAGATCAGTTGATCAATGTAGCCCCGTAGTAGTGATCAGAGACACCCCTAGCCGAAAATACCGCCAAAATAAAATAGTCGTAAAGGTTATCGTTTTTGATGAAATTGATTATTATAGATTGATACATTTCTGATATAGCAAAATTAGTAAAAAAAATGTTTTTGCTATAGTTTAACGACTACTTTAGAAGTTATTCATGGTATGAAAATAACCAAAAACAACTTCTTATGTTTTTTATTTTTTTACTATCAAACCAGAAGCACGATCGCGCTACAATAATTCACATGGTTGTAGTGTCTATCGATGCTGCTAAATGTAAAATAAAAATGTAATAAATGCGTTCAGAAATAGTACTAGTCCCAGTTTTAGTAAGAAAAGAAGTTTTTATCAAAGTAACCCCAGGACTCAAAGTAACCCCATTTTACGGTACTAATATTATAAAGCTGAAGAGTTTGTTTGTTTGTTTGTTTGAACGCGGTAATCTCAGGAACTACTGGTTCGAATTCAAAAATTCTTTTTTTGTTTGATAGACCATTTATCGAGGAAGGCTTTAGGCTATATAACATCACGCTGTGACCAATAGGAGCGAAGAAACAGTGGAAAATGTGTAAAAAAAACGGGGAAAATATGAAGCCTTATGAAGAATTACTATTCCACGGGGACGAAGTCGCGGGCACAGCTAGTTTCTTTATAATTAGAATGTTAAATGTATTAATTAAAGGTTTTTCTCATTAGTCGTAATAATTTCCTTAACGTGTTTTGAAAATATCTTTCAATGTTGGGAAGTTACACTATTCCCGAGTGTATCATTGGCTATATTATCTTTAAAGAAAAAAATAACGCTATATTTTATTATGTGAAATGGCCAGGTCGGATACATATATAATTATATTGCCACTGGAGATAAGAAAAGAATAGATACAAAATAATAACGAGAGGAAAATGTATTTGGGTGGTTATACAGGAGTTTCAACGCCGTCAGTCCTTTGCCCTGAATTTTGATTTCTTTAATATTAAGAACTAGTGGTCCCGGCAGACTTCGTCCCGCCCGGCAATGTCGATTTGACAGTTGTCATTGTTGCGTTTTGTTATACTATTTTTAACAAATCAGCTTAATATTTTTTTCTTTTTTTTCACTGGAACGTGATAAAAAGTATCCTATGTCCTTCTCCTGGCTCTGAGCTACATCCCCAGCAATTTTCAGCCAAATCGGTTCTGCCGTTCTCGAGTTATAAACGGTGTAACTAACACGACTTTCTTTTATATACAGTAATACCCCGACTTACGCTACCCCGTTTTACGCGAATTCGAAGATACGCGGTTTTTTATTTTGATTGCCGCGCGCATCGGCTCTCTCGCTCCGCCGACTCAGTGTTCAATTTGCGACAGGTTTAAACGTGTTCCGCGTGAAATTGTTTTAAGTGCGCAGTGCGTTTTACTTATAATTTCTAATTATGTCGTCTAAAAGAACGAAAAATGAGTCATTTGAGCCTAACAAGAAAAGAAATACACAAATCAAATGACAATTGCAGACTTAACAGAAGGGCTCAATTCAATTGAAAAGGGGTTACAAATTTTAGAAAAAATTGATTCTAATGAAGAACGCATATTTCTACTACAAAACGAGGGATAAAAAAATACTGGTATGCTACGAGGAAATTTTACGTGAAAAGAAGAAAAATTTAACTCGTCAGGCAACATTGTTAGAATATATGAAGCCTTCGACATCAAAATAACTTCGGTTTAGCTTACTTTATTCATAACAATGTAATATTTTTTTATTATCCTACACTTTATTAAACATTTTTCTTCTAAATTATTGTTTTCTTTAAACTCTGGTCCCGATTAAACAAACTTTATATGTATTTATATGCAACGTTGAACCCCGACTTACGCGAATTCGACTTACACGGCAACCGCTCGGACCCACCTATCGCGTAAGTCCGGGGTATTACTGTATATAGACTAGGGACTGTTTTACTAGGGACCCATTTAACGACTAACCAGTTAGTTTCATGAGTCTCTGGAACGTGTCTTCCATTTGCGCGGCGGCGGAGGCTTCCTCGGTGACGACAGCGCCCTCTGTGGACCGCGTGGAGTCTTGCCGCACCAGGGCACGCACTGAACACATCACATTATCATTGGAATGAAACAACTGTTAACGGATTTAACTCGCGTATTTTTATTTTATTTTATTAGCTGACGTTTCGGATTCTTTACAGTTTCCATAATCGTAGCGCGACTGAGCTGACAATAGTCTAACGCTAAAGTGATTTATACAGTTATGCAAACTACCTTATATTTAAATTACAAATTTGAGAACTTTAGCGTTAGACTATTGTCAGCTCAGTCGTGCTACGATTATGGAAACTGTAAAGAATCCGAAACGTCAGCTAATAAAATAAAATAAAAATACGCGAGTTAAATCCGTTAACAGTTGTTTCATTCCAATGTGTAATAACCGCGAAGGCATCAGAAATTATTACATCACATTATCATCAATTAGGTAAATAGTTAGATCCCTGTCGAACAATGTCACAAATAACGTGATCATACTTACTAATGGACGGTCGCGGAGCACAGCGAAAAACAGACGTTGCCCTTTTTCTAGTTGTCTCTGTCACACGCGCGTAGTAATAGTGCCCTCACGCTCGCACTGTAACCTTGAAGGTTAAAAAGGGCAACGTTTGTTTTTCGCTGTGTTCCGCGATTGTCCTTTATATCACAACAGGTAGTACTTAGATCAGTGTCAAATGTTGTCACAAATAAAGTACTCACCTACCTATATCGATACACACTCCGGACATTGTAGATGCGATAATTGGAGAATCTTTTATTTAAACAGAATTACAATAAACCAGAGAATTACTCTAGTGTACTAATTTGAAACAGCTATAAATGGATTTAACTGTATTTTATTTTAATGTCTGACTTTCGAAAACTTTACAGATTTGATAATCGTAGCACGACTGAGCTGACAATAGCCTAACGCTAAAGTGATTTATACAATATGCAAACTACCTTATTTTCTATATTAAAAAATTTAAGTACTACCCTGTTCTAACATATGAAATTTTTATGTTTCATTCTACGCATGTTAACGATTTTACAACAGAAAAGAAATCAAGTACTTAAGCACCCGCTTCCGAACGACCACCAATACTTAAAAAAAACGCCTTAAAAACTCAGTAGAAAGTAATTTTGGACAACTATGAACAATGAGAAAAAAATACTCAAAATTAAAATTTATGTAAAAAATGAAAGAGAAGGCTCTAAATACTAATTTTGCTTGCTACGATCTTACCTTGTGGTGGAAATATTCGTTTTTCCAGTTTCTCCAGTTCTCGCTTCCGCTCGTTAAACCGCTGCGCGAAGTACGCGCGCTCGGCTGCGCGCGCGTGCTCGGCGTCGTGCGCGCGCGCCGCCTCAGCCGCCGTAGCTGCCGTCGCGCGCACGCGCATCTCAGCCGCTTCTTCGCGGACGTACTGCGCATACATAATTAAGTTATTATTAACATTGTAATAAAACCACTATTAACGGATTAAACTCGCGTAATTTTATTTTATTTTATTTGCTGACGATTCGGATTCTTTACAGTTTCCATAATCGTAGCACGACTGATCTGACAATAGTCTAACGCGCTAATAGGTAGTTGTTTCATTCCAATGTGTAATAACCGCGAAGGCATCAGAAATTATAATATCCTATATATTAGGTAGTTCAACTTTTCAATTTTTTAGTCTTTATTTAATGTCACTATAATTTATCAATGTACCTAACCCAAGATTAGCAAATACCTACTTAATCCCACTTACCTCTAATTTCTTGATTTCATCACTTTGTTTCGTGAGAAGATCTTCGATGCGAGACAGGGAGCTCTCGAACTTAACCGAATCGTCGATCAAGGCTTGTCTGTAAGATTATAAGAATAGTGCAACAACATTCTATCTGGGACTGCTTGTCATTGCATTTTAATGCTTTGTACGCGTAGTCAAGGTTGTAAATAAATATGTACGTACCACGAAGTTTCATAAACATTATGCCGGTATTAGTACCTATATACCTATTCTGAAGTTACAGGTTCTTTTGGGTATTAAAATAGTCAATATTGGAATACTCTCTAATATAGCTTACCTGTAATATCATCAACAAAGGTTACATATGAAAAAGGTCCTGTATCAAATCAAATTCCACGAGATAAGTGGAAATGAAAAACTTATTTAGATTCTAATTACAAAAATTCAAATGCGTTCCGTTACATCCTATTAGAAAATTAACAATCTATTAATTATCGAATTAGGAAAATTAAGCGATTATGGTTGAAATTAAAGAATTATTTAATATTAATAAGATACTAGTTTAACTATAACTAACTATATAATTAATCAAAATGATCCAATTGGAACATTTGTTCTATAAATCTAGTTAGTATACAGGATATTTTAAAATGTACCACCAATAAGATACACATTTTAGGTACTACAGCGCCATCTAGCGGTCAGTAGCCGAACAAATCTTCCGTATAGAAACATTTATTAAATTTTATTATGATTTGTCTACCTGAGTTAAGCTAAAGGGGCACTTTTATTAAGTTAATGTCAAGGCAGTTTACCTTTTTAAACTATTAAAGAGATCATAATATTTTTGACAATCAATTCATAGGGATTTCGTACTAGTGTGGCGTTTATTCAGTTTTAAAATTGCAATTTACACATTTATTACTATGCTACACATGATTATTAAAAAATGTATTTATATCAGACCAATTCTGTCTATATTGTGTTAGAAAAATCCTCATAACTGAATTAACTTAAATAAGTACTTATTATAATTGTTTTATATAAAAAAAGATCCTGACAAATTGAGAGCTTCCTCCTTTTTCTGTAGAAGGTTAATTATGAGTTAAAAATATACGTCTACCTACCGTATAGAGTTGTATTTCTTTTTCACTAATTCTGCTTCAGTCCATTGAATGAGTACTTTGTGTATTTCATTCTCAAGATGAGACGCATGCTGAAAGAGATTTATTATAAAGTAATAATCTAGTTTTGTTAATTCTTTTCACAAATGAATCTTAGTACGTAGGTAATACTTCACTATCTGAAATGTCATTTTTATTAGCTGCGCTTGCATATACCTACATGTTATTTCAAAAGCTTCTCTAATATATAAAATTCAGGCGTCGCGGTGTTTGTTGCAAAACTCCGAAACGGTTCGACAGATTTTTATGAAATGAAAGGGGTGTTATAAGTTTGACGTGTCTGTCTGTCTGTCTGTGTGTGTGTGTGTCTGTCTGTGGCATCATAGCTCCCTAACGCATGAACCGATTTTGATTCTGTTTTTTTTCTTTGAAAGGTGATTCATACACCCATTTAAATGTTGACAATATAAACTTAGGTAGTATCCTACATTTTCACTCTTCTATCATCAACCCCTATTTTATAATAAAAAAACGCGATACAAAGTCCACTGGCTCCACTAATAAGTTAATAAATGTATTTTTTTTTTCGAACTGAATACTGAAGCGCAGTTGGCCAGCTAATGGGCCTTCACTGCAAAACCGGACGGGTGGCGAGACTCCTGAAAGGAGACTCTTAAGCCTTTTCTAAATGTATTCGGGAGACCTCGTACTGAGTGTGGATTCATTCTAATCCTGACCTTCCTCGTGGGATTTGTTTTGGTCTTAACCACGCGCCTGGTGGTGGCTATCAGGAGTCTCTCGTACTCCTTCTCCAACTCCCTCAGCTTCTGCTTCTTGCTTCTCCTCTCGTATTTGAGGAGGTCCAGCATCTTTCGCTGCTCAATCACCTTGAGATCTAAATTGGTTATTATCTGGAACAAACATCATCTGTATCTTCTGTTACTTTAGTAGTTGTTGACGACAGGAATTCCTACGACCTTTTTAATAATATACTTTTTAAGGACATGTTATATCTTTTTTTTATATTGTTATTTCGTTAGTTCTGTTCTGTCATTAAAACGAGATACAAGGAAGCTGAGTTTAAATCGTCTATGTCGATTTATGTAGGTATGTAGGTATCTTAATAATTTAATAATCTTAATCATTTTGCGGTTATTAGACACTAGCGGCCCGCCCCGGCATCGCACGGCTCCCTTTTTTTATATATATTCTATATGCTATGTTACGCATTTAACTGGCATATTATTATTGGAATGAAACAACTATTAACGGATTTAACTCGAGTATTTTTATTTTATTTTATTAGCTGACGTTTCGGATTCTTTACAGTTTCCATAATCGTAGCACGACTGAGCTGACAATAGTCTATCGCTAAAGTCCATATTAGTGGCATATTATTATATTGTAATTGTTACGCTGACGGAAAACTTTGTATTACAGCTGACGACAGTCTAACAATAAGGAACTGTAGTTTTCGAAACGTCGACATATTAAGTAATCTATACTAATGTAATAGAGAGGAAAAGTTTGTTTGTTTGGATTGAATAGGCTCCAGAACAGCTGGACCGATTTCAAAAATTCTTTCACTGATGGAAAGCTACACTATTCCCGAGTGACATAAGCTATAAAAAAATGATGATCCGTGCGAAGCCGGGGCGGACAGCTAATATTATATATTGGAATGAAAAAACTTTAACAGATTTAACTCGCGTATTTTATTTTTATTAGCTGTCGTTTCGGAGCCTTTACAGATTCCATAATCGTAGCACGACTGAGCTGACAATAGTCTTATGCTTATGTTAAAGTTTCATTCCAATGTATAATAACCGCGAAGGCATCAGAAATTATTAGTATTATATATTATATTTGTCATTGCTAATTTCTTAATTTTTGTATTTAGGTGGTAGTTCCGTGTGTGTACGAGGTTCCGTCTAACCTGGTCAGCGTTCTTGTTTCCCGTGGGACATACTTCTGCCAAGTATTTTCGGACTTGTCCCTCCTCCTCGCCGATGACAGCTCGAGCTTGTGACAGCTCCCTCACTCGCAGCTTGATCTCTTTCTTAAGGGTATCAATCAGATCGTTGTTCTGCTGTTTCTCTGCTTCATTCTCTTCAAAATGAGATTTCCTTTGGCCCTCTGTTGTAATGAAATACCGATTCTCTTTTAAATATGTATATTATGCATTGGAATGAACTAACAACTAAGTTATTTGCTGACGTTTCGGATTCTTTACAGTTTCCATAATCGTAGCACGACTGAACTGACAATAGGCTAACGCTAAAAGTCAAATAAAATAAAATAAAAATACGCGAGTTATATCCGTTACCTAATAGTTGTTTCATTCCAATGTGTAATAACCGCGAAGGCATCAGAAATTATTATGTATATTTAGCTTTAATGCAACGTGAATCAATTTTAAAAACGAAATTTTTAATGTTTTACTTATGTCTAGTGAAGATGACTGTAGTACAAAAATAGGGTACCGTCGAAACCCCTAACTTCACCTAGACTACCATACTTCGCCTAATTTTACATAACTTCAAATTTACAAGTTATTTCTATGGCAGACTTTATATAATAACTCTAAGTATAAAGTATTTTTTATGACTGGCAATATTCTGTGGACAATCTGTGGCTAACTTCATATGGTTGGCGTCTAGTGCAGTTTATTCGTGACGCCGACCGCACGTTTTTTTCAAGACGTGAATGAACTTTGATTTTAAGGAGTGTTGCAGACCAGATAAATTTATTTTTATTATACAGGTATATGCTATAACTATCGCTTTATCAATTGACACTATTAATTAATAGATATATTACGTTTTTAAGTCATAATAAAAGTAATTGTTCATTAGGGCATTTGGTCATCATGTTCGTGCCAAACTTCGCCTGCCCTGAGGGATGGCAAATGTACTGTACAAAATTTATATAAAAATTATAAGATTTCAATTAAATGAATAATAAGACTTGTTTCTACTTGTAAAGTGTAGTGGAGTATTTAAAATTATCAGATACTTAGAACCCAGTGGAAAGCGTTAAATTTTAGCTGATAAATTACCCGGCAGAAAGTGGGCATACCGTTTTTTGAAGAGATACTTACAAACCATAAAAAGCAACCGTGCAAAAAAAAAACTCCTTTTAAAATAAATGAAATTAAATTATTTTAAAAAAATAAAGTTAAATAAAACACTATACCCTCTTTTTTCTTGGCATGCTAGATAAATGCGTGATTTTTGGCAGCCCTAGCTTCGTCACTGTCAATGTATGTAACTAACGTCATATTGCACCCATACTTCGCCTACCCCTCTTTTCTAGGAAATAACAGTAATCTGACGTTGTTTAAGTTCATATTATATTATCACACTTCAAACCGAAGAGACTTATCGTGAGTAGATCCCATCAATGTTTATTATAAGCGGTCAGGCATACATAGGCGAAGTTAGGGAAAAATACCCATTCTTCGCCTAGCACCATTTTGTCCATTTTTTGCCATGTTAGCCATTGAAATTCAATGCTCTAATGGTCTCTAAAGATGGACAGGAGTCCTTTAATTAGTTTTTTTCTTTGAACGATCTAGAATACTTTCAAATTAACAAGTTATGTTGCAAAATATGCCAAAATCCAGGCGAAGTTTGGGGTCTCGACGGTATCTGACTAAGTAGCAATTTTTTTTTATAAGTCAGAATTATGTCAACTTTTGGATCTGTGGCCAGTGTATATCTACCTATATTAGTAGGTAGGCGTTTGCTAACATAATCGCTGAACATATGTGAGTAGTATGATGAACTTAACATAAACTTCCCATTTTAAGTTACGAACCTGAAAGTTGTATCTTTTTCTTTATTTCAAATATTTTCGTATTTATTGTCGTCAATCTATCCTCGGACTCGATTTCGAACGGATGCTTCTGATAACACATAGCCATTTTTAACTAAAATAGAAATGTGCAATTCTAAATATTTACTTTACGCGCCCCTTAGTGACATTTATCGATTTAACAGTTTCGTTACTCGACATCGAAATATCCAGTTCGTTTCAAGCATGCCTTTGGCTGCCCTCGTGCGTTTATAAAAAACCACCCCTCGCCAAGAAAAGCTCCACAGCGCCATCTATCTCGCAGACGCCACACTGCAAAGCTCAAAGCTTGTGATGGTCTGAGAATGGTGAATCGCTTGATTTCTCCATTGAATCAACATTCCTCCGCGTATCTATCTATGTGTGCGTGCCTCAGTTCTCACGCCTTTACATAGACGACACCATATAGTCATCACTTAAATAATCAACGGATGCTAGTAAATTTAAGAACAACTTCGCCTAAAAGTGTTTAAAAAGTTCAGATAGCAAAGTTTGTTTAGTTGGGAGGTGCGCGCACGCACACAAGCTCGCCGGCGGCCATTTTGATTTACCGTACGCTGTGTATTTACGAACAAAGCCGTCAGACGCGAGCGGGACGCGGTTGCGAACGTTTCGACCCGGCCGCTACGGACAGACCCCACGGACCTGTTTTACCGCTAAAATGTGTTTTACAAAGAAATTATAGCCATAGCGAACTGTGCAAAAACAAAATGAAGTGTCTGTTCTTACACTTGGTACCGTGAGTGAATTATTTGGTGGTTGAAAACATAATAAAACAAATGTGTGTGTCCCATGTGTAATATTGTGCTGCAATATGTGGTCTAGAAACTTTATACCGGATTATGGGATTCAGTTGCTGGTGGCTTGCGCCCTGGTGGCCGTGCTGAGGATACAGGAGGCGGAAGGTAAGTCTTTAGCAGTAAGTTTACTTCACTTTGAAAAAGTTCGTGGAGCTTTTGAAAGCGCGGTTGCGTGCTAACCGGCCGCGTTAGGTAGGCGTAAGATCTTAGGAAGCTTTGGGCGTGCGGCCGGTACAACCGAACTGGTCGCGTTATACCTTCGTTCTCACAGTTTATAACTTGAGAAACGGGTCTCTAAAAACTAGAGTGAGTCGCATCGCGTTTTTAATGTTTTATAATTGTCGCGTATATAATCTTTATAGATCTTAGAACACACACTGCAGTTCGGTTGTCGTTACGCCCTGTTAGGTGTAGTTAGATCAGTAAAATATAGAATGTAAGTAATTTATAAGGTACTTTGTATAGGAATGTTATAACAAAAGCTTGTGTTTTATATTCTGTTAAATATTATGCTATGCGAAGTTGCAATTATGTCACTATTAATGATTAACAATCGTTCATGTTAAAGGGAATTTTTCACGTAAACACAGACGAAATGTTCAAGTTTACTAAATGAAAAGTGTCGTGAAAAGTTCTTTTTTTATTCAAAAATACACCTAAGCACTGCCTTGCATCCATATTTACATGTAAATTGTCTCCACGCGACCAAAATTTCAAAACAAACAAGTGTATACTGTATCTTGTATCAGTATGATTTGGCTGTACAATATCCTTATACAATCCTTTTACTACACAACTTTTCGTTAGTCAATGTAAAAAATAACTAGAATTAGACATGTAGATTTCATTGTTTTTATTTAATAAGAAAAGGGTTGTGTAAAGGATTAAATGGAAGCGTCCCACCGTCGGCATCAAACCGAAGAGTGGGCTCTCAATAATACGATCATTCTTTTGAAATTTCATAATTTGTAACGAAAACAGTTTTCAACTAATTCGTGCTACATTTTGTTCACTAATTAGTTAATGATTGTTTATTTTCTATGCTTGCCGAGCGAATAGATAAGATAATATCTCGTAATAGCGTGATATTTGTTTTAAGAGAAAAAGAAATGTAATTTACATCGTGCTACTACAATGTCTATACTAATATTTGTATTTTTAATGGTACTTAAGTATATATTTTGACATATTTATATTCTGGTAAGACTAAGGCATGAAATTAAGAGTAGAACCGTAGTCTACAGACACCTTTAAATTAGAAACAACTACTTTCGCTCCTGTAATTGGTAAGTTTAAATATCCATGGATACCAGCTGCGATGGTCGAGACAAATGTTCCAGTTTAATTCTACACATGAACCCACGACGCATTCGTCTACAAAAGCCTACTAGAATACAAATTATAACAAATGCCAACTATTTTGTATGCCACGTAACCGCACACGATTTCTGTGGTCGGGACTACGGTGGGTCTTTGAATATTGATCATAATATCTCGTGGCGTTTTAGAGACACCTTTAGGTGCCTTAACTTTGGGGAAAGTTGCAACTTGTAATTCATATCGAGTATTATTTCGAATTATGTGTTTTTGGGATAATTCTCAGTCTGTTTCAGTGTATGAGGACGCGTTCGTAATTGTAATTTTACGACACTGACATTTGGACGACGAGGGAATGGGTAAGTGTAGCCTGTGGTAAGTATTATGCTAGCGCCATTGTTGTTTACATTATCATGCGAGATCTCTGCGAATAATATATGGAACACGCCTTTAGCTTTTACTTCAGTTTATTTACACATAAGGTCTATGTTACTACGATGGTTGATGGAAACATGTATCGGAGCAATCTGAGATTTGGTACGAATGCAGGATTTCTTTAAAAATATACCCAATTATTATATTTGAATCGATTTGTCGGAATGTTCTTGCACTGTATATCTAAAAGCTTAAACGCCTTGCTGCTTCCGCAGTCAATTGACCAATCACCCCTTAAAACGGTAAATAATTAGTGATAGCCGACAAAAATAAACCCAACTCAGGACGAAATGTCCAGCATGAACGCTATTCAAATGAAACTGATGTCAACAATTGGCGAGAATGACATAACTGAATTGACATTTAATTTAAGCTGATCAAATTGACTGTACTCGATGGCTGTTCGTAACGCAGATGTCATGTTTAACAAACATGGCCGCACCACTTTTATAAACACGATGGATTAATGTCCAATTGTCCGGCGTTAGCCAATTGGCTGCTACTGACTCTCTGCACACCACTTGTCATGTATAAATCTTAACTAATACTCGAGTATCTCACTTGACCCGCGAGGCGAGGCGATGCCATTCTTATTACCGAGTACCGAGGTTACAAATTTGCATGACCGATGCTCAAATAACTCATGTTGTGCTTTTAGCCAAACGAGAATTGTTCCGAGAACCGCGTTAGTATTTGTAACGTCCCGTGCTCTAAGAATCACTGAATATTTGAATAGTGTTCAGTTTATGAATATGTGATTTACTCTGAGCTGTCTGTGATGGTAGTTTGCGTACCTACAGTCCTAGACCCTAGCTGAAATATTACTAACGCCGGGACGAATTTGGAAGAAAACTTTTGAAACTTAAGTACAGCAACTTCGTCTGCACAGGATCGTTTTACCTTCATAGGGGACGAATTTACAAAATTCCTTTCTTAGTTTTTATCGACGTTATAAAAGGAACCCCCATAATTTAAAGTATCTAACCCTTATAGTTTAGGCCCTACGTTGATATGCCAATCATTAAGTAAGCTTCTCCTTTTCTTTATAGCTGTAAAAATAATCTTATAAACACTTGAATAAGTTAGTTAATTTGTCAAAATCCGGTACAAAATAAAATATAAAACAATATAAGCGGTAATAGCTCTATTAATTCCCATAGTATTAGGAAATTAGGACCAAATATGCGCAGTTGAAATAGGTCTTGCCTTTTATGACCAAAGCATTTGACCACACAAGTAGATAAAGCGAACCTGTACCGACGTAGTTTGCCGTTTTCGTAACTACCTAATGGTCCGTGAACCAATTTAGTACATTTATATATTACCCACATACTATGTTATTTAGTTTTGTATTATCAATCAATGTATATATAGTATAAAACAAAGTCGCTTTCGCTGTATGTCCGTATGTATGCTTAGATCTTTAAAACTACGCAACGGATTTTGATGCGGTTTTTTTAATAGATAGAGTGATTCTTAAGGAAGGTTTATAGCCCCCGTGTGAAGCCGGGGCGGGTCGCTAGTTATGAAATATAATATAACGTGTTGAAAAGTTATCGGAACATTTCACTTTACTAGTTGTTATTGATGAAACAACTGTAACGGATTCAACGTGAGTTTTACTTTGTTTTACGTTTTGAAAACATTGCAGTTCCCGTATTCGTTGCCGAGCTGACGATAGGCTGTGTTATAATATATGGTAACTGTAAAGTTTTACTTTAGTTGACTTAATGACTGATATATCATCAACGCAGGGACTAAACTATAAAGGGTATGGAACTGGATTTTTTTCACATGGGTTACTTTTTTAACGCAGGGGAGTACAAAGAAAGGATTTTTGAAAGTTCATCCCCTATGAGAGTAAATCGGGGTTGCTTAAAAGCGAAGTCGCGAGTAGAAGCCAGTGTAGTTATAATACATCCGTCCAGTTACTTGTAGTTGTTTGTATAATGATAAAACTTACAAAATTAATTGTTATCTATGAAGTGTTTCGCAGTTTTTCTGTTTTTATTACGCTCGTAAGTAGGTATTGTCTGGGAAACGCGCAATTCTCATGCGAAAGTGTCACTATTGTCTTTTATAAGTATTTTATTGCGAATATTACAAAATTTTTAATTATATAAAGGCGAAGTCGCACGGTTTCGTTGTCTCGAACGGTGTCCTAGATGCGAAAGTTTTGACCAAATCGGTAGAATAGTTAGGAGTCATCCGTAAAGTCACACAAATTTCGATAGTCAGATTTGTTAAGTGGGGTCAGATATCTTGGAAGCTGACTATACTAATGATAATAGGTCTGTTTTTGATCTTCCCATATATATTAATTATATTATTGACTGTACTTCAAAAGTAACCAATATAACTGTATTGGTGTTTTTGTTTTTCCAATAGTTTTTAATCATAGATAATGTAGTCGAGTGTACTTAAAGACTAGCTCTGTTTAGCCCTAGGTGTACATTCTAGTCTGGTCTAGAATCTACACAAATCAATCGAGAGTAATCTGAGACCTAACTGAGCTATAATGAAACATGGCCGAAGTCTAGGGTTATCACAAAATGAAATAAATACTACAGCTTTGCAATGTCTATACATTCATATTTTTTTACTGTCAAATGTAAACTAAATAAAACGGAAACGGTGTTAAAACTTACTTTTTTGGTACAGATACTAGACTAGACTATGTACTTATAATAATTTCTGATGCCTTCGCGGTTATGACACATTGGAATGAAACAACTATTAACGGATTTAACTCGCGTATTTTTATTTTGTATTATTAGCTGACGTTTCGGATTCTTTACAGTTTCCATAATTGTAGAACGACTGAGCTGACAATAGTCTAACGCTAAATCCGAAACGCTTTGTTGAACAAAATGAGCAAATGCTAGACTTTTGTATTCTACGAAAGCTTTAATTACTAGTGTGTTTTGAAAAAGTAGTTATGTAGGTACCTATACGGAATGTAATACGCTACGTATGGTTCCTTTTAAGTCGTAAAGTCATCATTTCAGTGTTGTTTTTCAATATGTAATAACCGCGAAATCATCCTAAAATAATAGACATTCATATTTTTTTTTACTGTCAAATGTAAACTAAATAAAACGGAAACGATGTTAAAACTTAGATTTTTGGTATTACAGATACTAGACTAGACTATTTATAAAATTTTTACACCTTTAACTTATCTTTGAGAAAGTTTATTCTAGAAAAAAATCCAACACTCAGAAAAATAGCTACCTAACAGTTTAAAAAAGGTTAATATAACCTGAACATATTACGAGTGTATTTTGGGTAAATTTCCTATTATCAAAAAAACTACAATCCGCCAACCCTGTCGCTTCCCCGGGGCATGTTAGACTGAAGCAGTTAAAGTGGTACGCAAGCGGAGCCTGTAGCGGAGCTTGTATATGACAAGGATTTATTTATAGCACAAGAATAGAAAGAGGGTACTTATTATATAATGAATTAATATTATGTACTAGCGGTCCCGGCAGACGTCATCCTGCCCGTTCGAAATTCAAATAGGTAACTTTAGTTAGACAACGTTTGTATGGGAAGAGAAAAGGGCTGTTTTTAGGGTTTTCTCGGCAATTATTCGATTTTTTCTGTCGCCGTAAGAACCATCCTTGGACTTTAAAGAACATTTAAAAAAAAAATTGGCCAAATTGGTCCAGGCGTTGTCGAGTTATGCGCTTACCAACACATTTTGCGATTCATTTTTATATATAAAGAAGAAGAAGATTGACATAGATTAGGACTTAGTAGTTTATCTCCTCTCCTATATAATAAAAATGAATTGCACTTCGTTAGTCTGGCTAAAACTCGAGAACAATTTGACTGATTATAGTTTTAAAATGTTTGTGTAACTCCAGAGAAGGTGAGAAAACGTGGAAATAAAACTGTTACCTACATTCCATTAGGTACCTACTTATTTAAAGTAATAATAGACCGGTTTAATATTTTTTCTATCATTATATTGCATTATCATTTACAAATAGTTACCTACCAATACATTATCCACCAGGTATGCTAACCAAAACTTGGTTAATTAAGTATATGAATCCATCAACATTTCAATTTGTTAGAAAACTATAAACTATTATACCTAGAACTTCCTCCGCTATTGTGAAATAGGCTCTTCTTGCTATAAGTATTTCTAAACCCACGAAATGCTTTTAAAACGTTATTAAAGTTCGGGAATGACAACTAAAACCAAAGACCGGCGCAGGCGCTGACCATTTTGAATTCTTATACCGGTTCTCATGGCCGCCTCTCAAACATAACTACACCTTAAAACTTGATCAGCAAAGTCCATTTTCAATCGGATCAGCCGTCGAAAAAGTATAACAGGCGGAACGATCGAATTGCAACTTTAAGCGGTATAGCTTTGGGTTCATTGTCAGTTGTGGTGATAGTCGAAAAATGTACACACGCAAGATATATTTACAGAGTATCGTATGCATATGCACAAGTGGTTATCGTACCGTCCGCCCGTTTACTTTAATAATACGCGCCGGCGCAGGCGAGGCAGCCTCGGGCAGTTTTCGAAATTGACGTTGAAAAATGTTGTATATATATATCCTTATACTTAACTAGCTGTTCGCCCCGGCTTCGCACGGATCCCTAATTTATTTTCAAAATGTTCTATAGCCTATGTTATTCAAGGTGAACGTAGCTTCCCATCAGTGAAAGAATTTTTGGAATCGGTCGGGTCGTTTCACTTAAAACGTACAGACAAACAGTTATAAGTAGGTACCTACTTACAAAAAAAATTACACTTCAACTTTTCACGCATCCATTTCAAAAATAGTTTGATTGAAAAATGACAGATGTCAGTGGATCGTCAGCAAAGTAGATAAAATTCCGAAGTTCTTCAAGAATGTCGAATTTCCATAATGTTAGCTATTTCATTTTTTTCTTAGATCAATGAATTCCTAGCAACAGTCATTGTCCTAGCTTGTTATTAAATAACATTCATATGTTATGCACTTATGCACTTATTATGCATTTGTAAACGGATCCCTCGACTATGCAATGTTATGGAGGAGTCAAATTTCCTATCATTTTCCCTACAGATCATATTTTTACGTAGAATGCAGTGACAGTTTTCATACAAAACGTATTCAGTGTTATCACACCGTTTTATTTAAATCATATTACGTGAGTGAGCAATTTTATTGCAAATATAAAAACTATATAATATAAGACTTGTTAGCTCAATTATAGAATCTGTAAAGACTCCGAAACGTCAGCCAATAAAATAAAATACGCTAGTTAAATTGTTTCATTCCATTGTGACATCTATATATTATAAAGAGGAAAGATTTGTACCTATTTTTGTATGTTTGTAATGAATAGGCTCAAAAACTTGTTTCTGTTTTCAATCATCGTAATAATTCTTTCACTGTTGGGAAGCTACGTTCACCCTGAGTAACATAGGCTATAGAATATTTTGAAAAAATTAGGGATCCGTGCGAAGCCGGGGCGAACCGCTAGTTGTGAAATAAAAGCGAAGTTTTGTGTGAAATAACTATAATCGGAGTACGACTACGACTACGATAGTCTTTTTTGACTATAAAATAAAATACGTGAGTTGAATCTGTTTATATTTGATTCATTCCAAAAATTAAGTATGTAGTTTTGAGAACGCTGTAAGTACCTTCTGATTTTCTTGTTGGCCACGTGTAGATTTAGCTTACCTAAGTAGAGTCTAGACATTACGCTCCAATTAATATAGCACCTGGGTCTAATCATATCAAATCTTAATTGAATTATGATTAGCAAATCTTGACAGCTTTAAATTCGCTAATCAATTTTTTGTCTCAATTTAACATTCGTCTTTTAAAATGTGTCAACTCGTTGATCTTAAATTGAGCTTTATATAAACTTGCAGAAAACTTGTTTCTGCTTAAATAATAATTACTATAAATTTAACTTAAGTGTAGGTACTGAACTATCAATTCAAATGGCCTAGTAATATTGTTTCAATCCCAAAATTACTTTTTCTTTGTCCAAAATCGTAGCCCAACCGTAACCAACGCGGACTGGTTCCTTTTTTTAAATGTTCTTATATTTTATTCGACTAAGACAACGTCAAACAGCCACTAAGTTTAATTTCAACTTGACAAATACTAACTATTTTCATAAAATCTACATTATATTTTACAAAGGCTAACGAACGTAATCAATTTTAATTGTGTTTAGGAAGATGTAAATATGAAAAATCTTAAACGCAGACTATCTCAAACATGGTAGATATATTTGCGAATGAAAAGACAGCCATCTTATTAAAATATATTTACAGCTAGGTGAGTTTTATGATCACGAACCTATACGTAAATACTTGTTAATTATCAACACAGGCCTATAAAATCTAGGAATCAATTAGCGTCTTAAAAATCTAATAAAACTTTGACATGCACCTGTTAGTGAGATATCGAATTGGTGCTATAAAATTCGTGTTTGTTACCGGTCGCGTAAAGGTCATATTTAAAAGGCGTTTTTCTAAAGCTTTTAACTTTAGCGTTGGACATTATATTACTATCGTGAGCGAGTGATAAATCAACTATCAAGCTGCCCTTGTTAATTTCACCATTTTTTGATTTTGACATTTTAGCGCATTTAAACAAACGAACAAATTTCAGCTTTATAATATTATAGATAAGGCGCGTAGGCGACTCAATTCTATTCTGACATTTGCGTACCCAGTCCATCAATTTATTTTGTCTGCAAACATCTTCATGAAAAACCAACCTGCTGGCCACTCGCTGCTGACTTCAGATCCCTCCACGTCCCGTTTAGAATCTGTGGTTCCTACATTCAGAGCATAGCCTACATTGTCAATATTTCTTATCTGTGCTATAATTGTCCATTGACATGTGCTCCTGAGACCTGATACCGCCGGAAGCGATACGCGGTCAGGTCTGGACAAGTTAGGAAGGGAAGTGGTTGAACCGTGTGAACGAGTTGATTGTAACACTGGCCTTGATGTCATTGATAAGTCTATGTTGGTAGTGTAGCTTGCAGCGGTCCGATTTGAGGATCTACCTTCCGATTGATAAGTTTACTTTGTGATCGGACCTTGATAACTTTTGCAAATAATAAAACTGTAGATTGGGATTTTGGGAGTCTATTCTTGTAAGGTTGCGAACTTTTAAATTTGGCGCTCCGGGTTCTCGGAGCCCAGATCCTGGATATGACATAGACCATGTTCTAGTTTTTGAGACCATAAAGATAACTTTATTCAAACCCGGACGCCAATGAAGTACGCTACAAGGACGTCTTCTAAACTAGGGCAAATCCTGGGAAACGTGAACGGATGACAACCCTTTATTCAAGTAACTTTTGACTTAATAAAACTGTAATCAAATACAACAAGTTTGAAATTCTTGGAAACTTCAATAGTTTTTTGTTTTACGTACGGATACCGTAATTTTATTGTAGTACCACTTAGTCCCAAACTCATTGAGACCTCAAACTACCTGAGTCGAGTGACTCCCACTCCTGGCAAGTGTGCTGAAACAAAAGAAGCGGATGACTTTAACTGTAGATAATACCGGCTCATTGATGTTAAACAAAAGACTTTACACTTGTTTCAGTACCTGGTTTTTTAGCTAGTTGGCGCTTAGAGCGACAGGTAGTTTTTGTTATGATTGTTTTTGACGTTTCCTGTATTGGCATCGCCCGCGTAGAATCCGTTTCCTTGCCAAATATTGTCGATACCGTTCAGCAATTTTAGAACGAAATGTGAATTAATACTTATAAACATTTTTACATTTCCGAATACATCTGAGGTCCTGTAATTTGTTCACTTTTAATCGCACTTAGGTTTTTAGATGCAATTCGTAGTTAAACAATGCGGTCAAAGTAATTATTTTGAACCTGCCTACGCATCTGTCACGTTTTAACAAGTTCAATTGTTTATAAAACAGAAGCCTGTCTTTAAATACTGGTTTACAATACGCTACTAGTCCTATACTGTAACTACCTGCCATAGATATTTTTATAATTGTATTGATTTATTTAAGTATCGAATTATTCTGACCAAGGGATTTTAAGATATGGTGTTTTTTTGAGGCACCTATTAGTAACATATACCAATGATAATGATATTTTAGTACCAAGACAAGAGTAGAAAAATTTTAGACCCCCAGTGGGATTTTTCTACTCTTGTCTCTTGACAAAAATATCATTATGATTAAAAACTGATGGTATTGAACCAAAAATATCGATCGGTTTTCGATTTAAGTATAGATAGTTAATATTGTATTACTATACAGTGGTTGCGAAAAAGAGAATTACCGCATACCAGATAATAGGACTCGTTGAGACGCGAATGTTTTTTTTTTTATTATAGCCTGCGCAAGGGCCATCTGGCCTGCGCCAGCTACTGATTCGCCTTATTATTATGGTACCTACAAGTGGCTTAAAGTTAAACGTTTTTTTTTATTATGCACATTCCTGTGCATTCGTTTGTTTTTTGGTGTGAAACGAGACATTTCCAGCTCCTCAGATTATAGTCGTAGCGTCTGCAATATCACTACCTACTAGTCTTATAAAGTAATTATAACTAGCATCTGCCCGTGGTTTCGTCTACGTATATTTTCACCTCCCGTTTTCTGCTTATGGATCATTTTTATTATGTTTACTTATGGGTTATAATTAATATTGTATTTACAAAAATTATGAATGTGAGTTCCGTACCATCACTTTGATTTCTGATGCTTTCGAGGTTATTACACATTAGAATGAAATAACTACATTGAACTATAGTGTTCGACTACCATCAGCTCTGTCAGCCACTAATATTGGAACTGTATACTGTTCCAAACGTCAAAGCGGATAGTTGTAATAATTTCATTCCAATTCTTCACTTGTCTTTACTTAAAAATCAATAATCTCTTAGTCACAGTTGTTCCCGGTCGTATTGTATTTAAAACCAGTTAAAAATAATTTAACTTTTAAATCTTAAACCACATCGCTGTCCCGATTTCTCTTACAAATCAACAGCACGCAAGAAAAAAACAGCAAATTACTGTCTTAACGACTCGACATGACACTGATGGGTAGGTAGCTATTTCGACACGATAGGTACTATTATGTACGTATACAAAACATTCGTTGTCTGTCCGTCTCACGATATTAAGCTTGGAAATTTTACTTTATATATAATGGAGAATTTGACAAAAGCCTCTTTTAATCTAATTTTTAATTTAGGAAAATATTTGATAAAGTATACCTTCTTAAACATGATATCCTAGTTTCGGATACAAATGCTATAATGTGCCTATAACAGGATTCGACTTAGCAACCTCCAGAAATACGTAACGAACCAAAGATCGTTTCAAAAAACAAAGCCGTAGACATGTATAGAAGCTATGATCAAAGCTGGTAATTACATAAGATAATTAATACCTCTAACCTATTCGGCGACTAGTTTTTTGTCCGTCGGTCTGTCTGAGAAAAATCCGTGTTGCTTGCGCAAGAGCATTGTTGCGTTCAACGCACTATAATTACTCTGTTATTTTACGTACCATCCCACTGTTGGGCAAACGGTGATTAAGATCCATCGTTCATCGGTTTGTTTTTGGCGTTTTTGGTTCACTGACCTGTTACAACGTGGAACTGATAAGCTAACCTAATTTTAAATATCAATCAAAAATCATAACGAAATCTGCAGACGCGAGCGCATGTTAACGTGTCCGTACTACTTTCAAGGGAAAACGAACCTTCTAGGTATAGACATAGAGTTAAATCTTCTTTGTGTTCGTCTGGGCCGGTTTACCTGATCGATCCCTCGCGCACCCTCGGTTATCTTCGCGGGTGCTCGGGCGCAGGTGTTCGGGCTACCCGGCCGATTTGAAAAGTGTCTCGGCAACCCCCAGATACTCCGGCCACGTGACTTCTAAACTCAACCGGTTGTTTTATAAAAAAAAGGAGCCCGTTTCCGTCTTCTCGGAACCGTGATTCATGGCGTCCTATGATTTACCGAGATTATAATATGTTATGCATTTTGAAAGTATTTTTTAAATAGGTATGTTAATTTTTGATTCTGTGTTTTAGACTTTTAGTATGCTCTGTGTGCACGCGATGAGGATGTTTTATAGTTGCCATAAATGTCGCACCTATATTTAATGATTAGTTACGATTGTTTATTATTAAAACAATTCGTTTTCAAAATAGGCTTAAAAATATGAATAGTCCTGCGCTTTAGTATTCTGTCCAGAATAAAAAGTTTACAGTAATTTATGAATTCAATGCTTTTACGGTTATTATATTCTGGAATCAAACATTTACAGATTGAACTCGCGTGTATTAATTTTATGTTGACATTTATTGCTATCAAATTGATCTAACAATAGTGTAAGTAAAGGAACTGTAAAATATTCGAAATGTCACCGTTAGTTGTTTCATTCCAAAGTGCCGCGAAGGCATCAGAAATTGTTTTTAAAGAATATTTAAACAATTGTTTGCAATATCCCCTTAGGTCTGTAACTGTGAAATACTTACATATATGGAGCATTATGGCTAACCTATTACGGCCTCACCTTTGATATTTGCACCTTTTATAGAAAATTGGACCTAAGCGTACTCGGTACTCGATGTAATTAGATGAGAGAATCCTTTAAATGTAATGGAGGACTATTGTTACACTAACAAAGCTCTTGGGACTTATTTTACAATGTCCTAGTAAATCTCTAATTGGCTCCAACTTATATTACCTTTCCTTTTAATAAAATCATCGCTTAAGCTGGTATAATTGATCAAGTAATACCTACTTTATAAACCTAAGCTTATTTTCATGAACAAAGTTTATAAAACAAGATGATAGTTCATTAAAAATAATTTAATCCTACATTTAAAAAAAAGATCCAAATATTGTCTATGGTACCTATATTTTTAAATATACAACACAACCGCCATATTGTTTTCCGTTCTTACGGTTGGCAAGCCGCTGTCGCTTCTCCTTGTGCCATAGACAGTATAACGGCTTTCTAAACCATAGATATTGTAGAGGTAATGATTTTCAATGTAATGGCCATCGTTTGCGGCGCACTTTTGTACTGTAACCCTTCCCGCCTTTTGTTCCATTTTAGAATTACATTCCGTATTCGAAACGTTCCATCATTTTGAATCCCGTTTATCGATTGACCGTTTCATATTTTATATCTTTGATATTCGAATCGAACGCATAATTTAAACAATGACACAAATTCAGCAATTGGAGCGTTTTTTGGAATTTAACCCGATCACGACTATATTAAAATTCATGGAAAAAATAAACATGTCATCGTTTCTTTACTTTTCATTAATTACCGTTGTATCTTACTCGAGTTACTTTCCGTTTATCAATAACTAGCTTCTGCCCGCGACTTCGTCCGCGTGGACCTCCTCCTTTTTTGCAGTCGGTTAAAAAGTAGCCTATGTCCTTTCTCAGGCTCCAGACTTTCTTTGTACCAAATTTCATTTAAATCGGTCCAGTAGTTTTAGCGTGAAAGCGTAACAGACAGACAGACAGAGTTACTTTTGCATTTATAATATTAGTTAGGATTTTTGACGGCTTGTTGGTCTAGTGGTCAGAGCGACTGACTGCGAAACCGGAGGTTGCGCGTTCGATTCCTGCTAGGGGCAGATGTCATGAGCACTGGTATCGGTAGGTACTTAAGTCTTGGATGTCTTATATGCATCTAAGTATGTTTTTATGGGGACACGGCAGTGCCCCCGCCAAGTCGCGCAAAAACAAGCGGCAAATCAATCTATTTATTTAAATTTGACCGACTTGGTATTACATGAATCTCACAACTCTTTACGATAGAGGACTTGTTTTTTTTTAAAGATAGTACAAGCTTTGATTTGTTTAATGACTGGATTAATCGGTGTGTATTGTCCAAAGATATTATATAGGTAATATTTGTTTTAATTAAAAAGAGAGGTAGGTATACGAAATCTTTCCAATCTGCCAGAGACAAAGGAAGTAATTAGGTTTAGTTTATGGTCTATGTGTATCACGACGCAATTGTCCCGCTCTGCCCTTTCCCTGCGCGCGCGCCGGTTGCAGATAGGGGTAAATGCATTGGGGCAGTGAGGGTAAGTACCCTATCCTAAGGGTTACTAAACTTGCAATATGTAATTTCTGATGCCATCGCGGTTGGAACATTGGAATCACTTTAGCGGTAGGCTATTGGCTCAGTGCTACAAATATGGAAATTGTAAAGACTACAAAATATATATGAGAGTAAAGTTAACAAGTTGTTGAAATATTACTGTTTTTTTTTAATTATATTTATGTGTGGACGCTAACTGTTTTTACAATTTAGAGAGAGAGAATTTAGATAGAAAAATTTGAAAGAAACACATAATTCTAAATATTTTAGAATTACAAATCCTTTTAAGCAAAAGTGAAAATTTTTCTCCCAATAATTATGCGAAAATTACTTTTATTAATATTAACCGCGAATGTAAACTTATTAAAGATTAGAGAGAGTAATTAGCCGATTTATTACATACTATTATTACAAAAATATCATTAATAAAAATACGTTTGATACTTATCCGAGTATGAACACCCTCAGATGATATTCGTTGGCATATGTGTTCAATGAAATTTATTATTTCCATTGTAGTCTTAACCACATGTTGCGTATTTTTGTGACGCAATTAATGGTAATATTATTAATCTTTTTTTTTCTATACGCTGATTGTCATTCGTACTAAACCAAGTGAAGATCAAAGGAATGCGTATCGCAATATTAAAGGATTTTTTAGTACAAAATTTAGATTATTATGATATAATTCACAATAAAGATAATTTGTCCTTCATATACCAAGTAAAAACAATTGTATCATATAAATATCACAAACTTATCCTTTATCAATATTACTAAGGAATAGTTTAACATAGACCAATTCAAAACATTTTTCGTTCCATAGAACGCCACTATGGTCGAGTGCCTTACTATCTACCCCTCGTGACGTCACCAGCAGCTGCAACTAACGATCGTATACTCCGTCCCTCTCTAACGCGCGCTGCGTCGACCCTCTCGCTCTAACGGTGCATATCTGTCATCCGGTGAATATGGCTGCTGTATCGATTTTGTACGGTTTAGATGCGCGTGGGCAAGTCTCTGGAAGTATTGATTTTATCGAATATTTGCTAGGTTAACGCATTGTAAATAGTAGATCGCGAATGTTGTTTTTAATTTTAGTTTTGTAATTAGTTTTCGATATTTAGGTGCATTATTGGTTACAAATGCAGTCATTGAACCTAGGTGATTACATACAGCGCACTTATTTAAAATTATTTTTGAAAAATAATCCGTAAAGGAATGATCTGCATTTATGCAATTTCAACGTCGTTTTTGTTATAAAACTTTATACCCCGATAATAAGAGTACAGCGATTAAATTCATAAAGATTTTTACGTAATTACAATTTCGAATTTACTGCTGGCGATTTTCTAAATTCAGTTCCGATTGGTTTGTTATTATAACAAGCCTATAAACGAAAGGTCCTTAAAGAAATGAATTCTGTTTCTGCCACGCGATCTTTTTTTTTTTTATTTTTTTTTTGCGAGTTGAGAATCCCTTGCATTAAAGGTTACAAAAGGCTAACAAAAAACCATCAAGTACATGCAATAGGAATTCACTGTGACGTAAATATTTTGCAGAGCACCTAATGTTAAAAAAATACGTTAAATAAAATCCAGTTGCTTCACGTTAGTTGAAAAATGTTATGAGTTCTTTTTTCCGTCAAAGTTTTCACCCTGTAATCCCTGCCCTATAACGCCCTTAAAGGGATGATTATCCTAAAGTAACATCCTAAGTTACTACTTGTTACACATCTATGTAATAATTTAAATTTCTGAACTGGTCTGTTAAACAATCGTTTAGCGATAACTTTGCACCTATTCCTTAAACCATTTTAAACAAAACCAAAATACCATTATCGGGGTAAAACGAATCGAATCATAATGTACCCTGACTCAAGAAATTTTCTCAGTTCAAGAAAGTCTTCACCGTACCTTTGCCGTTACCTGTCGCCATTTATAGGTTAGTTTTTAATGAAATAACTTCACCTATAAGTATTAGTTGGTGGCAGCGCCACCTAGCGGTACTTAAGTGTGTTAATAAACGCCCGGTAACTTTTTTCTTAGGGCAGGAGGGCAAAGAACTATCAACTGCTAACGGCAAAGAATCTATACGTAGTAATGGTATTTTAATGGCGATGAGTAAATAAACTTAATAGAGAGACGCTACACAGTAAAATATATATTGTAACTTAATGTAATTTCCGTTTAAGGGTTTATAGTTTTCGATATGTTATATGTCGGTATATTAGATAACATTTCGTATTATAACTGTTCTAATTAACTACATTTGCTAAATTCCAACTAATATTATAAATGTGAAAGTAACTCTGTCTGTCTGTTACGCTTTCACGCTAAAACTACTGCACCGATTTAAATGAAATTTGGTACAAAGAAAGTCTGGAGCCTGAGAAAGGACATAGGCTGCTTTTTAACCGACTGCAAAAAAGGAGTTCCACGCGGACGAAATTGCGGGCAGTAAAATATACAATATTTATATGTTGTAAGAATACAATAATTTACCGCGTACATGTTCTTTACAATTAACGGATTATTTTTGTTTCAGAAAATTAACGTGTTCAATTGTAAAACAATCCAATTATTTCACTTTTATGATTTTACAAATTACCAGTATTTTATATGCAATAACGAGCTACAGTTTCGCCGAGGTTAACGCCGTATTGGGATTTCGGCCAAATTATTCGGCTATAAAAAAGCTTTTAACGATTTTCTATTGATCCATAGAAATGTATGATCATTCTTACCAGCAGGGAGTTAATTAGTCACTTTGACTCTCGTCGTGAGAATCTACGTTAGACTTTAACTTGTGTTTGTAATTCTTTAATTTAAAATTCATTTTAATGTTAAAACTTTGTCTGTTAATTAAAAATGTACGCTTAATGGTTACTTAAGTTTATTATTAGGTTATTACTTAAAATAATTAGTTTTTATTTATTTGTTTTTTATTTTCTTTCTTCTTTGCGAAGATGTATTTACTTGAAGTATCAAATGAATAATTAGACCTAAAATAATTGAATGTAGATAACGCTTAACCACTTTTTCATAAAAAAAATAATAAAAAAATTCAAATTGTTTTCCAACATTTGGAATTGGAAACTCTTCTCTTAACTTAAGCAAAAAGGGGAAACTGAAATCTTCCAAAGCAGAGTTGTAAACATAATCTTGACAAGTGACTTGGCTGTTTTGTCGGCTGTCATCGTATGAGCCATGTGCGTGTGTTTATCACATGTGTGACGCAGATGTACTCTCCACGAGACTGTGAGAACCGCACATACTTATTGTTTATCCAAAAAATTTAAATACCCCCAATACTATTATTATACCAAGCTAAATTGAACCTTAGCGTCTTTGACTTAATGTCGTTTCTGAATTTTTGTTAGCTGGTCAAGTGTGCGTGAAAATACGAGATTTTAACAATTAATAATAGGGATGATGACTGTATAAATAAAACGAAATTGTATTTAGATAATTGTGAAATGGGTCATTCTACTTTTTAGTGCAGGTTTTTGTCTAAGAGAAAAACAACTATGTTACCTAAAACTCCACTTTGACACCGTTCATATTTTGATTTATATACAATACTAGCTTCTGCCCGCGACTTCGTCCGCGTGGAACTCCTCCTTTTTTGCAGTCGGTTAAAAAATAGCCTATGTCCTTTCTCAGGCTCCAGACTTTCTTTGTGCCAAACTTCATTTAAATCGGTCCAGTAGTTTTAGCGTGAAAGCGTAACAGACAGACAGACAGAGTTACTTTCGCATTTATAATATTAGTAGGGATTTAAATTGAAATGGTAACAGAAGTTAAAGAAATAATGCGGCAGTTTCACGTACTGTGAATTTTTCTTATATTTTTCCATAATATTACTATAGTTTATACTCGTTTTACACGATTTTTTGTGGGGGACACAAAAACCTGCACTTAAAACTAGAATGTCCCAAATATTAAATTGTAGAGACGTGACGTCACAAAGCGGTCTCAAATTTTTGAAGCGATTATCGTTGTCACTTTTTGTTTGATTAGAAGAAAAATTTGTGTAAAATACTTTCTGTAAATCTACTTGTTGGAAGAAAACGTCATCATACCTACTTTATATTATTATAAATCAAAATCGGAACCTTTTGTTTATTAATTTAGTAAATCTAATAATTTCTAATGCTTTTGCGGTTATAACTTCAGCGTTAGACTACGGTCAGCTCAGTCGTGCTACAAATATGGGAACTATAATGGAAAGCAAACTCATTATTATTGAAATAGGTACAACCAAATAACACACAGTAGCATTCTGTTTGCTTTTTAATATTCAGTAGGCTGTGAGAATAATTTTGAATCATATTAATTCTAGGAAACTCATTGCTTTGTGTTATTTGTTTTTTAAAGCTCTTCGAACAAGTAAAATCAGTACTTACTGTAAGTACTATACTATACTTTAGCGTTAGACTATTGTCAGCTCAGTCGTGCTACGATTATGGAGACTGTAAAGAATCCGAAACGTCAGCAAATAAAATAAAATAAAAATACGCTAGTTAAATCCGTTAATAGTTGTTTCATTCCAATACTTATATTTTATTACATTTAAAATATTAATTAGGCTACAGTTATAATAAACCAACCAACACATTTATTTATCCAAAACATACTAAACGATGGTCATAAAAGAAGTTATTTAAACTTATCAAATTTAACGATACAAAGACAAACACATAAATTAACATGAATCATATACGATGTATTTAATATGCATTGTCAGAGTGTAATAAAAGTATCATTAAACAGTTTCAATTTAATTGCATACCTTTTAATATTTAACAAATAAAAGATTTTATTACAATAAAGCAAATGTAATAAAACTTATCACATTTTATTACATATTAAGTGAGCGTAAGTATTATTTGGGCGCCTTCAATTACATTTTATAACCTTAGTCTTTACTAATATTATAAAAAGGAAAGATTTGTACCTACCTATTTTTGTATCTTTGTAATGAATAGGCTCAAAAATTACTGGACCGATTTTAATAATTCCTTCACTGTTGGGAAGCTACGTTCACCCTAAGTAACATAGGCTATAGAATATTTTGGGAAAAAAATAGGGATCCGTGCGAAGCCGGGGCGAACTGCTAGCTATTTATAATTGTTTTGATTTTTTGTATTATTTTACACATTAGCACCTGCCCGCAACTTCTTAAGCGCATGATCAGCACCCAAGTTTTACCCCATTAGGGGGTTAATTTTCACAAATCAGTCCAGCTCTCTACTTTATAAAAGAAAACCTATTCAAGTTTTAAACCCTTTTTATTCCTAACCTAACTGTAAAAAAATACTGTAAAATATTCCATAATCTGTCGAATAAGACTAAATTGTGACACAAACCGAAATATATCTTACTGAATTTATTTATAAGCCGTCACTTTTTTTTTACGTTGTGACATATTTCGCATTGCAGCGATTTGTTTAATTATATTTCTCACGCCATATAACTAGTGTTTTCCATAACGACTTCAATGTCAAAATGGTATCGCTAACATAATAACTGTCACAATCAATGACAGTACACTCATTACCCGGCCTTGTCTGTTTGTGATTATGTTACAATTTAACTGTCATTTTGTTAAATATGTTACAACTAGAACAAAATTATTTCGACATTGAAAATAGGTTTTTAATAAAGTACTTACATTTTATTTTACGGACACCGATTTATTACACATTGGAATGAAATAATCATTTTAAATTAACTTTAGCGTTCAACTACCAGCTCAGTCGCGCTACAAATATAGGAACAAATATATATTTCATTCTAATATCTAATATGTAATGACCGCGAAGGCATCAGAAATTATTACTTAAGTATACTTAGGCTACCTACTATGTTTGATATAGTTTTAACTATTTTAAATTTTTAAGGAAAGGAATATTTAAAATAACTCAAAAATGAGGCCTATAAGTATTGGTAAAGGTTGCAATTCAAATTGTAATTTCGATTGAAATCACTTTGTAGGTACCATACACCGTAGAACATGTAAAGTGTACCTTATGTCAAAAAAATGCCTTTGTCTATACATTTCCTGATTTCTTGACCTGTCAAGTTGAAATATTGATATCGAATCTACACAAAAAAGACAAGCCATTATGAACCTCTATGACAAACGACTGTTAGGTATCAGAAGCAAGGTCGTAGCATTGACTGTGGGCACGAAGTACAATATCCAATTACGTAGTCATTCATACAGATCTGGATTATAGCTTGGCTGTAATTACTGAAATCAGTATACCTACAATAATTTGTGTATGTGACTGCGAATTCATCTGCGTAATAGTTCTGGTAGTTTATTAATAGGTACTCGTAATACTCCCCTATATTTCCTACTAGCTGTGCCCAGGACTTCGTCCGCGTGGAATAGTTATTTTCCCCGTTGTTTCCACTGTTTCTTCGATCCTATTGGTCGCAGCGTGATATTTTATAGCCTAAAGCCTTCCTCGATAAATGGTCTATCCAATAAATGGCAAATCCAAGATTTTTTCAATTCGAACTAGTAGCTCCTGAGATTAGCGCGTTCAAAAAAACAAACTCTTCAGCTTTATAATATTAGTATAGATTTAGCTGTTCTACCCCTCCACTTTACCCCCATTAAGGTTTGTTTTTGTTGGTTTATACATATTTTTCTATCTCCAATGGAAAGGAAAACTGTCCATTCTACATTCCATTTCATTGCGTTAATTAATGTAAAATCTGTAGGGCTATACGTACAGTTGAAAATATCTCAAAACATTCAAATCCCCGTCTATAATTTACACCAACAAGCTACAATACGCATAGTTAACGTATTAAAAAACTACTGTATTTAAAAGTATCGTGAGAATGAACCAGTACCTTGTACCGGTAATTTTTTTCGTGCAATTCCAGATTTTATAAATCGAATCGAATGTGAATAACTGCCAAGTTTCATTATGAAATCGAGAGAATCCGTGGCGGCGCGATTGATGTAGTACTTGGGTAATTAAGTTTGCTTCAACTACGGAAACGGTACAGGATTTACTAGGCAACCACATTTTTGAGGCCCTAGACTGTACAGTATGAACTTTATGTGAATATTCGCGAAAGTAAAGCTTCAACTCGGAATAATAACTGTTTAAAATATTTTTAGCTGAATATCTTTGGTCTTTTTTTTCAAGATTTAAATTTTCACCAAATAAACAACTTGGCGCTTTTTTTTTTTAAGAAAGTAACGTAAACCTGTTTTGAACTGTACCTGCAGATTCGAATATAACGGAATTCGCGTATATTATTTTATTTGCTGACGTTTCGAAAAACTTACAGTTCTATCTAAAGTGATATAGACGATAGAGATAGGAACTATAATTTTAGCGTTAGCAAATAAATTAAAACACAATCAGAAATTATTAAAAAGACCTTTATAGGTACATACAATTACGCAAACCTCTCATTCCGTCACGAAATCGTTAACTTTCAAACAAGTTCAACAAATTGGAATGAAACAACTATTAACGGATTTAACTCGCGTATTTTTATTTTATTTTACTAGCTGACGTTTCGGACTCTTTACAGTTTCCATAATCGTAGCACGATTGAGCTGACAATAGTCTAACGCTAAAGTCTAACGCTTAAATCCGTTAATAGTTGTTTCATTCCAATGTGTAATAACCGCGAAGGCATCAGAAATTATTAAGTTCAACAAAGTTTCGTTTAAACTTTTTAATGATAACCGATTACCCAATGTGATTAATAGTTGTATTCTAGTATAGAACGATTTATACTTTTAATGGCCCTATTAGAGTCGTATAATAGTCTCAGACGCATTCATATGTCCAATGAACTTCGTATCTTTTAATTGAACACCATATGTCGTTTGTCCCATTTTCTGTTTCCTTGTAGCTTATTAACGTTTTTGCTCCGATTTTGTGTTACATAATGGGGTGCCCCTTATATAGCATAACATTAATTGTCATATATTGAAAACGCATAACAGACTTGGCATAACAATATTATGCATAACATACATAATGCATAATTATAAAATAGCATACTGCTTAAAATGCATAATAATGAAAAAGCATAATTTTAATTAGTATAACTTTATCTGGTATAAATTTAATATGCATAATAAAATAAATGCATAAACATGGGGACACCACAGTTTCCATAAAATGGAAAAGTCGATTATTGAGATACCGAAAATTATCTCAGATAGTTTTTCATCATAATTTTCAACAATTCTAGAAACTTTCAATAGTTATTCTTAGACATATAATTTAGTGTCGTGTATAATATTAATCATACTTGTCTTTATTCCAAAATTATCAGAAAAGGAGGTTAGGTTAGGTTAAAACTGCGACACTTGCAGGATCGATTTGCTACCAGAAAAGTAGATCAATTTTTAAACATATTTTTTCATTTTATTGGCCCCAATAGATGAAAATAAAAGTAAATCTATGAAAACTTTTTTTTTTTTCAATAATGAATATTGAAAATTTTATACATTATGCACACAAAAAACATATTTAAATCAGTTGAGGCTGTGAACAGACACTTAAACTTTTTATAATTTTTCATATTTATAAAAAATAATTTTAGGCTTTTTATTTTTATGCTAGTTTATCGTTATGAGTATTTACATTATGCGTATTAAAATTATGCATTTTCAATTATGCTTATTAATGTTATGCTGATTTACAATTATGCTTAGAATTGTTATGCTACTTCAAATTATGACGATTTATTTTATGCGTTTTAATATAGACCCTACATAATGACTTGTATACGGAAACTATACAACCTAAAGACATTGGAATGAAACAACTTTAAACTGATTTAACTCGCGTATTTTGTTTTATTGGCTGACGTTCCGCAGCCTTTACAGATTCCATAATCGTTGCACGACTGAGCTGACAATAGTTTTATGCTAAACGATTATGGCTGTCATTTCAAATTTATGTTTTGATACATCGAATATTGTTCTTCATTTAGGGAAATTCGTACTGCATTGTATCAGTCACTAGCTGTGCCCGCGATTTCGTTCCCGTGGAATAGTAATTCTTCATAAGGCTTCATATTTTCCCCGTTTTTCACACATTCCCCACTGTTTCTTCGCTCCTATTGGTCACAGCGTGATGTTATATAGCCTAAAGCCTTCCTCGATAAATGGTCTGTCCAACAAAAAAATATTTTTTGAATTCGAACCAGTAGTTCCTGAGATTAGCGCGTTCAAACAAACAAACAAACTCTTCAGCTTTATAATATTAGTATAGATTTGTTTTTAAACTATGAAAACATAAGTATTTATATAAAGCAAGTTTCTCATTTTATTAGGTAATATTAGTGAAAGAAGGAGTTTAATTTGTAAAGTTGCCAATATCATTTTATAGCGTTTACGGATAGCTTGGAAATCTTCTAAAACACCCGGCATCATTTTAATTGAGATCTAATTCAAATGTAACATTAAGGCGCTTTAATAGTTCTATAAAAGTCGGTTACAGGCTTTAACTATTGTGTGGCCATTACACAGCAGTGAAGCGTATATCAAACTGGTCAGTTTCAGTGGTCGACAACTGATCGTATGTGAATTAGTCCAACCAACGTCAATTTTTCATACTAATATAATAAAGAGGAAAAGCACCACAAACTAGCCCAAAAACACAAGGCTGCCATTTCTAAACGGATCAGTTAATTTGGTTGGCAGATTGTTCTATTGATAGGCTTGACGGTCTGAACACTAATTGCAAACTATTAACACATCTCAGTCCCTTGTCTATTTCATACGCTGTAAAACTTTCGTTTATGATATTTTGTTGGATAACTAACTGATCAGTTGGACTTCAACTGCATGGTTTATTACCTTGTTTATATACCCTAAAGTCTATATAACTAATTGATTTCCTATAAAGTAAATGCCATATTAATTACTATCATTAAATTAAAGCTTCGTGAACGAATTGCTCAATATGTTTATGTGATACACTAGCTGTGCCCGCGACTTCGTCCCCGTGGAATAGTAATTCTTCATAAGGCTTCATCGTTTCCCCGTTTTTTATACATTTTCCACTGTTTCATCGCTCCTATTGGTCGCAGCGTGATGTTATATAGTCTAAAGCCTTCCTCGATAAATGGTATATCCAACAAAAAAATAATTTTTGAATTCGAACCAGTAGTTCCTGACATTAGCGCGTTCAAACAAACAAACAAACAAACTCTTCAGCTTTATAATATTAGTATAGAAGTATAGATAAGAACGTGGCGAACGACCGTGCGAATACAAACCCATTGCACTTGTTTTAATTACCTACCCTTCTTAGACAAAATATAATGTTTTTTGTCACAGATATATTATTATATTGATTACTACTACGACATAGATAATTTCGATATATACTTACTCGCTATATGTTAGCATAGTACTAGGAAGGTGCCGGCAGGCCTTCTGCAGGATACAATTACTCACCAGAGTATTGCAGTCGCGGCTTGTCGCGCCCCGGGAACCGCACTTTGTGCTCGACGTGCTCGGCAGTGGCCACGCCAAGACTAAAAGGCATTTTAACTTGTTTGACTTGCTCTTGAAAGTGCTTCTTGCCGCCAAATGTCGCAAAACGAATGCAAACATAAATTATACATATTAAATTTTGTATTATAGTGTAATGATTTTTTATTACATTGACTGTATTGCGATGTAGTAGTCTCACTTAATATAAATTGTATTGAGGCTATTTCCTTTAACAATAAAACCCAAATGCCATCAATTATAGTTGTCTTTGTAGTGTTATAAATTTAACTTAACTAGTGGTAATAAAATTTGTCGCAACTGTCGCGAGTACATGCCATCTTAGCTTTACGACATTGTTCGGACCATTCCCTTGCCTACTTTTATAATCAATCCTTTATTTTACGTTCATGGTAACGAATTATGAGCACAAATACCTTGGAATAAAACCATTGTAACAGATTTAACTTACGTGTATAGCAAACAGTGCTGACTTCAGCGTAATCATTCTATTATCCCAATGTGTGATAACCACGAAGCCTTTTAATAGTACATTACGCACCGAGGCCAGTAAAATAAAAAATGTCTCAGATCACATGTAATTGTCGTCCGAGGCGAAGCCGAGGTTGACAAAAATGTGATCTGAGGCTTTTTTATTTTACTGGCCGAGGTTAGTATACTATTTTTCTGTTCGACGAAGCCAGAAAGCGGAAATTTCATATAGCGAGGCGGCCACAAAGTAAGCACTTTCTGGCCGGAGGACGGAAAAATAATTTTGCCTACGATCCAAACTTCTAACTTGGCACATTTTTACAAATCCCCTTCTTTCCTGTCTTTATGGTGCTAGCTGGTCGTTATACAAGGGATATCGTACCGGTCGACGTCTGAGAATAGAATATGGCCAGTCTCCATTACTATTTGTCAAGGTATCTTGTAGATAAGGTGGGTTTCACAAAGTCGGTAGTCATTTAGCGGAATCCTGTTGATCCTTTTACTGTTAGTAATATAAAGTATTTTATTTCATTCCACTATTTTATGTAGTAATGGAATCTGGATTATGAATATTTAGGAAATGGAATCAACAAAACTAAAATTGTGTTCAATTCATTAGATCTTGCCAGAAAACCTTCAAAATTATAAAATTTCTAAAGCTCAAAGGCACAATATTTCATGCAAGATTTATTAAAAGGCGGCTTTTCTGTAATCGACGAAAACTGGGTGATAGAATGAAATATTACAAGGCACGTTTTAAAGTCAGTTCATTAAGAAATATTAGTCACCGTCTTAGGTGTAAATTGTAGTAACAATTTATCCCAAACCCACGCGTTGGAGCAAATGTTTGTCTATTGGTCGAACATTAGGGCCAATATGACGAATGCGGTTAGGTCATATTTCGAACTAGCTTCTGCCCGCGACTTCGTCCACGTGGAACTCCTCCTTTTTTGCAGTCGGTTAAAAAGTAGCCTATGTCCTTTCTCAGACTGCAGACTTTCTTTGTACCAAATTTCATTTAAATCGGTCCAGTAGTTTTAGCGTGAAAGCGTAACAGACAGACAGACAGACAGACAGAGTTACTTTCGCATTTATAATATTAGTAGGGATAAAACGAGCCAGTCAAGCTAGTCGAACTTTACTCAGAATTAAATTACTTTGTAATAACTTGTACCATAGACACTAAGTTTATGATGATATAAATATCTAAATCATTAATTCAATTCTCTTTGACAATTCCGAAATAACAAGTTTAGCAAAGTTTAAACGAAAATCCGAGCTCTTTCCGACAAAATATTCGACGAGAAAGGAACTTGTAGAGATAATCGTCGGCAATTTATTTAATCGACACATTTTGTGCGCCGGCGCTGGTATCGTCCGACAAAGTTGCGAGTGGCGCTGGCGTTGGCGCCACCGTCTACGCGGCTCCGACGCTCCACTTACAGAACTAACTCTGTTTCAATTTTGCAAACTGCATTTCGAAATTGGTATTTCGGTAATGGCGTTATGAATAATATGAATATTTTATGATCTACGTTGCGACGGGTTACCGAAATCCATATGCGTTAATGGGTATGTAAAAATAAAATTGTGGCAGTACCTTTATTATAAAGCCATTTGGCTAATTTACTCAATTATTTGATATATAAAGATACTAGCTTCTGCCTGCGACTTCGTCCGCGTGAAACTCTTTCTTTTTTGCAGTCGGTTAAAAAGTAGCCTATGTCCTTTCTCAGGCTCCATACCTTCTTTGTACCAAATTTCCTTTAAATCGGTTCAGTAGTTATAACGTGAAAGCGTAACAGACAGACAGAGTTACTTTCGCATTTATAATATTAGTAGGGATTAAATTACCTGTAAGTGCAATTTCAGTACAGAAAATGTAAGTTTTATTTCGAAAGTTGCACGGCTCACTCGAGACTTACTTGGGTTATTGTTCCGTGCGAAGCCAGGGCGGCTCGATAGTATAATATAATATGTATATAAAGACTAGTTATAGGCTTCTTTTGAATCCGGGACAATCGCGGCGGCTGTATAAGGCGCACCGCACAGTGGGAGCCTTTGTTCATCACTAGGGTTGTCTCTTCTATACTAATATAATAAAGAGGAAAGGTTTGTTTGTTTGCTTGGATTGAATAGTCTCCAAAACGACTGGACCGATTTGAAAAATTCTTTCACTGTTGGAAAGCTACGCTATTCCCGAGTGACATAGGCTAAAAAAATAGGCAACCGTGTGAAGCCGGGGCGGTCAGCTAATTTCTAATAAAAATATTGGTATGAAACAACTATAAACGGATTTAATAAAATAAAATACGCGAGTTCAATTCGTCTAAAGCTGTTTCCATATAAAGCTAGTAAGGGTTGGGACAATTCATAGGAATCGAAATCCCAAACTAAACAACGCTTGTATTGGGTTTTAGGTATCATACAATCATACATACATACATAACATCCAAGACTCAGGTGCCCATGTTTTACTGACTTCTTCCCTGCAGTGATCGAATCCAATTTCACAAGTCAAAATATAATTTGTGACAACCCTAAGTTAGATAATAGGCCCCATATGTAATCCAGCTATATCCTTAAAAGCAATTGTACCGTGTTCCTCCAGAGTTCTAATGAACCGGTATATAGTAATATAGATATTGTAAAACCAACAACGTCCGATTAAGTTCCGGGTAATTTATACGATAGGTACCCTACAGAGTATTATAGAGTTATTTAAGACTAAAATTTAACTAGCCGATTATTTTGATTTTAATAATAAATCATATTATCCCTACTAATATTATAAATGCGAAAGTAACTCTGTCTGTCTGTCTGTCTGTCTGTTACGCTTTCACGCTAAAACTACTGGACCGATTTAAATGAAATTTGGTACAAAGAAAGTCTGGAGCCTGAGAAAGGACATAGGCTACTTTTTAACCGACTGAAAAAAAGGAGGAGTTCCACGCAGACGAAGTCGCGGGCTGAAGCTAGTTAATAATAAATCATAATTATTATAGCTCACCCAACGAACTTCGTACCATGTTTTTTTAGTTAAAACATTTGGGTGAACCTCCCTCAACATTAAGCGGTATAATAATAGTAAGTTACCCGATTCTCAGACCTACCCGATATGGTCAAAATCTGTCCAAGTGACGGACTTCTAAAGTTGATGAAAAAGTCAAAATTCTTCTCCCAGCAAAATTCCATTTTAAATCAAATTCGGCGCTTACCAAAAACACCGAACGAGCCTGATTCCGCTTGGCAATAAAATTGTTTCAAACAGGTTTCAAAATGGCCGCCTCGTATGCCGAGTACTTACGGACCTAATAAGTTTTTCTTATGTTTTACTTACATTTAGTGAATCTTACATATTTTATATCAACTTATATATATACATACAACGAATTTCTTTGTATAGAGAATAAACGGCAAAAGGTTCTTATTACGTATCGTATATGTTGATTGCTACTACGAACTGTCTTCTAGAGGGCTAGCACGATGGGTTGATGTCGCGCGACATAGCATCTGTCACTGTCGCTTTATCACTTTTTGCAAAAGTATAATAGCGACATAGTTCTGATGCTTTTCTTCGCGTCAAAACCTTACACGCAAATGCGTTGCTAGGATTTTGTTAAGATGGCAGGTGTAGACAAACTAAGAACGTACATAAGGCAATTGTTGACACTCGCAAGGGAATCAAAACCTACAGGGGCAGCTGCCTCCCTTGCCCGTACCTCGCTACTACCATGCTTACGCGCTACCTGCCCTGGTCATTCTTGATCATTATATTGTACTAGCTATCCCGGCGAACTTCGTCCCGCGTTTTTTGAGAATACCGACTGCAGCGCCATCTGTCGAGTTGATTTGAATTTAAATCACCTAGTTCGCCACCCGAACGCATAGAAAAAACCTTACAAATTGGTCCAGCCGTTTAGGAGTTCAATGACATAAACACTAACGTGTTATATAAACATATAAAGAATAAACATATAAAGAATATGCTGCACATTTTCGCGACAAAGTACTTAATGTTGTCTCTCTCACTCATTGCCAGTCATTGTACATGTGACAGAGACAGATCCTTTCATGCTAGCGAGTCCTTGGTACATGTGTTACCTCCATTCCTTTCTATCAACCGTCTTTTCAACACTAGACTAGATTAGTCCGTAGAAAGCATATTAATGATCTCACTCCAGAGTTTCGACATCCATTGTGCGCATGCGACCTAATGAATCGTACGACGGATCGCACGATCGGTCGCACGACCAAGCCTTTTGTCACACGACTCGTTTGAGTTAACAAAGCTAGGTTTACGAGCGGTGTTTGATTAATGATAATTTTTTTAACCTCTTTTTTATTATGTTCGTGTTTAGTTTTTTTTACAGAGTTAGCAATCTTAACACAAAAGTTTAATTTTGTATAAGCATCACAAACCTTAAGTATACCTGATGAGCACTGGCTTCTGTACCTGAGTCTTGGATGTGTATTTATTGTCCAGTATACATAGCAAGCTTTGCTTAGTTTGGGACTAGATCAATTGGCGTGAATTGACCGAAGATATTTACATATTAAAGAACTACAAAGCTGGAATTTACAGGGTATCGATTTCTTAAATAAAAATTCCTGCGCAATAAAGAAAGATTTCTATGTATTATTTCCGTCCTCCGGCCAGAAAGCGCCAACTTTGTGGCCGCTTCGCTAAAAATGAAATTTCCGCTTTCTGGCTTCGTCGAACAGAAAAATAGCATACTGACCTCGGCATTACATGTGATCTCAGACATTTTTTATTTTACTGGCCTTGGTGCGTAATGTACTATTTCCATTTTATATGAGATTAACGGTAAAGTTACTACGATTGTAATGTCTAAGCATCAGGATAGTATGTATTAACTTATATGGACTTTTTGTTAGTAGGTACTGTACTTTATAACTCTGTGGTACAAGTCATACACTATCGCAAAAAAACAGAAAAATATTTGCATTCAAATATTTTTAATTAAAGCCGAAAATAACGAGATGGCGGCGTGTCGGAACTTTTTTCTACAGTTTACAACCAGCCAGCATTATTTTTCTTGACGTTTTCAAAATTATTCAATTGTTTTAAAGCTCCATTTACTGTTAGCATAGCTCAGTCTTCCGTTAATATAAATGTTAATCTGGCCTTATACCTTAGCCACACTATGCTCCTGCTGCTTCCATCTCTGGCCACACTATGCTCGTGCCAAGAAACCTATAAAAAGCGCTGCATGATGAGTAGGCCACACGAATACTCTGCCTCCTGGTATTACAGGTTTAAGTTTACCAAACGTAAACTTATTTATTAACCCTCCCATCAAGAATCACCGTGAGACCGTCTGACCATAGATAACCGATCTCGCGTTACAGTCGACGTTGCATCTTGCGTTTTGTTCCCAGCTTCATCTCAACAAAGCTTACTTTGAGATTTCTATGAGAAAAGAGAGCAGATATCAAGTTACGTTTTGTTTTGGCTTAATGAATGATATCTACTTCCTGTTGGGATTTGTGTTTACAATTAATGAAATAGTTAAAGGTCTTGTTACAGAGTTTAGATATAAGGAATTTGTTTCTTTTATAGCTGTTTTGAATCTGAGTAGGTATCTACAGGATAGGGAATGTAAAGTTTAGAACTAAAAATGTGTCTAGTGATTTAAAAAAAAAATAATTTAAGTAAAGTAAGTCTTAGACAATCTTAAAATTGTCTATTAATTCCGTTCATGTGAAACGGTGCCCTTAATTTTTATATATATGTTAGAAATCGTTATTTTTGGAGTTAAAAAAGATATAATTATTAGGTACGGCATTAAACCGCCATTTTCCTAAGCCTTAAAAACTTCGTAGACCGTTCCCAACATCGATTTCCTCTAATGAAGCTTTTTATACACAACGCTATTCTCTTTTAGTACGATTCATCTGATTACTAACGTCTTATCTCGACGGCGTAAGGTTCGTTTTGGCTTGTCCGTTTTATAACATCAATCAAAGGAGAAGTAAGTGTCAAGCGCATTTTCACATTAGTGCATTGATCTTTGCCGTGATGAGATTTTCGATACTGACGGTATATGAATAAGGCAAGTAACTTCAAGACGTTTTTTTAATACTACACTCGCAATAACGCACACATCTGTCGAAATTGCATGTCTACAATAAATTTTAACGTTGCTTAGCAACGACCAGGGAACCAAAATGTATGGGATTTGACATCCGCGAACGACTGTCACTGTGAACATAATCTTTACTAATATTATAAAGCTGAAGAGTTTGTTTGTTTGTTTGTTTGATCGCGCTAATCTCAGGAACTACTGGTTCAAATTCAAAAATTCTTTTTTTGTTGGATAGACCATTTATTGAGGAAGGCTTTAGGCTATATAACATCACGCTGCGACCAATAGGAGCGAAGAAACAGTGGAAAATGTGTAAAAAACGGGGAAAATATGAAGCCTTATGAAAAATTACTATTCCATGGGGACGAAGCCGCGGGCACAGCTAGTATGTGATAATGTGGTTGAGACGTAAGGTATTTGTCGCGTATGAAAGCATATCATAGTCGCTCTTTGCAAGGTTTTTGTCGCGTAAGGCATCTGTCTTTGTCGATCAGTGAACGAAGCATTGTCGCGTGGAAATAACCGTAGTAGTACATTTTCAAGCCCCTATTTCAACGCGACAATTGTCGGTGACAAGTGACATTGGAGCGAAGTCAGTGTAAGTATACAATTGTCACGTGTCATTGACAAAACTTCCACGCAAGTTGATGGCCTTAGTCGGCTCAATCACCTGTCTTGTTAATTTGCATTTTCAATATTTTCGTTTCGTAAGTTCATTGAACTTTATATTTTTCTATTTCTCGATACTACAGATTGGTTCTTTGAAAAAAAAATCAAATTAGGTACCTATGATATTAAATTATGTTACCTATAGGTGTTAGTTACGCGATTAAATGGAACAGATCCCTTAAAGGGATAAGTTCGCCTTTGTAAATTTTTGTTGTTATCCCTTCAACCTCTGTATTTATATTACATACATACATACGCATTTTTTTTGTTTTTAGCCGTGTTGATTAGTTTCCTTTTGCTGTTGTACCTACTTTCCTAAAATTAATTTGATTTGCAAATTAGGTACTTATTATTTTTTTTTTAAGTATTTACATTTAACTAATACCTCAAATGTCTCTAGTTGTTACATTTGAACCAATCAACTTTGGTCGGATGAAGCAATACACGGTTTCCGCTATTATAGCCCCATCGTATCGCGTTAATATTATATGTCATTCTCATATAAGTCAAAGGACCTAAAGTAGACCTTAACACGATAGCCGTAAGGGCGCGTATATGCTAGATTTGACCTGTTTACTTTGGTTATGTTCAGATATTTAGAGGTCTTAAGTGTAACTAGGAAGTATTAATCTGAAATTTAAAAAATATCTATACTAATATTATAAAGCTGAAGAGTTTGTTTGTTTGAACGCGCTAATCTCAGGAACTACTGGTTCGAATTGAAAAAAATCTTTTTTTGTTGTATAGACCATTTATCGAGGAAGGCTTTAGGCTATATAACATCACGCTGCGACCAATAAGAGTGAAGAAACAGTGCAAAATGTGTAAAAAAGGGGAAAATTAGTACCTATATGAAGAATAACTATTCCACGCGGGCACAGCTAGTTAGGAATAAAGGTTTTTTAAATTTTTGAATTAACAATTTTTCATTTTTAATTTCAACCGTTTATGAATTTCCAGAAAAGTTAAACTACATATTATTTATTAATTTTGAACATACCTTTATGTAAATACGTATAAGTCATTAAGTTGTTCGTACAAGCTTACCTATTTCACTCCTTAGGGGGTAAATATCCAAACCTATATTTAGCGTTCAATTACGTAACTTTATCACTGTCAATAAAATAAAATACGCATTCAATCTTTATAGTAGTTACATTCCAATGTGTAATACCCGCGAAATTAGAATATCAACTCGTAACGGTCTTTTCTAAATAGAATATCGAGTATTTTTGTTTTTAAGAACAAATGAACATCGGGTAATAAAACGCACACACGCGAAAGCTGCGCAGGAGTTGCCGGAGGGGTGACCACCCTCCGTCACGGCAGAGCAGAGAAGCGTCATAGTAATAATATGACAAGAGAATGAGTGCATTGATGCACTATTGCGATTGCATGGGACAAATGATGCTATATCTAAAATTATAAATATTATAAACGCGAAACTTTGTGAGAATGTCACGCAAAAACTACTCAGTGATGAAACTTTACAATAATATAGCTTACTATAATAATTTCTGATGCCTTCGCGGTTATTACACATTGGAATGAAACAACTATTAACGGAATTAACTCGCGTATTTTTATTTTATTTTATGTGCTGACGTTTAGGATTCTTTACAGTTTCCATAATAACTGTATAAATCACTTTAGCGTTAGACTATTGTCAGCTCAGTCGTGCTACGATTATGGAAACTGTAAAGAATCTGAAACGTCAGCAAATAAAATAAAATAAAAATAAGCGAGTTAAATCCGTTAATAGTTGTTTCATTCTAAATATAGCTTACTGTAACGCGAACGCGAACTTTAAAAAGAAATTATGTAATAATTATTTTCTTCTTTAATAAAGAACGTAATAAATAACCGAAAACTAAAATAGAATTTGTGAATCTGTACGAGGCGCGAAATCTGTCTCGTCACATTACACATAAGAATAACATAGGTTATATTAAGGTAACTTTCGACATTCGCAAGGGAATCAAAACCTGCTGCCGCTTTGTTAAGTATTTAGAAAAGTAACTTTAAATCGGTCGATCGGTTCGGGAATGGGTTCAAAATAATTGATAATAACAATTGTCGGAATAGAGGCGAGCTTTCAGATGGCTTCATTGCCTGAATGAGGTAATGGGTACAAAATTTATACCATTTTTTTAAATATGTATAAAATCGCTGTTTCAACTAAACAATGATAATTGCCGTAATTAGACAATTAACACCGTTGGTCAAAGTTTCTAGGCGTGTGAAATCAATGATTTTTGCCAATTATTGTTTTTGTTGGAATAGTTGGCGATATTTTATTAAAAAATATTTGCATGTTATAAATGCATAGATAAATTGGAGATTGACAACAATTGAGTTAGATAGTAACTATTATAGTATATTACATAAGGGATAAACGAAAAATATTTCATTACAGCTATAATTTTGTGAAATATTTATGTGAAGCTTAAAGTTTTTAGCGAACTTTTTTGATAAGTCATTTTTCCACGAATTGACACAAATCTACATAATTGTTAGTCGTCATTAATTTAAAAAGATCAAAATAATCATTATTATATAAAACTAGCGGTCCCGGCAGACGTCATCCTGCCCGTTCGAAGTTCAAATTGACTTTAGTTAGACCACGTTTGTATGGGAAAAGAAAATGGCTGTTTTTAGGGTTTCTCCGTCAATCATTTGAATTTTTTTTGTCATATAAACCATCCTTGGATTTCAGAGAACATCTAAAAAAAAGAATTAGCCAAATTGGTCAAAGCGTTGTAGAGTCATGCGCTTACCAACACATTTTGCGATTCATTTTTATATATATAGATGATTCCATGATACCACCTAACATTTAACGGTAGCATAAAAGTTATCTAATAAACATATTAATTGTTAAAAATATTAATATTCAAATCGTTCAACTTAAATCAGATATTATCTGAAATATGCAAAATGGCGTGGTACCCTTTCGATGTCATAACACAAACTAGTTTTATTATAACTATAAAATAGACAGGTATCTTGGTAAATCTTCCTTATTGGTTTAAAACAACTATAACGTATTTAACTAGTTTATTTTATTTTTATTTTTTAACTAGCGGTTCGCCCCTATTGAGGTATAATTTTATAATAGGTTTAATATTTGGCTGAATGTATATTCGTCTTAGTCTGAGAAGATTATAAGGTTTTTTAGTTCTGTTATTATACGCGCTACTAGCGCCAGTTGATTTGAAGTAACGTCAGAACGGAATGTGTTGTGTTTAAATACCTACTCATTAAATATTATGTTCTAGTACAGAAGTCTTGTTATTACAATAAAGTCAATAGGCTTCGCACGGATTCCTAATTTTTTTTGCAAAATATTTATAGCCTATGTTACTCAGGGTGAACGTAGCTTCCCAACAGTGAAAGAATTTTTCAAACCGGTCCAGCCGTTTTGGATCTATTCAATCCAAACAAACCTTTCCTCTTTATTATATTAGTATAGATTTTCATCAATACAACTTGTCAAAAAGAAATTATTCAATTTGATGCAGCCGATAGATACATTTCGGTGATTCATTTTAATTCAATATAAAACAGAATCCTAAAGAATACCTAATTAAGGTTAATAAATAAAATAAAATAATTTAGAATCCGAAGTAACCTCAAAGAAATATTTTAAGAGCAATACTGATAAAAATAATTTCCGGCAATATCGTCTTAAAGTAAACATTAAACGGTGTTTACACACAGATAACCACACATACAAACATATTCGCGTACATTCGTAATATAGTATGTTGTTATCATTATGTTTTATTCCCACGGTCAACTCGAGCTATCTCACTTCCTTGCGATATGTTTTTTTTCTAATCATAACATTTATATGCGTGATTTATTTTTAGATGCTTTCTTTACTTACTGGCCTTCGTTATACAATTTATGAATAATTTTCTCTCAAACTGATATAATAGTAAACTCTTCTTATAAATGCACTAGCTGACCGCCCCGGCTTCGCACGCATGTCACTCGGGAATAATGTAGCTTCGCAACAGTGAAAGAATTTTTGAAATCGGTCCAGCCGTTCTGGAGCCTATTCAATCCAAACAAACCTTTCCTCTTTTTAATATTAGTATAGATACATATATATAAAAGAAGGTGACTTAGTGACAATACGTAAAAGAACTATGGCGTGAAGTTGCACCTCAATAATTATTTTAATGTTGGCAGCATTGCTTCGAACCGCATGTGCGTTCAAACTACAATCTTTACTTGAAAGCAGGAAGATATTTCTGCCATTGTTTCACTCCCAAAACGGGTCCTTGGAGAGAAAAATATAGCGTAAAAGTATATTCAAGATATTTATCAAATAACATCCAGTCCCGGGCAAAAACCTCGCGACCTTATATGGTGTTGTCATGACCAGTTTTTGTTTGAATTCTCCCTCTGGAAACAAGAAAGCTGAGGTTTGCGAACGTATTTACACAAAATCAAGGATGGTTGAAACAGAAATGTTGCCAGTTTCTGAGTTCTTAGTCATCGAGTGTCGAGAGGAGTAAAATAAGAAATTTGTTCTTTGAACTACTGTACCAAAGGTAGGCTAGGAATAGAAGATAAATTAAAAGCATTCCTAAAATTAAAAAAAAATATAATAATATGTTTTATTATAAAGATACCACGGTATGAAGTTTGTCAGGTTAGTTGTTTAAAAATATATCAATTTTGCGATGACTTATGCAGTAACACTACAAAGGATTTACATTTGTAACATTAAAATATTAATATTTAAATAATACATTATCATATCCACATCCGTCATAAACGTTCCCACGCTCTCAATAAAATCGGAGAGTACACAAATATTTGTCCCGATAACGGAATAAACGATAAATATTTCGTAATATTTAAGAACCAAATTTCCCTGTTTGCTATCCCGAAAGTTTGTCAATATTTGTGTTCTCAAATGAAAAAGTATATCAACTGACTTATCTTGTTTTGCGAGATGTTCACGTCGTACCGGCGTTCGATATTTGAAATCGAACTTGTTCCTAATTCAATTCGAATTTAAAGGCGTTTTTCATTGTTTAAACGCCATCAGAGATGTATTTTCTTAAATGTAACTTATTTGTTTTAGACCTGGATTTAGGTCTTGTAAGCCATGTCTCTATTAAATTAATTCTTACTTTGGCAATATTCTACTGTGTTATAAAAATGTTTTATACATAATATAAACTTTCCTCTTGAATCACTCTATCTGTTAAAAAAACCGCATCAATATCCGTTGCGATAGTGAATTATAATTAGTTCATGCACATTATTCTTTTTTTTTCCACTGAATTTTCAAAGTCAAAGTTTTGTAATATGTTAGCGAGAGTTATCATAGATATAAGTTTTTTTAACGTTTATGACCTGAATCCTTTAAGCCATGACTTAAACAGATTTTTTTTAAATACCACAGACAAAACAGACGTTCGTCAAAGAGCGATCAATTTATTGTTTTTTGTTAATCACGTAAATAAATATATTTCAGCTCTATAAATTAAGTTTACTCATTAGGGTTTCGGGTGGTCCCGATTCAGACGAACGATACAATCTGATTGATCCGGTCTGTAATTTAGACACGTCGATGTTTTATCGATTGTCACGTCGATATAAAAACGAGGCGTATCCGCTAAATTCTGCCGTAAGGAAATTCAAAGGCAATAAAGACATTTCTGGTTATGTTACCCGTTTTGTATTGTATAAGATTAAATAATTTATTTATAATTTTAATTTAACATGTTTTCAGATGACAAGGACTTTAAGCAGTGAAGAATTTCGACGTGCTGTGTCAAATAATCTCAAAATGTGACAATTCTATATATTACAGTTTTACTAGAACAGTGATATAAATTAAAATAATGTTTCATTATTTAAGACTCTAAGACTGCAAATTAAAAAAAATATATACTTAATATATTATGATTGTGTGTTATGTTATTTAACTGATGTACTATTTATAAAATTAAATTAAATTGTATAACTTTTTTAAATAAAATGTATAGCAATGATTTCATGAGTACTGTCTATTAAAATTAAATAAAAAACACCTTATTTATCTTATCTTAATAATATTATTTTTGTATGTACTATTATTGCATGTGACGTAATAATCAAATAATGTTGTTACCCAAAAGGCTCTAAAATACTAAGTTGCAGCAGTAAATTATATTTGAAGTAATGGTTGCAAATTTATTCTCAGTACGTAGCCGTTGCGTGTTAGAAGTTTGACCCCGTTATCTTTATATAGAAAAGGATGTTGTATCGTGTATTTATCGTTTTGCACGAATTTGGTACTAGAATTTGTCAAGTTTGTTGACTTATTTTTGTATATTACAAAATCGCCTCAGTAGTTTAATCATTGTATTTTTTAAGTTGAATATGGCTATAGATACTATAGCGGTTGCAAAGCGAATTTATTAATATTTTCTGTTATTTAAATGATACCTTCTTAGTTTTAAATAGGTCAATTTTACTTATAACATTATTAATGTAAACAATTAAAACTAATTCTATAAAAGAAATATAAAACACAAGCTATGTCAAACAAGTGAATATAGCCACAATAAACAAAAGCTCTTTTTACACAAACGTGAATATAGCCACGTTGCGCAAGCGCATTCCAAATTCAAATGTCTTTATTTTTCCAGGGTTCGTGTCCTGTTCGCCGTCGCCTTGCAAAAATGGCGGCACGTGTCTATCCACGTCGAGAGGAGAATATTATTGCAAGTAAGTAATATTGCATTGCGAATTATTTGACTGTCTTTTCGTCTAGAGCAGTGAGAAGGGTTGCGGGTTCGAATCCTGCTAGTGATGAATGACAGTTTCGACCCGAGTCTTGGATGTATCTATACTATCTATACTAATATTATAAAGCTGAAGAGTTTGTTTGTTTGTTTGTTTGTTTGAACGCGCTAATCTTAGGTACTACTGGTTCGAATTCAAAAATTCTTTTTTTGTTGGATAGACCATTTATCGAGGAAGGCTTTAGGCTGTATAACATCACGCTGCGACCAATAGGAGCGAAGAAACAGTGGAAAATGTGTAAAAAACGGGGAAAATATGAAGCCTTATGAAGAATTACTATTCCATGGGGACGAAGTCGCGGGCACAGCTAGTTTATAATACAAGATTTGCTTGCTTTGGGATTAGATCAAAAAACCGACGTAATTTTCATGACAAATGGTTTTTTTCTTTCTCCATCAAGTAGATTTCCAAAAAATATTGGACACGTATTTTTTCTTTTCTCAATCGACCAATAAATGCCAAAGATAAGCGCTTCCAAAGTCCGGGAGTGGGGCTTGTGACGTCACGGCGAGGTATAAAGGGCAAATACATTTTGGAATGTAACTAGACGGATTTAACGTATTTTATTTCATTGGCTGACGCTTCGGAACCTTTACAGTTTCCATAATCGTAGCACGACTCGGTCAGTGCAATAACCGCGAAGGTATCAGAAATTATTTTGCAAATACATTAAGCTTGTAGTGTGTTCTTATAAAATTCTGTACCCATGACACTTAATCCCTACTAATATTATAAATGCGAAAGTAACTCTGTCTGTCTGTTACGCTTCCACGCTAAAACTACTCGACCGATTTAAATGAAATTTGGTACAAAGAAAGTCTGGAGCCTGAGAAAGGACTACTTTTTAACCGACTGCAAGAAAGGAGTTCCACGCGGACGAAGTCGCGGGCAGAAGCTAGTATTAAATATCTATTTGATGGGGAATGCATGCCACGTGCAGTGTAGGACAGATGTGCATGCAAGAACCCTAATTGCAGTGACCGTCGTTCGTCACTTGAATGCATTTGGGGCTGCCAGTAGACTTATTTTGATATTGTGATGAGTAATTTTAAAGATAGTGAATGGGAGGGTTTATTGCTGACTAGCGACCCGCCCCGGCTTGACACGGGTGCTATAAACCTTCCTCTTGAATCACTGTATCTATTAAAAAAAACCGCATCCAAATCCATTGTGTAGTTTTAAAGATTTATACATAGGGATATAGGGACAGAAAAAGCGATATTGTTTTATACTACCAATGTAGTGATGAGATTGAGAAGGGATGAACTTTTACGTTTTTTTTTGGTAATTAGTTATAATGTAGTTATTAATTAAAAAAAATACCGCCAAATCAGCGATACCGTATTATCCATTTGAAGCTATAATAACGTTGTTATGTTTTTGAAAATTTGCAAATAACTTTTTTATAATATACTGCATTCCGCTACGCTGTTGACTAAAAAAAAACAATTTCAATAGTGAACTTTTATTAAGTGTTGCCAGCCTAAAACAAAAGGACTTACCAGACTGACACATAAATTGGTCTGAGAAAAAAATTACTTACGTTAGGACATAAATTGGTTTAAAGTTTTATATTCTGGCTTTCCGCCTAAGTTTTCACTCTGAATATTGTCAAGCATGATTCCTTATGAATGGTCGCCGTGTCGTAACACCGTGTGAACTGTGCGCATGAGTGGTTGGTAATGTTCCTCATTGTCTCTTGAGTTACGCCTGTTGTAAGCGTGGCTGTTTAGTAACTACTAGTTGGAAAGCATTACATTTAACTGTGAAAAAAGTTTGCTTATGATTTCTGATGCTTTCCCGGTTATTATACGTTGAAATAAAACAAAGAACACAGTTTTTGGTTATTTCACGTTTTGAAAATTTTGTAGTTCATATACTGGTCAGACTGTCGTTAGCTTAGTTGGGTACGAATATGGAAACTGTAACTAAAGTTTTCGAAATGTCCACAAATATGGTATTAAATTTAATTTTGAACAAAATTCTTTAAACACAAATAAATAATACATTTATTCAATAGTCACTCGGATCAAAAGGTTGAAAGCGTGAGTTTAGTCTCGAAGAAAGTTTTTTTTGTAAATTAATAAAAAGTGCATCCATACTCTATAATACGAGTGCATTAGAATCAAATGCGTTTATAATAACTAAACAAGAAATGCATTAGTATAATTCAGTAGCTACCCTGTTACACTTTTGATACAAAAGAAATTGGGTTCCGCGTAGAAATAATAAGAAAATTCTCTCTTAGTAATATTTCTAACCTCGTTTAAAATGTATTTATGGTAGGTAGTTTAGAATAAATCCAAGTTTTATCACCTTACAAATCTATACTAATATAATATAATATATAATAAAGAGGAAAGGTTTGTTTGTTTGGATTGAATAGGCTCATAGACAACTGGACCTATTTGAAAAAATCATTTACTGTTGAGAAGCTACACTATTCCCGAGTGACATAGGCTATAAAAGAAAGAGATCCGTGCGAAGCCGGGGCGGACAGCTAGTAAGTAAATAATTTAGATTTAAAGCTTAACAAATAACTTGCAATCCAAAATGCAATAAATCTCTAGTCCATAATATTGTTTAAAATAAAAATCTCAGTATTTAATATAGAACGGAACCGTCTGTTTGAGCTCTTATTGGAACTTATTACTTTTTAGATAATAACGGTCACTTCCTCTAATTCGGCTCTAAAGATATCGTGAGAAATGAAATTATAGGCCGTCTGGGCACTCCTTTAAGTATTGCGTAATGGCGCCCATAGAGCATCCGTTTTTTTTCTAAATGTCGCATTCTGAAACAATGACACACAGCATTGGTATTGCCATACTAAATATTAAGAATTGCTAATCAATTTTCATCATATGGCAACACTGGATACAACTAACTGTCATTTATTTTTCTTTTATCATAAACTTTGTATAAATATAATGTGAAAGAGCTGCTCGCTAATGTATCAATTGTTTTCTTCTAAAATCATGAATTCTTCTTATTTTTTTATCCATTGCAACAATGTAGACAACTGTTAAAAAGTATACATAGATTAAATAATATTTTTATTGGTACCTATTTTCTTTTATTAAACACTAAAAAGTGCATTTCATTCGTCGATAACATTCTCAACTGCAATCAAATGTATATTAAACCTTCTCATTTTAGTTTCTTCTCGATAAACGTTTATTTCTATTCCAATTGTTTTTAAATGACCACAGATTGCATAGTGAAGAATAATCTTTACAGCACAGATACAAAATGGTTTCTTTTCCAAAGATTATATAAATCAAAGCACGTACACATATAAAGACGCCGACTTTATTTTTAAAAAGAGTCCTTTTCTAAAGTGCATTTTTATGTCGGCGCGGTTATTATACCTGTCTATATTTTTGATTGTCTTTTGATTGTACCTATACCATTCACGACAGAAATAAAACAATAAAAACCATAGACTTTTTTTAAAATATCAATTTACTGTCTGTGGTCTCGAACTCGAGTAATTTAAAAAAAAGCGGCATTTAAGACGTACGTCTCCAAATTGCAAGGTTAAAAGTTAAATCAGTGTCCAGAAAGGAACGAGGAAACATTAATATAGAAATACCACCAACCGAGTAATAATGTGAATTAAAAACCTGTTGGGATAATTATGGTAATTTATTTAAGTCTTTTAAGACACCAAATTCGCTCTAAATCGCACTGTGGCATTCGGTAGCATTTTACCGTGTACACTTTTTTTATCATGACTTGAACGGTGTGTATGTGTAGTGTGTGACCTGCTTAACTAGTTGGAATACAGTCTTATTATAAAAAAGTAACTTAAAAAAGGTTGCATACACTTTTGACAACGTGTAGAAAAAATAATGACTTTTCTAAACGATAATTATTTTTATTGATCAATAAACTATCATCAGCTACCGAAATTTTATCTTGATATCATCCTTAACAATAAGTGAGTGTCGTTCTTAAGGTTGAATCGATAAGGAAAATAATAACATACAATAAGATTAAGACAGTTCTTTTACGAAACGCAAAACCTAAGTCACGCATCCAAAGCTTCTGTGTAAATAAAATCGTCCCAGTATAAAACCCGATAATTTAAACTTTCATTTGGAATTTCTCTGAGTCGACGCGTGGTTCGCTATTATCTCAGGCCAAACCTGTTTGTACGAATTTGAAACAATGGCGGGTCGGTTCCGGCATTAATCACAATGCATCATACGTTGTAACGCGGCTGGTTTAATACGAACGCTAATTCTTTATTCGAAGTTCAATTGGAATTTAATGCCAGGGTCATAACGTTTTAAAACTAACGTTGTAACTAAACGCTTGTTCGATTTACGTTTACAAATTCACACTAACGCGTTCCATTTACGGATTGCTTTTTAAATGTTGCGCATTCCATTCGTTTTTCTGGTATGTTCAAGTAGACGGTTTATTTAATGTTTTTAAAGGTTTCTGAACGTATTCCAGATATTTAAATTTAATAAAAAGTTTTGGTAGAATAGGTACTTATATTTATTAAATACTAACGAGGTGTGTAGTTAGTTGTTAACGCATTAAGTTTATAAATATAGTTAGAAAATTTGGAAGTAGGTACGTTCAAATACTTTGGTATTAAATTTATAACCTATAAGTCAATTTGCGTCTAACTCTCGAATGAATATAAAGGTATTGGACCGCGTCGTACCTAATGCTATAAATAACCAGATACTATCAGTTGGTCTCGATTGCGACTCCCTGCACAAGGCTGTACTTGCAATGCGCTTTTAAGGCGAGCTTTTAATAAATGAGTTATCATTAAAGAAACATTTTTAGAAGCTTAAATCTTTGTGTGAAGGTATCCTTTAATCGGTTAGAAGGTAAATTATTGTCCTGTTTTTGTAACTGAGTTATTGTTTATCTGTTAAAAAATTGTCTATGAATCTGCGTGCAATAGATAAAGAGGGTTGCCAGTGTAAAAGTAAGTGGACTAGCCCTATAAGTCATAGAATTAGGAATATTTAGACGACGTATATATATTTTTTATAAATGAATTAATAGAACAATGCAGGTTAGAAATGAAATAAGTTTTCATTATTGCATTACAATTTCGTAAATTACTTCTGGTTATATTTCACACTTTATCTTTATATTAAAATACGTAAATATTCTATGCATATTAAACCACAGATTATAGATATTCAAATGTGTAAGAAATTTACAATATTTTAAACGAGTTTTGTTTTATATCGACAAGTCGAATATTGATATATTGTTAAGGAAAAATCATAAAGATTGCAATCTTTAGCTAGAAATTGGGTTTACTGGAAGAGATCCTTTGAAGAGATAAGTTCGCCTTGGGATAAAGGATATGGATTACATTTTGCCAAAGTTTGGACTAGAATTAGATCATTTATTAGTACGAAACAAACTGCATTTATTTTGTCCTGTTAAATATTAGCCATTTATTTTATGTGCATATTTATTATTATATTATACTAGCTGTCCGCCCCGGCTTCGCACGGATCATCTTTTTTTATAGCCTATGTCACTCGGGAATAGTGTAGCTTCCCAACAGTGAAAGAATTTTTGATATCGGTCCAGCCGTTCTGGAGCCTATTCAATCCAAACAAACAAACCTTTCCTCTTTATAATATTAGTATAGATTAGTTTTACCTACCCTTACTCTGTCTTGTTTTTTGACTGCGGTTAGATGAATCAGACAAAGCGTGTTTTATTTTATATGGATGAAGAATTTAGTGACAAAAAAAATTACGGAAGGGGTAACGTCCAGAAAGTTCTAGGAAATCTCAGAAGGGTATAAGTAAAAATAGCATTTAATCCGAAGCCTGCATTTTTGCATCATCCCAGTAGCATTCCTGAGGCTATTGTTATAACTCTCCCCCCATAGACGGCTATTTCCGACAACATCTGCAAATAATATACAACCTTATTATTGAAATGCAAAGGTGCAACTTAGTTTGTTGCTTGAGTTCGTGTGCATTTTGTCCTTGCTTTTTCTGTAAGAATTTTGGTAACCTGTTTGATATTTTGTTCTGTCACGGGAACTGATATTTCTAAATTTAATTTTGCTACTTACTATCGACTAAACTATACGGCCGCTTTTGGAAAGTGAAGTTTCTTGCCTAACTTCTGATGTCATACTAAAAATACACTTTTTTTGTAAAAATAAGAAAAATTAAGTCGCCATGCGCCAGTAAGTTAATATAAGCTTTTCTAGCATAATATACTTATGTCAAATTGGTACCTAGGTGTTTTTTTAGGTTTACTTGTAGTTACAGATAATTTATCGATTAGGTAACTATTATGAACTTAACTTAAACAACTTCTTTATTCGCTATAGAAGTTCCAAATAGCTTACTAGGCACTTACATGGATGTTGTTTTAAGTACGTATATAAAATTGCATTCAATCACTACTAAAATATCCCTTTTACCTAAATGCAAATCAGTTAAGCGAGCGGTCGTTTATACTATTCAAAATCACCAATAAATTATAATATTTCCATCTCACATTCCCTAATCGAAAGGAAAGGGACGGCGATACTGACCTGCGCAAGATTCGCAATTTAGTGGTTCAAACGAAAATTGACTGTATGCGTTGCGAGATATAGATGAAGTTAGCAAGTGATTGGAATCAAGTACATCCTACGAGTTGCTCCACATTCATTCATTCATTCAATTAATGGATTTAATGGGATATAGTTGGGCAAGCGCATGTGATGTCTATAGGTACATACTGTGTTGTACATATATTTGATACAATATATTTGTATGCGGGTACAATATTTTTCCTAAACATAAATGGACATTTGCAAGATGTTCCTATTGAATAGCCACGTGACAAAAATTCACTAGTGTTAATAGAATGAAGCCAACTGTCATTTTCTACCAATGAGAGACAAGCTGCTGGCCTGTGATTGGTGGAGCATGACAGCTGGACCTCAGCTAGCTTATTTTTGGTTTCTAGGCAAGTCGAATAAACCAACACTTACTTTAACATTGCAGTACCGGGGTTAACTTCGCAGTTACTTTATGTGTATAAGTAACTAACATACAAAACTATTTATTTTAACTGTCCCCGGCTATTATCCTCTGAACAGGACCGTGGGTAAGCGTAGAGAAAAATGGCTTCTAAGTATAAACCATAAAACGTAAAAACGCCTCGATTTTGTCACACACAAACGTATCTAGTTACAAAATCTTGATGACAATATGTGTAATAAAGCACTCGACAAAATTGTTCAAAAAAGAATAGAAAATGAATAGTGTTTTAGACTTTAGTCCATGGTAATAGAGTTGCCTATTTCGCTGTATAAAGCTCATATGCGCCGGCGCATATCTCGATATACTGAATCACGTCTTGGTCGCTCGCCATGTTTTATCTTTCTCTTAATGGCATATGTAACCGTTGGACCACATTAGTACACGAGTTGTAAATAACATGAAATGCTGTGTTACAAAAAATTCAAGGAAAATGTGCTAAGAACGTGCTACACGGTCATAGTGACAACGATGAAGTGATCTGACCTCTCAACGGAAATGTTTTACTTTGGGACCTTTTGCATGCATACGTGCATATAGGCACAAGGCAAATACAAACAGTACCTTTACACGTCACATGAAGAAACTACCTAACCTAGAAGACACAAGAAACACAGCAGCAACTTTTTTAAGTTTTTTTTCTAAAAAAAGTATATTTAAATATATTTATGCATATAACGCTGTACATCCTAGTTAGTGAAATATTAACAAACAAATACAAAAACAATACAGAGAATGTAACGTGGGACAATTTCATAAGGCAATTTTGTCCAAAGTTATGCCTAAAGATTTTTTGCACAAATGAACAGAACGGTCACGACAAATAGCATCCGTTCAAAAGTATGACCATTTGCTTCCATCTTTAATCATATCGCGTCTCAAACTTATTCTTACCTGTTCAAACTCTGATTGAACAGAATTAATAATAATAATAATATCTTTAGACAATTCACACCAATTGATCTAGCCCCAAACTAAGCATAGCTTGTACTATGGGTACTAGACAACGGATAAACATACATAAATACATATAAGACATCCAAGACTCAGGTACAGATGCCAGTGTTCATCACACTGACATCTGCCCCTAGCAGGATTCGAACCCGCAACCTCCGGTTTCGTAGTCAGGGTCTCTGACCACAAGACCAGCAGGCCGTAAAAAAACAGTACAGAGAATGTAACGTGGGACAATTTCATAAGGCAATTTTGTCCAAAGTTATGCCTAAAGATTTTTCTGCACACATAAACAGAACGATCAAAAGTATGACCATTTAATTCCATCTTTAATCATATTTTCGCGTTTTAAACTTATCGTTACCTACTCAAACGTTTATTTAATAGAATCGTCATTAGTTCTATTTTTTCCTGGTGTGGGGTAAATCCACAACGACGATTCCTAACTGTAATCATCAACTCATCACCTTAATTGAGAATGCACACGTGAACTGTAACCCTGTAAGTACCCCACTTTTCAGTAATCATTCATAGATAACGAGCTCGTGAGGCAAAGACCTATTATTTCATTAGTTGAATAATTGATGGAGAACATTTTTGTTCCGTGTAGGTACGGACGGAGATGGATGCGTGTTAGACGTCAAAAGATCTGTCGAGTTGTTTGTATTGTGTTGACATTCACGAATCTGGCTTCGGCTGGTTGACTGCAGTTTTTATAGCGAAAAATGAGATGAGAAAGGTCATCTACGTTTGAATGCAATTGGGGCAGTAATGCAAAGTATTTGTACTTTATAAACAAATCGCTTCTGCTCGCGACATCGTCCGCGTGGAACTCCTCCTTTTTTGCAGTCGGTTACAAAATTAGCCTATGTCCTTTCTCAGGCTCCATTGTACCAAATTTCATTTAAATCATCCAGTAATTTTAGCGTGAAAGCGTAACAGACAGACAGAGTTACTTTCGCATTTATAATATTAGTAGGGATTCCTTTAATTCTGGCTAAATAGAGATAAATTATTCAAAAAGCTCATACGATGAATGCAGCTTAATGATAATAACAATTGTATTTCTCTAATATTCAAAGTTAAATTGATTGACCACCTTGGATCGAGTGTGGTACTCTTCATGTCTTTAAAATCGATTGCGTATATCGATCAATCATTTCGTAACTCGATTGTTAAATAGTGTTAATAGTTGAAAGAAACATGTACAGATATAAAAGTCAATGATGTAACTTTTAAAGAAAACGAATGTAGAGAGAGATCTTATATATTTTTCAGTTTAGTTTAAGTTTTAAAGGAAGTGAAATTTTATATGTGCAATTTTATTAGTGACCTATTAACCATCATGTATTTTACGGACACAACAACAATAAATCACAGAAACACAAGTGAAATTGCCAAAAGACGTGTCTTACTAGACACGGAGATATTAATAAAAGTACTGAGATTTAGGATCCATTAGAAAAAGTCGCAAATCATCAAATTTAAACATAGGAAATTAGATCTAAAACACACGTGCATTAGATACATTCTTCGGCAGACGTCACGTCTTAAGTGCCGGTACGGTTACAAACACCTAATTACGTCCGAAAACCATTAATAAAACTGTTGAATAGATTTTGAAAGACAAAAAGCATGTTCATCAATTCACGACACGTTTCATAGGAGATCGTCATTGTTTCCATTATGTGGTGTAACGATGGTGTACCGACTTTCCCCACATCACGCAACGCACAAGAACTCGAAAGAATTATATGCATTCACAATGACTGTTCACAAGGAACCACCGGTTATTTTGTAGAATACTAAGCTGTTAACTGTACCCCGACACCCGTCATCATGTCGTCTCATAGACAGCCTTAAACTTGTCAGTCGCGACCTCTAACCCACGCTTTATACAGTTTAAATTTCGTCATTTGTCAGTCATCGTATCACCGTCGAGAGTTTCAATTTACATAAATAGCACCACGTCTAAGCTTCGGTCGACGACCCGTGGATATTTCGTATCAAAGTGTTACTTATTGACTCCGGCAATGTAATGGTGTATTTAAAGTCATATAATTTCTATTGGTTTTATAATAATGCATCCGACGGCGAGACGTGACCGGTTTCGGGCTCCCGCGTCTCGGGCCCGACAAAAAACAAACTTATTTGGGAATTGGATTAGGCGCGCCGAAGCGTGACAGCGTTTGTTTGCTCAGCGACGCCGTTTATTCACGCACGACCACTGCGCCGTGAGCTGACCCCCCCCCCCCCCCCCACCCCACCCCCACTGCGCCTCTTCCCTTGCAGCATGCAGCTACACCGATACCTCCACAAAAACACCAGAGAAATGTTATCGGTGGACATCCTCCGATCAAACTCTAAAAGGATTCAATTAAAATTCTGCGAGCACGCAATGCATCCGCGTTTTGCTGTCACTCGCCGATTAATCAGGCTGATTTAGACGAGCGCACTCTGATAATTTACAATAGCGATCGTCGAACAACTATAACTTCCAATTAGCCGTTAGGGCCCGAGGGTTGGACGGCTGTACCTCAGTGGTGGACAATGGCGAAAGAGTCAGCGACACAAAAAGCTAGCAATTTAGTGCGATATAAACAACATTGTTGTCAAAATACGCAGCGGAGCCGGGGCTTTACGGCCCTTAGCCGCCCGTGGGTGGACCGGAGATATTTGCATTGCGTCCATAAAGAAAGCTTTAATGGTGGACGCATATCTCCTTGCGGGATACGTCTGACGTTGATTGCGGCGCGCCGGCGCAGCGCTAGAGGCCGTGCCGAATACCGCCTATAAAACATCCTCGCTCTTCCAAAACCCATATACACCCGTTCACTATCCACTCACCGGCCCCATATTAAAGCTCTGATCGAGTTTTGAGTGAAAACCACGAAATCGTACATGTGAGAGTCGGAATTAACGCACCCGTGATAAGTGAGTTCAATTAACGTCGGAGAGGAAATAAAGAAGGCTGTCAAGTCAAAGAGTACATTGTAACTGACGCGGGCTCTAACAAATGTACGCCGCGACATTTAGTGGTACTTAACGTTAGTGGACGGTAAACAGGCGCAAGAGTTGAAATGCGGCGCAGCCGTTAAATGTAACCAATTAGACGGGGAAATTGAAAAATGGGTCATTGATGCCTCGATATAAACACTTCATCTTAGTGGGTACATGTCTCTGGAAGGTTTTTTGGTTCGATTTATTTTAGCTGGAATGCATAAAGGCTTGTCGGGCGCGGTGGTACTATTGTTTTGAAATCTGAATGCCCCACCTGTTATTACTAGCATTAACATGCCCCGCCCCGATCGACGGCCGGTCGATACTCGTTCAATGGCCTAATTACATCAAATTTAAATGATAATGGTGCATGCTCCGGCCCTTTTCTTAAAAACCTAAATTTAATCAATAAGGTTATTGAACTGTTCTTGGACTGTTGTATTTTGTGGTGACGCGACGTTAGGTTACCGTATAGTTAAAAACTTTTGACTTAACATTTTTCGCTGCATATCTTTCTCAACCTTTACTTAAATGTTTTAGTTTCCAAGTACATTACGTCACAGCATCCCGTCCCGTCTTCCCATAGTTATCTTGTTTTCGTTTGCCCCGAAATCACCGTGGACACTGCGCCGCGGATGTCATTGTTCGAGTAACCAAACACTAAACAACCCAGTCGAAAACCCACCCTAATGACAACGTTGTTAAGTCTACTTTCCTACGTAATGCAATTAAGCAAGAAGGTACCCTGGGTTTAATAGAAGATTTTGAACCGCGATGAGTAAGATTTAGAGTTCACTCTCGTGTGACGCTGGGTCCATTCAAAATCGATTTATTTAAAGCGGACTGTTACTAAGTAAACACTTGGAAATGAAGTTTCGAATCGATTCCGGACGATGTTTATTTAAAAATTGTAAGTACTTTTTTGGTCAAGTTCAAGATCCGTTGATGGAGTGGTGATTCGACTTGAATATTGACTACCGATGACGATGACATTGATTCAGATGATCGGATGATAATACTTGAGATGTATCGATTATGGAGGTAAAAAATTATCGAGTGAGCGAAGGAAAATGAATTTTATGGTGAAATCCTTCTACTAGGCATGTAACATAGCTCCACATAGTAATAGGTGATCTATAATATCCTCTTAGGTAATATATTCATTAATCTTTTTAAAACTATTTATGTAACACTAGCCCTAGCTCCGGACTTGTCCCAATGTTGTATTTCAAGAAAACTGGTCACACGTATTATCTCTTAAATAAATTAATAGTAAAAGTAAACTCGTTTTATTGAAATTATAATATACATGACACTTATTATAATGAGTATAATTTGAAGGGAATCTCACTGATTACGTATTCAAAATGCTAAGTACTACGTGGTTTGGATTTTAATAAAATTAAAATGGGTTTCGATAAACTAATGTTAGTTTGGTATTCATGAAATCTAATTATATAAATGCCGATGTTTCGAAAATTTTAGAGCCCCCATATTCGTAACATACTGACTAGTGAGACTATGCTTATATTTTATTATTTTAAATATACCTACATGGCGAAAATGGTACGGACTTTTTAAAGCATAAAAAAGTTGTTTGTTTGTGTTTTGTTCATTATGATGAAAATACTACAACAAGTCCGTTGATCGCACTCGCGTATTTTATGTTATTTGCTTTACTTACGTTTCTAAAACTTTACAGATCCCATAGTCACTGACTGACGATAATCTAACGCTACGCTGTTCTGCTATTGGGGTCACTATGGGTCACGTTGTCACCTTTGACTATTAACTATTTCAAGCTTAATATTTTTATTTGATAGGAAATTAGCACCTCGAGATTTGGAACTTGTGAAAAAGGCCTACAGCTGGGCTTGAAAGCCTTTCAGGAGGCTCGCCACCCGTCCGCTTTGCAGTAAAGGCCCATTAGTTGCCCAACGCTTCAGTATTCAGTTCAAAAAATCTGTATTAAAATACGTTCCGCTTGCTTCTCCTTGCTTGTATCCGAATCGAAGCCGATCTATTCGTTTGGATAAGTACAAAGTTGTTTGCATAAATATGAACTTAACAGAAATTATTGTCAAGCATTCACGCCGAACGGTCGTAACTGTTAGCATTAGAAGCTTTTAAAGTAAGTTTTATACCAATAGATGTACCACATTTAAATATTTACTCAGTATCAGTTGATGTGAATGAAAGTTGCTTTTTTAAGTTAATAGTTGAGTTACTTTTTAGTTTCGAGGTGCATACTTGAGCTAGCGTAGTACTATACAATGTTTAATGTGACACAGACCGAAATGTGACCGTTTAGAAACTTAAATAAAATAGATATATGATTTTGTGTTTCTATTAATAATAATGAGAGTAAACATGAAGAAGTGATACATAGATCAATAGTACATTACGCACCGAGGCCAGTAAAATAAAAATGTCTCAGATCACATGTAATTGTCGTCCGAAGCGAAGCCGAGGTTGACAAAAATGTGATCTGAGGCTTTTTATTTACTGGCCGAGGTCAGTATACTATTTTTCTGTTCGACGAAGCCAGAAAGCGGCAATTTCATTAAGCGCAGCGGCCAGAAAGTTGGCGCTTTCCGGCCGGAGGACAGAAAAATATATTAACGATACAAAACATGATGCAAATATTTGTCCCAAGACGGAATCGAACTTGCATCCTTCAGCGTCACAATCGAGGTCAATAACCTAAAGTTTGGACTATTAAATAAAAAAAATCGTACTTAGAATGTGATGGAATAAAGCAACTAAACTTACTTCACTACAAACGCAAATGTTATTTTTTTTCTTACTAGCGATCTACGGCTTCACACGCGTTCTATAAACCTTCCTCAAGAATCACTCTATCTATTAAAAACCGCTTCAAAATCCGTTGCGTAGTTTTAAAGATTTAAGCATAGGGACGGACAGACAGCAACGTTTTATACTATGTAGTGATTTCAATTACTTTATCCTAATGTAAAGATTTTTTGAAGTCCATGTTCATCGGCTTTATTAAGGTAGAATCCATTAACACATTTTATGGCTTTGGAAATAAAAAGTAATAAAGTTATTTTCAGTTGGAATAAGGTTCCGTAGCTATCGTTAAATGTCAAGTTATGTCGCCCTGGTATATTGGTTTAGTGACTGCCTCTGTAGTCATAGGTTAGGGGTTTGAATCCTGCTAGTGGCAGATATTTGTGTTCATTTTACGAAACAACACCGCTAATGACTTATAACTCGTTTTTTTATTTGCTGACGTTCCGAAAAGTTATAGTTACCATATTCGTAGCACTAAGCTTTTTGCTTTTAATCAAATTACTATCTTTTGAATAGAATTTCGGTTGACACTCCCCAGTTTAAAAAGCTGGATCCGCCCCTGTGAACCTCAAGTTACTTTTCAAATTTAACTGCGGAACCCTAAAAACTAGTATTTCAAATTGATCCCTAAACATGCCGCTTTATTTTTATTGAGAACCATCAATTTTTATTGTATGATTATTTCACAACTACTAATTTGGGTAACACTAATTATATCGAACTATAGACGATGACTTGATACCTTTTTCTATTGTGAACGTTATGGTTTTGATATATTTCTTAAATATACAAACTCTGTCCTGGCAATAAGGAACACATAAAGAAAATAATTAATCAAATTTAGTGCAGTTATATATATCGTTTTGGATAAATATACCTACTTGCGACTCTCCCCGGCTTCGCACATGTGCTATAAACCTTCCTCTAGAATCACTCTAGGTACATACACTCTACTAGGTACATATTAAAAAAAAATCCGATGCGTAGTTTTTAAAATTTAAGCATACATAGGGACGTTGTTTTATACTATTTAGTGATATATAGATAGATATTACACGGATTTATATATTTATATATCAATTGTCTGTCATTTCGACTTGTAAATCATTCCACCGTATAATTTATACATTAACTTATTGATCTTATTTAAATACTAAGAAACCTTGGTCGCATGTTAATTGTACCATGATATCATTTCCCATTATAAAGCAATGATAATTAAAGTTAGGTATCATATCTGGACCAGGGTGACCTAGATACGCCTAGTTTTATAATTATAAAGACTAGAATTTTACCGCGATTGTGTTCTCAGCAATCTGTTTTATCAGCTACCGGTTATATCATATAAATGTGTATGTGTATATATGTCAGTGGATTTAATCTCAAGAATGACACAACGAATTTTTAACTAATATTCATAGAAGGTACAAAATAATACCAATATTAAATTTAAATGGATTTTATACCCGGATTAGACTGTGTTCTTTATTGCAGTAAATAATTAGGCGAGTGGTTCACTAAGCGACATTGTTAAAAACAAACGTAATACAGACTAAATAAGTAAATCTATACTAATATAATAAAGAGGAAAGGTTTCTTTGGAATGAATAGGCTCCAAAACGACTGGGCGATTTAAAAAAATCTTTCACTGTTGGGAAGCTACTAATCCCGAGTGACATAGGCTATAAAAAAGGGAAGGTTATTAGCAATTCCGGACTTATATTTAGCACACCTAGACCTAAAGGGGGTTAACTCAAAAACCTAAAGATTTAACAGATTTAAGCTAACCCTGCTAGCTTTATTATTAATAGCAAACTTATGCGTGCATATGAACGTATCAGTTTTTCTCTTCTCCTGAAAAAGTTTTTTGAGTTTTAGATCTATGTGTGCGATTTCTTAAGGCTTAAGAGTCTCCTTTCAGGAGTCTCGCCACCCGTCCGGTTTTGCAGTGAAGGCCCATTAGCTGGCCAACTGCGCTTCAGAATTCAGTTCGAAAACAACAAAACACGCGATTTCTTTTATAGGACTATTTTGCATGTTGGGTTCATTGAGTTTGTGGGAAACTAGCATGGGATCCGCTCCGGGCACACGCCGCTCCAGGCGCTAACAGTATACTATACTATTCGTATTACGAAAATTGACTGATGGCCGGTTAGAAATAGGATTGCCAGTTCTATATGAAGTAGGATTCCTAGTTCTATATCGTTCTGAACTCAAACCATTTTTAACATTCACCGGGATGGTTAAGGTTTCAAATATTAATTCGTAATTTATTTAAAGTGAGTCTTGGAAATAACTTTAAACGAATTTAACTCGCGTATTTTATTTTATTGACTTTAGCATAGGACTATTGCCAGCTCAGTCGTGCTACGATTATGGAATCTGTAAAGGCTCCGGAACGTCAGCCAATAAAATAAAAAACTCGAGTTAAATCCGCTTAAAGTTGTTTCATTCCAATGTATAATAACCGCGAAGGCATGATAAATAGAGCTTAAAGCTTTTTCGCGCGACAAAAAAAACAGTAGAGTTCTCTTACAGTTTTAGCACCTTAGAATGGCTGTCTCTTGATTACTTTTGTTTGGCATAAGCGTAAGTATATTCATAGTAAAACCGTATCCCCTTTAGGTTATCTCCTCTTGCCTTTTAAGAAAGGTGAGTCTACTTAAGCCGAGCCTAGTAAGGGATGCATTGAAGACAATTGGAATACTTGTGCCACTTTTCTCAACCCAGATACGTTCCGTCGATACGTGAGAATCGAATTAATTTAATAGTCTACTCGGTTCTGGAAAGGCTGAGATCATGGGGCCTAGACAAGCCAACCTTCAACGTAGAACGTTAGCACCAAAATGTACGGGATTTGACATCCGCGAACGACTGTGACGTACGTGACAGTCGTTCGCGGATGTCAAATCCCATACATTTTGGTCCTAACGTTTAACGTTAACGTTGAACGTTGGGCACTTGTATAGGGCCCCTTGACTGCGCATATTCGTGAAAAATTAAAACTAAGAGGTATTTTTTTTTATTTATCTGAATTAAGTGTTAAAATAAACTAAGTAAAAGATTGACGACCAAACATATTTTATTTGTAGTGGTCAGAGTCATACGAAATGAGGTTACGTATTCGAATCCTGCTAGGGTCAAAAGTGTCTTTAAACAAGTCTTTGTTATTTCACGTGTATTTAGTTTCGTTTGGAACTAGATTGTTTTATGCGAATTGTCAAGGGATATTATATAAGTATACCTTATAAACATTTTTCTTTAACCTTTTTAAACTTAGAAGTTGAAAATGCTGTGCATTCATTGAATATTGAAATTAACTGTGTGAACTGAGAATGCCAGAATCATAACAAAACGACTTCTCACATATTTAAACAGATTGCAAAATGATACGCGAAATGGGACAAATTGTAACACTTTAGCTCCTAAACACGAAGTGTTACGCAATTGTTATATAAACGTCATTTTATGCATTAATATAATGCTACCAAACTTGGTGGCATTAGCATTTTCAATATTCAGTAAGGTGTGTATTTTTTAGCAATTTATGGTTTAAAACAACAAGAGTATTCTAGAATGAAAGTCAGGTAAGTACTGCAGGTTGAGTATGCTGACCACATAAGAAGTTTAAAAAGTTAGGACTTATAAATTCGACTTGAGAACCTCCTCCGTTTTTTTCGTCGATTGATAAAATAGGAAGAGGAAAACGATTAAACTTGACATTGTAATTAAAAGTGTTTTTTATTAAAGGCATACATATTATAGTAGGTAATAAAGATAGTCAATACCTACATATTTTGCACCTCAAAAAATCTACGAAAACCTTTGGTGGACTCATACAAATCTTTCAGGCCTAAAGTAAGCTTGAGATTTTTGGTGCTTTCGCAGTTATTACAGTAAAGTGCTACGATAACGGGTTAACTTAGCGTCTGGTAAATTAGTTTTATGTAGATTATAATGAGTGTAAGGTAAAAAACGCTGATAATCTGAAATTTTATTCCATGTTTTATAATGTTTTCCATCGTTAAAAAATGATAGTGTAACTTCAATGAAACTTATAACTGTTCACATTCTAATATAGTTTTGTCTGGTTACAAAACGGCTTATCATATTTCGACACAGGTATATACTTAACGCATTTTAAACGTCTTACTTGTCACTCTGACTAATATTAGACATGAGGTCCGACCCTGTCTCTGCGCCCGCGCCACGACGCAAGATCTAGAGCGCGATCAAGCGTGGATCATGACTAACTTCAATTCAGACGTTTGAATTTGGAATTCGAGCGTTCATGTACATGTACTTATGTTCAGGTTGTACTATTGCGATCTTTATTTGAAAAGTCGTTTGAGATAATATTGTAATTTTAATTGTATTTACTTGGTTTTTGTTTGTAAGTTAATTGTATTTGTAGTATAAACTTAATAACAATGTAATGTGTAAAAGCTATTTTTCTAAGAATGAAATTATGTTTATATAAAGCTTAATGTTTTTATTAAAAATACGAGTACGCGATAATCGCTAGGAAAATACTTGGGTTTTTATTACGAATGTAACTTTTTTGTGCGCGTTTTAATGCGAACGACACTTTTATACGTGTCTATTACTAAATAAATAATAGTATAATGAAGATACGGTGAAAAAACTGAGTTTAATGACACCATTAAAAGTACGCGTCCGTGACTCACAGCGATAAAAAAAAAAGCAAAAGCTCTATGGTTGAATACGTCATGCAGCAGTGTTTTGTTTACTTTAAAAAAAAAGTTTTTCAATAAGTGATAGGTACTTATGTACGTTACTTAAGTCTCATTAGAATGAAACAATTAGCCAGCGTATTTTATTCTCTGGCGTTTCGAAAACTTTACAGACCATATTCGTAGACTATAGTGGTGTTAAACTGTCGCTACTTTAGTCGGCTGTAGAGTTGTCGAAAATACGCGAATTAAATTCGACCAGTCGTTCCTGAGATTAGCGCATTCAAACAAACAAACAAACTCTTCAGCCTTGTAATATTAGTATAGATATACTCTTGTCTTTGTACAAAAAAATAATTATGATTAAAAACTAATGGTATTGAACCAAAAATATCAATCGAATTTCGATTGATAGATCGTAGTTTATATATTTTATATAATTAGTTATGTACTTGGAGAATGTTTAATGTTTTTTCATTGCTTATGTCTGAGTAGGTGAGTGGTATTTGCAACATAATGAAAGCACGAGAAGTATTTCCTTGAAAGGTGAATCATTATATTGACCTCAAATGTTGCTTATATTAGAACTGACTCCTTAATTTTACATATACCTGATCGTTTCACGTATAAAAGAATAAGTACTTTTTTTCGTTACTTGACAAAGAATAAACATACATAATATTAATGACAGATGTTTGCGCTCATCACACTATCTGCCCCTAGTAGGATTCGAACCCGCAAACCTTGGTTTCGCGGGGGCTACGACCACTGGGGAACTAGACAAGGGGCCCTAGACAAGTGCCCAACGTTCAACGTTAACGTTAAACGTTAGCACCAAAATGTATGGGATTTGACATTTGTGACGTACGTGACAGTCGTTCGCGGATGTCAAATCCCATACATTTTGGTGCTAACGTTTAACGTTAACGTTGAACGTTGGGCACTTGTCTAGCCCCCAAGGTGCCAATGTTCAACTTGACATCCGCGAACGACTGTCATGTATGTCACAAACGTTCGCGGATGTCAAATCCCATGCAGTTTGGTCGTTTCGTTTAACGTTAACGTTGAACGTTGGCACCTTGTCAACGCCCCTTTGACTAACGCGCCAGTATATGTAGATATTATACCTTCTTCATTGTAGTTATAAATTCTAATGATATGCATAGATCGTCTAAACGTAGAGGCAAAAAAAAAAACAAATGAACCTCGTATTTCCCCACTTGATTTATATTCGGTGCGCAGGCGCAAGTCAATTGTTTTTATGCAAAGAAGTCGCGAAATAACTTTATTACTGCTATGTAATAATAATTTATAAGATATAGGTACAATATTGTATTAGTTGGCAGTGGATATTTATTTTAATAACGTATATATGCCCTCAGAATATTAAAATTAGGTACTTTGTTATTTGCCACTTATCCAAATTATTAAAAAACGTTTCAGATATTTCATCCCTACTAATATTATAAATACGCTTTCACGCTAAAACTACTGGACCGATTTAAATGAAATTTGGTACATAGAAAGTCTGGAGTCTGAGAAAGGACATAGGCTACTTTTTAACCGACTGCAAAAAAGGAGGATTTGCCATGCGGACGAAGTCGCGGGCAGAAGCTAGTTATTAATAAAATATGCATCAAATTTAAAAGCGAAACTAAACCGTTTACAGGTAAAAAAATATGTTATGTAAAATTACCATGGAGTTACACGAGCGTTAAACAAGTCCTATATTTTTATTCCTGATAACTGCGTACCTAAGCGATGTCCTTGGTTACATCGTACCCATCCTAAAGGTACAAGAAGGTACAAAAAGGTATAAAAGTAAAAAAAGGTACAAGAAGGCTCGGCTCGAACTGCCCCGGGCAATCATGCTCCGAGTAATAGGGCCTGGGCCTGGCAAAGCCTGAGATGAGATTTATTACCTGAATAGCTAGACCGTATAGGTAACCTAAAGTTTGTGACATTACGTGACCTAGCTGTTGAGACACTAAATTTATTTGTCTCTATTTCCTGCGATATATTTGATTTTCGGATCTTAAAATTGCCCTCTTTTAATTGATAATTACCTTACTTGACTTTTTTTTCTAATTTTTTTTTTAACCTCAATTCAAACCCGTTCAATTGATAGCAATCGAACGAAAACTGACGTGACGTTCTGTTCCCGAACGAGAATATTCGCGGTTATCACACTTTGGAATGAAACAACTATATAACGAACTTGCGTTTAGACTATCGACAGCTTCTTCGAAACTTCAATAATAAATTAATATTTATACCCGAGTTAAATCCGTTACAGTTTCATTCCAATAAAAGGAAGATTGTTCTTCCGAAAATCGAAATCAGTAGCCAATATCATGAAACAGGCTACAAAATTGCATTTAATATTCATTGGCAAGCTAAGTTAGGTACGCCTCTTAATATATATGCGGGTGAACATGCGGACTTACATAAATTCTTATTGTGCCCTTAGGGCTTGCCTTTCATTGACACCAGACGGAACCTTAAGGCTGTTGTGAGACTTGGGCTTATGTGTATTGGCCAGGCACTTAAAGGTTTTTAGGTATATAAGGTAGAAGATTCTGTATCTCTTTTTAATTACAGCCCTCTGAATGTGTTTTGGACCATCTTGATGTCTGGTTGTAATTTTTATAACGCTATTAGCATAAAGTTTATCCTTGCGCAAACGAATAAAATACAACGTATAAAATATCTACCTAAAACGTCAGCTAATAAAATAAAATAAAAATACACGAGTTAAATCCGTTAATAGTTGTTTCATTCCAATGTGTTATAACCGCGAAGGCATCAGAAATTATTATACCTACCTATATATGCAATATCATTGTAAGGCTATTCTTAAAATGGTATTTATGAGGAATACAGATCCTTACCAATTATTTGTACAAACCTATTGGAATAGAACAATTAACTAGCGGATTTAACCCGTAGTATAGTCAGCACTACATATAGGCACGCAATCAACAACATCAGCTTACAAAATAAAAATCAGTTTATAGTTGTTTCATTCCAATGTGTAATAACCGCGAAGGCATCAGAAATTATTAAAATAACAGACTGTTAACTTTACCTGACAATGAAATAACTTAGAAGGAACTTTCATAAGATGCTTGTGTGATGACAAGCGAAGCCGGGGCCCGTCGTTAGCATTCATATGAAATCAATCTGCAACCTAGCTTCCTAATTGAACTTAATCAAGCGAATGGTTGCAAAACAAAGGCCTCAACTGTTAACAGATATTAGGCGTGGGACTTATAACCAACTACATTTTATACAAGCAATAATCAACCGTAAATTTAACAGGGTAAGACTCAAAAGGGCTTGGTAACTAGCTTGCTAAATAGTCTAATTTTGATGAGCGGAGTCAGTTCTTATGCTCTTGGAATAAGGGTGTTAAAATGTTGTCGGAGCATGAAATTGGCGCAGTGAGATCAACGATAGCGTACATGCGCAGACGCGGATTCGGAAGTTTAATTATTATTGATATGTTTAAAGGTGAAGAAATATTGTTTTATTTGCTCAGTCTATACTAATATAATAACGAGTAAAATTTTGGAATGAAACAACTATTAACGGATTTAACTCGCGTATTTTATTTTATTTTATTTGCTGACGTTTCGGATTCTTTACAGTTTCCATAATCGTAATAAAAATAATAAATTATAAAAAATAAAATACGCGAGTTAAATCCGTTAATAGTTGTTTCGTTCCAATGTGTAATAACCGCGAAGGCATCAGAAATTATTAAATATTGTTTTATTTGCTCAATCTATACTAATATAATAAAGAGGAAAAGTTTGTTTGATTGTTTGGATTGAATAGGATACTAAACAACTGGACCGATTCGAAAAATTCTTTCATTCTTGGAAAGCTGGGTCTAAAGATTGTCTGTGCTAAATTTCATCAAAATTAAGAGGTTTAAGCGGGAAAGCGTAACAGACAGACAGAGTTACTTTCGCATTTATAATCCCTACTAATATTATAAATGCGACAGTAACTCTGTCTGTCTGTCTGTCTGTTACGCTTTCACGCTAAAACTACTGGACCGATTTAAATGAAATTTGGTACAAAGGAAGTCTGGAGCCTGAGAAAGGACATAGGCTACTTTTTAACCGACTGCAAAAAAGGAGTAGTTCCACGCGGACGAAGTCGCGGGCAGAAGCTAGTATTAAATATTAGTAGGGATGATCTACGTATTTGAAGAGGGACAAAGCAGGCTGCGCCCGTGCACTGCACGTAGGGTTGCCAACTTTTATTAGAAGAAATAGAGTATATCTGGTTTCAAAGGAGGTAAATAAAGAGTACAGACTTATAAAAAAGAGTATTTTTTATTTTAGATTTTTAAAAACGTATTTTTTGGTACTTCTTGCGGTTTCTAATAGTTTTTTCTGTTTTTTAAAGCAATTATATGAATCTATGTTTGAATAAACCAAGAGCTCATTTTTTATTAAATTGAACAATGCCTTGTTCTGATAATGGATTTTCATAATATTGCATGACAAGCATTAGTATAATAACAATTGAGCAAAAAAGAGTATTTTAGCATACTCTATTAGTGTAGATTATAGAGTACACCTGCATGATATAGAGTACAATACTCTATTTTAGAGTACGGTTGGCAACCCTATCTGCACGTGTGAGCTATCCGACCCCGCTTCTGATGACAAAAAATACATTGTGCACACCCCCTATGAAGTATTGTATACTCCCTCCTCCCCCCCCCCTCTATGAAGCATTCTGATCATTATGATATCGCAGTCTTATTAAACTCGTTGGTAAAAATTATGTACTTACTATTATCAATTATCTTTTATGACATTTGTCTATCTATATTTTATACTAATATAATACAGAGAAAAGGTTTGTTTGTTTGGATTGAAAAGGTTCCAAAACTACTGGACCGATTTCATAAATTCATTCACTGTTGGAAAGCTCTATTTTTTATGTCACGAGTGACATAGGCTATAAAATAAGGGAACCGAGCAAAGCCGGGGCAGGCCGTTAGTAATACATAAAAAATGTTATTTCCATCGGTCAGGCGTCACACTAAAACGGGTGGAACGATTTCACTAATTCTCTTGTCGTTGTGATGACGTTGACGAGAGAAGGTTCTCATGTAAGGAAAAACTTTCAAGGAAAATTAGAAACTTAAGAAAATATGAACATAATATTAAATACAATCTATCAATCGAAATTCGATTGATATAATCAAGTAGTTGCTTCCCATAGTGTAATGGTCAGCACGCTGCCGCTAGTAAAGGCATAAGCGTGGGTTCGAATCCCACTGGGGGTCTAAGATTTTTTCTACTCTTGTCTTTGTACAAAAAAATATCATTATAAATATGAACGTAGTTCTATTTCTTCGTAGAACTAGGGACTAACTGGCTTGAAGTCCTAACCCTTAAAAGTCAGGTAAAATACCGTCGCGTGCGCAAGTAGGTATATATAATTAAGAAAACAACTACTCTAGTGAACAAAAGACGTTGAATCACCTTACATACAAATCATCTTCTTATGCATAGTTCATTGTTCTCATAAATCACTGTACGTGGGATTTTTAATTGTTACATAACTTGTTAAGACAATTTTAGAGTTAGTAAAACCCAAAAGGCATTATCTTAAATTAATTAAACTTTAATTAAAAACATATTGGAATGAAACAATTGGTAATGACGACTAAACATTTTGAAAACTACTGTGTTAGACTATCTACTCAGTCGGGTACGAATATCGGAACTGTGAAGTTTTCAAAACTTCAGCAAATAAATAAAAATAATCAAGTTAAATCTGTTATAATAGTTTTATTATAATAACGAACATCAGAAATTATTACATACGGACCGGCCCGGCTTCGCACGGATCCGTTTTTTTATAGTCTATGTCACTCGGGAATAGTGTAGCTTCCCAATAGTGAAAGAATTTTTCAAATCGTCCAGTCGCGAGCCTATTCAATCCAAACAAACAAGCAAACCTTTCCTCTTTATAATATTAGTCTAGATATTAGACTCGAAACCATAAAACAAATGGCGATCAATAAGTCCCCCACCTATGACATTTGTGTATAATAATGAAGCGAATTCAAAAGGTACGTGCACAAATGGATGACAATGTCACAGCACTCACAGCATCACCTTGGGCCTCGAAATCTGTCGCTGTTCGGTGGATTGGCGGATGTCGGCCTGCGGGTATGCAGAGATCAGAGATGTAGACTGTACACTTTATAAATAGGGTTACTTTTTAGCATAAGACTATTGTCAGCTCAGTGGTGCTACTATTATGGAATCTGTAATCTCCGAAATGTCAGCCAATAAAAATAAAATACGCGAGTTAAATCCGTTAAAGTTGTTACATTCCAATGTAACAACTTTAACGGATATTATAATAGGGTTAGTTTTTAAGACATTTTACTCAGTGATTTTGACGTAGGTAATGCCGTATGAACAGTATCTATTGTTGAGGAAAACATTTAGTTACTGTATTTTGGTTTTCAAAAAAATTGGAATGGAACTACTATCAATGGTTTTGACTGGCGTATTTTATTTTATTGGTTGACGTTTCAGAGACTATTTGGTTTCCATAATCGTAGCACGACAGAGCTGACAATAGTCTAACGCTAGTGATTTAAGTAATAAAAATTGTTTGCACTTACGAATTAACGATTCTGAGGTTGACTGGTAGAGAATGCTTCGCTCTGATTCTCAAACTAACCTATAATAATCTGAACGACGTTTTTTTAAGTGTGTTATAATTATTTTTACAGTATAATAATAATATATAACATGTGTTATATCTGTTGACTTAATTGAAGACATTGCTAGCAAATACAAAACGATAGGCATTGTTCTTCATTATCGTATTCCTCCAATATAACAGTGTCCACTCTTCGTTACCAACTCTATGGTGTTACGTTGCAGCGCACACGCACACTTGCGCAGGGCCGTGCGCGTGGGAACGGCTCGACGCGTGCTTGAAGCCGCATCTTGTGTCTAGGAAGAGAGTTTTTCGTTCTGAATAGGCCTTATTTTTAGGGACGTTGCCCTCAAAGTATAACCTAAGAAACCGAGGTTACTAAAAACCAAGGTTTTTAACGAGGGGTAATTACCCCGCGGTAACAATTCGCTGGTGGTCTGAAACGTGAAATTTCAAAGTGCCAAAAGCACAGCGCGTAGCGCCGATTAGCTCGCGGGTTCGTCGTCGAGAGGAGGTCTAAAATCAGTGACCCTAGTTAGATCGTAAGGGATCGTAAGGGACCTACAAAAGGTTAAGAACCACTGATCTAGGGTGTGGCTAGGATTGGGTAGTACAGCTTTCTTCCAGATAAAGTAAGTAAACTAAAAATACACTAGACAAATTTTACTACGAACTAGCTGTATATAAGTATAGGTACCAACATCCGGGTGCCAATAACCAGAGAATGACTCGCATTACTGCTCTAAAGAGACAGAAACTTCTATCGTTAAATCTAATGACGTTTATAATTTCGCTTTTGTTAATATTTTCGACATTTTGTCGTTTACAATTGTACTTTGCTCTTCGAATTTTGGTCGTATCTTTGATCTTGCCGCGGTCGGCTATTCTGATGACAGAACCGCTTTAAGGCTTTGGTAAGAGTTAAATGTGACAGAAACTTTAGCATAAGACTGTTGTCAGTTGCTGCTACGATTCTGGAATCTGTAAAGACTCAGAAACGTCAGTCAATAAAAATAAAATACGTGAGTTAAATCCGTCTATAGTTGATTAATTCCAAAGAAACTTTACTGTTGTCATTAGGGTTTGCGTGTTAATTTGTAACGTTCATTCCTTGTACAAAACGTAACGTTTACGTGTAAGTCAAACATACCAATTTGTCTTACAAATCTTACACTAAAGCTTATTCACGAAACAACGGGACCCATTTCACAATATAATTTCAGGGTAAACAATTTAAAATTTTCCAACATATAAAATTGTTTATGCCAAGTAGATTGGGAACCGCTTAATAGGTGCCGTTATTTGATATTGTGCAACAAGTCTACAGCATTATTAAAATAATTTACCTAAGTACCCATGTTTAAATCATAGCCCAGCAGACCTTGAACTCACGCCCGCTACTGAGGCCACGCCCCCCTGCGCTTGCGCGTCCAATGCCTAACTTAGATCACAATCTATGATCTAGATGTCTAGCGAGCATTTTTTACCAACCTTCGTGCACTTTTGACAGTTGCAATTGACGTTAAGCGACTCACAGTCTCTAAGTTTCCACTTACCACATAAGGATTTCTAAGTTTCAGTTGTGAGATTGGTCTAACAATTTTTTATATTTTATTAGCTGACTTTTCCAAAAACTACGGTGCCCATATTCGTAGCACGACTAATGACGACGACCTAACGCTATATTTAAATAAAGAACGGAATTGCGGAGTTTTAGAAATGTCAGCAAATATAATAAAATACGTTAGTTAAATTCGTTATAGTTGTTTCATTTCAATGTGTTGTAATCGCGAAAGCAAGAGCAATTTTATTTCATTTATCTGAATTAACTTGTAATTTATATATTAAGGATTTTACTGAAGGTTTTACTTGGAACTTACCTATTGTACATAAAATAGGTCCTAGGTCACAGTGGATCTTTTAACTTAAAGGATACCTTTATCATTTCTTATCTTATCTCCCAGGACATCCCCGTAAAGTCCCTTTATTCGTTTTATAACGTCAATTACTTTCCTCGTGAGGATCTTATCTTATCTTTCGATTTACAAAGATGTACTTCTCTCTCTTTCAGCAAGGAGAAAGGGAGATGGTTTTGTAGAGGTTTACCTTTTTTTTTATATAAACAGGGAGCTATGGAATACGGATATTTAGTATACTTTGTTAAGGCCTTTAAAAGAGTTAGTATTGAACGATAAAAAAGGAGTGGCTTAGATTTCAAAATATATTTTGACAATATATACCTGTTGGTGAGTAATGGACTGTACTAAAAACAATAGGATAATGGAATATAGGAGAAATTTAATTAGGTAACTTTACAACGAACAGTACAACACAATATCAGAACACAATCAAATCAAAAACTAAACTAAGTGACAATTAACTATAAATATGAAACAATGGATATTTAAAAAAGGGCAATAGCCAATTAACAATAAACTATACAAACTATATATACAAACGCAAGGAGTATGCAACAATACCAATTACACAACAAAGTAAACATCTAAAATTAGAGTACCTACATGTCTTTTAGATGTTTGTTAGTAAGAAGCTGATGCTTTTCACTGGATTTGAATACGTAATTTTGGTTCCGTAGAAAGGGTATGACCATTATACTAGCAGATCTGGGAGCGTTCAAGTATGTAACGCAATTTTTGAACATTGTTGACCCCCCCTCTCCCTTATGTAACGCGCCGTAACGTTTTTCTGGACTCCCATCCCCCTCCCTGAGCGTTACGTATCACCCAAATAGACCATCCGTTAGTTGTTTCATTCCTTATTTCCTATTTATGTTCTTACATATATTACGGTTTTATTTGAAAATTACATGAATACTATAGAATATTATGCCTTACAGAGAATAAACACCATTTTAGTGAGGGTGCACTGTATGTTTTCGTATATACCTAGGTTTACTAATTTGGGATTTTTTTTTTTAAATATAAAATACATTTACGTAACGCGTTGTTTGATCCTCCCCTACCCCCCGCTTAACGCATCGTAACGTTTTACAAGACCCCCCCTACCCCCAGTATTGCGTTACGTAATACTTGAACGCTCCCTCTTCCATGTTTGCCATCTTGAAAACTTTGGAATGAAACAACTATTAACGGATTTAACTCGCGTATTTTTATTTTATTTTATCAACCGACGAAAAAAACGGAGGAGGTTCTCAATTCGACGCGTATATTTTTTTTTTTTTTTTGCTGACGTTTCGGATTCTTTACAGTTTCCATAATCGTAGCACGACTGAGCTGACAATAGTCTAACGCTAAAGTGATTTATATGAATATAAAGTTAATAGGTGTTTCATTCCAATGTGTAATAACCGCGAAGGCATCAGAAATTATTATCTTAAAAACTGTCAACATATATAAAATGACCGTAGCCCATTAAAATAATCAAAGTGACGTGTCATTTATACGGTTTATATATGTATATACTTGCATTTGCAAAAGCGAATAAATCAAATATGAATTAACATACAAAAGGGTAGCTAGTTATTTATTGTACCAGAGAAATGGCGGACGAGCACGAGTAAGAACGCGCCTTATATCGAAAAGGGAGTAAGCGTCATGGAAAATAGTACGACTATTGTGTTGTTCATTTTTACTTATGTCACTTACTAAATTCGGTAAACGAATTATTTATCAGTAGATAGACCTTATACTTTTACGCGTCACATGATTCCTAGTAGTTCAAAAACTCGGCTAAAGTGTCAAAGTCATTTCATACAATTTATTGAGCTTGAATATTAAGCAAAATAATATTATATATCTATACTATAATATTATAGAGCTGAAGAGTTAGTTTGTTTGTTTGTTTGAACGCTCTAATCTCAGGAACTACTGGTTCGAATTGAAAAAAAAAACTCTTTTTGTTGGATAGATCATTTATCGAGGAAGGCTTTAGGCTATATAACATCACGCTGCGACCAATAGGAGCGAAGAATCAGTGGAAAATGTGTAAGAAGGGATAACATTATTATATGAAGAATAACTATTCCACGCGGACGAAGTCGCGGGCACAGCTATACTTATACAAACATAACAAAGAATGTGTCCAGTCGGATTTCATCCCAAAGCAAAAGCATGTGGTTATCTCTAAAGTAATGCAGACCTGAACAGGCCGGACTCCACAAACAGCACCCATTCTCGAGAATGACGGTATAATAATATTTTTTTCTGTCCTCCGGCAACAAAGCGCCAACTTTCGGGCTGCTGCGCTAAATGAAATTGCCGCTTTCTGGCTTCGTCGAACAGAAAAATAGTATACTGACCTCGGCCAGTAAAATAAAAAAGCCCCAGATCACATTTTTGTCAACCTCGGCTTCGCCTCGGACGACAATTACATGTGATCTGAGACATTTTTTATTTTACTGACCTTGGTGCGTAATGTACTATTGTATGAAGCCATTTACTTTGCGTGAAAATCATAGTTGATTTACGAAGTGTATGTAATACTCTGGTTTAATGTGCAATTAACGAATTAACAGAAGTGTCTGCTTTTGAGAAATATGGGTTATTCTAATTGCCTACGTTTCTATTGTCCTGGTTTATGGACGTAAAGTGATTAATATATGAGCTTTGTCATAAATTTATTGGTTGAAGTTGGTCAATGGATAGTAATAATTGCTGGTGCCTTAATTTATGCATTTAATTTTATAGAATGATGTTTTATGACAAAAGCGATATGTAAACATTCTTTAAATATATTTTAAAAATATTTTTTACTAGCTTCTGCCCGCGACTTCGTCCGCGTGGAACTCCTCCTTTTTTGCAGTCGGTTAAAAAGTAGCCTATGTCCTTTCTTGGGCTCCAGACTTTCTTTGTACCAAATTTCATTTAAATCGGTCCAGTAGTTTTAGCGTGAAAGCGTAACAGACAGACAGACACACAGAGTTACTTTCGCATTTATAATATTAGTAGGGATTGTTAGCTCAGTCGTGCTACGATCATGGAAACTAAAGCTTCCAAAATGCCATCCAATAAAATAACGCGAGTTAAATCCATTTTCCAAAGTGTTATAACCAGCATTAGAAATTGTAATGTCTATAATGAAAATTGTTTACAAGTGCCATTTCAGTTGAGACGTCACTTGCGCCTTTCTAGGATTAACAACAGCATGCGCAAGCGCTACCGGGCGTAGTTTTATGACGGTGAGCTAGTCTTTTATTTATGCTGGACTTACAGAACCTAATTACCGTACCGGCGAAGAGTTCTATTCAGTATCTCTTTGCTTTGGAATGAAACAACTATTAACGGATTTAACTCGCGTATTTTTATTTTATTTTATTAGCTGACGTTTCGGATTCTTTACAGTTTCCATAATCGTAGCACGACTGAGCTGAGAATAGTCTAAGCTAAAGTGAATTATACAGTTATGCAAACTACCTTATATTTAAATTACAAATTTTGAAAAACTACCCTTTTCTAAATTATGAAATATTAATGTTACATTTTACGCAAAATATTTTACTATTATACATTACAATTAAAACCTAATAGGGGGCGTTACTAGCGCTTCGGAAAGACCATCAACTGAGAAGAAACGCCGCAAGAAACTCAGTCTATTGTCAGCTCAGTCGTGCTACGATTATGGAAACTGTAAAGAATCCGAAACGTCAGCTAATAAAATAAAATAAAAATACGCGTAGTTAAATCCGTTAATAGTTGTTTCATTCCAATGTGTAATAACCGCGAAGGCATCAGAAATTATCTCTTTGCTTGTTAAGTCGAATAGCCAATCATAATTAATAGTTTATAGTTAAACGACTTGATTGCTATACTTATGTTTACTTGTTGATAAATAAATAAATTATTTTTTTACAATTTATACCAATTGATCTAGTCCCATTTAAGCAAAGCTTGTAATATGGGCACTAGGCAACGGAAAAGCATACATAAATACACAGACGACATTCAAGACTCTTAGACTTAGATTGTCGAAAAATATTGGACGAGTATTTCTTTTTACAAGCAAAATCACTGTTGTATCACTGTTTCTAGATTCTCAAAGATAATTTTCATCTTTTTTATTTATGTTACATGTCATTTCATACTGACTATTTTTAGCTAACTTTGTCAAATATAGTTTTTAATAAGTAAAATTTATCAGTGGAAACTTTGTTGGCTAATGTACTGTTCTTAGTTTTTATTCATAAGTTAGATGTAAGCTGTTTGTTTCCCTTAATAAAGAAAAAATAAAATAAAAATTAAAATATAAGATGACAATACATGCTTCTAAAGTTCGGGAGTTGGGGCTTGTGACGTCACGGCATTGTAAAATTTTTACCTTAATATGACGTCATTTATAATTCAATTGCAAAAAGTAATTCAATTGCAATTATATGCGCAATTTTAATAATCTAACTGACGGACTAAATGGAAATTCGTTTTCTACCCAGTCGTCATTCCTATTATCTACAATTTTATTTAAAGCCTCACTATACCTTTAATCATGCTACACATCGCGAAGCTGTATAAGAGGTAGTACAAGTTTCTTTAAGTGACATTCGAGTTGCCAAAGGCATTCAGCATACTTGTAAGTAGCTACACGCAATAAAATTATATTTCAAGCTCACACCTTTACTCTCTGTACGACCAGACAATATACTACCGTGAATATATAGGAATAAGGTTCAATTGACTTTAAAAGTCATTATCTGATGTGAGTGCGTGCCGCCTTACAAGGCACGTATCGCCAAATCCTATCAAAGGATGTAGGCTCGAGTTTAGCAATACTGAATTAAACTAGCTTAGAATTTATTGTAAACTTTGGCTTTGTATGTGAGACTATTATTTTCCAAATAAAATTTAAAATTTGAAGACTAGATTATTTTCAAATTTAGTAAAAAATTTGCTCTGAAATCACGTAACAAAACACTTTAAAAACCCGATAAAAAACACGCCACTAACAATCCCTACTAATATTATAAATGCGAAAGTAACTCTGTCTGTCTGTCTGTCTGTTACGCTTTCACGTTAAAACTACTGGACCGATTTAAATGAAATTTGGTACAAAGAAAGTCTGGAACCTGAGAAAGGACATAGGCTACTTTTTAACCGACTGCAAAAAAGGAAGAGATCCATGCGGACGAAGTCGCGGGCAGAAGCTAGTGCATTATAAACTCTTATAAAAATACCTGCGCAAGAGTGCGCTAAAATGATGTCTTTTTATTATAAACGGTGGCTTTCGAAGCTAAATCTTCATTACAGCGGGAGCTATAAATTCCACTTATCAGATCTAATTACGGACAAGGGACCTTAGCAGGTTCTGCCGAGTAAATAATAATCGACACTTAAATAGAAACTTAAAAATAGAGTACACTGTTAAATCCATCGTCGTTTATGTGTAGTCTTTTCTTTTAATAATTATTTTCAATGGGTACTTATTTTACGCGCTAATGGAGTGTTAAAGATAAATTCCAATGGTAGGACTACCGTTTCGAATGCAGTGTTCCCGTAGCCAGTAACATCATACCATTTCTCCGAGTTTATTTAACAATATACGTATTTGCAAGTCGAACGTACGTCCAAGGGTCATCGCGTAGGCGCGACCGGCCCCTCCGCCCACACGCCACATACTGGTTCCCTGAGGAACCGATTGTTTGACAAAACGCATTGACGTTCGGAATTTGAATTTGAAATTTTCCCTTCCATTTTGTTTTATGCCACGACTCTGTTTTGTTTTAAAAAGTTTGCATACTGCTTGTTTGTAAGACTGGGAGAGTTTAGGCTTGTCTATGGCGTAAAGCGAAATGAAATATACCCGACTGTAAGTTTACTTAATCTTGTATTTATGTTTATGTGGGTGTTGGTGTCTATTTAATAGGGCGTAATAATTTGATTGAGAACCTAGACAGTATTACAAAATACCTACGTAAAGTATTAACTTACTTACAAACTCATTTCGACCTAAAATTTAGAACGGTTGCACGGTGCCGCTTAGTATATTCTTAAAAATCTTTCGCTAATATTAAAAGGACTCGCAAAAGCGCTGGCCGTTTTCAATGGCCAATTAAAAAAAAACTTGTCAATTAGTCTGTACGTTCATATTTCAAATAACTTTAACAAAGGCGATGGGCGCGCATGTCACTTCGTATCTGCTTTATTTATTGCTCGGGTCCGAGCCGAGGTTGCACGAGCGTGCCCGATCGCCTTCCGTTCGTATTTTCAAGAGGCGTTTTTTACTTGGAGAAATTCGTCATTTTATAAAATGAAAAACGTTTAAGGATTGTCCCTGTTTAAATTTAAAATTGTTCTTAAATTTATGTTTGACAGTTGTCTATGGTAGACGTGTTGACAGAGAGCCATCTTGGTGTGGAATTAAAATAGGCGCCATTTTTGGAGACTAGAACTTTTTATGATTTTCTTCATAGTTTCTCAGGAATGATCTTTCGTAAGCGCTAGTAAACTTGCGATATATAAAAATAATATAAAAGTACATTTTAAAGTCTATTTACTAGAAATAAATTATTTAACTAATATTGACAATAGCTTTGGTATTACTTGAGTTTTATTAGATACTATAGCGTTTAAAATGTTATGAAACCCGAAGCTAATGTATAAAATAAATGTTTGCAATTTTTAATGCCCACTACTTTTATGAACCTTCTTTATCTTGAAAATCATGGCTCTGATTGAATTCTCTTCCATTAGCTTTTATTATTACTTACTTTTTTATGTCAAATTTAATATTAATTAACGTTTGTATAACTCTTTTTGCTATTCCGCTCATTTTACTTCTTACTTATTTCATTTTAATAAATTGCATGGTTACCTACTGGGTGTTCTTTTATGTGTGTTGTTTTTGGGACAAATTGCTATCACGCCGTCAAGATGTGGACACGGCATCGACCTGAACGCAGTTTAGGAATAAACAAATGTACAAAATTCAGAAAAGAAAAGGGGTTCTGGCCCAAATAATACAGACATCCCCAGTCGGATGTCACCAAAACAAAAGCAGGTTGTCTCTCAAGTTCCCCAGGATATTTTTGTTTATATTTTTTTAAACTAATCAAACTTTTTTTTTACAGCTGCACATCCCGATACGCCGGCGAGTTCTGCCAGCATTTGAACCCTTGTCACAGCGAGTCTTCACCGCGCTGTCAAAATGGCGGGAGCTGCCGCGTCAGACCAGGCCTCTCCGGAGGCCCTCCCTCCTTCGCCTGCGACTGCCCGCTGGGTTTCAGCGCCTCCCTCTGCGAGATCAGGGTCCCAGCAGCTTGTGACTCCGCGCCGTGCCTCAACGGTGCCACTTGCAGACTGACTTCCCTGCATTCTTACGAATGCGACTGCCCACCTGGTTATACTGGTAAGTTTGTGACTACCAGATTGAGCGAGCGACAGATTCAAAATTGAGAATGTTTAAGCGTTGAGCGCAAGCAAATTGTCTTTGAATAAACCCTAGAAGGATTTTACCGGTAGATTTTATCGTTATGTAGTTCTGTGTCGCTTGCTCAATTTTCACTAGCGATACTTATTGAAATATTAAACTATTATTTAGAATTGTAGACTATAGAAGCTTACTGCTCGTGGAACAGTCAGATTCTATAGTCAAGTACTAGATAGGTATATACTTAACTAGGCTCTGAGCGAAGTTGTAAAACTATTTATAGGTAGTTAAGTCAGATTGGATTTATGTTTCTTATGTTACTCAATCACGTAAATAGTAAATTGTTAGTTAGGTGAATCATTTACAGGTGTTGGGATTTAATTATTTATTACAAATAAGTATAACTTATAGTCTGGTCGAGAAGTGAGATCTGTGAGAAAAATCGATCCAGTTGTCTTAAAAATATGGGGATTGATGCATTCGATTCAGAATTTAATTTCGAGAAAGGGTTTTTTTTCCGCCATTGAAAATTGCAATTTCTATAAACAATATACGCAGTGAAGAAAAGGTAGTGTCCTATTTGTAGCTGTTACTCGGTAAATATTGAAGTCAGTTGAAATTTTAAATTCTGAAAGAGGAAATTTCAATAACAAATGTCCCAACTCCGGAGTTGTAGCTCCATTATTTATAATTTGAGGTACGAAATCTAATTAACATTAAAATTCACTTGCTTTTTTAAACTTGAGTAAAATAATAGGTTGTGTATAACAAAGATTTCGCTTAGAAAAATCCTGTCTTATTTGACACTTGTCATAAAAGATTTAGCAGTTTCAACTGTGAATTGATATCAGTCTTTTACTCACATATATAATTAATTCGTACATGTTAATTGGCGTCTTGTATACAAGTTTTACTGGGTGCAATTAAACAACTTTCAATTATTATACGGCATTTATTGTGCGTCATAACGTTATAACGTTGTTGTCAAATCTTGTAGGTATTTAGCTTAAAGTATCACGTCGAATATTTCACCTGTTCGTTGTACCTACGACAAAAATACAGTCACAAAAATATTTCTAAAACGGTATAGACCTATCAAAATAGGCGACCATTTTGAGGGATCTCTTTTAGCTAATTTGTGCGTAATCAAAAATTATACCAATGTATAACTGATAAAACGCTGATCTGATTTTTAATATATCTACCTGCGGGGTAAAAAAAATGAAAAGTCGTCTGTCTGTTAGTCACTATTTCATGACAATTTTATGTTAGTTTGAATGAGTCAAACTACTTTAAGTTCCTGATATCTTTATGGTAAGACTGCATTGCAAAACGATCGTCATATCCATTTTATGATATCAGCATAACTGTCTAGAAGACCAAGTCATGCTTGCATGAACCTAATAAGTTGTTATATTATAACAATAGTGGTTTGCCCCGGCTTCGCACGGATCCCTATATTTTTTTAAATATTCTATAGCTTATATTACTAAGGGTGAACGTAGCTTCCCATTCAATTCCGTAGCTTCCCAAACGAACAAACAAACCTTTCCTCTTTATTATACTAGTATATATAATATTTTAATGATTTCCTAACGCTTCAAAACGTTATTTATATATAACAATATAACAAATCATCATCATCTGTAACAAAAAACATGGTGATGATTTGTTATGTCGTTTTTGAGATTAAATTGCATACGATTATGTTATGCCAAATTTATCATAATCCGCTAATTAACATACGAGAAAGAATTCATGGATTTTTTTTAAGTTTTTCGTAAACTTGTATAAGTTTGTGTGTATTGAAAAATTAATTCTACCACGCAGGTGCAACCAGCAGAAATCAAAATCAATAACGAAAGTTGTTTATTGGTTCTAAAAGAGCATCGAATTGAAACTGTGGGTAATGAAGCAAAGTCTAGTTCGTCTGAAGTCTAGATATAAATCTAGGAGATAATTGGCATTGCATCATAGCTTAGGCAGGTGTTGGCCGGCGCAAGGCACGAAAGACCGGTTTAAGAGCTTTAAAGGCGCTGTAATGTTCTTACCCCTTTGAGCGGTAGCAGGAATATTATAGACGCATAAAAAAGTGAATTGGTTTTAACCATCATTACCATTAATATGGTTTACTCTTTCGTGCAGTAAGTAGAGATCTGATTGACTTTTTGCATAGTATCATTATTTAGTTTTGTTAAACAGCGTTTGTTTGTCCTCTTATATAATAACGGTTCCGAGTTATTTTTTGTAAATTAGTCCATGGAACTAAATGAGACTGGTACTTTGACTTAGGTTAGACTATTGTCAGCTCAGCCGTGCTACGATTATGGAAACTGTAAAGAATCCGAAACCTCAGCAAATAAAATAAAAATAAAAATACGCGAGTTAAATCCGTTAATAGTTGTTTCATTCCAATTTGTTATAACCGCGAAGGCATCAGAAATTATTATGAAATTATTACCGGTACTTACTTGTTTAAAACATATATAAAGAATGGCGAAATAATACAAAATCTCAATTTAGTAGTAAGTACTTTTAAAGTATTTTTTTAATAAGTAAATGTAACAGGATCTAAGAATTATTTAGGCTAATTTCAATTAGTAGCAAAAACGACAGCCAGATAGTTGTTAAAAGTTAAGATTTTCCCGAATAAAGAATAAATACCTACATTTTAAATTTCTCTTTGTACCATCATTGTCCCACAGTCCGCTTAGTCGCGTGTTTTGAACTAAACACATACATAGTACATATACAGATATATAGTTTAACTAGTAGAGCCGAGGAGAGAATGCAAGCAAAAAGTTCCGCCTTTACTTCAAGCCGGTGTCCCTGTTTAGGTCCGAGGTCCAATTATGGTCTCCAAGGAACACATTTTTGATCTTAAGTTGGTAAACGTATAGTGTTTATTTAGAAACTAGCTTCTGCCCGCGACTTCGACCGCGTAGAACTCCTTTTTTGCAGTCGGTTAAAAAGTAGCCTATGTTCTTTCTCTGGCTCTACACTATCTGTGTACCAAATTTCATTTAAATCGGTTCAGTAGTTTTAGCGTGAAAGCGTAACAGACAGACAGACAGACAGACAGAGTTACTTCCGCATTTATAATATTAGTTAGGATAACGGCTTGGTTTAAAGTTGACTGATTTTTGAATTTCGCTTCTCAATTAAAAGTTATTTGGAAAATGATTTCACAGCAGTGCGTAGACTTATAGGTTAAGATTACTCTCTTATAGTGTTATTTTCAATATCTAAATCTAGTAATAAACTACCTGTATAATCTATACTAATATTATAAAGCTGAAGAGTTTGTTTGTTTGTTTGAACGCGCTAATCTCAGGAACTACTGGTTTGAATTCAAAAATTTGTTGAATAGACCATTTATCGAGGAAGGCTTTAGATATAACATCACGCTGCGACCAATAGGAGCGAAGAAACAGTGGAAAATGTGTAAAAAACGGGCAAATATGAAGCCTTGTGAATTACTATTCCACGGGGATGAAGTCGCGGGCACAGCTAGTTATCTATATAAGTATTTTAAATAGTATTAAATAATATGTTGAAGTTTGATTGCTTATAAGTCTTTATTAAAGTGTGAGCGTGAGTGAAAATGAATACCATTATAAACAATAATAATTTATTTATTTGTGTTGTATTAATTCTGCCAGCCATGCGATTTTATATTTTGCATTCGAATTAAATTTGCAATTTCATGCAATGCGCCGCATATAATAATATTTTTGATACATTATGTTTTTACTAACTTAAATAATAAAACCAGCATGTTAGGTATAAACAAGTAATATTTAAGAATAAGTCTAACACACTATACCTAAATTAGTTTTAAGTTTAATTATAATATAATTAATTAGTTTAGAATTTCGAAAGTAAAGTAGTTCACAACTCAAAAGTACTGAATTATAAGACGAGTGAGTAACCATGGTAACGCCGCCATTTTGTACAAGTTGCCATGACTATTATTTAATACAATTCTTGACTTCGAGAAGGTTCTAGCCCTTAATTTTTACGTGAGCTTCTAGTACGCGGAACCAGTAATTTTCTATATAGACATCTTTGCATATTCCAATTTCTCACGTTCTGTAAACGCAGATAAGTGGCTAGGAACGTAACTATCTCTGTCTCTCCCATGGGGTAAGCTTCAAGTGCGACAGCGACGGACGCTATGTCGCAGTAGTCTGTCGGGTCAACGATACTTTGACAGATACGTTGCCATAGTTACCGAGGCTTAATACGGAGACAAATAGTTGAAGACAGTGAAAGCAAAAAGTGGGATAACTGAACTTATCGGCGCTCAAAGTAACTTGTGTCTTATAGACTAACAGATAAGCTCGCAATTCTTATAACTAACACGTTATTTTAAGAATTTCTCTGATAGTGTGCTGATTGATAATTAAATCTTCATTTCTTACAATAAGTGAGACAGGGTTTCGTTCGAGGAAATGGCGCTCTACATAACATCGAACTGGTTCTCAGATTTCCGACCCGAGCTCGGCATTCCGTTAACGACTTTATAAAAAGATAATGCATTATATACCTTATTCCAATGTACTTTAGACCGATGGGAAGGCTCCACGAACTGCGCCCGTAACTTTGTTTCGACTACAGAACAATTTTCGTGTGAGATCTGTGAAGTTTTATAGTTTTTTTTATGGTCAATGTGAATCTCTTTGGTAATTAATGTAAATGGATATCATTAATTTCTTTAGGGCATTAAATACGTTTATTTATTGGCGATTTAAGACGTTTCACATATGGACACCGCGACATGACATTGTGGCACCTTTATTCGGAAGCCCATGTTTTTTATTATTATGTAATAATGTTATCCATTAAACGAATGTTATTTTATAATTAAGAGAAGTCAAACGAAATTAACACGGGCGCGCATTCTATATAGGCACATTGTCAAATATGTGAGTGACCCTTACATGCGCTCGCCGCACTGCACGCCACTGGAAACTAAACGGTTAGGTTAGCTTTGTATATTAATGTGGTGGTTTAGAGGATAAATTATTGGATATTTTTTAAGAAGGCCTATGTCCAACAGTGGGTTTTATAGTCTTAATTATTATAATATAATATGTGATTGAGTAACAAATAGATTATAGAAGCAGTTTTGCGATTGGATATAAAAATTTATATATTTTTAAGTGTTGTTTAGCTATCAAGGTCATCATCATAATAATAATTATTATTATGTGAAGGAGTACCTCGTCATCATCAAATGGGAAATCACCGAACTTAAATATTTGGTTTTTATTTGTCATCATTTGAAAAGTAATTACTATTACTACCTAAGTACCTGTATATCAGTGCTTACAAACTAGACAAAGTATAATAATTAAATACCTAGACTTTTTCTTATCTATATAACTCCTAGGTAAGCTATTTGCAACTTTTCCAACAGATAAAAACATCAGAGCTCCCAGTTTACAAATACAAAAATAAATGATCCACCAGGTAGGTAAAATGCCACTGGAAAAGTCCTTTAAAAACTACTCAGAGCTTACTTCATTCGATATACGAAAAATTAACATAAATAAAGTGCCTACCCTGGCGGCGTATAACCCACTGCACGCGCCTGCTTGGTCATTTCAAATGACAAGTGCTAAACACTTAATAAACTCACAGGTGCGGAATGTTCACACGAGGATCACTGCGCGTCCCAGCCCTGTAGGAACGGGGGTAGATGTGTGGCCGATAACACCACAGCCGCGGGGTATTCCTGTTCCTGTCCACCCGGGTTCACAGGCCCACGGTGCACGGAGGACGTGGTGGAGTGCACGAGCGGCCCAGGCCCGTGCCATCATGGGCGGTGCTTCAACACCCACGGGTCCTATACGTGTGTCTGCGAGCCTGGTTACACGGGCAGGGACTGTGATGCTGAGTACGTGCCGTGTGAGCCGTCCCCGTGCCTGCACGACGGGAGATGCACGCCCCTGGACCAGCTCAGATACGAATGCGTGTGTCCCGCTGGTAAGTTTAATAATAAAAATAAATAAATAGTAATAAAAAAATGACAGGAGTAGTCGTCTATGAAATGAGTAGGTACGTTAGGAGATAGTCTTTAGTTGTTTTTAGAGCGCTGGAATAGTTGTCTGTGGAAATGCTTAGTTTATAGAGCGCTTTAGAAGCTGTTGTTATAGCTTCAGATTATATTGAAGTAGATCAATAAGTATAATTGTTATTAGTGAAATTTGCCTGTTTAAGGATTGCACTTTTTACTTCGTATTATGCATATAATGAGGACAAAAACTGATTCTGAATCTCAAAGCAAGTCTTTTATTTAAGATTATTTAGCAATTGTTATTGTTAGTACACAAATGGGCACTACATTTTATAAGGTTTATAAAAGTACTAGCTTCTGCCCGGGACTTCGTCCGCGTGGAACGCCTCCTTTTTTGCAGTCGGTAAAAAAGTAGGTAGCCTATGTTCTTTCTCAGGCTCCAGACATTCTTTGTACCACATTTCATTTAAACCGGTCCAGTAGTTTTAGCGTGAAAGCGTAACAGACAGACAGACAGACAGACAGAGTTACTTTCGCATTTATAATATTAGTAGGGATTAGGATTCTACTGATAAAACCTACAATTTCATACTTATCTATTAACAAACGCAACAAAGCAATAAAAAACAACAAACAAATGAAAATCAACTGAAACTAGTACGTTTTCTAATATTAACATTCTCACAAACAAATCGATTACTTGTAAATCAAGTCGGCAGAACTAGTAGAGTGTACCATCGTATTTGAAAGTCCGCTATGGCCCGGGGCTAGCACGGCTGGTCCGACTTGTAACAATATACATAGGTATTGCTAGCAAAATGTTCATATACCTCTTTGTGTTTTGTGGAAACCTTACATTATAATTTCTGATGCCTTCGCGGTTATTACACATTAGAATGAAACAACTGTTAACGGATACAACTCGCGTATTTTTATTTTATTTTATTAGCTGACGTTTCGGATTCTTTACAGTTTCCATAATCGTAGCACGACTGAGCTGACAATAGTCTAACGCTAAAGTACTAAGTAACGTTAAGTCACTTTAGCAAGGTTTTATTCCAATGAAACCTTACATTGTTATTTGACGTCACTTTCCTGTTGATTGCGTTACGGTGCTTGATAACGCGTATGACAGTTTTTTTTGGTATTAATCATTATTAGAGACTAGCTTTGCATATTATATAAATCTTCCTCTTGAATCAGTATACATTAAAAAACCGCTTCAAAATCCGTTGCGTAGTTTCAAAAACTGAAGTATTAGTAAGTATTTATCCTTACTAATTTTATAAATTCGAAAGTAACTCTGTCTGTCTGTCTGTCTGTCTGTTACGCTTTCACGCTAAAACTACTGGACCGATTTAAACGAAATTTGGTACAAAGAAAGTCTGGAGCCTGAGAAAGGACATAGGCTACATTTTAACCGACTGCCAAAAAGAAGGATTTCCACGCGGACGAAGTCGCGGGCGGAAGCTATTTCTTATAAAAGGTTGCTTACATAATATGAAGGCTTTAAAGAATTTATAATTATGTAATTGATTTTTTATATATATTATGCTTTGATACACCTATGTACTTAATACTAACTCGAAATGTGTTACCGTTTTGAATTAAAATTAAAATTTGCTTTAGAGTCGTATATAGAGCATATTTAGGCTTGTGCCCTTCGATCAAACCGGTGAAATGTACATTAATACACTAGTTCAATAGACCTAGATTTCTAGATTATTTCCATACATAATTCCGCACTTTCTGTTAAGATTTCCACATCACATTTTATAGCCGTTAAATAATATCAATAACGACGTTGTTCTGAGAATAGTTGTAAATGGAAATGAGTGCTATGATTTCTAACTAGTTTGGTATTTGCCTTAGAATTCAGGTATAGATATGGTATGGAAATTATACAGCAGAGCGCAATAAATCTGATTTGGGTTTACTATTCAGCGTATTACAGTTCTCTTATTGCACAAAGTTCAAATTAATAAATTGATATTTCAAAAATAAAATAAAAATACTATTGATATGTATTTTTATTTTATTTTATTTGCGATGTTTCGGATTCTTTAGTTTCCATAATCGTAGCACGACTGAGCTGACAATAGTCTAACGCTAAAGTGAAAAACACGCGAGTTAAATCCGTAAATAGTTGTTTCGTTCCCATGTGTAATAACCGCGAAGGCATCAGAAATTATTATGTATAAATTGACTTCGAAAAAAATTAAAATGTATAGTAAATAGTACAGGTACGTATAGTACAAGCTTTGCTGAGTAGAAATAAGATCAGGAAGGGAATTGTTAAAAGATAGGTATATAAATTAGACAAATTTTCACTTTATAATTTTTGCTTATGGCAACATAAGAAAAGTTTCATCACAACCGTACTTTCATACTTCATTAGCCACATTAGAGATAATGAAGACGGTGCGCCGCGAAAAAATCACGCACGGCAACGTTACGTCACAAACGTAAAGTTAGAAAGGGAAGGGGCGACAGTCCGTAGAGCGCTGTCTCTTTCTAACTGCCGAATCCCCCCGAAGCGGGTTGCGCCCGCGCATCCCAGCTTCATTAGTTTCATTACGACATTGCAAAATGGCGTAGAGCAATTTTAAAATGTAGGTGAAATGCTGCTTCCTCTACGCTTTGTGTTTTTGTAACTATTTGATTGTGAACACTACGCAATGTTGCGTGTTATCGTTTTGATTTCTAGTGTCTTTAATTTTGACATTTCCAAAGTCCAAGGCGTTTTTTAGCTGATTAATTTTAATTTCTTAATTCCCCCTCCTAAGATTACATTACACCACATGGTTTTTAATAGATAAAAAACAGATATATTGTTATGACGTCATTTAGTGTGGGAACACTATTCTGCTTAGTTAACACCCCATATGTTTTAAGTTGATGGGATATACAATACGAGCCCGTCGATGAATCTTCATTGAAACTATATGTAACTTTGCTATGTCAACAAATGTCATAGGTTTTTTTATACTTGGTACGTTTTCAACTTTTGATTAATGGAAGTGAAACTAATTAGCTTTGCAAGTTTTTTTTAAGTATAGTAGGTATATTATATCTGCTTTAAACTGAGGAACCTTACAAAAATTAATCTTGTCCCAAATCATGCAAAACTTGTACTTATAATGCATCCAAGACTTAAGTATGAATGATGCAGTGATCTAACATGATTTGAACCTATGATTTTACTAAGCGGTGCTTACCACTAGACCTCCTTAAATCACTCTATCTGGTAAAAAAATCGCTTTAAAATCAGTTGCGTAGTTTTAAAGATTTAAGCATAAATATGGACGGAGAGATAGCGACTTGCAATGCAATTCTCATGAACTCCAATGTCCCCAATAAGTTTAAGTAAATTCTTATAAGTAACTAAATTAGAACTATTAATCTAAAAGACACTTGTTAGTCACTTCCCCAAAATATCTTACTATGAAAAAATCCATTTAACAAACACACATGCTGACTTGATTTGGAGAATTCAACAAACATATGGACAGACTTCCGTCTATAAGTTAATAGTCAAATATGAGAGAGTAAAGCGCCCTGCGCTCACACAGTTGTATGTAAATTACAGTTGATTCATTATTTGGAAAACTGTTTGTTTATGTATACTGTGTATGTTTTGTGCAAGATGTTTGGTTTGCTTTATTTTATGCTTCATTGACAATGTTATATTTGCAATCAAGGGCGTGCATTCCATATAGGCAGTTGCTAATGTTTGAAGTGCCTACCCTAGCGCCATTCTTACGGTGCACTGCACGCACCTGTTTACAATTTACTGTAAAGAAAGATTTTAATAGTTCTTTTAGGTACTTCGAACTGAAACTTATATTAATTAAAACTTTAATGGTCACGTTAGAAAAAAACTTTTATTATGTCAATTTATTATAAATACAAAGTGTTGCCACAGACTACTTAACTAAAAAAACTATTGCATTAAAAAATGTGTCAGACATGTCAATTATCGCCGTATCTCTTTATATATCTGTTTCAAATCCTGAAAAGAAAAACAGTATCTAAAAATATTCAGTAAATTCAACACATGTTTTCGTGGGAACCGATTCACGGCACAGACTTCCGCGATTAACTGTGGCCGTCCCTTTTAAATTGTACCTTACACTTAGCACTTAAAGCAGCTATTTCCTTGTACAATATGTCGGCTATCCCCGACTGTGGGGTAAGTAGGCGTAATGATAATCACATGGTAGCTGTTACTCGATGCGTATAGTTTACTTCGCCATGAGTGTTGTTTCAGAGATAATTTAATCTTAAGTAATTAGATCCTTTGATTAATTAGTTTGGTTCAGGCTTAAGTTAGAATTTAAACTAACGCGCTGTGAGATTAAAAATCATTGATGACTGTAATCTTTATGTTAAAAGGCGTTTTATCCCTACTAATATTATAAATGCGAAAGTAACTCTGTCTGTCTGTTACGCTTTCACGCTAAAACTACTGGACCGATTTAAATGAAATTTAGTACAAAGAAAGTCTGGAGCCTGAGAAAGGACATAGGCTACTTTTTAACCGACTGCAAAAAAGGAGGAGTTCCACGCGGACGAAGTCGCGGGCAGAAGCTAGTAGTTTATATGGAGAGAATTACGTGTATGGTTGACATGAATGCTAAGTTTTTATGGACTACCCGCGACTCCGTCTGAGTACAATTAATTTTTCGCAATCTAGATTATCGCTAGATTATCTGTGTACCAAATTACATTTAAATCGGTGCAGTAGTTTTAGCGTGCAAGCTAGACAGACAGAGTTCCTTCTGCATTTTTAATATTAGTTAGGTGTCAACTCGCGTACCTATATTAGTATTTTGCTGTCGTTTCGTAAACTGAATGTTAATTCCTGTAAACTGCGAAGGGATCAGAAAATTTCAGATATCATTCCTGTACAGTGTATATTGTACAAGCTTTTATACTGTACCTAAGACTGGAACAGAGACTAACCATCTACAAAGATAGCCAGAAGAACTATTAAAATCGGCCCCACTCATTCTAGCGTCATGCCGTGTCCTTGAAATAGGGATATATTTATACATGTCAAACAACGAATCTGAACCTTCCAAAAGCTCATTGACCTTTCTTATCCCAGGTTATCGGGGGCAGAACTGCGAGATCGACATCGACGACTGCCCCGGACACCTCTGCCAGAACGGTGGCACTTGCGTCGATGGATTGAACACGTATACCTGCGATTGCCCGCCCACCTTCACCGGGAAATTGTGCGAGACGGATGTGGACGAGTGTGCGTTAAGGTAAGATTCCTTTTTACTTGATATTAAAGATGTTATAAAGAGCCACGTGCGTGGATTCCATCCAAGCACAATGAAATGCCTACCCTGCGCTAGGTTAGCTTGTAAAGGTTTTTGGTGTCACTTTTGCAATGAGTGTAAAATGTACGTTTTCATTTTAGTGGATACCAAATGTTATAAAGTATAGATTGTCCACCACGTGCGTGGGTTTCATCCAGGCACAATGAAATGCCTACCCTGGCGCTGGGTTAGCATGTAAAAGCGAAAATAAAAAAGTTGTGAAATTTGTGTAAGAGTGACAGATGCTTTTCTCTAGATATAAATGTTACTTTAAAACACGCGCCTGATATATACCAATAAAGGCAATTTTCAAAGATCAGTCTAGCTTCATATTGGTAGAAGCAGTTTAGCTAAAAGTGAATGGATGTTTTTAACAGAACACTGGTTGAATTCGGTATTAAAAGTAGGTACTTATCTGTTCATGTGAAATTAATAAAGCAACTTCCCAGTTCGTATGGAGCAATATAACTCGAACAACAATTTAAAGTGTAAAGGCACAGTTACACCGCCAATTTGTATCACCACATATCCTTTGGAGCGCGTATCATAATTAAAAAATGTTCATTTGCTCTCAAAGCAAACGGTACGGGACTATAGTCCTTAACCTTTAAGAGTTAAGGTAGCGGAGTAGCTGTATGAACAGACTGTATATTTTTGTAAAATATTACTCGGCTGTCGAGGAATCGCGGCAACCCAATTAAGTCGGCATCCAGGCAAAATAAAGGCCGAAACATGTTATTGCCTAAAATTGCTTCGTAACATTTGAATTACAACTGTAGTGCTAGTATACTTACGGTTGATATTGGTCTGAACAGATCACGGCCGAATTGAACCGATGATATTGATATTCGATATCCGACGCCATCTTGGCCGGTGCGCATGCGACTATGTTGAGACGATTTTGGCGGGCTCTTATTATACGGTATGTCTGCACGTACGGACGCAAATTTGTTACTGTTTATATTTTTTTTAGCATTGGAAGGATTTCTGTGACTTCTAATAATTGTTTAGGTACATTTTTATAAGATGACCTCGAATTTGGTGCGATTACATCACAGCTTATTGTCTCGGGTTGACAAGTTCTGATCGATAGTATACTATATGGTCAATGCTTTTGTAAATATCGTTACGTGTTCAATTTTAAATGACTTGAACTTGCTAACCGTGTGTTCCGTTAACGTCAACAGTAACACAACCATTTATAAATAGTATTTATTATATCACCATATTAGTGTATAATTATAAAGTACTCAGAAGTCATTGCCCGGGAGTCGCAAGTTACAAGCGGTACTTGACAAATTCCTAAAATTCCATTCAGGTGACTTACACTGTCAAGAGGCAAATCTTTGTCAAACAACACTTGACACTTAGAAGTGATAAATTTTAGGTTAGTTTACATTCATACTCTCTTCGTCAGAGATCGATATAGGTCTGTGTCGAGGATGGTAGTTTAAACTAAAATAAATTTCAATGATTCCAAGATGAGGTACATTACTTCCGCTCTCCCCAAAGAACTCGCCTTTATCTATACTAATATTTATAGCTCTAGAGTTTGTTTACTGAAGATAGTTATCAAAACTAAGGTATACAGTCTACAAGCGTCAGGTTTTACGCTACCGCTTCTTCGTTTCACTTGGACAGTCTATGCGAAGCGTCGGCAACCCTCCATTAATTGTCGAGTAATGATTAGCAGTAAAAAACGCTAACTTCAAACGTTCGCACGGTATTCCTAGACAACCATGCACAACGTATTCTCAACCATATCTCTAAAAGAATATGACTTTAAACACCCTAACGACTTTGTACGTGTGTATTCTAGATTTTTTAGTTTAATCTCTAGCGACGTTGACATAGGACTCAAAGTTTATAAAAATGCTTCCAGTCTTTATGTGCACTTAGGCTGTTGATGAATTTACAACCTTATGTGGTTTGAGATAGGAGCTAAGATTGTTTTGTGGAGTTATCTAAACTTTACCGAGAAAGGTGGAAAAAACGGCATGACGGTACTCTAAGCGGCTTTTATGAATACTAGCTTTCCGAATGATTGTTTTTGAGCACATTTCGATTATTCTAATACTGTCTTAGTGTTAGATTAAGTTGTAATGGTAACTTCGGAAAGTAAATTATAAATCTGGAATCCCTACTAATATTATAAATGCGAAAGTAACTCTGTCTGTCTGTCTGTCTGTTACGCTTTCACGCTAAAACTACTGGACCGATTTAAATGAAATTTGGTACAAAGAAAGTCTAAAGCCTCAGAAAGGACATAGACTACTTGTTAACCGACTGCAAAAAAGGAGGAGTCCCACGCGAACGAAGTCGCGGGCAGAAGCTAGTTACTTATAATGTTCTTGCTCTTCCTTAAGTACCTACGGTATAGGTGTTATTAAAATGTAAGTACCAGTTTGTTATAAGTTGGATATAGGAATAATTGATCCTTTAATTGTCCAAATCTTTGTATAAAGCACGTTACAAGTTCCTTACAAGGAAAAGTAAAGTAATCCGGAGAACTTTTTATTTGCTGGGCTATTTCAAAAAATTCAGACTTAGACGCATCCCAAAAAAGTAAAAAAAAAAATTTTTTTCTATTTCTGATGCATCTACAATGAAAACGATCAAAGGAATGCTGTTATCAATATTAATTTGATATAAAAAAAACATACAGTTCACGTAGCGATATTAACGATCGCCTTAATACGAACATTATATGTTATAATCAAAAATAATTTCTTTATTCCAACATGAATTCCATATTTTACCTTACTCCTGGGGTTAATTTATAATTCCTATACACACTATTAATTATTTTACATAGGGACCGCCCGGGGCCAAATCTTATATAACAATTGAATGCCGATATCAATAACCAGTTCTATTCTCAAAGAGTAGAGTTCAAAATCGAATGCAATACCCCAAATACAGTCTCATCGGTGCACCTTTAATCGTTTAGCACTCTTACTGGTCCCTTGTCTTACTTGTAATTCCTCTGCAACTTGAATTTAGTTAAGGGAATTTCGACTCTCAGTTATTAAGATACGGTTTGTTTTTAATTGTGCGCGTCTGATGGGATAGTGTCATCCAATACTGCCCGTGCGCATGAAACGTAACAGATAAATGCGTTTGCTATCAAGTTACCGCCTCGGGTCTCTTAATCTTTTTTTTACCCTTTCCAATCGATGGAGCTTAAATCGGTACAGTGTGGGGTTTCAATATTAAAACATAAAACTACGGAAGTGTGCTTAAAAATAGATTATTATAATACTAGCTTCCTCCCGCGACTTCGTCCGCGTGGAACACCTCCTATTTTGCAGTCGGTTAAAAAGTAGCCTATGTCCTTTCTCAGGCTCCAGATTTTCTTTGTACCAAATTTCATTTAAATCGGTCCAGTAGTTTTAGCGTGAAAGCGTAACAGATAGACAGACAGACAGACAGAGTTACTTTCGCATTTATAATATTAAGTAAGTATGTTTAAATTTGACTAAGTATACATTACAAAAATATCCATCCGAAATTGGCAACATTATAACTTTAAAAATACTTCATTTAACGAAATCGGTTAAGTAGCTTGTTTGTCAAGACGATATCTACACATATCATGTTGATGCCAGGTAGGCAGTATAGATGTCGAGATTGTGCCTATACCGAATGCGCGCCCGTGGTAGGTATGATGTCAAAAAGTTACCAAAATTTCTTTCGTCTGTAGTCTAGTATTATAAAAAAAACTTATACTTACCTAAGTAAACTTAATAAATATATCGCACACCTAGATCTAAAGGGATCTAACTCAAAAACCGGACGATTTGAGTTATGCACACCATCGGATCCCAGCAAAACCCACCTACACTAAAACAGATTTCAGCTAATATAACTATGCTAGCTTTATTATAAAAAGTATACATTTATACAGAAAACTCATGCGTGCATATGGACAAATTAATCAGTTTCTCGCCTCTCCTGAAAAAGTACCTTTTTTGAGTTAGCTCTCTTTAGACCTAGATGTGCGATATATAAATTCTCTTCTCAATTTCCTATTTATTATTCTCACAATTAATTAGATATTTACTACGTACTTAATGTAATAAACATAGCTACTTAAAAGCGTTATCAACATTTTTAAATCATCGGAATGAAAGTACATGTTTATTCATAAGCACTTTGAGTCATAAATTTTTAAACTATTTTATTAATTACTTGTATCGCCGTGTCCCACTGTTAATTATTGAAGTGGCTGTTTAATGGAAATGTGTACGGCGAGTTCGTTAAGCACAACTTATAACATTGTAAGCTACTTATTAAACTTAATTATAACATTGCCGTAAAAGTCTTAAATGATTGGTAATAGTTTCAAATGCAGAAAGAAGCAAAATGTGTTTTTAAAATCCAATAAGGGCTAATTGTAGTTTCCTTAAAGACAATTTTTTTTTTAATCTTGTTTTTTTTTAAATACCTAATGTAAGTAGGACAGTGAGAACGGAGAACTAGGTTCCTACATACTTAGTGGAATTTTAAGCGGATATTTCTTTCGGTTTACTCCGTCACTGCATTCTATGAAAAAACAAACGTATAAAAAAATTATGCTCCCAAAAGATTAGGTACATATATTATAGACCGCGTATCCAATATTAATAAATAAAAAATATAAAACTTAAATTAAACATTATAAAACTTTAAATATCAATACTTACTCTAATGCTTTAATAACGTTTTTCATTTAAAAACCTCTTAAAGTTTATGTTACAGCACTAACAATATTTTCAAACTAGCTGTGCCCGCGACTTCGTCCCCGTGGAATAGTAATTCTTCATGTATAAAAAACGGGGACGACCTTACTTCATATTTTCCCCGTTTTTTATACATTTTCCAATGTTTCTTCGCTCCTATTGGTTGCAGCGTGATGTTATATAGCCTAAAGCCTAAAGAATTTTTGAATTCGAACCAGTAGTTCCTGAGATAAGCGCGGTCAAACAAACAAACTCTTCAGCTTTATAATATTAGTATAGATATAGAACGCGTGCAGAATAAATCGTTGCAAAAATTATATATCTAACTTGGAGCGTGTGACTTGGATAATACGATGACAGCCAAAGCGTTCAGACAGGGTCAATGGGACTATAACACGTCTTTTATAATATGTTGTACTGTCTAGCGAGACTTAATACGTCATCGCTTGTTTATAAAATATAACTCCTTTGTATCATCCGATGGTTTTGCAACGACCGTTATTTTGAATAGCAAATCTAAACGTTATGAAATGATGCCGTGACGATCCAACATGGCGTTCGATTCGAATTTGAATTTCGAACGTCCTATGATTTATCGGTTCTCGCAACTGTGGTTACACAAAAAATGGATCGGTGTTGCCAGTTTATTGGTGAAATTAGATTTTTTGTTAATGGCAACTGAAATAAAATGTCAAATGTATTTAAATGTGTTTAGAAATAATGGGAGCTTTTGAAATGTCTCACGGTCGTAAACGTAACACGAGGAGTTACACAATAAATTATGTATTAAAATATTCTGAATTTTGTTTGTAGCTAAAAGCTGTTTATAGTCCTACTTTAAATTGCTTGAAATGATAAATAAAACATTATAAAATGATGTTTAGACTATTTTTTCAACAAAGATTGGTTAAGTTGGTACCTACATTGCTAGAAAGGATATTTGATACTTTTGATAGGTAATTTCTCAAAAATTTTTTTAGTTCTAACATTGAGCCAAAATCGAAAATAAATAAATAAAGATTTAAATTGGCCCGTAAAAAATTTGTTGCCATGTGTTAAATTATATTTTTTCCACGAAGCTGTTATTTTTAATTAGAAAATAAATTAATCTATATTTCTTAAATAAAAAAAAAATGTAAATAAATGAGTTTTAATTACCTATAGCCAGAAATAGCATTTCAAAGAGATCTAACCTATTTTAAGATTTAAGACCTGCTTTTCGTTACATTTGAATATATACAGGCAATCAATTATTTACTGTCACAACGCAATATTTTAATGGTATTTAACCAGTGACATTTATTTTTTTCATTACGCATTGTATTTAGAGAATCGATAATCGATAGTCATTTATCAATCGATTGTGGATCGATACTACATGGAAATGTCATTTTGATTTATAATGAACGAAATTGACAGTCTTAATAAATCGGATATAGGATCTATATTATTTTTATGCTAAAAATTCGAAAATTTATTATAATAACAGCAAAAATTTCAGAAATTTATACAAACTAGTTGATCTTTGGATCATATTTTTTTTCTTTTATTTTTTTTTAATATACAAATCTTGTCCTGAGAATGACAAACACAAAAAAATATCCAATTTGGTACAGTCGAACAAAAGTTATGCGCATACAATATAGATAAGTATATAATGTTGTTTTTAATTTAGAAAACTATCTGGTTTGCAACCAACTAAAGTTGAAAGTAATTAAAAAAAAAACAACAAATTTTTAATGGTTTCTGTAACCTGCTCTAAGTGTCAGAATTCTCATCAAAAATAAATGCAAATAATATAATTAAGTTATACGACCACTAGTTTGGTTCAGTGTTGCCAATGTTTAAGGATTAATTTATTACTCTTCGATTATAATTTATAATAGCCGTTCCTATACAGAATGTTAAATCACGTTGTCTTTTAAAGGTGATATAACAGTCTTACAGTGACTGTATTAAAGCAGAGTGGTATTTTGTGATATAAAATAAGATAATTTATACAATGAAAATTTCGTCAGCTCAATTGTGCTACGAATATGAACTAAAATACACGAGTTCAATTGGTTATAATTGTTTAATTCTAATATGTAATACTAGCTTCTGCCCGCGACGTAGCCTATGTCCTTTCTCAGGCTCGAGACTTTCTTTGTACCAAATTTCATTTAAATCGATCCAGTAGTTTTAGCGTGAAAGCGTAACAGACAGACAGACAGACAGAGTTACTTTCGCATTTATAATATTGGTACCTAGGGATAATAATAACCTCTATCAGAAATTATGAAATCATTGTAATTTTTTCCCGCTTTGAATTGTCCAAAAATCATAATTTAGATGCCTCTTATATAATTGTATTAACACGGTAGGTATCTGGACAAATTGCCGATTGTAGGTAACTAACTATTGTCCTTTTTAGTACCGTGTATCTTTTTTATGCCGTGCACTAAAATTTTGATTACCTACAAATTGTCTTAATGTTATATAGCAGGTATCTCCTGGACTACGCGTTAACGTGATTCCAAAATAATCTCTTACAAGAGCATTGTATGACTAAGTAGTTGTATTAAAGTCGTATAAGGGACTGCACCCAAAATTTTTCACTTAACCGAGGTCATTGAACTTGCAGCTCGGAATTTAATGCAAAATGGTTGCAAATGTAAGTGCATACATCCATTCGAATAATTAAGACACCAATGTAATGTATTCAAATATTAGGTGCTTAAGTTAAATCGTGGGCAATATTTGATAAGAAGTATTTTACGTTTTTGACCTTAAATCCGTGAAACATTCTCGAAATATAAACAAGTACATATATCCTTTAATTATTGATTTTGGTTTGGAAAAAAGAAGGTGTCTCTTTTTTTCTCAAACAAAAGAGTACTTAAAGAAATCATTATTTGGGTAAAATGTTACTACAGTGATAAAATGAGGATTTTTTTGCGACTCAAATTAATATACAGTATAGAATGAAACGGTACTAAATTCGCCAAATTAAAGCTACAAAAAGCATTCTAAATACTTCGCGCAAAGTTTTAAGTTCAAAATGAATTTTAACCCCCATATTAAATGCATTGCTTCAAAGAAATTCTGCCGCGGGAGAAATACCCGAAAACCATATCACATATTTCCACCCAAATTGCGTTTAAAACGCAATCAAACTGTCTCAAGTGTTTTTGAAGAAATTACATTTAAAACAAGGCATTTTATGTCGTAACATGAATTTAATGCTACCACTTTTAAGCGGTTAGGATTTTTTTATCTTACTGTAATTTTAATATGCTCCATTTATATTTATTACACTGGCCTTCACAAGTCTTTTTTGATCTTAGTTCTTGACATCATTCTGCCATAAAAATCTCGGAGTCCATCAAAAATAAGCAGCTGACTATTCTGCTAGTTGGTAGCCAGAAACAAACACGTGTAACCATCTCTGTCTCTCTCGCAGGCCCCTCGTATGCCAGAACGGCGCGACCTGCACCAATTCGCTGGGCGGTTTCTCCTGCATTTGCGTGAACGGCTGGACCGGACCCGACTGCTCTGTGAACATCGACGACTGTGCAGGCGCAGCGTGCTTCAACGGCGCCACGTGCATCGATCGCGTTGGCGCTTTCTACTGCAGATGTACTCCGGGAAAGACTGGTAAGTTAAATCTTGGAAAAATTATTGACCCAGAATAGCCTTCGGAATTACGCATTGCGAGCCTATGATGAACTGTAGAGAATATTGAGAACGTTGACGACAACGGTTGTCGTGTTGATACTGTATAGTTCTCGACATGAAGAAAGGAGAGATGACATCGATATGATAAGACTTCTCGCTGTCGACAACGTTACAGATTTTTGACAGATCACCGCAAGAATAATAGGACATCGACAATTCATCATAGGCTCGCTTCACGGGAAAAATCTAGTGGTCAATGACAAAACATTTTTTTCTAAAGAGAAATATGACGAACCACTGATTAATGTAACCCTTTCTTCTCCAGGTCTCCTCTGCCACTTGGACGATGCTTGCACGTCCAACCCGTGCCATGCCGACGCCATCTGCGACACGAGCCCGATAAACGGGTCATACACATGCTCTTGCGCATCCGGTTACAAAGGCCAGGACTGTTCCGAGGACATCAACGAGTGTGAACAAGGTATGTGGAGTTTCAGGGATCTTGGGACACAAGTATCACGAGAAATCAGTAAGAAACTCTCTAAGGCTTTCCAGCAAAGATTATACAGTGGGGTACCGAAAGGACCTAACATAGGCTCACTCCTCTTCTTAATGGCCTATTATTATATTGCCCAACAATAGACATTAGAACTGTCTTTTGTCTTTCTGGTATAAATTGTACTATAATCTGACGACACGAGACCCCACTCCGAAACTTTTAAAGACTTATCTTTGTCATTTATTGTTTGTTTAAGAAAAGAAAAATTACGTGTCCAATAATTAGTTTCCCTACTTCATCCCTATTTAATTATTGATTTATCAACAGGATCCCCGTGCGAGCACGACGGTCTCTGCGTAAACACTCCCGGTTCCTTTGCTTGCAACTGTTCTGTTGGGTTCACGGGTCCTCGGTGTGAGACCAACGTCAACGAGTGCGAAAGCCATCCTTGCAGGAACGAGGGCTCCTGCCTTGACGACCCTGGAACTTTCAGATGTGTCTGTATGCCAGGTAAGTTGCAATGCTGTTTTTTTTATCTATGGCAATCGCGAAGTGTCTTTTGAGGTTAGAATTACAGATCTATTATGTCACAGATTGTAAGCATCTATAAAATTGAAAACCAAAATGAACAGTTTCTTGACCCTAGATATTTATCGCAAGCGAAAAAACTGTCTAGAAAAGAAGTTTTTATCACCAAATCACTAACAATCTGAATTGACAGCTGTCACTGCGCAAAAATGGCGGTCTCAAGTCTATGGTTTGCTTATCAAAAGCTTACCAACAGCTTACTATTACGGCCGGAGAGGTTGACGTACTGGCCATACAATTTACTAGATGCCTGATGATTATCATTAGATAGAAAGAGACGGAAATATCGCAGGGCTGCCAACTTGATGTATTGAAACAGAATCGCGTAACATGTATTCTTTATAAAGATTTCAAAAACGAAACTAGTGGATTTTAGTTTTTTTTTAATTATAGTAAACTTGGCGGTATTAGCTGAGTAGTCTTAAACCACAGTCAGCTATAGCAACAATTAAACTGATTTCAAACACATTAAATTATACAAAAAATATCTAAATAGCTTTTATAATGAACCACTTTCAACATATATAAAATCAGCGCAAGAATTTTAAATGTATAATTATTGTCTATACCAATATTATAAAGAGGAAAGGTTTGTTTGGATTGAATAGGCTCCAGAACGGCTGGACCGATTTCAAATTGTTGGGAAGCTACACTATTCCCGAGTGACATAGGCTATAAAAAAAGGAGTCCGTGCGAAGCCGGGGCGGGCCGCTAGTATATATTCGAATTCGTTGTTCGAATTTTCCAATCTCAAGGTACCTACCTACGTTTAATAAAAACAAACGTTTCGATTTCAAAATATTTGTGCCATCCTTTGAGCAGACCCAATTCCCATAGCGAGTGAGCAACGCCCGAGTATTGTCTGTGACGCGGAAACAAAACGCAAAAGCAACACTTTCCAACCTTACCCCTTAAGTATTAAAGTCCATTTTACAACGCAACAAACTATAATAGAGTATTTGATTAAGAATTTGCAGCGCGTAACTTTATATATCATTAAGCTTTTTGCGTTTCGTTTCGATCACAGGTTTTAATTAAAGACGTATTTCAGATACTAAATTTAGTTGAACAAAAGAAATAAGGCTGCGTTATAAGTTACAAAGACCGTTGTCAATAAAGGTCAATACGTTATAAAAGATACGTAACACGATTCCATACTGTCAATAACATGTCGCTGGCACTCATCGGAACATAACGCGGTCGATTTAAAAAGCCGCGATGTTGCCTCCGCTGCTAGTATAGAGTTACTTTTCAATTTTGCAGCGTAGCTCACCTGTGTCGTATAACCCGGCCGATTGGAAGGCGTAGTTATTTTTTACTTTTCTTTGCGGTTTGCGGTGTTTCGGTTTTGGTCGGGTTACGTTTCGCTTGGTTGACCAGAAACCAGTATGTCAGGCGGACCAGTATGACGATGTCATATTTTTTTATAGGGAATATGTCCTGCGTACCTTGATCCCGTGGCGCGAAGGACTTTGACATTAAAAAAAAACGTGCAGGAAAATAATGCAAGATTATTCAAATTAGCTAACCGACTTTTATAAGATAGATAGGTAAGGTTGCATGGAAAATTCGTGGCTGAAATAAGGTTGGAATTTTAAAGAAACTATGATCAAAGATAGTTAAAACTCTTTTAAAGATATTCGCTTAAGTATATTATTATGATCAATTCTCAAAATTTATATAGATATAAGTATGTGTTTATGTATGATAGAGGATTCAATCTCAAGAACGGCACAACCTATATTAATATTTTTTTCCGTCCTCCGGCCAGAAAGCGCCAACTTTGTGGCCGCTTCGCTAAATGAAATTTCCGCTTTCTGGCTTCGTCGAACAGAAAAATAGTATACCTACTGACCTCGGCCAGTAAAATAAAAAAGCCTCAGATCACATTTCTGTCAACCTCGGCTTCGCCTCGGACGACAATTACATCTAATCTGAGACATTTTTTATTTTACTGGCCTAGGTGCGTAATGTACTATTCCACAAACTATAACAGGTCATTGTTATTATTGACATTTTTAAAATTTAATACAATTTTACATTTGAATTTTTTAATTGTGATAGAAAACATTAATTTTTCTCGCGTATCTATTATAAATTTCATACTGAAGTTTTTTAAAGTCGATTTCAGACTATCGTTAGCTCAGTGTACTAAGTACTTATAATATTACCTATATGAACATTTTCAAAACGTCATCATAAAAATGTTAACATGTTATAACCGCAAAAGCATCAGAATTATTTTCAACTAGCTTCTGCCCACGACTTCGTCCGCGTGGAACTCCTCCTTTTTTGCAGTCGGTTAAAAAGTAGCCTATGTCCTTTTTCAGGCTCCAGACTTTCTTTGTACCAAATTTCATTTAAATCGGTCCAGTAGTTTTAGCGTGAAAGCGTAACAGACAGACAGACAGACAGACAGAGTTACTTTCGCATTTATAATATTAGTAGGTAGGGATCATGGTTTTCGAATATTTTTACTACAAAGTCCAAATTTAGCGACATAAAATGTACCCCGTATTTCTAAACTTCACTTGTAATAAATGGCGTAACCTGAATATGTTTATTAGACATATGTATATTAGAGCCGTATTCCACCGTCATATTAACATGATGCCCGCTGCTATTGTGCCCTGTGATCCTAGATCGTGACGGACGCAAATGCGGCACAAACTGTGAGCGCACGCGTTGAAACTTTGCCTCGAAAAGCGTGGAGACTTGCCCCTCATTTCACTCATTCGGTTATTATGAAGCTGAAATTTAGTTTAACTTTACTGGCACTTTAACAGAAGGATTTAACTCGCATATTTTATTGGCTGACGGAGCATTTACAGATTCCATATTCGTAGCTCGATCTGTCAATAGTCTTGTTAAAGTTGTTTCATTCCAATCTATACTAATATTATAATATTATATTTATATTTATATATTTATTATTTATATTTATATTTATATTATTTATTTATTATTTACTTAATTATTTTTATTTTTTATTTATTTATATAAAGCTGAAGAGTTTGTTTGTTTGTTTGTTTGAACGCGCTAATCTCAGGAACTACTGGTTCGAATTCAAAAACAGCCCTACTCTTTTCCCCGTTTTCTAACTAAAGTCAATTTTAATTTCGAACAGGCAGGATGACGTCTGCCGGGACCGCTAGTGTATAATAACCGCGAAAAATCTGAAATTATTATAATTGTCATTTATCACCTTCAATTGTCGCATTGATGGAATCCTAATTGGTATGCTAGTGACGCTAAAACGCTCACTTTGGCGTTGTTGATTGTCTCGATAGCGTTCGAATGGACTCAATGAGAGCCACCGCGTGTCAGAAATCCGCTAGATGCGCTAGTGTAGAATGAGGTCCAGCTGTCATGTTCCACCAATGAGAGGCAAGCTACTGGCCTGTGAATGGTGGTACGTGACAGCTGGACCTCATTGGATTGGTTCAAAATATCGATGCGTTACAAAATTGTGCGTGTGTTTGGTTTCTGAAATACTAATTGGGAGTAGTTTTAAATCAAGTTCTAATACAGAATTACTTTAAATTTTGAATAATATTATTCAGTATACCTAGCGTATTAGGTGGATAAATTAGCAAATAAGATCCCTACTTGGAATTAATGGTAGATTGCTTACATTGTTTTGACAGATAGAATCGATTTTAAAAATAAATAAAAACTGAACATAATGTTTTTGCTAACTTTTAAATTACTAATGATTTAAATACCGTTTTGCAAGCAATAAAAAAGTAACCAATCACAGACGTAGCTAGCCTCGTCTATCCATAAACCGCTTGTCTATCAATTTGATGACGTCATGCTTTTGCTAACTAGTCTCGTCTATCCATAAAGCGCTTGTCTATCAATTTGATGACGTCATATTTTTGCGACCCGCGTCATCTGGTGATTTGCGGCTCGCTATGCGCCCGCGCACGCCCCTCCCCTCTAAATTCAATACGATAAGCTATAGAAACGTTGCGTAATAACAATTATTGTTTAAATTCACTATTTCCGAGTGAATGGCGACTGACATTTGGGCTGGTCGTTTTGTGTGGGATAAAAATAGATCAGTATAGTAGTTTAGCTGGGTTAAGTAATAAATAATAGCAAATTGAGTACCTATTTAAGATAGGTGGTCGTTAGGATGAAATGAACAATTGGCAGCTTTTGTTTTTATTTATGACTAGTTGTCCGCCCCGGCTTCGCCCTGGTCCCTTTTTTATAGCCCATGTTACTCGGGATAGATTTCCAACACTTTATTATATTATCTATAGATTATAAGAACCAGGGCATAGTATTTGCAACCTGCAATTTATACCTTCTCGTTTTGCGCTAAAGTTGTTTTTTCTTTGCTAATGAGTGCCTTAGGCGAGATCTCGGGCCAATTAGCTTTCTTACGTAGTTTGGACATGTTGCGCGAGTTTCCCACTACATTTTCCAATCGATCCTTTTGTGGGTATTGGAAAAAGTGGTATGTCGGTTATTGGGAACTTAACGCCATCTAGTTACCGTTACTAGTTCTAAGCTGTAGGGGCCCTAGATTGCCAATCCCTACTAATATTATAAATGCGAAAGTAACTCTGTCTGTCTGTCTGTCTGTCTGTTACGCTTTCACGCTAAAACTACTGGACGATTCAAATGAAATTTGGTACAAAGAAAGTCTGGAGCCTGAGAAAGGACATAGGCTACTTTTTAACTGACTGCAAAGAAGGAGGAGTTCCACGCGGACGAAGTCGCGGGCAGAAGCTAGTGTGATAATAAAGGAATCGAATGCAAAATTGTAAATATAATAGACTAGCGGTTCGCCCCGGCTTCGCACGGATCGCTTTTTTGAGTTTTTTGTCAAAGTTTTCTATAGCCTATGTCACTTGGGAATAGTGTAGCTTCCTAACAGTGAAATAATTTTTCAAATCGGTCCAGTCGTTTGGGAGCCTATTCAATCCAAACAAACAAACATACCTTTCCTCTTTATTGTATTAGTATAGATTAATTTATACTTTTACGCGTCACATGAATCCACTAGCGCTGCCGAAAAGAAACGCTGCAAAAAACTCAGCAGAAAATGTTTTTTTTTTTAAATTAAAAACAAAACAAACAACTTGAACTTAGCTAGTTTTAGCTTATGTCACTCGGGAATAGTGTAGCTTCCCAACAGTGAAATAATTTTTCAAATCAGTCCAGTCGTTTAGGAGCCTATACAATCGAAACAAACAAACTTTTGCTCTTGATTATATTAGTATAGATATAGATTTTCGATCTCGATATTCCAACTCCTAAAATTACTACGATGTACGGCTCTCTTCCAATAACGCCGTAAGCTTCTCAAATTAACAATTTCACACATCTATTGTCCCTTTCATGAAGTTTCTTAGCAAGTATACGAGATCTCTTATATACAAACAATGTAGTATACGCCGTACTTTATATATATACTTAAGGTCTTTTAATGTTGCTACTTTGTTGCAGACTTTACGAGCTAGTTTTAAATAACATCTGTATATAATTAGTTTGTCTGCTAAATTAGCTTACCTAGCTTAACATATTTTACTTTATGCTAGCTTTTACACGTGACTTCGTCCGCGTACTTTTTAACTCCGTTAGGTGAATGAAATTATTCTTCTATCAATTCTGTTAAAGAATGTATATGCAAAATTTTAAATGTATAACAAATAATTTTTCTGTCCTCCGGCCGGAAACTTTCTGGCAGCTGCGCTAAATGAAATTGCCGCTTTCTGGCTTCGTCGAACAGAAAAATAGTATACTGACCTCGGCCAGTAAAATAAGAAAGCCTCAGATCACATTTTGTCAACCTCGGCTTCGCCTCGGACGACAATTACATGTGATCTGAGACATTTTTTTATTTTACCGGCCTAAGTGCATAATGAACTGTTATTGTTCCATGCATAAAAACCTTTTTTCGCCTCTTTTACTCACTTGGGGGTAAAAATCTTATATTTTGAGAAACTGCGTAAACACATTCTACTGTCTGTGACATAATAGGTTTATTATAAAAGTTGTTTTTTTAAGTAATTTCACAATCAGTTAGTACCTAACTAAATCTACAGTGAAATTATGTCTATGTTATGTTTCAATGAGGGCCACCGCGTGCTGTCATGTACCACCAATCACAGGCCAGTAGCTTGCCTCTCATTGGTGGAACATGCTAAACCTCATTCTACACTAGCGCATCTAGCGGATTTCTGACACACGGTGGCCCTCATTGATACCTACTTAATAATATTACTTCCTCTTGAATCACTCTACCTATTAAAAAAACGATTCAAAATCCGTTGCAGTTTTAAACATTTAAGCATACATACGGACGGACAGACAAGAGCGACGTGACTTGCAATAATTATAGAGAGCTAGAGTCGACAAACGGCGTCTCAAACTCAGAAATCCCAGCTACACTATCTCAATTTTTATTCCTTGTTGTTTTATCAAGATTGCTAATGAAATGCCGGCGTCTCAAACGCTCAAAAATCCGCCCAGCTACACTATCCCAATTTTTACTCCTTGTTCTTTTATCTTTTGCTAATGAGTTGTATGTTTCAGGCTTCACCGGTACACAGTGCGAGGTGGAGATAGACGAATGCGCCAACAACCCCTGTCTGAACGGAGGCGTTTGTCACGACATGATCAATGCGTTTAGATGCACATGCACTATCGGGTCAGTATTGCATATTGCAACTCTCCTAGACTATATTCTGCACTTGTCGGGTTGTATATTGCAACTCTCCTAGACTATATTCTGCACTTGTCGGGTTGTATATTGCAACTCTCCTAGACTATATTCTGCATTTGTCGGGTTGTATATTGCAACTCTCCTAGACTATATTCTGCATTTGTCGGGTTGTATATTGCAACTCTCCTAGACTATATTCTGCATTTGTCGGGTTGTATATTGCAACTCTCCTAGACTATATTCTGCATTTGTCGGGTTGTATATTGCAACTCTCCTAGACTATATTCTGCATTTGTCGGGTTGTATATTGCAACTCTCCTAGACTATATTCTGCATTTGTCGGGTTGTATATTGCAACTCTCCTAGACTATATTCTGCATTTGTCGGGTTGTATATTGCAACTCTCCTAGACTATATTCTGCATTTGTCGGGTTGTATATTGCAACTCTCCTAGACTATATTCTGCATTTGTCGGGTTGTATATTGCAACTCTCCTAGACTATATTCTGCATTTGTCGGGTTGTATATTGCAACTCTCCTAGACTATATTCTGCATTTGTCGGGTTGTATATTGCAACTCTCCTAGACTATATTCTGCATTTGTCGGGTTGTATATTGCAACTCTCCTAGACTATATTCTGCATTTGTCGGGTTGTATAATGCAACTCTCCTAGACTATATTCTGCATTTGTCGGGTTGTATAATGCAACTCTCCTAGACTATATTCTGCATGTGTCGGGTTGTATAATGCAACTCTCCTAGACTATATTCTGCATTTGTCGGGTTGTATATTGCAACTCTCCTAGACTATATTCTGCATTTGTCGGGTTGTATATTGCAACTCTCCTAGACTATATTCTGCATTTGTCGGGTTGTATATTGCAACTCTCCTAGACTATATTCTGCATTTGTCGGGTTGTATAATGCAACTCTCCTAGACTATATTCTGCATGTGTCGGGTTGTATAATGCAACTCTCCTAGACTATATTCTGCATTTGTCGGGTTGTATATTGCAACTCTCCTAGACTATATTCTGCATTTGTCGGGTTGTATAATGCAACTCTCCTAGACTATATTCTGCATTTGTCGGGTTGTATATTGCAACTCTCCTAGATTATATTCTGCATTTGTCGGGTTGTATATTGCAACTCTCCTAGACTATATTCTGCATTTGTCGGGTTGTATATTGCAACTCTCCTAGACTATATTCTGCATTTGTCGGGTTGTATATTGCAACTCTCTTAGACTATATTCTGCATTTGTCGGGTTGTATATTGCAACTCTCCTAGACTATATTCTGCATTTCTCAGAGGAAAAATGTACTGACATAACCTCATGAATTCATGTGGTCGATTTAGCACATGATTTCTTTTTCTTCGTTCTATAAGTTACTAGAATGTAACTTTGTTTAATTCTGCTTGTTATTAACAAACAAAGACTTTAAGACAACAACCACGTGAACTCATGTGGTTGATTTAGCTCATGATTTGTTATTCTCTTCGTTCTAAAAGTTACTAGAATGTGACTTTGTTTAACTCTATATTATTAACAAAAAAAGTCTAAGACCTACCCTGTCCCTTATGACTGGTCACCGAATAGTAGCAAATTTAAAAATGATTTTGTTAACAATGTTACAATGTAACTTATCACAATGTTCTGTAGCTTTATCAATTGTAAAACTCGTAAACCTTTCATAACATACTTATTAATAAATATTCTCCACGTTGCAGATTTACGGGTGCACGTTGTCAAGTGAACATCGACGACTGCGCGTCGAGTCCGTGTCGCAACGGCGGCACGTGTCACGACTCGATCGCGACGTACACGTGCGAGTGTCCGCCCGGATACACCGGTAAGACACGAATTTTGGGCACAAAGTTTGCAGGTTTATGTGCGTTGATCGTGTTACGACTGTAGGTATTGCGTTTGCGTACACGTGCTTTTGGTTACACTGGAAGGTCAAAAATAGGGTAGTAGATGGTGTGGTCACTTTCAAGCTGTCTAAACCTAGCTTGATTCACTGGCAGTATAAATTAATAAGTATCTAAAAATGACACTCATGAGTCTCTTGAATTTTTTATTACTACAGTATGAAGAAGTTAAAATTTAATAAATTATTCAATAAAAGTAATTGCATTGTTTTGTAAAGTAGACAAACTGCATAAATGCATCTCACCCGCATCCTCTGCAGATCTCGAACAATCATCTTAAATGGTTAAGTAGATCCTTAGATCATGATTATCAAGTAGATCGACCAACTGACATCCCTTCAGTATGTAACAGTTGGCTATTTTTATTCTATACTAAATAACTAAATTCGTATTTATAAATTACTATACGCAAAAAAATATTCGTATATCAAATATCACGATTACTGCGCAGTATTAATTCCATAGATTTTAAAAAAGTCCTTGCTGTCCTATACCCACGTAATAATAAATCATTGTGGCTTGGCAATAGCCTAGTGACTTTGACATGTAAGCCCAATTTTTCTGGCTTTTCCTGACCTTGTTATTGAACAGTTGACCTTATTCAATCATTACTTCTAACAGGAGTAACGCATTTTTAAAAATCTTTAAAAAACGAATCGCTACGCTTTCGTAACGTCTTTCAAATCTACCAATCAAAGCCAACAGCCTGTCATTGATAAAACATGACAGATGCTGACAGATCGTAATCTGACTGAAGTCTGGTTTTCCTTTACTCCCGATTTCATTGACGATCCCAATTTCAGGAATGTCATGCGAGACAAACATAAACGATTGCTTGTCGGCGCCGTGTCACCGCGGCGAATGTATTGACGGAGACAACAGTTTCACGTGCAACTGTCATGCGGGGTATACCGGTCGAGTCTGTCAAACGCAGATCAACGAGTGCGAGTCGAATCCGTGTCAATTTGGAGGTTAGTACTCAATTTAAATCTGGCAACCGAGTGGTTGTTCAGTTCAGATCATCTGACATCCGGACGTAAGAACATTTCGGATCATCTGGCATCCACGCGTGAAATTCGACGCCAATTTAATTTCACGTTAAAAATACGCAGCTGGTCTCTATGAACTTGTGTTTACTCAGCTTTCAGATAAAAATAACGTTTTATACTTTCGGACTATACTAGGTCCGTATTGCGTGGATATTAATTGGTCTGTCATTCCCAGGTCACTGTGAGGACTTGATCGATGGATACCAATGCCGCTGCAAGCCGGGCACTTCGGGTAGAAATTGCGAGATCAATGTCAACGAATGTTATTCGAATCCTTGTAGAAACGGAGCTACGTGTATCGATGGAATAAACAGGTATGTAATAAGAAAATTGTTATGGACGGGGTTGTATTTATTAAACGGCTTTTTACACTAGTAAGGTTATTACGCAATTCTGTCTTCCTAAAAATATATAAAGAACAGTAAAAATATATAATAAAGGTAATTTGTTATTTAACGTTTATTAAATTGTGACTTGAGTAATGTATGGGATTTGATTTTATCTAACAATTGTGATAGAAAAACAACTCAAAATGCCACTACGTGATTTCAAATTTGAATGTTACTACTTACAGATATAATAGAAGCCTTTTATTTTTTATTTTTTTTATTTGTGTCACTATTAATAACATGGAAATGCTTAAAGCACTAAATGCTTATTTCTTATGTATCACTCTTTTTATACTTTTTCATTTTAAAATATCAGATGGTGCTGGGCTTTAATTTCTATTTTAATTTCTCAATTATATTAATATTATTATTTTATTCTAATTTATTTTTTCTTTCTTTCACACGCAGCAACTACTTCGAGTAAGTTATTTTACTAAATCGCATGTTTTTTTTTAATTAGTACTGCTGAATCGATTTTGATGCAGTTTTAGTTGCATGGTTTTATTCATCACTAAGTATAGGCTCTGTTTATGTCTTAGGAAGGTAATCTTTGACGTAATTATCTCATATTAAAAATAAATGCCTTTCTATCTAGGTTAGATTTTTTGTACAATATTCTCATTATGAATACAATACTGAATCTGAATTTTGTATTGTATCAGTATTGAACGAGCTCTAATTGTCCAACTTTTGCTTTTTTATTTTTTTGGTCTAGTGGTTGGATTTTCTGACTATGTAACTGGATATACCGCGTTCGAACCTTGCTAGAGGATGTTATGATAAACACGAGCATTGCATAGGACTAGATCAGTTACTGTCCAAAGATAAAGTTTTATCAAAATCCATTCCGTAGTTTTAGCGTGAAAGACTAACAAACATACATACAACCAGACCGCACCTTTACTAGAAAAGCGTGAGAATCTCGAAATATTTTGTCACTCCATTTAAGACTCTAAGTGTATATTTATAACACATTTCGAGCTGTCACACTTTTCTAGTAAAGTTGCGTCGTTTACAACCTTTCGCGTTTATAATACAGATGAGGGGGCGTAGACAAGTTGCCAACGTTCAACGTTAACGTTAAACGAAACGACCAAAATGTGTAGCATTTTACATCGAACGTTTGTGACGTACGTGACAGTCGTTCGCGGAAGTCAAATCCCATACATTTTGGTGCCAACGTAAAGGGTTAGGACGTGAGAGCAAATGCGAATTTTGCTACTACGCCATAGGTTTTAAATACTGCCACTCGCATTGGCTGTCACGAGCCGTGTGCGAGTGGCTGTATTTAAAACCTATGGCGCAGTAGCAAACTCCGCATTTGCTCTAACGTTTGGCACCTTATCAAGGTTATAATCAGCATGTTATCTAGCTCCGCCATTTTGCAGGTACACTTGTGAGTGTATACCCGGCTTCACCGGCCAGCATTGCGAGACCAATATCAACGAGTGTATGTCTAACCCTTGCGCTAACGGCGGGAAATGTATCGACCGCATCAACGGGTTCCGCTGCGAGTGCCCGAGGGGTTATTATGACGCGAGGTAAGTGTCATTATGACAGTGACATTATAAATGACTTTGATAGTAGCCGTTTAAACGCGTTTAACGGATTATACTGGACTTTCTATAGAACGCGTTTGTCATTTGTAAAGGACATTGACTCTAAAGTTTGATGGTTTCTATCCATGACAGATATAAAATTGACTGTCTTTTTTAAGTGGTGATATGTGGTATTGAACTAATTAAATGATATACAGTGCACCAACGTTACAAGTTTATTAAACGTTGTACTGTTTATAAGCGTGTCTATATTTAGGACAATGGCTCGTCTTTGATATTTGTAGTTTTATAATCTGTGTATTAATTTGCAGATGTCTCTCTGACGTGGACGAGTGTGCTTCGAATCCATGCATTAACGGAGGGTCTTGTGAGGACGGAGTGAATCAGTTTATCTGCCACTGCTTGCCTGGTTATGGAGGTAAGATTGTTAAGAGCTTTTTTTAACCCATGTCCTAATAAAAGCACTTGCTTTTTATTGAAGCTTAAATTCCTTAAATACTTCCTTCCTTAAATATTCAGCACTTTGTGCCACTTGCATCAGTTTATAACCTCTTTAATATCTATCTACTTAAGTTAAAACGAAAATCCTATAACAAGTGCTATATTTAGGTCAACGCTGTGAACGAGACATCGACGAATGCAGTTCGAACCCGTGCCAACATGGCGGCACCTGTCACGATCGGCTCAACGCTTATAAATGCGACTGCGTTCTCGGATTCACTGGTAAGTTTTGTCTAAACTTTATTCATATAAAAAATATATATTAAGTTATGTACACCTTTCTAACAGATTACACAAGTACAAAAAGGATACCCCTAAAGGGAGATGTACTTTGAAAAGCACAGCAGGTACTACCAGTATATCAGTCAGCCAACTTCTGAACTCGTTGTACTTTCTATAGAACACATACCTACATCAACTTATTTCTGGCTGCCTTAGCGTACCACCTAGATAATGACGAGTTTAGTTAATCAGTAATGGTAGGTATATAGGAAATGTGAATTTTTCTCTTTTCTAGGTGTCAATTGCGAGACAAATATCGACGATTGCGCCGGCAACCCATGTTTGCACGGCGGCTCTTGCATCGACCTAGTGAATGGATACCGCTGCGTGTGCGCACCGCCGCACTCCGGCCGTAACTGCGAAGACACCCTAGATCCCTGTACACCTAACCAGTGAGTATTTATTTAGAGTTCTTTCTAGAGATGGGTTTGATTTTTTTGTGACATATGGGTATTTGGTCTTCATTTTAAATTAAAATATGATTCAAATAGAAAAACGAGTATATTTGTTGAACGTAGTATCGAAATGAGTTTCCTATCCCATAACTTTCTTTTTCCATAGGTGTCGGCATGGAGGACGCTGCGTGGCTGAAGCATCGTACGCAGAATTCAACTGCATTTGCCCCGCGGGTTGGACCGGGGCGTTATGCGAGCGTGACGTGGACGAGTGCGCCGTCACAGCCCCCTGTCACAATGAAGCCACTTGTCTCAATACCGGCGGGTCTTACGCGTGTCTCTGCGCAAGGGGATATGAGGGGAAAGACTGCGCTATCAACACCGACGACTGCGCTTCGTGTAAGTTTTTGTGACAAATGAGTAACGCATACAAATTCATACAATGTATTAGGGTTGATAATTAGATCACAGCACATATTTGTATTTTTTTTATAGGTCTTGTGACAGTTGAGTGTCGTCGCAAATTGTGACAATTGACTGTCTAGTTTAGTTTAGTTCTCAGATTACATTTTATTTTAAGATTTTGTGACTTTCGGGTATCGCAATTTGTGACAATTGACTTGCTTCTTAAGAAAACAACGAACAAATATAAATGATAAGAAAAAGAATTGATAGAAATATTTAATTACGTTTTCCACTTACACAGTTCCGTGTCAAAATGGCGCGACGTGCTTGGACAGTATCGGCGACTACAACTGCGTATGCGCAAGCGGGTTCGCCGGTAAGCACTGTGAGGTCGATATCGACGAGTGCCAGTCGCGGCCGTGTCTCAACGGAGCCACTTGCAACCAGGTGAGATATTAATATGTTTATTTGTATAGAGTTTTAAGCTACTAAACTGATAAATATACCATAAATAGCAGCCCCCTTTCCTTCCTTTATCTCCTATTTCCGTATAATTATCTACCTATCTATTATAATATGCATTGGTCCGTTCCGATTTTATTAGAAACTAGCTTCTGCCCGCGACTTCGTCCGCGTGGAACTCCTCCTTTTTTGAAGTCGGTTAAAAAGTAGCCTATGTTCTTTCTCAGTCTCCAGACTTTCTTTGTACCAAATTTCATTTAAATCGGTTCAGTAGTTTTAGCGTGAAAGCGTAACAGACAGACAGACAGACAGAGTTACTTTCGTATTTATAATATTAGTTAGGATTACCTACATATGAAACAGTGTTTGACTGAAAATCAGCGCTGTAGTGTAGCAATAATTATACTAAAGTATTAATGCTGAGTTAAATCCCTTTTTGGCATCGCATCAACTCTTTTTTTTAATTTCTTTTACCAACTTCATGTTTAAAATTTAAGATGGTCATGTAAGAATAATACTGTAAACATGAATCATGTGATGCTAAATAAATCTATGTCTATGTCTAAATTATTAATTGCACGGTGCTCAAAATGTATTGAAACTTCAAGTACAACGCTATTGTCCATTTGCTAAAATAATCGTAACATACTTTTATGTAATTTCAGTACGTGGCGTCTTATACGTGCACTTGCCCGCTCGGTTTCTCCGGCATCAACTGTCAGACCAACGACGAGGACTGCACTGAGAGCAGTTGCATGAACGGCGGGACTTGCATCGACGGGATCAACTCGTACAACTGCTCCTGCCCTCCTGGGTAAGTCATTTCCACCCCTGTCTCATCCCCTTAGTGTTTCATCCCCTTGTACGTCAACCTTAACTTTATTCCCTCTTTCAGGTACACCGGCTCAAACTGTCAGTTCCGTATCAACATGTGTGACAGCTCGCCCTGTGACAACGGGGCGACTTGTCACGACCACGTCACGTACTACACCTGTCACTGTCCATATGGTTATACCGGGAAGCACTGCGAGGCTTTTGTTGATTGGTAAGTTTCTTTTAGTTTATCTCCACTATATCCTAAGTAACATGTGACAGTGTAAACTAATTTAAACCTTCATCCCTCAGGTGCGAGAATAATCCGTGCGAGAATGGCGCGACATGCTCTCAGAAGGGTCCTCAGTATACGTGCGCCTGCGCACCGGGCTGGTCTGGCAAACTATGCGATGTCGAGATGGTGTCGTGTAAGGACGCATCTATAAGGAAAGGTGAGTAATCAGATATAGAGCATCTTAAACAAATGCTCATAAAAGTATACTTGTTTCATAAAATTTCAAGTCAACCTCTCTTAAACACGTTTTCATCCACAGGTGTAAAACTAAAGCAGCTATGCAACAACGGCACTTGCGAAGACATCGGCAACTCGCACCGCTGCCACTGCCTCGACGGGTACACCGGCTCCTACTGCCAGAAGGAGATCAACGAGTGCGACTCCGCACCCTGTCAGAACGGAGCCATTTGCAAAGACCTCGTCGGCACCTATCAGTGCCAGTGCGCCAAAGGCTTCCAAGGACAGAACTGCGAGTTGAACGTCAACGACTGCCTGCCCAACCCGTGCCAGAACGGAGGCACCTGCCACGACCTCATCGACAACTTCTCGTGCTCCTGCCCGTTCGGAACGCTAGGAAAGATTTGCGAGATAAACGTCAACGACTGCAAACAGGATGCGTGCCACAATAACGGGACGTGTATCGATAAAGTCGGTGGCTTCGAATGCAAGTGCCCGGCCGGCTTCGTCGGACCGCGCTGCGAGGGAGACATCAACGAGTGCCTGTCGGACCCGTGCGCCAACCCCGGTACCCAAGACTGCGTGCAGCTGGTCAACGATTACCACTGTAACTGCAAACCCGGATACATGGGCAGGCATTGCGATGCGAAGGTCAATTTCTGCGCGAACTCGCCCTGCCAAAACGGAGGAATCTGCACAGCGATACAAGGAGGTCACGAATGCTTATGCAGCGACGGCTTCTACGGAAAGAACTGCGAGTATTCGGGCTACGCTTGCGACTCCAATCCCTGCCTCTACGGGGGTTACTGTCGCACCTCCGAGATAAACGGCTACGTCTGCGACTGTCCGTCCGGTTTATCAGGCATTAACTGCGAGATCGATTCGATGAACGAGTGCCTCAGCAACCCGTGCAAACATCCCGAGGCGAGGTGCATCGACAAACCCGGCGACTACCTGTGCTACTGCCCGCGCCAATGGACCGGCAAGAACTGCGACATTCACGATCCTCATTCGAGAGGCGGCTACGGAAGCCCAGTGAGCGGCGTCAAGAACCCGGTACTCAGCCTCCAGGAGCTAGACTTGGCCTTCCAAAGGGAACAGTGCGTGAAGATGGGCTGCAAGGAGAAGCAGGGCGATCATCACTGCGACGAAGAATGCAACACTTACGCGTGCGATTTCGACGGAAACGACTGCTCGCTAGGTATCAACCCGTGGGCCAATTGCACGGCGCCCATCAAATGCTGGGAGGTGTTCATGAACGGAGAGTGTAACGAGGTATGCAACACCCAGGCTTGTCTATTCGACGGCAGGGATTGCGAGAAGTCCCTGCAGAGATGCAACCCGATATACGACGCTTACTGCCAGAAGCATTACGCGAACGGTCACTGCGACTACGGCTGCAACAACGCCGAATGCAACTGGGACGGGTTGGACTGCGAAATGGAACAACCGGTCATCGCCGACGGAGTCATGTCTGTCATCCTACTCATGGACGTCAGGACCTTCAAGGAAAACTCGGTGTCGTTTTTGAGGGACCTCGGTCACCAACTGCGAACCACGGTTCTGATAAAGAAGGATCATTTGGGTAACGACATGGTCTATCCGTGGAAGGGCTCGACGGACGTCGGACTGCAGGACACCGAGTTCGGCAAGAAACATAACATCGTGTTCACAGAGCGGGGCCAGTCCGGCGTCCAGGTGTACCTGGAGATAGACAACAGGAAGTGTTCAGCCAGTTCGGAATGCTTTTTCTCGGCCAGAGAAGCGGCGGAGTTCCTAGCGGCGACGGCGTCGAAGCACTCCCTGTCGCCAAACTTCCCGATTTTTCAAGTGAAGGGTGTCGCCACACCGACAGCGATCGACACTCCGACCAACTCTAAATACGTGTTCATCGGAGTCATACTAGTTCTGCTCGCCGGCCTGCTGATCGGTGTGCTGGTAACGGCGCAGAGGAAGCGCGCCGCTGGCATTACATGGTTCCCGGAAGGTTTCCGGAACAACTCCTCGACCAGGCGTCACTCGCGGCGCCGAGGTCCAGATGGACAGGAGATGCGTAACCTGAACAAGGGCTCTATGGGATGTATCGACGTGGACATCAACGGGGGGCACATGGGGCCGCCGCATTGGTCGGACGATGACGACGACGGCGCCGCGCCTCCTAGAGCCAAAAGAGCGAGGGGCCCTGGAGATTCCAACGGTGCACCAGGAGGCTACGCGTCGGACCACACGGCGATCACGGACTATGAGGAAGCCGGGCATGACTCCAGGGTCTGGACCCAGCAGCATCTGGACGCGGCGGATATCAGGGTGCCTCCTAGTATGATGACTCCGCCGGCAATCGTAAGTATCATTCTCATACATTTAGAATTTTTCTAACATCATTTAAATTACGAAATAGCTATATTGTGGCTGACTTTCTCTCTCTCTCCTGCTGCCTCTCTTAAAATTCAATATCTTCCAGCATGATGGCCACGTGGACGTAGACGCGAGGGGTCCCCTCGGCATGACCCCGTTGATGGTAGCCGCGGTCCGTGGAGGCGGCTTGGACACGGGGTCTGACGCCGAAGACGAACAAACTGCCCACATCATCTCGGAGCTGGTGGCTCAGGGAGCGCAGCTCAATGCGGCCATGGATAAGACCGGGGAGACCAGCTTGCATCTGGCTGCACGGTGAGTGAAATTTATTTGTGTACTAGAAGAACAAAACACACTTGTTGAGATGTTCACAACTTTATTTTTCGGCTGTACGATTACAAGTCTACTCTTTTTTCTGACATTCATCTACTATAAAACCATCACTTTTAAATTATTCGACGGCTAGCATCCTTAGCGGAATGTCATGTATACATTAAGTACCTTTTTTTTAAATTGTAAGTACCTAAGTAGACATAGCTAAACATTTCTTTCTTTCCAGCTACGCTCGTTCGGACGCGGCTAAGCGGCTCCTCGACGCGGGCGCGGATGCCAATTCTCAAGACAACACCGGACGCACTCCTCTGCACGCGGCTGTAGCTGCAGATGCAATGGGCGTCTTCCAGATATTACTTCGGAATAGAGCCACCAATCTGAACGCTAGGATGCATGACGGAACCACGCCCCTGATACTCGCTGCCAGGTTAGTGTTCGAGCTTAATAAGAACTTTCAAAATTTTAAGGAGTTTTAAGTTTAATTATACGGCTTAGGGCCTGAGACGGAATTTTTTAGGGTTTAGGTCTCCGTTTAAAACGGTTTGTATCACAAATCATACATCCATACATTCTTACAAAAGTATTTTCCAAATGACGTAGGTATACTTGTATTGTAATATAAAAACATAAACTTTAAATCAATATATACTTGAGTTACTGTTGCAGTGATATGTCAATATCACATAGATATTTTATATTACCACACATACGTCACAAGTGTCATTAAAATCACTCACACGTGCTAAATTTTACTAACGACTTCTCTGACATGCTAATTATAAAGACATATCACACGTACTCAATTTTACTAAAGATCTATCACACGTGCTAACTTCATGTCCAATGTTCAGGCTGGCCATCGAGGGTATGGTGGAGGACCTGATAAACGCGGATGCTGATATAAACGCAGCGGACAATAGCGGGAAGACGGCGCTGCACTGGGCGGCCGCAGTCAACAACGTGGATGCTGTCAATGTGCTTCTCATGCACGGCGCTAACAGAGACGCCCAGGATGACAAGGTAATGCAATAATGATATTTTTTTTTGTTCTAAGACAAGAGTAGAAAAATTAAGAAAAATTAAGAGTAGAATTTTTCTACTCTTGTACAAAAATATCATTATAATTAAAGTTTAATGGTATTGAACCAAAAGTATCGATCGAATTTCGATTGATAGATCATATTTAATATTAAGGTAGGTAATGCAATTTTTAATTTAGGTTCAGTGGAAAAGTTTCTTTTTAGAGTACTTGAGTAAAGACATTACTAACTTTTGCCACGCAAGATTTTTCAACAAGATGGCGGAACCATTTGTCGACACGCAAAATGGCGGCCAGTATGACAGGTTGTACTATTGTATTTATATAAAATATAGTAGACCCGCAGACAAAACTCGTGTCACATTGAAGTTTTCTCAAAAAATACTTTTGTTTTATGACTTGTCACTATGTGATGTATCTTTCACACTTGTTTAATCTTTAAGTACATATAAAAATGAATCTACATTTCATCACGTCACAGCCTCACGGCTTCACGGCATTACGATTTCACTAACCCTTTTTTGCTGTGTTGTGTATGGAAGAAAAAGTTGAAAAGGTTATGTATATTAATACACTGAAAATGTATATTAACCCCTTACAATTACTACTATCAAATCGATGTAGCGCTGCTTTGCCGGACACAACAACACTTGCCGGGACGAGCTTACATGACGTAATTCAACTTTAATTTTAACTTGTTTCGCAGGATGAGACGCCTTTATTCTTAGGCGCTCGGGAAGGTTCTTATGGCGCTTGCCGAGCTCTGCTCGACGCTATGGCGAACAGAGAGATCACAGACCACATGGACCGGCTGCCGAGAGACGTGGCCCAGGAGAGAATGCATGACGACATCGTCAGGCTCCTTGACGAACACTGCCCCAGGCCGCCGCCTCAGCATCATCATGTCATGCGTAAGTTGATGTGAACGAGTTCGTGGATTTGGCGAGTTGCTATGATAATTCGCATATACAAAGCGAAAGTGGCTCAATTCATAATTTCTCTAATAAATTAAGGATTCTAAGTCATTACATTTAAATTTGAATTTACTTAGTTACACATTTTTAGTTGAGTCACTTTAGAATTGCGAATAATGGGACATGAACACGTGTGTTAATGTTATTTTCCTTTGCAGAATCACCAAACCCACATCCACAGTTGATAAGCCAGCCGACTGTTATCAACACGGCGGGGAAAGGAAAGCCGAAGAAGCCAAGGGCCAAAGGGCCAGACAGCCCTCAGGAGTACGACAACAATAACTTACAGCACACGCAGATACGGAGGTATGCAGTAGTATAATTATGGCACGGCTATTTTGGCGCACTTTACGATAATGAGGGCTTATTTCACAGTTGAAGGCTACTTGCTATATTTCAAGTTGATGGAAATGGCTCTTAAGTGTTAATTAATGTTAATTAAATGTATCCATCAGATAAGAGATAGTTTTAATGTTTTGTTATATATTAAAAATGTTACAAGTAGCTAACTCAAAATATAATTGAATATTGTGAAAAAGAACACAAAACGACAATGAGGTTATATTTTTGTTGTGTGTATGCGTCGCCATTTTGTTTTTATGAAATTTCTTTTTAACTATAGAAAATTACTAATTTAGGAAAGCATGCTCATGAGATATTTTGCTAAGTATCTAGTAAGTAAACTAAATGTCTAGTTGGACTTACGTGACATCGTTATAATAACAAGATGGCGGCGTTTCTCATTAGACTTTGACCTAACAGTTTTCAGCCAGTAAAATGTTACCTGTCTTTTTCACTACAAGTATCAAGTCTTTTAAGTTAGTAGCGCCATTTCGTGCTAAAAAGCAAAACTAAAGATTAGTTTTATGTGAAAACAGGAAGCCAAGCGTGAAGAAAAACAACAAGAAAGTGGCGCAAGAGGTGCCCCAGAGCGTGGAGAGCCTCGGCTCCAGCCTGAGCCCAGTCGAGTCGCCTCTTCAAAATTTACAGGTACTTTTGTATTCTAATTTCAACCTTATTCACTAAGGGGTAGTGCAGAAATCGCCGGAACTCTACGTCGTGTAGATACATTTTATCCAGTGTTGCCATTTAATTATATTTGATTTTTTAGATAGACCAAATTGAAATAATATAATAAACGACAAATCTTAAATTATTTAATTGTACAATCGACGAAACAAGTTTATAAATTTCAAAGTTATTTATTTATTTGTAAAACATAATTATGTGCTATATTGTTAATAACAGTTGTACTCGTAACAGGTAATTACTGATGCGTTCGTGGTTATTACAATTTAGAAAGAAACAAAGTGTCAAACTATCGTAAGCTCGCGCGATGTAAACTGTAAAGTTTTCAAACGTCAGCAAAATCCATTATTCTTTCCTGAACACAATATTAATTTGATTTATACGTGTGTTTTAATATTATTACGATATTCTTGTTCAGGATTTGCCGTCGCCGTACGACGCGACATCTTTGTACTCGAACGCAATCGCTCAGTTCGCGGGCATGGACCAGCTGATGCAGCACAAGCAACCGCCAAGCTATGAGGACTGTGTCAAGGTAATTATCATTATTATAGCCACAAGGCATACTAGCAATCGAACGAAGCAATAGCAACAAGGCTCCTAGACAACTGTTAGTTGATAGTAGCAACCGAACGAAGCAATAGCAACAAGGCTCCTAGACAACTGCCAGTCGATAGTAGCAACCGAACGAAGCAATTGCCACAAGACTTCTAGATTAGTCCAGTTGATAGTAGCAACCGAACGAAGCAATTGCAACTAGGATCCTACATAAGTTCTAATCCATAGTAGAAACCGAAAGAAGCAATACCAACAAGGCTCCTAAACAACTGCCAGTCGATAGTAGCAACCGAACGTAGCAATAGCAACAAGGCCCCTAGGCATGTGCCTGTTGATAGTAGCAACTGAACTAAGCGGTTGCCACAAGGCTTCTAGCAATAGCAACAAGGCTTCTAGATAAGTGCCTGTCGATAGTAGTAACCGAACGAAGTAATACCAACAAGGCCCCTAGGCAAGTGCCAACCGATACTAGCAACCAAACGAAGTGATTGCCACACAAGGTTTCCAGACAAGTGTCAATTGATATTAGCAACCGAACGAAGCGATTTAAACGCAACAATCTATAGAAAAGTGTCAATCTATATTTTATTTTGTAGAGTGTTCAATGTCCTTATAGTAATAATACAATGTACTCCACAGACGGGTCAGTCGCTTCAGCAATCGTACGGCGGCGGCGTACTCGGCGCGACGCTCTCGCCGCCATACTCCAACCATTCGCCGACTCACAGCAACCACACCACATCGCCACACGCATATATAGGTAAGAATAATTCATACAGTGTAACTAAGATGCGATCCGGCTCGAAGGACCAGACTGTTTCCGAGGATAAATAGTGATCAGTCGATAACACAATGGCATGAAAGGCTAGGGCCTTAAAGATTTTTTTTGCTTGATCCAATTTTAGAATACAAAATATCTTTACTTATTACCAGAAAGTTAATACGTATATGAATCTCCTTGATCCTTATTATTATATATATTAAATGCTATTTTGGTACGACAGGATCTCCGTCGCCGGGCAAGTCGCGGCCATCTTTGCCGACGTCACCTGCGCACATGGCGGCGTTGCGTCACTCACACCAGCACCAACTCGACGCCGCCGCTTATTCTGCGCTCGCGCATCTAAGTAAGTCAATAATAATTTCTGATGCCTCCGCGGTTATTATACATTGGAATGAAACAACTTTAACGGATTTAACTCGCGTATTTTATTTTTAGCGTGCTACGATTATGGAATCTGTAAAGGTTTCCCCGTTTTTTACACATTTTCCACTGTTTCTTCTCTCCTATTGGTCGCAGCGTGATGTTATATAGCCTAAAGCCTTTCTCGATAAATGGTCTATCCAACAAAAAAATAATTTTTAAATTCGAACCAGTAGTTCCTGAGATTAGCGCGTTCAAACAAACAAACAAACTCTTCAGCTTTATAATATTAGTATAGATTCGTATAGATTTCATCATCAACACGACTAGTGACTAATCAAAGGCGTGCATTGGAGACACTAGGGTAGGCACTTCGTTTACTTATATATGTGTTCTTTTCATTGCAGGCGCTAACAATCAGCACAACGCCCAGCTGCAAGCCGTCATGTCCCACGCGGCCGCCCTGGGTCAGGTACAGGGCGCCCAACACCCGGCCATCACCAACATCATGTCAGGTCAGTGTGAGCAAAAAAAGAAAACAAATGAACTGGGTACTAAATCCTTAATAATTTCTGGTGCCATCACGGTTACTACACATTGGAATAAAACAACTCTTTTTTGAGTCTCAGTCGTGCTACTATTATGGAAACTGTCGTGCTACGTCATCCAATAAAATAAAATACGCGAGTTAAATCCGTTTATAGTTGTTTCATACCAATTTCTTTATTATTATTATAATGCGAAAGTTTGTAAGTATGGAAGTACCTACGACTGGATGTATGTTTCTCTTTCAAAAAAAAATTGAATCAATTTTGATCATAGTTTACAATAATATAGTGCAAAATATTCTACGTGGGCGGGTAGAAGCTAGTATATCATGGCAATTGGTAGATTTATTCAGCCATCAAAATCTCTATAGTTAAATAACCTTTTTATTAGATAAAAGCCATGAAAATTAGGCAATTTTTGAAACTATCTAAATAAATCCAGACACACTTTACCTCGACTGTATTTATTTATACCCGTTTAGACAAATGCTAAAACATTCTAAGTAATTTAATAATTTCTGATGCCTTCGCGGTTATTACACATTGGAATTTTCATTCCAATTATAAGTAATTTTTAAAATTATTTATTACATATATTTAATTCCAATTCTAAGTTATTTTCAAAATTATTTATTACAGGTCTCTACGGTGGTTGGGGTATAAGCGACACGTTCCCCACTCCGTCGCCAGAGTCGCCCGATCATTGGTCGACGCCATCGCCGCAGACGCCGCTGACGCAATCCCCGCACTCTGATTGGTCGGATCGCGCCGCTCTATCGCCCAATGACATGCAGCAGACCAACAAGGGAGCTACGGAAGCAATTTATATATAAATGCAAGGTTTGACCGCGTAATTTTGTTAGAGAGTAACAGGAGACTTTTTGTTCGGCACTTAAGCTCGTTTAGTCTCGAGATGTGTCAATTGGACAGCTGTTGCCATGGTTACGTTATAGGAGTGTTAATGCAATTGTATCCTTATTGTCGTCTGTTCAAAGTAGGAAATCCTTTGATATAAATGCTGAATTGTTAACAGATAAATTTCTGTCAGAAATTTGAAACTTTGGATAACGAAATTGATATTAGGTATATGTTATTTATGGGCGAAAATCTCAGTGAAATCAGTTCGTGGTTGAATGTATTGTGAAATTGCTTAACTCTCTTTAGTGATGTGCGATTTAGAGTTTATCGATATGTGTTAAAACGATAAAAAAGTTTCAGGTACGTAATCAATACTACAATCTTCATATTATCTGAAATTGTCATATCAAAATGCCTGTATTTTTTGTTCGTGTTATAAACAAATTATGCGGTCAACTTATATTGTTAATTAACAGATATATTACGGAAGTGTGTTTTTATAATTAAGGCCTGAATGTAAGCAAGACTGGTACGGACATCCTGACGGACAAAATGTTGTAAACGTTACTTTTCGTAACTAGCTGACGATATATTAACTTTCTCAAATACTTTTTACTGTATAATTTATACTTTATATTTTTTATTATGGAAACTGTATTAAATGTCACTGTATTAATTATTTTGTTTGAAGATGTGTAAAAAGATATGCCTAAATTTAATTGTACTTTTTATATTGATGACTTTATACTCGTATGTCAATGCGTATTTTTTTTTATTGTAAGTCAGCTAGTAAAAAGGTATTTTTTTTAAACTATTGAAATCTCTAGGTACTCGTTGCCGATGATAGACTGATGTACAGCCATCGCTCGATATAGTATAACATAGCTCGCTTAGCGCAGGTGCCCCGATCTTAATACGTGATGTAAAGTATCGATGTATGTTTGTAAAATATCGATGTATTTTTTTCCCATCACTAGCTGCGTGAAAAACGCTAAACGGAATGTTTAACTATAAACTGAGATACATCCATTCCGGTGTCCGTTTTAATATTAAAAAAAAAAACTTAATATGACAGATTATTTTCCGAAACTTTTATTTGAATTAGTTATATAATTTGACTGCCATTAGCTAATGTTGAATTTTCACACTGATAAAAAAAAATCTCTTAATTTTTACGTGATCTGTCATTCTGACAATTAGAAAAATACATCAAAATGTCGATATTTTTTACTCCGAGTACAGGCGCCATTTTTGGAAAACGGAAAACTCCGAGTAATATCGTATTCATACCTACATAAAATTGTTGTGTTATTAAATGTTTTAATGTACTTGTTTTTAATAAAACCGTGTTTTTGATCATTGAACAATGATAATAAATGATAAAAAAAAAAATGTATTTCGCTAATGAGATTTGTTTTCGCGAACGTGTAAGGAAATTATTTATGTGTGATTCTTTAGTACGTATTTTGTAATAGTTTTAGTGTATGTAGATCTTTTTTTTAATTCGTTTCTAAGAGTTATTATAAGTTTGAATTATAAAGATGAATCGAGATCGGTGCTACCTTTTCATTTTGCACATCACTATTAAATACTTTTTTTTTCATTTTTGAATGGTGCTGGAACGATCTCGTATTCAACTTTATATATTTTTTATAATATTTCGTATCTTCCGCTTTCGTAATCATTCCATGGTTGCTTCCATTTTTAATCCGCCATTTTGATAAAAAGGAGATCACACTCGTGTACCTATTTATGTATTTTTTTTTAATAAGTCATCATGAGATTATTTTTTTTAGCGTATCAGCTCGTGATAGGACGCTCGGAATTATTTTGTCACAATTTTGTGTTCACGCGCACTGCCATTTTTTTTTTATTTTATTTATTAACCATACCCAAACATCACCTCTTGATAATTTTACTGTTATTTACAATAATTTAGTAATTATCGTAAATTTAGATCTCATCATTCCACGTTCGCTTTAAAGGAAGGAAATTAAAAAAAAAAAACGGGACCACACATCTGCTCAATTGTATTAGTGAAAATGAAATGCCACGTTTTATTGTAATATATAACTGTAAGCCATTTTTAAGTTTTAAAAACTTTTACAGCCAGCATTAATGTAAATATCACACATATTTTTTTATTTAAAAAATCGAATGAGAAATGATCTTCGTAGCTTAGTTTTTTTTAGTTGTTAAGTAATATTCTGTGTCATTGCGAAGTGCCAAGTGGCACCTGGAATTTGCTAGGATTTTAATAGATATAGTGTATTACTAGCGAGTATAGTAAGTACATGTAAACGTGAGCTTCCTTATACGCATTCTCTTAAATTAGGTAAAACGCCTAATTCTTAGTTATTTACGTAAACAAGGGGTCCAAAATACGCCTTTGAACTGTCACCTAATTTTGAGGTTATGTCGTTTTTTTATCTGAATTTCATGACAGCGTTTCCAAAAGAGGAATACTTTTTAAGTACAAATTTCTGTAGATATCAGTGAACCACACGAAAATGAATGTAAAATTAGTAATATCAATTAAAATACTTGTAATACGTTTATGTATTTTTTATACAAATTTCGATAATGCACTACATGTCTCAGGCACAAAACTCTGTTATGAAAATAACGATTTTTCGCGTGCCTTCGTTAGTTTTAAGTCATAATTAGGAATGTCTGTAATTTAAACTTTAATTTAAGTACTATTTAGTTTAAACGCGCCTTGTAAATACATTTTATCATTATTTTTATGAAATGCATTTCTTTGTAAGATTCTGAAATTTGGAAGAATGGAATTTCAAATGTTTCCCCCTTAACTGACAATAAAGGAATAAATATAAAATTTGGCTATTTTATTCACCATAATATCTTCAATCCTGTTATTTATAATACAAATATGCTCTCACTCTACAACTTTTGAAGCGCTAATCTTTGTCATGAGTCACCTATTATTATAACTCGATTAAGAAAAAAAAAATGTCCAATATTTTTTGGTATTTTTTTAATTGACAAGAAAAAAAAAATAAGTTTCAAAAAGTACCTAGCATGATTTATTTTTTATTTTTAACACCGCGTCGCGTCATAGGTAATCTATCATAGAGGTAGTACCTCTCTTAAATCAGTCAAAAATTACAGATACCTAACGCAAAAATGTATAGGAAGGTTTACAAACCACATATTATTATATCTACCGACTAGCGGTTCGCCCCGGCTTCGCACGGATCCCCAATTTTTTTCAAATAATTCTATAATCTATGTTACTCAGGGTGAACGTAGCTTGTCTAGAATTTGTAGTGTAGAATTTTCTTGTGTAGAATTTTTCAAATTGGTCCATCCGTTTTGGAGCTTATTCAATGAGGGCCACCGCGTGTCAGAAATCCGCTAGATGCGCTAGTGTAGAATGAGGTCTAGTTGTCATGTACCATCAATCACAGGCCAGTAGCTTGCCTCTCATTGGTGGTACATGACAGCTGGACCTCATTCTACACTAGCGCATCTAGCGGATTTCTGACACGCGGTGGCCCTAATTCAAACAATAAACCTTTCCTCTTTATTATAATATTAGTATAAAGTATAGATGACGATGATTAAAGAATTAAATTACAGTTCAAGTAGTAAAAAATATAAAAAAATAATTCTTAAAAAAAGAGGGTAAGTATTAGCATTATTTGATTCTTAGTAAAATTTAAACAAATAATGTCAAATCAACTGACAAACTCATTTATAATTTTGTAACTGCCCTCGCCTACTAGTAATATCTATGAAATTCTTGCTGTTTACTAAATTTAGTGTTATTTAATATAATTTCGTTTATTTTCAAAATAGTTTCTTTCCGAAAATTATTTGCTGGTGATTATAAAAAAGTGAATTTCATTTATATCATATCTTTATGCTAAAATTATTATTTTTTATGAAATATTTGCTTCTTTAGACTAAAAACAATAATGTGTTTTGTGGTTAATTTTGATTAACAAAATTTAGTTATCAATAAAATTTGGTTTGGTAAAGATTTGTTATAGTTAGTGTGATTTTAAACAAAAGTAATAATGACAGTTTTTTTTAGATAACAGAAATGACTTTTGGAGCTTTAGGCTTTATGGGACAGGATTCCTTTGCCGGAGTAAGTTGATTGAATACTTACCTATTAATATTCTTTTTCTGTCCTCCGGCCGGAAAGCGCTAGCTTTCTGGCCGCTGCGCTAAATGAAATTGCCGTATTCTGGCTTCGTCGAACAGAAAAATAGTATACTGACCTCGGCCAGTAAAATAAAAAAGCCTCAGATCACATTTTTGTCAACGTCGGCTTCGCCTCGGACGACAATTACATGTGTTCTAAGACATTTTTTATTTTACTGGCCTAGGTGCGTAATGTACTATTGATGACTTACCTAGCGTTTAACTTTCCATTAAATCCTTACTAATACAATGAACGCGAAAGTTGGATGTATATATGTATGTTTGTTTCACTTTCACGTAAAAACTACTGAATGGATTTTAATGAAACTTTACAGTAATATAGCTTATACATCAGATTAATATATAGGCTATATTTTATAACGACATTGTATAAAGTACTCATCGTTCGCAGACGAAGTCGCAGGCAGAAGCTAGTAATACATAAAATCATTATCTTGTTTTACTTAAATCTGATATTAACAAACATAAATGATATTTATTTATCCATTTATAATTATTTATTACTTGTTCTAAGTATTCCATTCCATTTATATTCCGACTAGCTGTCCGCCCCGGCTTCGCACGGATCATCTTGTTTTTATAGCCTATGTCACTCGGGAATAGTGTAGCTTCCCAACAGTGAAAGAATTTTTGAAATCGGTCCAAACAAACAAACCTTTCCTCTTTATAATATTAGTATAGATTACAATTATTCCAAAAACGTACATTACAGCTCAACACCACGTTACTCCCGCGTGGTCAACTGACGGCGTCGTGGTGGGCGGCTGGTGTCGCCATGGTCGTGGTCACTACTGCGACGATCGTGGGCAACATTGCTGTGGTGGCGGCGCTGCGGCGCGCGCGCAGGATGCCCACTCACTATCCGCTAGCGAGTCTGGCAGTCGCTGACTTGCTGGTCGGCACGTGCGTTCTGCCTTTAGCGGTTGCTAGGGAGTTGTTTACTTTTACACCGAGTAAGGTTTATGGTTTTACTAGCTTCTGCCCGCGACTTCGTCCGCGTGGAACTCCTCCTTTTTTGTAGTCGGTTAAAAAGTATCCTAGGTTCCTTTTCAGGTTCCAGACTTTCTTTGTACCAAATTTCATTTTAATCGGTCCAGTAGTTTTAGCGTGAAAGCGTAACAGACAGACAGACAGACAAGAGTTACTTTCGCATTTATAATATTAGTAGTAAGGATATTTATGAATGAAGTAAGTCTCGTCCAGGCAGAATTAAGTTGAATCTTGGTACATTGGTTATGTATCTAATTAAATGAATACCTAGGGATATTGAATATGTGGTCACTTTTAGGGGCACATTAAGTATTAAATTAAAATAAGATTTTTTAAACCCAACCCTATAGGTATAAAACGAAAAGGCTCATTAAGAGATTTTAAAGTACTTACCCACTTAAGTAGGTATATATTTTTGAAGTAGTAGGTAACTTAACAAAATTATTTAAACTATTTTTTCATTACCTACATAAGTCGAAATTAGCTTTCAATCCATTTCTATTTCACATTCATTTTATATTAAATAATCTTATAAAAAAGAACAAGTTCCTATTTTTAACCCCCGACGCAAAAACGACGGGGTGTTATAAGTTTGACGTGTCTGTCTGTCTCTCTCTCTGTGTGTGTGTGTGTGTGTGTGTGTGTGTGTCTGTCTGTGGCATCATAGCTCCCTAACGCATGAACCGATTTTGATTCTGTTTTTTTTGAAAGGTGACTATGTCGGGAGCGTTCTTAGCTAGTAGAAATAATAATACTTAGGTAACTAATATTAATATTTTATTATTGTTATACTTTTTAGAGGGCCTTTTCGTTTTTATGTCGGGGGTTTGTTAATAATGAAAAATACGTTCTTATCAGCGACAGTCTTTCTACTTCTACAGTCCATAATCTGTTACCAACATAAACATTCTAATTATGTACTCAGACTGGGCAATATGTGCATGTTGGTGCACACTAGATGTGCTGTGTTGCACCGCCTCTATCCTCTCTCTCTGCGCTCTGGGCTGGGAGCGGTGGTGCGGCATCAACTGGCCTCTAGCCAGAGACCACCGCGAGCGAAGGGCCAAACTTCTAGCCGCTCTGGTGTGGCCCATTGCGACCATAGTGGCCCTTCCGACGGCATTCGTACCTTCACCCATGCAGTTTTATGAAGTTGAAATGCCTAAAGCGTGTTCTGTCAACACTAATACGGGGTAAGGTTTTGTGCATTTCAACTGTTTTCACTTTCCTGGTCTTATTAGGTTCTATTTCCCTGTAGAGTCTGAATATCGTTTTCTATTATTTATTATAAGTCCGGGCATTCCATACCAAGGTAATAGCTCTGCTTTGGCAATAATATGAGATTTATACGTAGGCAATATTTTTTTAGATTATATCCGATATTTTTCAACCAATTCACAAAGCAAGTTCAGAGTCCGTATTTTCATATATCCAAGTATAACATCAAAATCATTAACTAACCGAATCGCAAGACAAACAAATTTAAATAGTTTTAAACGTAGAGAAACAACCAGTTTGTATTTATACTTTTCAGAGAAAAAGCTATAGCGCGTTTTAATTGCCTTGAGGCGCCATCTAGTACTATATTATGTAACTATAAAATCTCCTATAGAAAAATTACCTTTAAACTTTAAAAGACGATAGCTTTTTTATTTGACATCCGATTTCGATGAAACAAAGCCTATATGTTGCTCAGGGAAGAGCTTAATCTATTAGTGAAAGCCGCGTCAAAATCTGTTCAGTAGTTTTCAAGATTAGCGAATACATACAGACAGACAGACAGACAGACAGACAGACAGACAGAAAAGAAAATCTAAAAAATCATTTTTGTGTTCTGTTACTCTTTTATTATTGCCCACACCCATTTTTTGTTAAAAATTTCAATTGTACAGACACGCGGTTTCTACTGTTTTATTATATGTATAAGATAAGATAAGATATAAGATAAGATAAGATAATTAGCATACAAAAAATACATAGCAGGACGGCAGAGCTGCCCGCGACTTCGTCGGCGCATGAATTTCCATAAATCCTTTCTTAGTGCTCCTCTACGTTATAAAATGAACATAATATGTGCAAAATTTCAAGTTTCTAAGCCTTATAGTTTTGGCCCTGCGTTTATTTACGTCACTCATTAAGTTAGCTTTTTTTTAATGGGAAAATGAGACGAAGAAAGTGCTTGGACCAATTATTAGTATTAAATTCTGGTACTTTAAGATAGTGTTATGTTTTGTGACTAAGTTACGTGAGATACAGTAATGGGCATGAGTTCCTTCGTTTGAGTAAAGACGTATGTTCACAGTTACGTGTTCTTCAGCGTGACAGTCTCGTTCTACATACCGTGCAGCGTGATGGTCGTGCTGTATGGGCAGATCGTGCAGGCTTTGGCTGTTCCCCCGCCCATTAGAGCTCATCGAGGGCGGAAAGCGGGAGAGCAGGTATACCCTTATTCTCATTGTTAATCTTTTTAACGTTGAGTTTTATGATATTTATACGCAGAAAGTGGAGAAAAAATTAAAAGACATCCACATCTATATTATGCCTATCGTGTTTTTGGTAATTAAAGTTTTTAAACTACTATACTAAACTAAATATTGATTGAAATCTCGTAGTAAACAATATTTATTGGAATAAAACAATCGTAAAGATTCAACTGGCATATCTTTTATTTTTGGCGATTCGAAAACTTTACAGTTCCGACTTAGCTGACGATAGTCTAACACTAAAATAGAAACAAGAGATATTTCCCAAAATAATATGGTTTTTATAATTATGTTTTAGAACGCAACTAATAAAGCGGACCGGTGTACCCCCGAAAGGCAAATTCAAGAAAACCAAAAGGCGGATCCTGCGTAAGTACCCAATCTAGTACCCAAGGGCGGAGAGAGATACGGGCAGGGGGGAGAGGGGCGGCTGCCCCACCTAGAAGTAACTTGTAGGTTTTGATTCCCTTGCGAGTGTCAAATATGACCTTAGATATATTCTTAGTTTTTAAGAGGATTGTGAACCTGTTAATTTTAATACAAAAGGCGATAACGTTTTACACCCAGTAAATATAGTTAGATTTTTATAATTTTTGGATATGTTGTAGATATAATGAGAAACTACGTCTGTACGTTTTGATTTTTAAGAAATATTGCTTACGCTAGATCTAAATATAGATTTTTAGATCTATATATAGATTTTTAGATGCTAATAAATTTTATTATATCTACAACATATCCAAAAATTATAAAAATCTAACTATATTTACTGGGTGTAAAACGTTATCGCCTTTTGTATGAAAATTAACAGGTTCACAATCCTCTTAACCCTTGCTACCTATTTAGCAGTTAAAAGATCTGGATTCTTGTGTTCATCATACCTTCTGAATATATACAGTCTTTGATAATGCGTTTTTAAAATAGGTACCTACCTATTATATGGTCCTATTAATGCTAGAGAGTATTCTTACAGCTCTAAGTTGCCGGAAGGCTGCCATTTGAACCTGCCAGGAACCCCAGTCTGCTGTGCAGTGCCGTCGCCGTTGAAACCATATTCACCGTAAGTACTACCCTTCTTTTAGATCAGTAGAGCCTAACCATTTTAGGTCCCTTATGAGCTAACTAAGGTCACTGATTTTACCCCTCGTCCCAAAGACGAACTCGCGCGCTAGTCGGCGCTGCGCTGTGCTCAGACTTGTCACTTTGAAATTCGGCGTTTGAGACAAATACCAGCTGATTGATACCCCGCGAAATACAAGTTTTACCACTGACTGAGGGGGTAATTACCCCCAGGTTTAGTACCCAGGTCTTAAATCTAAATAGCTCAATTACCCACCAGATATCTATATTATGCTAATACTGAATACCTACTTTTTGTTATTTGAAGCTTAAATCCCTACTAATATTATAATTGCGAAAGTAACTCTGTGTGTCTGTCTGTCTGTCTGTCTGTTACGCTTTCACGCTAAAACTACTGGACCGATTTAAAAGAAATTTGGTACAAAGACAGTCTGGAGCCTGAGAAAGGACATAGGCTACTTTTTAACCGACTGCAAAAAAGGAGGAGTTCCACCCGGACGAAGTCGCGGGCAAAAGCTAGTTATTTATAATTATCTGCTATAAAAGTTTCAAATAGCTTACTCGGAACTTGGAGAAAATTTTATAAATCTTTTAACAAATGAACTGCTAGACTAATTTTTGCTTCGAGAACGGTTGAAAAGTATCCTATGTCCTGCTAGATTTAAGCTCTCTCGCCACTGAATTTCAACCAAATCGGTTTAGCAGTTCTAGACTTATAAATAATATATACTTACCTATTGTTATACTAAATACAACTTTTTATTGTCGTCTGTCCGTAGAGGCGGCGCGATGTCCAGGCAACGCCGCGCCACCATCACAATAGTGCGACTTATGTCCCTTTTCCTGATATGCTGGTTTCCCTTCTTCATAATGTTGCCACTAGGTAAAATATAAATAACAAGTCATATTGATATCGTAAATAAAATGATTATAGTTTAGAGTAGGTATAACCACAATCATTCAAGTACAAAGTAATTTAATTGGTATATGCCATGACACAATATTATTATTATCTCCCGACTCACTCACACATGTCTCTCATTTACATCTTCCCTTTCATTCTTTTCTACTTACGTTTTGTTCCCCACATGAATATAATATTTGACACTAGCTTCTGTACCTACGCGACTTCGTCTGCACACGATTAGTATTTTACACATTATAGTTACTTTATAAAATGGCTTGTTTTTCTGAAATGTTCACCAAAAATCATTTCAATAGTTTTTGCGTGAAAGAGGTACACACATACATCCTGACAGCCAGATATCTATACATTCATACATTCTCACAAACTTCCACAGTTATAATATTAGTAAGGATTGACTGGACAATTTAAGTTTTCCAACTAACCTCTAGTGTTTATTCACAGACTCACTGTGCGATTGCGTTTGGGACTCAATGTGGCAGTGGTGTACATGGCTCGGCTACTTGAACTCTGCTCTGGACCCGCTTGTGTACGCCGCTGCGTCACCAAGCGTACGCCGGGCTTTACTTGCGTCAACTGCGCTTATTAGAACGAGCTCTAGTTCAACACAATAGCTCCTACTTGTTCAGTTTGGGACTCAATGTGGCATTGGTATACATGGCTGAGTTTATGGCAGTGGTATACATGGCTGACTTATCTCTGCCAAGCCTTATTTGCCCTAACTGCGCTTATTAGACTTCGTTTAAGCTCAAAACAATAGTTCCGACTTTGGACATTATCTACGTTCTTGATTCACATAGTAAGACAGTTTTCAGCTAGGAACTCAATGTGCCAGTGGTATACATGGCTGAGCTAAGTACTTAGACTTTCTGTCAAATGAAGCTCAGAATAGACCGACTAGTGTATGCTGAACTTAACTTGTCCTTACTGCTTTTATTAGACAGAGTTTTAACTTGTTTTGAGTTCCTACTTGGGATCTAATGGAAAGTACTATTGTTATCTCAGTTTTGAATTAGATAAGGCAGCGTTTCAATAATATATTATTTAAGTGTACATGGCTGGACCATGTTTACCTTAAACTGTTTTAGGTCCACATTAAATATTAATAATAATTAGGGTAAAAAAGGAACTATTTACCTACTTATAAGAGCCGTTCCCTACCGTGTACCTATAAGAGAAACGCAAGTTCAGTTTTCTAATTTGTTTATATTGTAAAGGAAATAACTAAACTATTAAGTAATAATTTCTGATGCCTTCGCGGTTATTACACATTGGAATGAAACAACTATAAACGGATTAGTCTAACGATAAAGTCTTTAGCGTTAGACTGTTGTCAGCTCAGTCGTACTACGATTATGGAAACTGTAAAGAATCCGAAACGTCAGCTAATAAAATACGCGAGATAAATCCGTTAATAGTTGTTTAATTCCAAAATGTAAACTATTAAGTATTTTAACATGGATTCAAGGTTTTATAATGTTGTTTATACTTGTGCTGTTTTTATATGTTGTTGTATTTTAAAAATAAATGAATATTCTAACAATATTGGCATTATTTCGTTTCTATTTAGTCACGCCATCTGTTATTTACTTCGTGAATCTTTATCTTCCGAAGAGTTGTGAATGAGGCGCCCTCTATGACAAATCTGTAGAATTATAATTAAATATATGGTTTATGTGTACCTTGATAGATGGCGTTACTAGGTTCGAATTAGTAAAACGTAGACCATTCGTACAGGTGCTTACTTATTCTTCTGGTTTTTTTTTTATTAGGTTTCATATAGACATTTATATAAGTACTTCGTACTTTAGTAATAGTATGATAGTTAAGAGGAAGTCTGGGGACCTAATATGAAAACCAATACTGCCGTCCACTTACTAAAGAGCCGTTAACCCTCAAAACGTCAATTTTGACTTTTTGATGGTACGTTATATAGTTTTCAATTCTCTATCTTTTGGTTTAAGAATCGTATTCCTACGGCAAATAGTTTTAAAGATAATGAGCAGTACTGTGGCCGTTAAGTGGCAGATTTTCTGGTGGTTCCTACACTAAAGAGCGTCAAACCCACATTGCTTAGCTTAAATGTACGTTAAACCACCATAACTGCTAAAATTTAAGGAATTAATTCTTTTTTTGTGAACTTGTGCTTAGCTAAAAAGTCGTTATCCCAATATCCTAAGCTAGAGAGACGCAAAACTCCTTTAACTTCGTTATAGCTAAGCAAGCCACTACGGTTATTATTAAAATTGCTATACTAAAAAGCGGTCTTATAGAAAAACTCCGCTAAAGAGCAGTAATAGTCCTTTAACGCTATTTTAGTTAAGTATAGATGAAATTATTTTGTATATTATACAGAGCTAAAGAGCAGTAAAGCCTCATTCCTTAACTAAACGGCAGTTTTTCGACGCTCGCACCGCGTACATTTTGAGGGAGAGGATAGATCGGGAGGGCACCCTACCAATTATTATAGTTTATTTACTCCTCCGGGAGAGCTTGTTGACGGCGAACGCGTACATTTTGATTATTGCTTAATTATTAGATTTAAAAGAAGTTTTAATTTAGGTTTAATAACTGAAATATAACTGCCCCGACTGGAATTGCAGCATTTAACGTAAACGGATAAACTATTCACAGATTATTACAACTGCCCGTAGAACATTAACAAACTTCTAAATACAACCCGCTTTCAGACGAGCTACTTCAAATTTTAAGGACAGACTAGCGGCCCGCCCCGGCGTCGCCCGGATCCCTTTTTTTATAGCCTATCATTTTTCTACACCTTCAGTTACATTATTCAAATTTTACCAAGGATCCCTATTTTTTTTCAAAATGAAATGTAGCCTATGTCAAATTGGAAGAATGTACCATTCTATTGGTGAAAGAATTTTTTAAATCGGCCTAGCACTTTTTGAGCCTATTCATTACAAACATACAAAAATAGGTACAAATCTTTCCTCTTTATAATATTATTAGTGTAGATAGATGAAGAGTCTATGATATCTAATGTAACTCTAGCTTACATAAATCTTCGTTTATGCGAAGTGTTTGATACTTCTGATATAGAAGATGGTTGGTTTGGGAAAAGAAATAAGTATTTTAGTGTTTGGGGATCTTTTGCAACTTCCACCCGTTAGAAAAGTCGCCATTTGAAAAACAAACCCCTTCAGTAATTAATAAACATATAGGCACCTTAAGAATTCCAAACTTATAGACTAAACTTTATAGTTACAACGAATTCACGTTGAACATGAGACAGCTGGATGATTCTACGTTTGTAAAAATGTTAAAAACAATCGGAGTAGGAGTGACAACTCAATCAGACAAAGATATACTGTCTAACCGATTGATACCTCTGCTTTCGCATTCCAATGAAGGAAGCTTAATGGAAATAGCACAATGTTTGAGGGACTCGCCAAAACATGCTGTTTGCTTACTACCGACTAGAAATATGTATATGCAGTTAAATAATGCTATGTTAAAAGCGATTCCGAACCCCGAGATAAAGTTAGTTGCTAAAGATTCCTTGGATTGTTCAAAATGTATGAAATCGAAAGCCCCGGTGTGCTTACAAAAATATAAAGATGACGCATCGATGACTGCTGGACTGGAAGAAACTATAATCATTAAAGAGGGAGTTAAAGTAATGCTTAGCAGAAACATTGATGTTATTTTAGGTTTTGTGGGCCGATAGGCGTTGTACAAAAAGTGACGTGGGACCCAAACAAAGCCTAAACAATTGATGGGAAAATTCGCTAATAATTGTATTCACAAATTATAGCCTGACTCAATAGAGTCAAAATTTGAAATCATACCCCTGCAATACGCGTACATAGAACAATTCCCAATCTGTGTGGCGTATGCCCTAACAATTACAAGAGCCAAGGTCTTAAATATGGCATATGGGCACCTCCATACTCTCTTGTGGCCAAGCCTACGTGGCGCTTTCACGAGTAACCGATCTTCATGCGGTGCACCTCATAAATGTTCACTTCAAGAGTATAAAAGCTCTAGCTTCAGTGATCACCGAATACAACCGGCCTAAGCGTAAATACCGCGCTTATATTTCAGAAATTAAATCGCCTATTTAAATAAATAATGAACGCGAATATGCAATAAGAAAAATTGTTGCTGGACAAGAATCAGAACCAAAAAAAAAGAAAAGAAAGATTTGTAATAATAAAAAATTACTCCTAAAAAGAAAAAAACTTTGTCGAATAAGAAAATCTAATAAAATAAATAAATCAATATTCCCACGTTTCTACAAAAAGAAGTGAAATCCCACCAAAAATATTGTGTAAAAAACTAGCCAAGTCTCGAAGAAGAACATTCTTTATACGTTAGTGGGTACAAGTCAATTTTGTTTACACGTAATTGTTGTTGTAACTACCTATGTTTCTTAAGCGATAAAAGCTCATATTGGTATTGGTAATTGGACGCTAGTGTCTCGTTTTCGATCAACGGCCAAGTCACACAACATTAACTATGATAATAAACAAATCGCAGTAAGGAACCTTAGACTTCGCACGAATTTGTCTAGATTTCTTTACTTTTTAGAAATAAATAAGCAGCTTCTTCGAGACTTAGCTAGTATTTACAGAATGTTTTTGGTGGGATAAAGTTTATTAGCTCAGTTAACAGGCAAGTTGACCAAATTTTATTTATTTCTTTATTTTTTATTTGGATTTTGAATAAAATGTTATTAGAAATAAATTTGTTATTACGAATTTCGACTTTAATATATCACATTTGACCTTATGATTGCTTTACTAAAAAGAAGTTATCCCCGAGCGACGTATGCTTAACTGCCCTTTAGTTAAGTATCACACTATAATCTGTTAGGAATAATTAAATTTTGTTGACACTTCCTTCACTTAATTTACGTTAAGGTACCTTAGCCGCTCCTTGAGCTGTAGCAGTAAGTGAAATTTGTTTCTGTTACTTGACTATACAGCAGTTAAGTCACCTAGCCGCCGTATAGCTAAGCATTTTTGAATAACTTCCACATACATTTACTATATTCAACATTTAAAAGAAATTACATCGCTATAGGGCCGCTAAGCCTCGCTCAGGGATGGTTAACTGCCGTTTAGTGCTGTAACTGAAGACAAAAGCCAGTCCATGTCCTTGGCTAAAAAGAAAAAATGATAAAAAAAAATGAAATAATGCACTTTTAGTATCGCTTACCACTTTAAATAGTTCTCGGAATTAAATGAAAATTATGTAGACAAAAATCGTTTTTCTATGTGTAATAGTTTTGTAGAGACAACGAATTCCACGTTTTTTGGCTTTTTCTCGAAATTTACATTTTGGGCTTAACGGCTCTTTAGTAAGTGGACGGCAGAATAAGAGTTAACAATTTTAACATATTTATTTTAAGAATTGTTCTAGTCAGAGTTATTTATTTCCAAGAATAACATCTAGTCAGAATTTGTCTTATTGAATTTATTCGTTCAGATAATTGGTCCAATTAGATTTTTGACTCAACGCGGCTTAAATTGAACTGGTCCTGTTATGACAATATCAGTAAATCACAACAGGCTTTTTTATTTGTTTAACTTAGTACACTCACTGATTATTTCGTGATTTTTTTTCTTCAGTATCGTGTAATTATGCATAATATTTACGTGATCATTGGTCTGTCATTTTTTGTAATCATTTGAATTGTAGCTATCACATACGCAAAGAATATTTAGCCGTACAAAAAGTAAGTATAGGTACTTATTGCAATGTTGGTATTACGTCTTAGTCACGTTAGAAAAATCACTCAGCCCTGATTGGTCAAGAGCGAACACATGAACACTTTTTTTTAAATTTATATTGACTATGGAATTTGCGAGTCGAGTTCTTTAGTGTTGCCACGCAATAACGTAGATTCTACTGCATCGGTAGAATTGTTTTCACGGAAAGGTAAATAGTAGGTTTTAAAACACAAAAATAATTTTAATAACTTTATTCATGTCAATTATGTAGTTTATCCATTACATTATTTCTTTGGCATGTCGGTTATCCCACAATAAGGTACTCGCTCAGAAAATACTGATGATAAATATTTATTTACTTTATAAGATTCGAATAGCTAACTTCTAAAATAAAACATGTTTCTAAATAAAAAAAAGAAAAATAACAACAACAACTTTGATAAAGAAATATAACATTATTCTGTACAACTTAAAATATTTCAATTTAATATTAATAATAATGTATGAATCAACAAAATAACAACTAATTTGTGCAAATAATTAATATTTCTTTGAAATAACAATAATATCATTTCGGAACAAGGGAAAACATTCATAAAATGGAACAATAAAAAAAATAATCTTTCAGAAATGAGGTCTAAATTATTATGCTTTCGTTTATAAACATTGCTTCATAAAGTTAAGTTATTTTTTTATTATTTCACTTATTAATCTAAGTCTATAAATATCTATTGGTGAAATTGAGTAAAGGTTATGCTTTTAATACTATCATGACTTGACTACTTAAACATTCATATTTCCTATTACCTAAGTACCTATTTAATTTAAACATCAACTTCATAATAATATAAAGTAGGTACCTATTTGATTTATATCGTGGCAAAACGGGTAACTTAGTTCATACCTGACGTAGGTATTTAAAAGTTGCCAAAGGTACATTCGAGCTATAAATAACATATATACATTGATTATAGACACTGATTAAGTAAGTACAATCTCATAGCCTAAATCTCGTTGTATTTGAGACATGTGTTTTAGTTCACCGGTCACCGCTTAGCACAAGATGGCGGCGAGTATCAAGATGGCCGCCAAGATGGAGGGCCGGGTGGTGGAGGCGCCACCGAAATCCCTCGCGTCTGGAGCGCAAGTCTTGCACGTGCAACGGCCATTGAGGCAGTATCCTGGCTGATCTTCCTCGTCCACGCATTCCTGGAAGACCACATTGCTTAAATACCTTCACAGGAGTCGTTCTGCTTGACAGAGCTAAGTTAATCAATCGATTTGCTGTCATAGAGAAATTTCCGCGCAATTGTCTAAATTGACGACGTTCGAAACGCTAGTAAAATCACCTAAGGGGGGCTAGACAAGTGCCCAACGTTTAACGTTAACGTTAAACGTTAGCACCAAAATGTATGGGATTTGACATTTGTGACGTACGTGACAGTCGTTCTCAGATGTCAAATCCCATACATTTCGGTCCTAACGTTTAACGTTAACGTTGAACGTTGGGCACTTGTCTAGGGCCCAAGGTATACAAACCGAAGCGTATCATGCCTGGACGGGGCCGTGTATTAAAATTACTTGAGGGCCCTTAGGAAGTTCAATGGAGCCCCATGTTGTTGCCAACTTATGAATGCACGCTTTTTAAAAAGAAAACCGAAAGTGCTTTTTTGTACTTTTATCCTTTGCGAAATAAAAACAAATTTGGGAAGTATCTATTAATTATTGCTTCGTTGGTTGCCCTGATACAGACCTCATCCCTGCGGCAATCCTGTCCCGGCCGCCTCTTGTGCCAGCACCTCGGGGGGTTGCCAGCCACATGAGCGCTGTAGGAGCAGGAGCACGTGCCTCCGAGACACAGCGCAGCCCCCGGGGACCTGGCGTCAGATGTGCCAGCCAGGCCGTCGCACTGCACGTCGTACTCACAGGACTCGTTCAGGCTGTTCACCGCTGAAGTTTAAAGGGATCTTGTGAACACATGGATTATTTTGTTTGCCATAGGCGTAGATAGGTACAGGTAGGGGGAGAAGTAACATGTAGGTTTTGATTCCCTTGCGAGTGTCAAAAATTACCTTAGTTTGGCTACGCCTGCATCCCCCCTCAATAAAAACCTAGCTATGCCCATGTACACTACTAAGAAGGTACTTACTGGAGAATGAGAGAATTTCAGAAAATATAACCGTATAAATATGAATGAACAATTTTATCGTCTGTGGCTAATTTAAAATGCCTTGAAATATTGACTTGTTTGAACTAAGCTTCAATAAAATGAAACCATAAAATTTTATAACAATTTTTCGTCTTCAATTAAAAATTCATCCAATTAGTTATTAGTCTAGCTGTAATGTATTCTTCAAATATAGATAATCGGGAATAGTTTACAAGGATATACATATCTTAAAATAAAACTCGCTTCTATTAGAAATAGCTTAAGAAATTCAGTCCGGATCGGTTCCAATTAGCGCAGCGACCATCCGTAACTAAGTTATAATTTCAATACATAACTATCCGGAACTAGAACTAATTATTATATTCTACCTATCAAGAGTTTATCTTCTTATTGGTTCTCAGACCTACCCGATATACATAAAAAAATCCACATTAAAAATCCTTCCAGTTGCTTTGGAAGAGGCAACAAACACGACACGATTTCATATAACATCAGATGGTACTCACACTCGACACAAGCGTTTGTGTCATTATTGGCTACCCAATGATCCTTGCACCGACACGTGCCACGGCATTCGAGGCCGGCGCCTGCGCACTGCAATTGGTCTTCGCAGATTTCCCCTAGTATGGCGTCCCTTACACATCTATAACATGGAATTGTGTTAGCATATATCTATGGATGTGTTGTTACGAGCCAAAAAAATAAACTTAAAAACATTTTTGCCTTGGGGTAAAATATTATTATTAAGCTAGCAATTAGTAAATATATATACTTACGTAATCATTCTGAGAAGCTAGTGTATACTCAATTATGGTAAAATTTAAAATATATCCCTAATCAACAAAATGGATCTTCATATGCATAGTAAAAAACAATACAAAAAAAAAAATTAAAAAAATACCCTTATCTCGAAAAAGTTGAACATTTGGTATGTTTAAGTTTTTTAAGGTAAGGTGGGAGAAGCTTGCAAAGTTCCAATGTGTGACGGTACTAGCAAAAAGTTCAAAACTCATCTTTATATGCAAAACGCACAAAGTCGAATTTTGAAAGACAGCTCTTTTTCAAAATAATAATGTCTGTTACACAATGAAACTTTATTAAACTTCATCTTAAATAAAAACCTTAAATAAGAATAAATTAAAATATGTAAAAGAGATCTTTATAAGGTTCCGTACGTTCGATGAAAAAATTATCTAATTTTTTATGCGTCTGACCTGTTTGATCTAAAAATATTAGAAAAATAACAGTTATGAACACGTCATAATTGTATTCATAAATTTCATAGTAAAAAAAAAATTTTTTTAAAGAAAACCTATTAATCAAAAGGTATAAGAAGAAGAGATTAAAATTCCCAAATCTCAGAAAGTGACATTAAGTAAAACTGTCTTCCACAAAAACAGTTCTTCAAAACTGAGTTCCAAAACAGTATTTTTGTTCAACGGAACCTTAGCGCCACGACTCCTATCTTTGTCTCAAATGTCACCTCACTACCTATGTCAAATGTCAAATGTCACCTGGTTCCGTTGTCGCGAGGACTAAACTGCAGCTGACACACACAATAGCCCCTCACACAGAAGGACTGCCGTTCATCACCAGCCTGAGCCAAGAAGCAGTTCTGGTCCACAACGCAACGTTCACCAATAGCTGTAAGGTTACAATTGAAGGCAGGGTTACAAAAGGAGGCAAGGTTTCAAAAGGAGGCAAGGTTTCAAAAGGAGGCAAGGTTACAATTTGAGGTGGGTAAGGTTAGGTAAGATTTCGTTTAAAGGTTAGTAAGAATGCTATTAAAGGTAAGGTTACAGTTGAATGAAAATTAGGTTCCAATTAGAGGTAAGGCTCAAATTATTGGAGTTATGGTGACAATTGGAGTTGTGGTTACAATGTGAGATAGGTATGGTTACAGTTGGAATTAAAGTTTGATTGAGAGGTGGGTAAGATGGCAATTAGAGGTAGGCAAGGTAGAAATGCTTCGTGGTACGGTTGCAATTAGGTGTAGATTAGGTTCCAATTAGAGGTTGATAAGGTAGCTATGCTTGGTGGCAAGGTTACAATTAGGTGTAGATTAGGTTCCAATTGGAGGTTGGCAAGGTAGCTATACTTGGTGGCAAGGTTACAATTAGGTGTAGATTAGGTTCCAATTGGAGGTTGGTAAGGTAGCTATGCTTGGTGGCAAGGTTACAATTAGGTGTAGATTAGGTTCCAATTGGAGGTTGGTAAGGTAGCTATGCTTGGTGGCAAGGTTACAATTAGGTGTAGATTAGGTTCCAATTAGAGGTTAATAAGGAAAGGTTAAAATGTTACAGGTAAACAGATAACTGGATTTGGGTTAAAAGTAGAGGTAGAGCAGCTAAGGGACGTCTGGTTTAAATTAAGAGTTTAATCCTAATTTAAATTAAGTTTAATAATGGACACCCGCGAAATAGTCGTCTTCATTTACGCATTTGTTAAAATATTGCAAAAATCATAATAATTAAACTAAAAAGTATGAAAATAAAAAAATAAAAATTGTATCCATGGTAACTTAGGAGAAAGTAAAAGGTTCTTGTAATATTTTTTCTCAAGATATCTTTTTTCCATAATTATGTATTAAGTTTGAGAGCTGAAGATTTTGAGCCGGCTTCCAGCCACTCTATGATAATTATCTGTAAACTAAACATTATAAAATAGATTATATAGAAACATATTAAATCCTTCATAATGTCTAATCTGCTTATTATACCACGCTCGACCATTTTAATTAAAATATGTATTTTCTTTACACAATACCAACCGACCAAAACTAATAAAAAATTGTATAGAATTGATATACGTAATTATATACCTATTTGGAAGAAAATGATACCTCATTGAGAATCAGAATCAGAATCATTAAATTTATTTTGCATAAAATATGGTACAATTTTATAGGAGTTTCTTGCCGTTTCTTCTCAAGTGAAATTTTTTCATAAGAGCTTGAAGAAATAATTTCTGATGCCTTCGCGGTTATTACACATTGTAGCTGAGATGACAAAAGTCTAACGCTAAAGTGCGTCACTTTAGCGTTAGACTTTTGTCAGCTCAGTCATGCTACGATTATGGAAACTGTAAAGAATCCGAAACGTCAGCAAATAAAATAAAATAAAAATACGCGAGTTAAATCCGTTAATAGTTGTTTCATTCCAAAGCTTGAAGAAACCTAAATTGGATAAACATATTTTATTTTTGATTTACGCCATCGAAAAGTCACGTGGCCAGTTTTCGATCACTACATATTATCAAATCCATGTACAGTTTTGAATTCGTTTCGTTCGGTTGCTATTAGCGATATGGACTTGTACATAGGTCATCTAGTTATAAATACTAAAGTTATATTTGCAAAAATACAACCACTTCCCCCATTTCAATTTTATATTTTCATACAATTTAGCTTTGTAAAAATTACATATATAGGTATTGGAATGAAAAAACTATTACAGACGGTACTCGCGTATTTTATTTTATTAAGTTGGCTAAGGTTACGGAGCCTTTACAGATTCCATAATCGTAGCACGACTGAGCTGACAATAGTCATGCTAAAGAAAATTCTATAGTTTCATTCCAATGTTTAATAACCGCGAAAGAAATGATTAATTACATATCTAACTAGCTGTCCGCCCCGGCTTCGCCCTCATCCCTTTTTTTATAGCCTATGTCACTCGGGAATAGTGCAGCTTCCCAACAGTGAAATTTTCAAATCGGTCCAGTTGTTTTGGAGCCTATTCAATCCAAACAAACCTTTCCTCTTTATAGTATAGAAGTATAGATAGTATTACGTCATCAGGCAAGGTGGAGTGACGATTTGCGTAAGATGGCTGGGAGGAGCTGGATGCGAGCAGCCGAAGATCGAGCACAGTGGCGTGCAATTGGAGAGGCCTATGTCCAGCAGTGGACTACGATAGGCTGATGATGATGATGATGAGATAGTATGGAGTATATTTTTTATCAACTAACCAGCAGTAGGGTAGCATCGGGAGTCTTCAAGATGGGCCGTTGATTTGCATGCGCAAGCGCCATTTATACAATCCGAATGTATACCAAGCATAGAGTGACATTGTATATGTTGTATGCATTCTTCTCCTATTCTTGCACCTGGAAAAATATTGTCTATGACTTCCCTGAACGCCGTGAACATCGCGCGTATTGCGGTTAACTTCACTTCGCTTGCAACCATATTGGAAAATTCGCTGTGCTATTCAAATTATAATTGTTAAAATCGCTGTAGCAATATTTTCGCTTATATTATAAATGCTAAATTATGGTTAGGTATTACTTTCACGCAAAAAAATATATTTTCTAAAACAAAATAAAATAGTGAAGTCGTATTTTTAAGTTTGATTTATGAAATAAGTTTATGTCAAAATGGCTTTGTAGGCACAGAAAACATAATCATTATATTATGTGATAAAACAATCTAATCTTGCTACAAATTAATTGTTGGCTGTAAAATATGACAAATACAATTTAATGGTTTTATTTATATTGCAGTAAAGATTTTTATTTTATTATATAAATCTCACTGATAATTGACGCAATGTACATATGAATTGTGATTAGCTAAAACGACTTTATTTTATGTAAAAGAGAGCTAACTCAAAAAGGTTAATATTTCCATGTTCACTGTAGGAGTTTTGTGTATTTATAATTATTTTTTTTTATATGAATCAAGAAGAGTTAGATTATACTTACATATCTGTTTTTCGCTATTAGAAATTCGATGGTGTAACTAGCTCAAACCTTGAGGTTTCTCCAGTTAGCTCTCTTTAGATCTAGGTACTACTTATAAATAAATAAATAAATATCTTTGGACAATTCACACCAATTATCTAGTCCCATTTTAAGCAAAGCTTGTGTTATGGGTACTAGACAACGGATAAATATACATAAATACCTATCAGACATCCAAGACTCGGGTACAGATGCCAGTGCTCATCACATTGACATCTACCCCTAGAGGGATTCGAACCCGCAACCTCTGGTTTCGTAATCAGGGCCTCTGACCACTAGACCAACAGGTCGTCAAAACTTATATACCTACCTACCTAATTAAAAATAAATATGTGACTTACTTTTTAAACATGCTTTATGTGTACTGTTCACAGCAGCGTACACAAATCCATCCTTACAAACACAGTAACTACTTTGTCGACAAAATGCGTTGTCGGGACATTCTACGTCAGAATTGCAAACATTTCCCGTACGACCTGTGGAGAAAAATAAAAGAATTAATTGCTTATCGTGCGCAGACGCAGTCACGGGAAAAAGCTAAGCTTATATACAAAAGTGACTTAACTAGAATTGTGTTACGCGAATTTATATCTAAATGTAATGGCGTAGAATTCTTAATGGAGTAATTTTTTTTTTAATTATGTCCTTATAAAACTAATGATATTTGATCAAATTAGAAGTACTTAATGTTAAATGCTTTACACACACCAGAAGTTTCTTTTCTAATGTTAAAAAAAAATATTTCATACCTTGGGGCGTAGACAAGGTGCCAACGTCCAACGTTAACGTTAAACAAAACGATCAAAATGTTTGACATCCGCGAACGTTTGTGACGTACGTGACAGTCGTTCGCAGATGTCAAGTCACATACATTTTTGTGCCAACGTTCAACGTTAACGTTTTTAACCTTGTCTAGGCCCCCTTGGTATTTTTGAGAGTTAAGACTGAATTTAAAATGTCTTTACTTATCGAGTAATTTAGGACAACCTTGGGTCTATATATGTAAACATGCAATAAATTCGATATCTTTCTATGGCAACAGTTTGTAAACATTGCTATCTGTTATCTCAAACGTAGGGCCCTGATAATGTTATCAGTTAAAATATAGTAAGCGAGCAAATAGTTTGACAAAGAAGTTTTTCTCGTGAACTGGTTTGCTCTTCGAGCGTTTGAGACGCCGTCATTGTCATTTACAAAGGTTAAAAATATTATTGTACTAGCTGTCCGCCCCGGCTTCGCACGGATCCCTTTTTTTAGCCTATGTCATTTGGGAATAATGTAGCTTTCCAATAGTTAAAGAATTTTTAAAAACGGTCCAGTCGTTTATGAGCCTATTCAATCCAAAGAAACAAACTTTTCCTCTTTATTATATTATTAATAGTATAGATTTGTAACGGTACCTGAAAATTATTGCATTTTAGTTTCGTCTAAGTAGGTACTTCTAGTCATTGTAACCAAAGAGTAATAAATTTGACTTCTCACCTTTAAGTTGTACTTACTACGCACGTTTTAAGAACCTCATTTGTAGATTTTTATCTCAAACTCTTCTAAATCAACGTCCGTGCGCAACAATAGAATTTAAAAAAAAAACTCGTGCGTCGAACATTAATCTTAATCTATTCAAAAAAGTTGAATGTCGAAATCTATCCATTCCAATTTGAACATTCCAACTAGAATAACAAAGTCCGTAATCGCTTTTCACGTGGACGCCACTTAGGGACTTTTTACTTATGCGTTTGAAGTTAGAACAGCCGAATTGGTTTTTAAATACGATTTTGTTTCTTAATGGATTGTCATTAAGGTTAAGTTTTCTTCGCGCCGGTGGTTTGTTATGCTCCAGTTTCGGATTCTGTGATCGAAGCGAGAATAATCGATTGAATCAACGAGCGTCGGCATCCGATTTATAGTTCAATCGGAATCGACTAACTGTTTAGATGATTTTGTGTATTGAAATTAGGGAGGTAAATCCACTATGCCGCCTTTTAATTTCTAAAGAAGTTTCTAAGAGAACCTCACAATTTTGGAAGTTGTTTATCGCCACATCTATAATAATATTATATTAATAAAGAGGAAAACTTTGTTTGTTTGGTTGTAATGAATAGGCTCAAAAACTGCTGGACCGTTTTTAAAAATTCTTTCACCATTCGATAACTACCTTATCCACGAGTAACATAGGCTAAATTTTATTTTGGAAAAAAAATAGGATACCGTGCAAAGCCGGGGCGAACCGGTAGTTAAAAAATAAATGTATGTAGTTCAAAATATTACCTAGCTCAAGAGCAAATTTCAAAAAACTTTTTAGGTTTTGTCTATTTTTTTTAGATAGATCATTACCCTTTGTCGTCAATATTTTATACGTACAAATTACTTACAATAATTTTCCTTTCTTTTTTTACTAATACCGTCTCATTGTCCAAATCATTTGATCGTACGTTAACCTCTAATTATTAGAAATATGTCCATTCAATATCAAACGTTGTTATACTGCGTATTAGGTTTATTTTTCTATAACCAGTGTAGCCAAATTAGGCAGTATCATTATTAGGTATTTGTATTGAAGGAAGGTCTCATCTCATTATATGACCAGTTACGATAATATAGTATATTATATACCTACAGTCGAATGGTTAGCGACCGATGAAGTAAGAGGTCGTGGGTTCAAGGAAAATTCGACTAAGGTGTTATCAGCATCGACTTTGTGTTCACACCCTGGCAAGTGCGGATCCAGGGGGTGGAAAGGGGGGGAGGTCCTGGGATAGCAGTGGATATTTTTCTAAAGTTGCTATTAATCAAATTACTACAATGTTATGAAGAGATTTTGACTAAGTGTCTGTTAAGTTGTAGGTTTATTAACTAAACAAAAGTGATTTAGAAACAAATTTCTCTATTATTGATTAAACACAAAAATCGAACGTAAAATAGAAATATAATTTAATTTATGGTACTCTACCAAAAATCGAATCGAAATTCGATTGATAGCTGTCTTAAACAGTAGCTTCCATGACTACAAAGCTTACCGTCCTGTTAAAAAAATTTAGAGTACATAATTAATTAATTATTTGCAATTTTTGACAAATTTATTAATTACGTATTTTAATAATTTCTGATGCTTTCGCTGTTATTACACATTGGAATAAAACACTATGGACTTTAACTTACGTATTTTATTTGCTGACGTTTCGGATTCTTTACAGTTTCCATAATCGTAGCACGACTGAGCTGACAGTAGTCTAAAGCTAAAGTCCCGCATTACGTAATTTTCCTAATAATTATGGGTAGATTCGCAATAAGTCGTATCTACATAATATTATTACAGTTGCATTTGCAAAACATATTTTCGCATGTCTTGTTATTCCAGTTGAACCACAAGACATTTAACCCGGTAGTAACTTTGACCTTCGTAAATGCTTGTAACGAAGTTTAATAGAATAAACGGCTTTGGAGTGCTCTAAGAGTGGAAGTGGTACATTGTAGCAGTCTAGTTACATATCGCACACCTAGATCTAAAGAGAGTTAACTCAAAAAAGGTACTTTTCAGGAGAGGCGAGAAACTGATTAATATGTCCATATGCACGCATGAGTTTTCTGTATAATTTATACTTTTTATAATAAAGCTAGCAGAATTAAATTAGCTGAAATCTGTTTTAGTGTAGGTGGGTTTTGCTGGAATCCGATGGTGTGCATAACTCAAATCTTCCGGTTTTTGAGTTAGATCCCTTTAGATCTAGGTGTGCTATATAGTCTCCTACGCGCCTATGATGAACAGTCGAGTCGACAAAAATCGATAATGTTGTCGACAACGAGAAATCTTGTCATGTCGATGTCTTATTTTGGCGGCGAAATGTTGTCGACAAGAAGGTTTGACGTGTCGATATTGTTTGAAAATAAAGACCTAAGACCTAAGACGACATTGATATGACCTGATTTCTCGTTATCGACAACGTAAACGATTTTTAACAGAGATTTTGACGCTACAAATGGGAAACTGTAAAGTGTACCTAAAGTATTCAAAACGTCAGCCAATAAAAATAAAATACGCGAATTAACTGTAATAACTGTTTAATTCCAATGTGTAATAACCGCGAAGGCATCAGAAATTATTAAATTAGGGTCATTCCAGCGAAACCGGCACCATAGGCATAAAATATAAATAACTTAATTTATACATAAATACATATTTAGAGAATATAACATTATGCCTTGTTTTATTAATCAATGAGTTTTTCATTTTTATATCAATATTTTCCATTTTATTCGTTTTTGACCGTACTCCTAGCGCCAGTTGTCCACGCCAGCCTATTTTTACTTTAAGTTTGCAGCACTATTTCGCGGCATTTCTGAACATTACGGAAAAAGTGATACGTATAAAGGAAAATATATCTAACGCAGTTTAAACTAGTGCTAAGTAAATATAAATTAAGTATCATGGTTAGTATTTATTGGGCTTCTACAAAAAGCTTAACTCATGTCCCACCCGTCACAGTAAAACAAGGCTTTTTCTTGTTAAACCTAAAAATATCTAACCTCTTGTTATCTTGCTTTGTGAAAGAAACAATTAGGTTGAGGGCGATTATTTTAGATAAAAAACGCGTTGCATTACTAAATAAAAATTGTTTTTAACGCTTTTCAAAGTATGTCCCACCCGTCACATTGACGGGTGAGCGAAATGGGTTATCTGATAAAACTGACTTAGTGTGTATAAAATCGTTGTGTCAACTTTATTTAAACATAGCTGGTTTATACTAAAGCAAATTATATGTGTTATGGCGTTTAATTTGGTGGTGGTATATACTGAAACTGACTCAAAGACGATAGATGAGGATGATAGAGACGAAACGCCAGGATTAAGTTTTTCCACCACTAATAATTCCTCCGCCGACGAAGACTCAAGTAAGATTGGGTTAAATTAGAGATTACTGCCAGGAAAAAGTCGAAAGAGTATAAATACCTCGCAGTTTCACAAAGTACCTTTGACTTCGACAATGAATAAAAGGTCATGTTTTTAAAATGTGTTGATAAAACTAGCAAAGCATTACGAATGAATGAGGAAGATGTCTCTTTCATTAAAACTAGTCATATTTTAGACATTCTACCAATTATTATCAATTTTCTGAGCCTGTAAACATTGAAAAGAAAAAACATTTTTTTTGTTTGTATTATTCTAAAAACTACTAAAATTATTACTTGTAACGTTAGATAATTCATCTAAAAACTGATTTAAAATAAATACAAAAGAACTGTGTTTATATTTTTCATACATTTGTATGCCCAAATGTTACTCGTCCCACCCGTCACAAAGTACTGTCCCACCCGTCACAAGCTTTGAGAAGCAAAATTATTTTTATTTTACGAGTTATTTGCGTGAATTTTACTAATACCTAATCTATACAATATCAGGAACTATATAAAAATAGGTTGTTTAACAAAAGTTACATAGTTTCTTACGAATTGCGAATAGTGTAAGTCAACTCTGAGAGGAGAGGTACTTTGAAGTCCCACCCGTCACACTTCTTATACCGTCAATTTCTCATAATAATAATGACATTTTCATACTTTTTTCGATGGTACAGTATGCAATGACTATTCAAGTATTTGATAATGTCATATTCAATACGTAAATCGTTGCCGTTTGTCAGAAATAAAGCGAAGTGCAGGCAAAAATGAGTATAAATGTCCCACCCGTCACAATGGAATGACCCATTAGGTACTTACGAAATTTAATCGACAACGGTTAAAGCAACGTGCGACAAATCATTCTTAAATTAGACTATCGTATAGCCTATAGGTGCTGGTAATGCAGTGAAATCATTTCATATTAAACTAGCTTCTGCCCGCGATTTCGTCTGCGCACGATAAACGCCCCCGTTTTACCTTAGGTTTGTTTTATTTTTGATAGGATTAGGAAAACTTATTTTTTTTTACATACTGCAAAAAATAATTTTAATATTGAAAGGAACTTAGTGTATAGATCTGTACGTCTATACGTATTTTATACCCTAAATATAAATTAATTTGGCAATTATAATTAAGTTATTCTAAATCACTTAGGTTACGTTTATCTACTTTAGGCTCCCTCCAAATACCTATATATATTTCATAAAAACTATGACTATATTTATATTTTTGTATTGTTGTTTGGGCATAGTCATAGTTTTTTTTAATAAGAAGATAGTACTAGGTACCTAAGTATAAATTATTTTTTTCTTTCTTTGTGTAATCATCGAATAATATAAAAGTCAGATTGAGACATTATTTATAGTGAATCAGCTAGTATTTCACACTCTGTGCCATCGCATGGTCATTTGCTGAGAATAAATTTGTGCAACACATTACCTCCGCTTTCGCGCGTAATCGGTTTGCGGTTGAATCAAAATTTTGCGGTTACGATGTTTCAACAAGATTTTAAAATTTTAAACGGAGTTAATTTTTTGTTTCCGTGCGTGCCATTTTGATGGCTACTTTCTTGAGTTATGTAATTTTTATTATCATTTTATAGAAGAAATTTGTCTGACTAATTGATTGACTGGATTAACCCTATCGTAAAGTTAAAAGTATTGTTATAAGTTTTGGTACTTTTATGGTTATAACATTGGAATATAACAACACATCTATACTAATATTATAAAGAGGAAAGATTTGTACCTATTTTTGTATGTTTGTAATGAATTAGCTCAAAAACTACTGGACCGATTTTAATAATTCTTTCACTGTTGGGAAGCTATGTTCACCCTGAGTAACATAGGCTATAGAATATTTTGAAAAAAATTAGGGATCCGAGCGAAGCCGGGGCGAAACGCTAGTTAAGAATAAGTATGTATCTGATTTTCAACTTTTTTGGCATTCATTTGTACCAATTCCATTTAAAAAAAATGTACCAGAATGACTGTTCAATGAATGTATTTACTTGCATTTATGCGTCACGGCACTTGTTAGAGGCAAATAAAGATAATATTATGATTAGATTATAACAATAATTTGTATGTGGGTCATTTTTAAGTTTTAAACTTGTCACGCACAATTTTTTTTTATTTTTGTATGGGTTCTAACAGATTTTACGTAAGATTCATAGTGCGTATCTGTATCTATTCATTTGTAGAAGTAGGTATATTATTATAAATTTTTCTGTCCTCCGGCCGGAAAGCGCCAACTTTCTGGCCGCTGCGCTAAATGAAATTTCCGCTTTCTGGCTTCGTCGAACAGAAAAATAGTATACTGACCTCGGCCAGTAAAATAAAAAGCCTCAGATCACATGTAATTGTCGTCCGAGGCGAAGCCGAGGTTGACAAAAATGACATTTTTTATTTTACTGGCCTCGGTGCGTAATGTACTATTTCCCTATTTTTTTTATTGAAAGTTTCCCACTCTGTTACCAGAATTGACCGCAGTGCTTTAAGAAATTGGGTAGGATTAATACTAGGTGTTGGTTTATTTTAATAGATGTGTTTGCGATAGGTACCTATATCATGTTAAGATACCTAAGTATATAATATTATTATATTTTTAACTAATGTCATTGTTATTACAGAAAATGGTAAATGGAGTAAAATTTGAATACGATCCATCAAGACAAGTGTAGAAAATAAATATACCTGAGCGGGGACTTGAACCTACGTCTATACCTTAACGCGAGGTGTATTACACCATGACCGCCACTGATCGGGTCGACGGAATCTTCCATTATGTTGTCTTTGCACAACAACCTTTATTACTAGAGAAAGATCGTTGCAGCGCTATCTGTGTGAACTCCTTATGCTTTACTCTTACAAATATCATTAATAGTATTTAACTTCAGTTATCGATCGATCGATTGATACGTCGTAGTAAAGATATGATTAGATTACTAAATAGATACTAATAAACTTTACGCCCTTAATTCCGGAAATCGATAACTTTATCGATGACTTATATAGTTCTTGTAATAGTTACTCATTGAAATAATCATGTGTACAAGTTATAAACAATAATATTTTCAAACGGTTTTGTCCACATTTTCGTATCGCCGATACTCGTAAACTCGCGTTTCTGTTAAACTACGATGTGTTTAACATGAACACCGCACGATCTCTATTATAGTATACCTATTACAATTTATAATTAGAATGTCTATGGTCAAAACGCGGTACAAAGAGACTAGTGCACGCTACGACGGTCGGATGCAAAGTGACTCTCGCCGCGCTGTCCTCTGACGCAGTGTTGCCAACTCCTAGAAATTCGAGTCGCTAAACTCAAAGTCAAAAGTCGCCAGAAAATCGCTAAAACTAAAACATAACCATAAAAAGTTGGGGGACCCCCAGAAATGGAACTTCAATAAAATAAAGTAAAAAATTTGGTGCGCTATCGGGTTTGTCGTTTTCCACATTATGTATCTCTTGGCATTGAATAATTCTGTGTCGATTTGACAAAAAATGTATCAATTATTGGCTCTAGAACTGTTTTAATTTGTACTCCAAAAGTCGCCAGATAAGTCGATAAACTGTTTTTGTCTTCAAAACTTTTTTTTGGTCGCTAAGCCTTAAGCAAAAGTCGCTAGTTCTAGCGACAAAATCGCTAAATTGGCAACACTGCTCTGACGTCGTACAGCGCCACCAGGCGGCGCCTGCGATTCGGTGCAACTTCCGATCGGTCGTGAATATAGACGCGATTGCCTAACGCTTCCGTAGAGATGACATGATTGCGATATTTAAATATGACAGTCTAGTTAGAAATGCAATACGCACAAGTATGTACAAATAAGTTACTCGTATAGACGCTTCTCAGTCGGTTACTGGCGTTAATTAACTTACGAGTAACAATAAGCATCGCAGACTAGTATTGCATTTCAGCGACGTTTTGTGAGAGAAAACATTTCTACGTCAATCTAGATGCATGTTTCAGCGAATTGCTTAATTGGTTTGCCTTGCCTGATACTATAATGCAGGTTCTATTTAAGTCTAAGAATTTATTAATTAATACATCAACTAGAATTAGACTAGTTAGTATTGTAACGGTTATAACGCGTTTACTGTTTCTTTTTTAAGTGACTTTACAGTTTCCATATTTTTTAACTAACTGAACTGATAATAATCTAACACTCATTTTACATTATGGAATATTTTGAAAATTACAAATTATACAAATTTGCGTAAAACTCTGATATGAAATATTTACTTTTCTTTTTACGAAATTAATTAATGACTCTCCTTACGCTGAAAAGAAACGTCGCAAAAAAACTCAGCACAATAATAGATTAGTAAAAGACTATTAATATCCACGTGTGCATAAGTCATAAGCCTATGTGTAGGCCTGCCATAACGCGCCACATACCTACATGTAAGCGTACCATGCACTCATGATAAGAACGTCCTAACACACCCAAGTCCACGATTAATTAAAAACCTTCTCTCAAAGCCTTTCTTGTAAAGGACGGTCTGAAAGGCAGACGTCTAATTAGCAATATCTACGAAGTTAAGACCTAACTTTATTTCTAAATATAAAAGGATATCCGACGCATGAGAGACGTGGACTTATCAAAGTAGGATAACTTGTTTGTAAGGGAAACTTCATAATATTATAATGAGAGCAAAAGTTTAAACGGATCTGCAGTATCAAATAGCAAGTTTAAATTGAGCGTTAAGAGTACCTCATCTACTGAGTGGTACTAATAAGCACGGTACTACTGGGACATGTATGGGACTTTCGTAACTATCGCGAGAGATTTGTTAGAAGTTAACAGATAAATACAAGTTGTCTCATTAAAAACATAAAAAGATGACAGTCTCGCTATGCAGTTCTTCTACAACAAGTTATGAAATGTAATTGGAATGAAACAAATATAACAGATTTAACTTGCGTATTTTATTTTATTCGTTTCATTCCACTGTGATTAAGCGCGATGGCATTAATAATTGTTATGAGGTGTATCTAATGTTAAACCAAGTTTAGAATTTGAATTTAACACACTATCATTAAACCTTGGAGGAACACATTTTATGCTAGGCAATGGAAATCGAATCCTCTGCCTTAAAATCAGCACGTAAGATGGCTGGCAGGAGCTGGATGCGAGCAGTCGAAGATGGAGCACAGTGGCGTGCAATTGGAGAGGTCTTAGTCCAGCAGTGGACTGCGATAGGCTGATGGTGATGATGATGATGAGAACGTATACTAGAATACTTACGCTTCTCAGCGCCCTGGGATACCACCAGGCCAAACAGGCCCACCACCAAGCTGAAGAGAATCACAGCCTTCAGCTCCATTGCCTCTCGGTTCACGACTGAAAAAAAAATATCATCTTAACACATGATAACAGAGTTTGAATAGTGATAACGTGATTAATTGAACGACCTAGGAAAAATACAGTCACGAGACGACTATGTGTAAATAGGTAGCGGTAGATGGCGTTGGAATATTAAGAACTGAAGCTATTAATTTATAATATGTATGTAATGTTGAAAACAAAAAAGTGTAGCTGAAGCGACAACTGTCCAAAAAACGTCAAAAATTCGTCGCTTAAGAAATTGAAGTTCGAATTATCGTCGAATTTTCACAATGCCTAAAAATAAAGAATGCTTTCCGGTGATGTATGTAACAAATTTTGGCCAAAATGCTGCTTAAGCATTTTTCGCTTTCCACTGACGATATAATATACATGTTGATTTAATTAAAATTATTAATAATTTTGATTTAATTATGAAAATAAATTAAAATTATTAATTTGTATTTACTAATGGGATGTTTAACCTACTACTACTACTTGGTACCTAATATTGGGTACTACTACCTACTACTAGCGGGTACTCATAGCTAAAATAGGTTTTTGTAGGTACCAATAGACATAATAGGCCCAATTTTTTATTCAAAAATCGCTATCACTCTGTTTTTTGTTTTTTCCTACATCTTGATCAAATCGTTGAAATGATTGCCAGTGGAAACAAAAGAAATGTATAATTCTGGTCAAGATGGCGTTACGCTCTAATGACCCTTGTGTTTCTCACAGTGTCCACTGTACCTTGAAATATTTGTAGGTTATTCATATTTAAGATATCTCGGTGACATTCCGAGATTTATAGATACTTAGTATTTAACACTTGAAGCCTCTCACAATATCGTCGACCGTAGGTTCAATTACGGTAAGGGACAAAATACGGTTTTTCAGGAGAGGCCGACAAAGTTTTTTTTCGGACTCAATCGCTTGTAACTTTTTTTGTAATTATCCTTTTTTGGATCTGATTTCACAAAAAACCTTATATTGTAGTGTTCTATCAGTCCTTGTTACGTTTATTTCAATATTCCAGCTATTTTAGAAAATAGATGTCCGTTACACTAGCGTTTTTCGAAAATTACGTCCCTTACATTGCAAGTATTTCGTAGTCACGCCCCTTACATTAAATTGACTTCTAAGTTAAAATCAAAATATTTATTACAAATAGTGTAAAAGACGTGTTAAAAATAAAATTTAAAGATAAAATACTGTAAGACAGTTGTTGCAAAAGAAATTAATGGAAAATTTTATCGTAAGGCTAATTTTAAATCGCAAACAGATTTAAAAAAAAATAAGGGACATGTAAATGTATAGAAAGTGCATGCTGAGTGTTTTTATATTATTATGCAATATTAAAATATACCAATATTTCTTTGCTGAAAGGAAAATTTACTAAATCATAACAATTTTACGTATAAAGCTATTATGAAAGTGCGTAAAATAAACACAGGATATGATTTTATATAGGTACTGCCTTGTAGATTTTAGCTGCGACATTAAGAAGCACCTAGATTCTGCACCTAATAACAACAGTCCAAGACTTGACCATTATTGGTTATTTGTAGAGATGCTTCAATCACAACTTTTGTTCTTGGAGGTTTACTCCTCAGTTAGATCTACTAGTTATGGCTCTGGAGAACTCCATTAAAATAAAGCTATTGAAATAATCGAACCAGTCTAATTCAAATACTGCTTTACAAACTAGATGCCATCACACAAATAGACCGTTTTGTTCAAAATTAAAGAATATTCAGTGCTGTTTATTACGATTGTAAAAAATCATCACTGAATATTAATGCAAAAGTAGACAACAATTAGCGTTATGTCGATTTTAATGTTTTTGGGCATATATTATAATTAATAATCAAGAATTGATTGGATGAAAGACTTAAGAAAAGATAATACAGTTTCCAATAACGATGAATTGTCTTGTGAAGGTGTCTTGAAATCTTTGAGATAGTAGAAAAGAAGTTAAGACGATTAAAATTAGATTCAAACCTTAATCCTGTAAAGATAGCAGTAGGTTTTACTGTTGTTTTTGATAATTCTGGTCGTATTTTTTATGTATTACAATACTTATGGTATTAATAAATATTACTTGCATGAATTCGAATGAATATAATCAATAGAGTACCTGCAAGCTGGAAAGAATTATCCTAAAGCATCCTAAACATTACTCCTTCTTCTTTCAATGCTATTTTTTTTTACTCTAATCTTGCATTTTGCAGCATATCTTATATAAACACAAGACATGCCTGTATCTTGTATTATGAAGTTAAAAAAATTGTAAAATGAAGATAATTATATCGCACCTTTATTAGAAAAGTGTGTCATCTTGAAATATTTTGTTACTCCATTTTAGACTCTATGTCTTAGTTATTTAAATTTGAATTCACGTGATGACACATCCCGAGTTGTTATGATAAAATTAGTGTAACGGTAACATCTCCTTTGGTACGCTAATGTAAATTAAGGTAAGGGACAAATATTTTAAAACTTGTGCAATATTTTTAAGGTATGGGTGATATTTTTTATTTTCTCTTTATGAAAAACAATGTACATGTAATTAATAGAATGCGAAGACCCTTACCTTATTTAATTTGAGATCACAGCGGTAATTACACTATTCCAAGATGCTATCGTTCAAAAATTATCAGATACATTATTGCCCGAGGGATAATTTGACTTGTGACCCCTAAAAATCACTATGGTAAGGAACATTTTTTTTGAGCTAGAATTTTTTCGAATACACCATTCGAAAGAGCGCAAAATTCTGAACAAAACTGTATACTTAACTCATTTTCGGCATTTTGTCCCTTACCATAATTGAACCTACGGTCGACGAATATTGAAGTGTGCAATATTTTAAACCATAACATAAAACTGACCAAAGGATAACAGTCACATATTCAGGGATAATTTATTTACTATTTGATCCTTTTTTCAAAATCAAAAACCCACGAAAGTGAATACGTCGGTAAATATAACGAAATACACTAACTAACATCTGTCCGCTACTTCGTACCCAAAAGTAGGCAGGTACTATTAGTACTACTTAGGGTATTCATTTTGATCTTACTTGCTTACTTAATTTCACCCCCTTTTCAAATTAAATAATGACAGACGCTATGTGACAATCAAATTATCGTCATATTATGAACATTCTTCAAATCTAGCACGTAAGGTTTTTGTCGCGGGCAAAACATCTGTCACTGTCGCTTTTTTACACATTGCCAAAATACATGCTTTCTCGCGACAAAACCTTTTGTGCTAGCCGTGGTACTTAAAAGTAAGACATATTGAATGAATTTTACATGTACCTACTATTTAGGAATTACCTAGTAGGTCTCATATTATTATTGTCCTGGAATCGAGTTCATAAGTGATATTCTTACAGGCTTACAAACAATAAAACGGCACTGAAAGTCCTCTTATATTACTCTTAAACAATAAAACTCAATATTGATATAAAACTATTATGGTATTGGATTTGCGGTCATACGATGCTCGTGAAGGAATTGAGGTAGGGGCGTGCAGTATCACTAATGTGTTTAGTGCCTACCCTGGCGCCATACTTACGCTCCCCCCGCTTGGCCGTAAAGGCGTGCATTCCATATAGGCACAATGGTATAAATGTATGGAGTGCCTACCCTGACGTAGTACATGCACGACCCTCACTGCCTGAATTTATTTATTGAGATATGGGCGCTTGGATGAGAGGTTGTACCACTCGAACATACCTTAAAAACTGACCGATTTATATACGCTTTTCCGCAAAAGGCTTTCGCGTTTTACGTTTCTCTTTGAGATGTATCCGGCTAGGGTTGCTAGGGTTGCCTCTAAAATTTGGCGACTCGGACAAGCGCCGTGAAAACTGGATCTTTTAGACCGAAATATCAATTTAAAGGGTGGATACATTTTAAACAAAAATGATGGCTAAGAAATGAAGGTCGCCCTCCCGACGCTCTCTATGCTAGACCATATTAGATTAAACTCAGACGGTTGTCAACCCTAATCCGTGCATAAGTGAGACTATTTGTGAATCTTTAAAACCTGGTAAAATTTTGTCTATAATTTATACTAATATTATAAAGAGGAAAGGTTTGTTTGTTTCGATTGAATAGGCTCCAAAACGGCTGGACCGATTTGAAAAATTCTTTCACTGTTGGGAAGCTACACTATTCCCGATCGACATAGGCGGGGGGATTCGGGCGAAACCGGGGCGGAGCGTTAGTTAGTCATATTTTATTAATGTACATAGGTATTTAAGAAGCTGTTCTTAAAAAAATCTTGTGTCCAACAGCGTCTATAAGTATATAATTATATAAGTATGTAGTGGTACTAGTAAGTTGTATTTAAATTGACACGGAGACACTATACATCTCTCGGTAAATGTGCCCGTATAATATCATAATTATCTGTAGCAACTATATATTTTGTATACAGTCATACTTTTCGAATCGCTGGTAGACTCAGACATGTAAAAGTGCATTTATTGCCTACTTGCAGAATAAAGATTTTGAATTTTGAATTTTTGAATTGAAATTTTGAATTTTTACTATCTGTAAAACTCTTATTTATAGAACGCAAATAAAGAATTAAGTATGGAGTACTAGCTTCTGCCCGCGACTTCGTCTGCGAATGATTAGTATTTTACACTATATCGTTATAAAATATAGCCATATGTTATTCTGATGTATAAGCTATATTGTGGTAAGGTTTCATTCAAATCCATTCAGTAGTTTTTACGTGAAAGAGTAACAAACATCCATACATCCATACATACAAACTTTCGCCTTTATAATAGTAGTAGGATTGACTTTTTGTGAATCCTTAAAACCTGATAAATTTTATACTTAATAAAATTTAATCAGGAGCGAATGTCGACGACGGAATTTGGAAAGTGTTGGAATCGTTCCGATGGTTTTTTTTTTAAATATTTGTCCAAGGTTGCTTAAAACGTCACGACAGTTCGTGACTGATGGCTGTTTGAGTATAATAGTGCGTTAGGTAAGCAGGTATAATAATTATGAGGTGGAATATCTACACTAATATTATAAAGGGGAAAGATTTGTACCTATTTTTGTATGTTTGTATGTTTGTAATGAATAGGCTCAAAAACTACTACACCGATTTTAATAATTCTTTAACTGTTGGGAAGTTACGTTCACCGTGAGTAACATAGGCTATAGAATATTTTGAAAAAAATTAGGGATCCGTGCGAAGCCCGGGCGAACCTCTAGTACTTTATATAGTGTACAGAAATAGTTGACGCAAATTGCGTGGGAGTGTAATAATAGGCAGGAGATTGAATTTAGTTTAGGTAGGTAATGTCAAATGTTTGAAGATTTATCTATTGTATAAACGAGATTTCAACTTTGATCATTATACAAGTATTAATATAACTCAACTAGCTTCTGCCCGCGACTTCGTCTGCGCACGATGAGTACTTTACGCGTCGTTACAAAACATAGCCTATATGTTATTCTGATGTATAAGCTATATTGTGGTAAAGTTTCATTCAAATCCATTCAGTAGTTTTTACGTGAAAGAGTAACAAACATCCATACATCCATACTTACAAACTTTCGCCTTTATAATAGTAGTAGGATTATCTAAACATAATTAATTATGCCCGAACATCAATTGCATCTTAATTAAAACGCTGATAAATACAAAGCGAGGATAGGAAATAAAATATATTTGTAATGCTTGGGCGGTTGCATTTTAGTTCAGGGGTGAGTTTTTAGAAAATTTCAACAAAGAGGTTTTTTAAAGTGAGTAAGAGTTTGCAAGAGTAACAAGTTTCTTAATAAATACATCTTTTAAATATTTTTGATTTTTTACTAAAAATTTAGCGACCCCTAACAGACAAGATAACATGGTAATGTCTTCAAAAAATATAAGAAGTGACCTAAATAATTAATAGTTTTTGTTCAATGAATTTAAAAAATGTAATTCGTATTTGCAACATAAGGGGGTGAAAAGGGGGGACAAACCGAAATGTACGTGCGAAGCCGCGGGCAGACAGCCCGTTAATAAATTAAGGTTTACTAAAAACATAAAAATGAAATAAACGAGAGATAAAAGCATAATATTTTAATACACGAAGCACATTTCATATTGCGACTACATTTCAAAGATGAAAAATATAAAATATTTTTGTAAAATAAACCACCCGGTTTATTTGAAAATATCAAAGAACATTTTGATTAAAACACTATCAAACATTGAGCGGTACACATGCAATATCGCGCGTGTTTACTCGCGGTTTGTCCAAACTCCTTTTTTAAAACGAACTGCAAAATGTTATAAATAGAACTGTCTGTTTTTGTTGCTGTAAAAATACAGCATATTCTCTATGAATTTTTAAGTTAGCAATTATGTAGACCTTACATAAGGCTTGTATATTTTTTTTAATAAAGGTGAAATTAGACCTAGGTACCTACTCGCTCACTCTCTCACACCCACCCACATACAATATTGGGTCGTTCTCAAAAAATTGGAGCCGCAACCTGTCACAGTTTTTGAATAGAAAGTCAAAAAATTATAAGGAATAGGTGGTTGACTAAATATACCAATCAAATTTGTGTTACTTTTAACATCGAGGCCTAATAATATTAAAGTGATATATATCGTTTTTGCATAATCTTTATCAAAGTTTACAATCCGTTCTATTTTAACGTTGTAATATTTCAATCTGTTCAATTTATTTTCGAGCAAATCACAACCAAATAAATTCTAAACGTTAAATTTATTAAATTAAATTTGAAACTAAATTTAGCTCGCATAATTTACACATTCAATGTCTCTTCATATTAGCTATAATGAACTTGCATGTTAAAGTTATGAATTTCTGAAATTCCAAAATGCAGTCTACATTAATGCTATTTAATTATAACGTAGGCGCCTCAAAATTATGAGGGTATTTTGTATGAGATTAAATACCTTAACTTAAGTACTAATTATGTTGTGTAGATAATTTGTACGAGTAAATTGTAGGGTTATTATACCTATTGACTTGGTTGGGTTTTGTGAAAGGATTTAGCGGATCGCGTTAAGGTAGGTATATAGATCGAGGCTATGATGAATTGTCGAGTCGACATCTCGTCATGTCGATATCGTCTTATTCTCGCGATGATCTGTCAAAAATCAACGTTGTCGACAACGAGAAATGTTGTCATGTCGATGTCGTCTCTTATTTCTACATGTCGATACCAAAATAATATCGTAACGACGAACCTTTTGCTTGTCGACAGTTCATAATAGGCTCGCTGGGTTCAAGTTCTGTAGAGGTCACAATTTTTCACCATTTATATAAATAAAGGAAACATGACGACTCTTTTTTTCTTTGTCCATTATTAGCAAAAATTATTGGACACGTATTTTTTTTTCTCAATCGTACAAATGGCACCGAAAAGCCTTTCAAAAGTTTGGGGGTAGGCTCGTGATTTCACGTTATGGTAAATCGTACATAATTACAATTTTTTTTTAAAATAGAATTGTGTAGGTACCTATAAATATTTTTTTCAACCAAATATGTTCTAAAACTACCGAAATATTACGAGTGACTCTTTTAAAAACCTGGTTCTTTCATGCCACTTTCCCCCCTACTGTGATTGTTTTATTAATTTGCCGACTAATGTGAAATATATTTTTTATATATTTTTTAACATTTGACATTTTAATTTTAATTCTATAATCTTATTATTTTTGTATTGACGATCTCGGTGACTACATATAATTTGACATTTCAATGTTGTTATGTTATACGATTATTGAGAAAAAAAAGAAATAAAAAAAATGTGTGTGACGTCACGAGTCGCCTAAAGGGAGGTATTTTTTTTCATCCCTACGGGCATGTTTTTTATTAAATCTGTTCGTGGTGTACGTGCATTTTGAAACAAAACTGCCCAAATATCACGTTTCCACTATTAGCGGTTACGGCTGTGCATTCTATATGACAATGGAAACCTCTCCTTCTATATACGGATTAATGGTAAACCACAAATATCGATTTCGATTGACACTTCAGAATTAAAATACAATCCAAAAATATTCCCCAACTAGCTGTCCGCCCCGGCTCCGCATGGATTATCTTTTTTATAGCCTACCAGCTTCTACCTGCGACTTCGGCTGCGTGTCTTCCTTTTTTGCAATCGGTTAAAAAGTCTAGCCTATGTTCTTTCTGAGGCTCCAGATTTTCTTTGTACCAAATTGCATTTAAATCGGTCCAGTAGTTTTAGCATGAAAGCATAATATACAGACAGACAGACAGAGTTACTTTCGCATTTATAATATTAGTAGGGATGTCACTCGGGAATAGTGTAGCTTCCCAACAGTGAAAGATTTTTTAAAATTGGTCCAGTCTTTTTGGAGCCTATTCAATCCAACAAACAAACAAACCTTTCCTCTTTATCTATACTTATTAATATCATTATTATAATGAGGAAAATTTTGTTTGTTTTTTTGTTGGATTAAATAGACTCCTAAAAGACTGGACGGATTTAAAAAATTCTTTCACAGTTGGAAACCTATACAATTCCCGAGTGACATAGGCTATAAAAAAGATCCGTGCGAAGCCGGGGCAGGCCGCTAGTATTAGTATAGATGTAGACAAGTCAAGGTTACGAAACTGTATCCAAGCACATCCCTACTAATATTATAAATGCGAAAGTAACTCTGTCTGTCTGTCTGTTACGCTTTCACGCTAAAACTACTGGGCCGATTTAAATGAAATTTGATACAAAGAAAGTCTGGAGCCTGAGAAAGGACAGGCTACTTTTTAACCGACTGCAAAGAAGGAGGAGTTCCATGCGGACGAAGTCGCGGGTAGAAGCTAGTATAGTATAATTACATTTAACATTATTACAGTGTGACAACGGACGGTGGTCACAGGCGCGTATCGCACATGCTACCTCGTCACCCAACTGTAGGTCCATTATACTGGACAGCTGACCGTAACGGCTGCATTTCGCGATCGAGTATACCTAATAGGTATATGTATATGGACTTATTTTACTTGAACAGTACATGTACTAATGACCTGTTGGTCTTGTGTCTAAGTCCCAGTCACCCCAGACTTACGTAACTTTAAGGAAGATTATTTTTTACGATTGGTAGTAACAACTTAGAAAGGAATGGATACTCTTTAAGCTGAAAGCGGGGCCGTTTTACAAGTAGGTATCAAAGTTGGTAAAAAAATATATTCTACTAGCTTCTGCCCGCGACTTCGTCCGCGTGGAACTCCTCCTTTTTTGCAGTCGGTTAAAAAGTAGCCTATGTCCTTTCTCAGGCTCCGGACTTTCTTTGTACCAAATTTCATTTAAATCGGTCCAGTAGTTTTAGCGTGAAAGCGTAACAGACAGACAGACAGACAGAGTTACTTTCGCATTTATAATATTACTAGGGATGTACGTCTCTTAAAAATTATATCTTTCCTACAATCAGGTCTAGAGTGACTGGGATATCACTCTGCAGTGGTCAAAGAACCTATGAAACCGGAGGTGGGTTCGAATTCTGTTAGGGGCAAATGTCAGTGTGATAAGTTCAATTAGGTCTGTGCACGATAAGCACCCTCGCTTTACTCTCCTAGGGGGTGAATTTTCAGAAATCCTTTCCTAGAGCTCTACGATATAAAAGTGTGCAAGCCCTGTGCAAAATGTCAAGTGTCTAACCCCTATAGTTTAGGCCCTGCGTTGATATGTCAGTCATTTAGTCAGCTTCTCCTTTTATATACGGGAGTATTATATCCCTACGTAAGTACCTATCTATACTAATATTATAAAGCTGAAGAGTTTGTTTGTTTGTTTGTTTGAACGCGCTAATCTCAGGAACTACTGGTTCGAATTCAAAAATTCTTTTTTTGTTGGATAGACCTTTTATCGAGGAAGGCTTTAGGCTACATAACATCACGCTGCGACCAGTAAGAGCGAAGAAACAGTGGAAAATGTGTAAAAAACGGGGAAAAGAATGAAGTCTTATTAAGAAGTGACAGTTAGAAGACTTTGAGAGATCTTTGACGAAACAATCGGACGGGCAGGACGACGTCTGCCGGGGCCGCTAGTAATAATATAAAAATAGTATATCTCTGAAGCGAATATCTCAAAAGCTATGATATAATGAAAAATATTAATAACATTTCTGAGAAAACCCTTTACCAGCTAATACCGTAACAAGTTTACGGAAGAAAGTCTTTGAGCGCAGTAATAAAACCGCATAAAAGCCATTAAGTAAATAACTTTAGAGACTAAGTAAGTACATAGGACTTTTTTATTATAATCAAATACATAATAACATCTCGCAAAGGCTTCAAAGGGAGCTCGGAAAACCGTTACAGTACCTATGTTCCTATCAAGATAAGTTGGAACCATGTCTCTCGGAAAAGCGCACCGATAGAGATTAAAAATGTGGAATTTTTTCATGAAAAGCATCTACGATTAATAAACGTCTGGAATTGTGAAATAAATTCTACTAATATTACTTTGCAGCTAGAAAACCGAGCTATGCTCTAATGAAAATAGCAAAAAATCCACTGGTTGGTTTAGTGGTCAGAGCCGCTGACTACGAGGTTGCGGGTTTGAATTCTGCTAAGGACAGATCAGTGTATGACGACCATCTTTACCTAAGTCTTAAATGTCATATCTCAACTAGCTAAGTACAAAAAAAAATACCAAAGTCTTGAATTACTAATAAAATTGGAATGAAACAACTATTAACGGATTTAACTCGCGTATTTTTATTTTATTACGACGATACGATTATGGAAACTGTAAAGAATCCGAAACGTCAGCTAATAAAATAAAATAAAAATACGCGAGTTAAATCCGTTAATAGTTGTTTCATTCCAATGTGTAATAACCGCGAAGGCATCAGAAATTATTATTGTACTAATAACACTTGTGCTTCGTCGGATACCTACTTGATAAGGCTTATTAATAACAAGTTGATTATAAGTTAAGATACGTTTCTTATGCGGAAAAATAAATCCGTTTTTAAAACGCTGTAAGCACCTTATTTTGGTTGTTGGGATATTTTTACCTGTTTCCTAGCACCCGTAGTACAATTTTCGCTTAATTTAGGATTAGATCAATTTGTGTAAATTGTCTAAAGATATTTATGATTATAATTATAATTTAAACGAATTTTTTAATGATATTATGTAAAAATCATTAATAACTTTTATAAATATAGATATATTAAATAGAACATAATGTGCCACACAAAAATTTTATCTTAAAGATGTTTTAGAATTAAGTTGTTTTGTTTTAGATATAGTATATGCCCTTATAATTATGTTAAGTAAAATTTGCTGTGCCCTTGCAGGGCGTCACATGAATACCTACTGTTTATTTTCATCCTAATTATTTGTGTAATGTGATATGCAATAAACAATTTGAATTGAATTAATTATACGATCTATATGTTGTTTACATAGATATTTTTATGCAGAATTGTAAAAAAAAAAGTGTTTTTAACGGTCAGCTAAACGTGCTTGCAATTGATAAAATAATAAATTATACACATTTTAAATACGTGTTTAAACCAAAAATATAAATGCTAACCGGTATTTATAAAGAGACTAGCTTCTGCCCGCGACTTCGTCCGCGTGGAACTCCTCCTTTTTTGCAGTCGGTTAAAAAGTAGCCTATGTCCTTTCTCAGGCTTCAGACATTCTTTGTACCAAATTTCATTTAAATCGGTCAAGTAGTTATAGCGTGAAAGCGTAACAGACAGACAGACAGCCAGAGTTACTTTCGCATTTATAATATTAGTAGGGATTGCGTAATTGTATTTTATATTCTATTCCAATTGAAATTGAATTCAGTACAATGGATTGTCAACAGTATGCAGAAGAGAACAATAACTCAATTGGAAAACAAAAGCCTACACTAGATGTAAGACGAGTACAGTTAGCAACGGAAAATGGATGAACGTTGAATATTTTTTAATATAATAAATAATAAAAAATAAAATATTTTCCTAATTGTAAATACATAATTATTGTCCCAAAAAAGTGACTTTCTACTGAGATTCTTGCGGCGTTTCTGCTCAGTAATGTTTGTCTTTTCGAAGCGCTGGTAACGCCCCCTATTTGTTTTATTTCTAGTGTAAAATAGGTAAATTATGCGTAGAATGTTACTAGAACTTAGGAAATTAATATTTCATACTTTAGAATAGGATAGTATTTTAAAAAATGTTGTAATTTAGATATGTATTAGGTAGTTTGCATAACTGAATAAATCATTTTAGCGTTAGACTATTGTCAGCTCAGTCGTGCTACGATTATGGAAATCGTAAATAATCCGAAACGTCAGCAAATAAAATTAAATAAAAATACGCGAGTTAAATCCGTTAAGAGTTGTTTCATTCCAATGTGGGCATCAAAAATTATTAATATTAGTAATTTTAAGTGCAATTTTGTATGCTGACTCTACAACCGGTTGTGTAATAGGTATATAGCATGAACAAGTAGAAAAATATATTTTTCTGTCCTCCGGCCAGGAAGCCCCAACTTTGTGGCCGCTGCGCTAAATGAAATTTCCACTTTCTGGCTTCGTCGAACAGAAAAATAGTACACTGACCTCGGCCAGTAAAATAAAAAAGCCTCAGATCACATTTTTGTCAACCTTGGCTTCGCCTCGGACGACAGTTACATGTGATCTGAGACATTTTTTATTTTACTGGCCTAGGTGCGTAATTTACTATTAACAGGTTTTATAACATACCTATATGTATTTGTGCCATTGTTTGTATGTTAATGGGAACCTAGGAGACTCGAAATAATATACCATAAACAAATATGGTAGATATTTGATATAAGTAAGAAAAGAAAATTGACACATGACTTTTCGTAAGTTTTTGACGATTTCATAAAAAAATGCGTTCTTTCGCTTTTATCGATTGGTCGACAAATGGCCAAAAATCACCTATGATTGTGTAAACTTTTTTTCAATATAAATATCTTTGAATTTAAAAAAGGGAAATTCGAAAATGATATACAATTGAGCAGCAAAGATATCATTCTAAATAGTAAGCAAATACAAGGAATTTCTAAAATCACAAATCGATAAATATTTGACGTAAGCGAAATTGGAGCCTCGGATTTCTAATCTGGATCGATTACTTGACAGTTTGTTTTTTATTTACACAAGTGTAATATAAGACGATATTACAAAACACTGTAAATAATTACTTAAGTACTTTCTAACTTTGCACTTAAACTAGCTTCTTCGCTTTAAAAAAAAAAACAAAAAGCAAAATTGGGATACGGAGACTTGTTATTTTGAATTCGAAATATTGGTCACACCCAAAAAAGCTGAAATGTCCTGAACACAAGAATCGGAAACCGAAGGCCCTTTGTAAGCCTTTTAGATTTCAAATTTCTGGTACCTACACGGTTATTACATATTGGAATGAAACAACCATAACGGATTCAACTCGCGTAGGTATTTTATTTACGCTGCAAATACTTTACAGTTCCCATATTCGTAGCACAACTGAGGTGAAGAATAATTTAACGCTATAATGTCACAGGTTAGCAAATAAAATAGCATACCTAAGTGTATTAAATTCGGTATAGGTAGTTGATTCATTCTCATATTGAATCAAATCATTTATTTTTTATATAGGTATATAGTTGCTACGATTATGGAATCTGAAAATGTTCCGAAACGTCAGCCAATAAAATAAAATTCGCGAGTTACTAAATCCTTCTACAGTTGTTTCATTCCAACGTAAAACCGCGAAGGCGTCAGAAATTATCTTAATTATTGGATTTCTTTTGGCCATCAAGTTTAAAGGAAGATTGTTTCGCTGCTCGCTCTTGACTAGTTTTAAGTAATTGTCCGTCATTTGTTCAGAGTTGACCGTCATCAGCGTTTTCGTACATCGCACGTTGCCACACAACGTGCTAACGTAATGTTTCGTCATCGACGCGCGTCAGGCGATGATTTTAGTCTAGCTTGATCAGGTGGACTGATGAACGAATCAGTTTTGATATAGAATTGTATGAGATAATTTAATGTTAAGGTTTGTACGTATCTTTGAAGCTGTTTTCAGTATTATATTTTGACTTGATGTTTTTACCTTAATATGGTTTTATGCCAAGACATTCTATTCACGATCAAACCTTAAGTTTATTGTTGTAACATACTAGCTGTGCCCGCGAATTCGTCCCCGTGGAATAGTAATTCTTCATAAGGCTTCATATTTCCCCCGTTTTTTACACATTTTCCACTGTTTCTTCGCTCCTATTGGTCGCAGAGTGATGTTATATAGCCTAAAGCCTTCCTCGATATATGGTCTATCCAACAAAAAAAGAATTTTTAAATTCGAACCAGTAGTTCCTGAGATTAGCGCATTCAAACAAACAAACAAACTCTTCCGCTTTATAATATTAGTATAGATTACTTGTGTTTAGGTGTTTAATATGTTTTTAATATCACTTTTTCTCTTTTTTGTGTTGTAACTATCTGATTTGTAAGACGATATTTTAAATTATCATAACTGAATCACAATTGAAAATATTTATTATTAAGAGCCTATGTTTCTCAGGTTCTAGACTATCGGTATTAAAAGACAGACAGACAGACAGAGTCAATTTCGCATTTATTATTAGTTATGATTCAAATTTCGCATTTTTCGCAATTTCGCATTTTTTACGATTGCATACCTACGTAATATATTATTATTTTTTATCTTAGAATTTATAGTGATATAAATCTTTTGCAGTTATTTCCAATATTTTAAAATCGAAATGACACGAATAAGTAGATGTCTGTAAACAGAACGTAATTAATGGAGTAATTTGAGGCTTTATTTAAAAACGTAGAATCCATCCGCCATTATTTTTAAATGCAATTAAAATACATGTTCAATGGAAAACGGAGTTTAACTGGTTTTATAAATTTTGTAATTTAATTAATTAAAGTGAGAGTCTGTTTTTTATACAGATAATATAATGCCCAAGTACTTAATTCCTGGGTAAGATACCTATCTATAAGTTTATTTAAAATATTTAAGTAATGTTATTTAATAATTTCTGATGCATTCGCGGTTGTTACACATTGTACAGAAGCAGTTATAACGGACTTAACTCGCGTATTTTTATTTTACTTGCTGAAGTTTCGAAATCTTTCAGTTCCCATATTCGTAGCATGACTGAGCTGACGACAATCTAACGTCATACGTTACATGACCGTTTATTTTTTGAAATTGGAATTAACCGTTACCTAATTAACGAAAACAAACAGATTTTGACCACCCCTGCACCCAGGAAAAATTGCAAAAATATTATGTTAGTGAAAGTGGGGATGGAAAAACAAATGTCTACAACCGAGTGCGGGAGGTGAGTCTATCAAATAAAAGAGGATCACATCCGCATTACAAAATTGAATATATTCAAAATTCGCGCGCGGTTTTTGAACCGTTTTCGGAAACTGCGTAATAGTGTCTTTTCGGAGGACGGGACAATTTTATGTCCCGGTTATTTCCGGGACACCGGGACTAGTGAGTACAAAGGGACAGTCCCGTTCAACACAAGCTGCGTCATTTTCATCTGCAATCTCGCCTATAGTCCGGTTTTGCAGTCACTGCTAACTGCACTTGGTTTTGCAGTGAAGGCCTCGCCAACTGCACTTCAGTATTCAGTTTGAAAAACACCGAATGGACCTCGTATGAGGTATTTCGCCTCGTGACAGCTGTCACTGGAGCTCTTAACTCATTCGAAAGTATGACAGTAATGGATGCTTTTTCGCTATGAAAATATATAAGTGTCGGCTGCTTAGTACTTTAGGTAATGGACTTGGGTACCGAAAACTTTAAATTATTTTAATAATAATAATTATAGTTGTTAATAAAATTCGCAGTAGCTTAATATGTAAACCATCGCCTTGCCTATATAACGATATACGCCGTTTTGTAAAACAAGTCAAAATACTTATGTAATTTTATGACACCAAAAATTTAGTGTGCGAGTAAATATTTTCTGGCTTATTTTTTTGTTTCTTTTTCATAATAATATTATTTTAATACTGTCAGTGATATACATATTTTGATAATGGCTAAAAATAAGTGCGATGTACTAACATACACCAATTTTACCAATTATCACTTATCAAAAGTATATTTCGGTGTTATCTCTATACATTTTTTTTTCTGCTATAATAACAAATTGACGATTAATTTTTCAAGTAATGTTTAGGCGTATTATATTCAATTAAAAAACTTATCATTATCAATTTTTTTCTCAATTTAATATTATTTGATAAGTAGGTAACTACTTTGTTTTTATAGATAAGTAGAAGTCACGTATAAAAAGTAGTATTTTCTACGTACCTAACAAATAAGTGGAGATCCAACTTTTTAGTAAAGGGGGTCACGAAGTCAAATTCTATTCAAAATATAATAAATATGATAATTTCTAATGCCTTCGCGGTTATTACACATTTCAATGAAACAACTATTAACGGATTTAACTCGCGTATTTTTATTTTATTTTATTTGCTGACGTTCCGGATTCTTTACAGTTTCCATAATCGTAGCACGACTGAGCTGACAGTAGTCTTATGCTAAAGTCAGCCAATAAAATAAAATACGCCAGTTAAATTCGTTTAAAGTTGTTTCAATCCAATGTATAATAACCGCGAAGGCTTCATATATTATTACATTGCTAGTAATGTACAACCTAGGTAGTTACTCATTTTAGGGGGGGTCGGTATCAGTAGGGGGTTAGTTACGAATTTCTCTATGCTTGTTTGTAGTTTGACCGGGTAATTACAAATTATGACGATTTTGATAGAAGTTTCATGCAGCTTCCGACAGTATAATAATTATGTGTTTTGAATTATTTTAATTGGTTGAAATATACACATTAGGTATATATAAATTGGAGCATTTCTATTTATTATGAATATGATGTAGAAGTTACAGGATTCAATAGATCTTAATTATATATTCAACATTTGGAACGAAAACTACGCTGCATAAAGGTCCCATAATATTATATAAGCTGTACAGTGGTTGTATATGAGTGTACAAATTATTATTTAATAGAATATTTTAATTTGCAAATAAAAACAAAATCCTATCCGAAATTTAAGTTGTCAAAATTTTGCGACATTTTTTTACTATTTTCGAGGATGGTTCGATAGTTTAAGGGAACACGAAACCGGAGGTTGCGGGTTCGAATCCTGCTAGGAGCAGGTGTCAGTGTTATGAACACGTCGTCAGCTATAGTAAGTCTTGGATGTCTTATATGTATTTATATAATATGTATATGTATTTATATAATATGTATATGTATTACAATAATTACCTATGCTTGTAAAATTGCTCAAGTATATGATATAAATAACGCGTCATAAAAACAAGTGGGTTTTTCCAACTTCGCAATGATTTATCAGTTGGAACTAAATTTATAAAATATGAGCGTAATTACCAAATAAAATGTAATTGAGCGCGGAAAAAAATCGCAAAGCAAAAAAAAAACTTACCGAAAAAAATCCAAAAAAAACATATATCACGGCATACTCACATAGTATATGTTGGGATCCAGTAGCGCGGTTGTACCGGACTTACAGTGTTTAGACAACCGACTGGTCGCCGAGCCAGCGGTACACTGAGACACCTGTACTTATCATGTCCTAGACCGGTGAATCAAACCTACACTATTAACAAAACGAAGCAACACCACCACAACACGATCAAATTTGTAAGCTATTACGTACGCAATAGCTCCGTTTTCGCTCGAACGCCGCCGGTGTCGTTACGCTGTACTGACGATGTTAAAGTGTTTGTAAATAAAATTGTGTTTTATTGTGTAACGTGTAAAGTTGTTTTTCTGTTGAGTTTTGATTTTATGGGAGTATTTTTTATTTCATATAAAGAATATCATCTAAGTATATTTGACAGTTAAGTAGGTATTATGGAGATGAACAAGTGTTGATAAATAAATGTTATCAGTGAGGTATTATTCTCGGATATTTCTTAATCATTTCAAATTTAATTGGCAAGATATTTTAAACCTTATGTATGTGGAATAAGGTTTTTTTTAATAATAGCTACATATATATATTTTTCGATAATTATTTCGCAGGTTTTTGCACTTAACGTGTGTCAGTGAATATGTCACATATTATATTTCACGATTGTTATATTTCTATAGAATAAATACGATACGCATTTATCTTTTACCAGACTTTTCTAATATAATAATTTCTATGAACCCATGCTATTAATAACTTGATTTTGCGACTTAGTCTGCGTATGATAAGCACCCCCATAAGTTTAATGAACTTAGGGGGCGAATTTCATTAAACTTTTGCACCCACTCCTAGCAAAATTGTACTACATTGACCCCGCCGGCGGGGTCGAAGATGTCCGCCTACACCCGGCTCGAGTCGGACCTATCCGCAGGAACGTTCTGTCCCCTAAAACCTTGTAACACACCTGGGTTGGTCAGGGCTAAAAATCCTAAACACACAGGCTTTGAAGCATCTCATCTGAAAACTCGCCTACCGTTCGGTTTTGCAGTAAATTCCCACCAGCTGGAAAACTGCGCTTTAGTATTCGACTAAAAATCAGGAGACTTTGTATTTAGGTGTGAATATCATGAGCAAAATCATAAGTATTCATATATATTTGTGTAAATAAATTCACAAATGGTTGAAAAAACTAGCGGACCACAACGACCACTCTCAGTCTAACCACTAAATACGTTATTAGTCAAAATTCAACTTTCACTATCACGCATAGAGATCAATTTAGAAAACTCAATTGATGCTTGTATTGTGGAGAATTTATCCTAAATATGAGCGGACCCAAATACTAGGCTTACTAATGGGCAGTTATCTGTACGTTGGTCTGTCTATTGCAGCGGCGTACCGTGAATGTGCAAATAGCTAAAAGCCAGTAAGAGTCTTAAATGAAGTTTCTAAAATTAGAAATTTTGACGTTTTCATAATTGAATCCTTGTTTTCGAGGTTTCAGATTGGACTTAGCTCAGACGACTGAACGAATCAAAACTCAAAATTGAAAATTTATTTTTCCGTCCTCCAAAAAAGTCCCACAAAGTTGGCGCCTTCTGGCCGCTTCTCTAAATGAAATTTCCGCTTTCTGGCTTCGTCGAACAGAAAAATAGTATACTGACCTCGGCCAGTAAAATAAAAAAGCCTTAGATCACATTTTTGTCAACCTCGGCTTCGCCACGGACGACAATTATGTAATTGTCGTCCGAGGCGAAGCCGAGACTGAGACATCTCGACATACATTCGTGATCTGAGACATTTTTCATTTTACTGGCCTTGGTGCGTAATGTACTATACCTATTCAATTTGCTTTTACAAGCTCTTATGAAAGTCAGAAGATAATATTTCAAAAAAAACCTTAAGTACCTACCTACTTGTGAAGAAACGTGATATAACTAATTTTTTCAAAACTTTGTATATTTGTTTTACAATAACTTGAGTACCTATCGTTGGTCAGATTTTTATGATTTTTTTTATTTTCATAGATTTTTTAAGTTCGAAGATACTCGGGGTTGAATCGTAGCACACGAGTTCTATATAAGTTATGTAAAGGCTGTACAAGGGTTGCTCTTATCCAGCCTTTCTATTGCTTATAATGAAGTTTTTTCTTTTTAAAATATGGTAATAATAAAATAACTAGCGTCTGCAGGGACCGCTAGCTTCCTATTAATAATTGTACAGAACGGCGCAGGTTCCCACCAAGAAAAACTATATAAATGCTAATTCAATATAAGGAACTTTATCTGAACATTATTAAAGACAATGTATTTTTAAATATTATCAATTAAAAAAACAAATCCTTTAAAAAAATTATTACGTAGGTACTGTTAGTGATTGTACCATTTCTATACCTCACACTCTATTTAGGTATATTTACTCTACGGCTTGCTGTCAAGTCAATAGACACTTCTCTTCTCTAATCTTTGACATTTGACTAACGCGCCATGCGCTCATATATTCATTACTTTTGTACTTACTTACTAAATAAATAACTTACAATCATAAAAACTAGTACTGTTTTAAGAATACCATGCAGGTACCTAAATGTGATATAATAGAGAATGGCATGTGTAGTCATCAGAAATATCACAATCTTCTTTAAATATAAAAATGAATAGCAAAATGTGTTGGTAAGCGCATAACTCAACAACGCCTGGACCAATTTGGACAATTTTTTTTTCAAATGTTCGTTGAAGTCCAAGGATGGATCTTACGGCGAGAAAAAATCGAATAATTGCCGGGAAAACCCTAAAAACAGCCCCTTTCTTTTCCCATACAAACGTTGTCTAACTAAAGTTACCTAATTTGAATTTCGAAGGGGCAGGATGACGTCTGCCGGGACCGCTAGTTACATAATAAAAATCAGAGTCAAATACAACGAGATTCCATTACGCAGTTAATTTATTTTTTGTTTTTGGTATATGCCAAATCGACATGACCGCTACCTTGATTAGAAATCGGCATCAAACGTCAAGCTGGCGACAGATGACGAATAGAAGCATCCTGTCTGTCTTCGGTGCAATTCTAGGTCAACGCAGCGTTTTAGGGTTCCGTGCCCAAAAACGGGACGCAGTCCGTCCGTCCATCTGACACCCACTCATGCCATTAGCCAGTTAATTTGTTACAGGTGATGTATTTCTGCTCCCGGCATGCATAACAAACACTTATCAAACGATAAGAAAAACAGAATTCAATTCGGGAGCTACACACACACACTCACACACACACACACACACACACACACACACACACACACACACACACACACACACACACACACACACACACAAACAGAGACAGACACGTGAAACTTATAACACCCCCCTCATTTTTCCAGGGGGGGTTAAAGTCAGAATAAAATAAATACTTAAGAAGTCCCATACAGCCGTGATTTTTTGCCGTTTTGATAGATGGTGCATGATACGGAAGGCTTGAGCGAGCTTATCCAACTAGCATTTTTTTTTAATGTATTTCATAAGAAAATGTTCCCATTGAAAACTGCAGTTGAAGTATGATAGGAAAGTCAGATACTGCAATCGGTTTTAATTAAAACCGATATTGTATTTGAGCATGATTGACAGACAGCCGACGTTCAGAGTAAACCGCCGAAAATTAAATTTACTTTGTGTCTACATGCATGTGGTGGTCGTGGCTATGTGAATAAAGAATGTTTCAATTGATAGGTTAATTGGGTTTTATTATAATTTGTGATAGATTATATTCATTTACTAGCTTCTGCCCGCGACTTCGTCCGCGTGGAACTCCTCCTTTTTTGCAGTCAGTTAAAAAGTAGCCTATGTCCTTTCTCAGGCTCCAGACTTTCTTTGTACAATATAATTACATTATTATGTCAAATTCCATGTACTTTTGAGATCGTGAAAGCGTAACAGACAGACAGACAGACAGAGTTACTTTCGCATTTATAATATTAGTAGGGATTTCCCAAAATTCATACAATATAATTTTCTGTCTACCGGCCACAAAGCGCCAACTTTCGGGCCGCTGCGCTAAATGAAGTTGCCGCTTTCTGGCTTCGTCGAACAGAAAAATAGTATACTGACCTCGGCCAGTAAAATAAAAAAGATCACATTTTTGTCAACTTCGGCTTCGCCTCGGACGACAATTACAAGTGATCTGAGTCGTTTTTTATTTTACTGGCCTAGGTGCGTAATGTACTATACATTATTATGTCAAATTACATGTACTTTTGAGATCGTCAAAAACAAAAACAAAGAACAATTAGATTAAATAATAATTAACATCAAAATTACAATAAGATTTTGTCATACATATAATGTCAATAATATTAACTATCGTAGATTTTTCTCATTAGGTGTCAACCTTCGCGGTTAAAATATATTCGAATGAGACAACTGTAGACGGATTTAGCTCGCGTTCGTTTTATTGGCTGACGTTTCGGAGCCTTTACAGATTCCATAATCGTAGCATAACTGAGCTGACAATAGACTTTTGCCAAAGTCAAGTCACTCGGTCACTTTATCATAAGGATATTGACAGCTTTTTCTATAATAATTTCTGATGCCTTCGCGGTTATTACACATTGGAATGAAACAACTATTAACGGATTTAACTCGCGTATTTTTATTTTATTTTATTTGCTAAAGTCTTTAGCGTTAGACTTTTGTCAGCTCAGTCATGCTACGATTATGGAAACTGTAAAGAATCCGAAACGTCAGCAAATAAAATAAAATAAAAATACGCGAGTTAAATCCGTTAATAGTTGTTTCATTCCAAAGCTTTTTCTATGTTAACATCGACAGAAAACTTAGACATATTATCTATACTAATATTATAAAGAGGAAAGGTTTGTTTGTTTGGATTGAATAGGCTCCAGAACGGCTGGACCGATTTGAAAAATTCTTTCACTGTTGGGAAGTTACACTATTCCCGAGTGATATAGGCTATAAAAAAAGATGATCCGTGCGAAGCCGAGGCGGACAGCTAGTATATTATGTTTGGACGTCTACCGGGACCGCTAGTGGGTGAATCTTCGAGCGTTTGAGACGCCGTCATTGTCCTCTACATCTATATCTATAATGTTTGCAAATAATATTACTAAGTATCGATTGAAATAGTATTTGCACCAGTACCGGGGCATAATATCACTCAATTTTTTGTTACTTATTGACTCTGTTCTTAAATATAGATGTAGAGGACAATGACGGCGTCTCAAACGCTCGAAGATCCACCCTAGTATTAATATATAAATTTAAAGATTAATGTGTTTGGTGTCAACTGTATTTAACGCAAATTTATAACTAAATAACTTTTGAAATGAATTAGTTTCCGCAATAGCATGTTAGTGTCGGATTTTAGTGGGATAACTTTATAAAATTTCGTAATACAGTTAATTTAGGTGTCGCATATATTGCGTCCCGTTTCGCGGAATTAGTAACTTTATAAAACTTCAACAACAGCGATGTTAAAATAGTCAACAACTTTTGTTCAACTTTTAGTCTTTTTCTTTTTTAGTCTTCAGCTTTTGTTCGCGACTTTGTAAGTTCTTTTGAACCTATTTGGCACTTTTATGGTGTTCTAGTTTTATTTCCTATTTATTATTTATTTTATTATTTTTTATAGCCTATGTCCTTTCTCAGAGTCTAATAATTATCTGTGCCAAATTTCATCAAACGATATTGAGAGGTTTAAGCGGGAAAGCGTAACAGACAGACAGACAGAGTTGCTTTCGCATTTATAATATTAGTAGCGATGCTAATTTAAACATTTTTCCTAAACTTGCGACTTCTATTTCATCCATTAAAGGTTATTTTTTAAATCCTTACTTAGTGCGACATCTATAGGTAGATACTAATAAAATAAAGAGGAAAGGTTTGTTTTGATTTAATAGGCTACAAAACTACTAGACTAATTTGAAAAATTCTTTCACTGTTGGAAAGCTACACTATACGTGAGTGATAAGGATCCGTGCGAAGCCGGGGCGGGCCGCTAGTTTTGAATATAACATAGCTATCGATTTGCTAACCGGGATTTTGATCAAGTGTGGTCGCCGTTCTGTCATATCAATATGAAGTGGTGCGTATTTTAATAGGTTTTCTATCTATAGATATATAATAACTAACTGAAAAATAGGGCTTAATGGTAGAGAGTGTAAATCTAGGTTTGTAGGTATGTATTCAATGAATCATGAACAATATATTTTTCTTTTTTTCCAAAATTTAAAAATAAACGTTTAATATTTAGGGGTGTGCAAAATAGTTGGCCTATTCTCAGACCCGAAATGCTCACAAAATTTCATAAAAATCTGTCCAGCCACTTCGAAGGCAAAAAATACCGCGACACCAGAATTTTATATCTATACTGAAATTAGAAAGCTGAAGAGTTTGTTTGTTTGTTTGTTTGAACGTGCTAATCTCAGGAACTACAGGTTCGAATTGAAAAAAACTTTTTTTGTGATAAACCATAATATTATTATACTAATATACTATTATTATAAAGCTATAGAGTTTGTTTGTTTGTTTGAACGCGCTAATCTCAGGAACTACTGGTTCGAATTGAAAAAATCTTATTTTGTTGGATAGACCATTTATCGAGGGAGGCTTTAGGCTATATAACATCATGCTGCGACCAATAAGAGTGGAAAATGTGTAAAAGACGGGGAAAATATGAAGCATATAATTATGAAGAATAACTGCACGCGGACGAAGTTGCGGGCACAGCTAGTATTAGATAAATAGTGAGTCTTATTATGAAACGAATTTTCAACCGATCCGTAACTCATCTCTTGAGTAAATAATGGATCGATTTCGTATTTTTTTAGGTACATAGGTTTTTGGAATTGCCTATCTGTTGCATAGCAAATGTTTTGGGAAACTGGCCTGGATTCAGGTTTCAATTACACTTCGTGTTTATATTTGTATAGTTTCTCGCTTTTATTAATCGGTTCTTGTATATCCACTTTGATATAGCGTAGTTGATTTTACGCCTCGTAGGTAATAGTAATGGAGGGAATGAAAAAATATAGAAAATGCATTGAGCATTTTTATTATTGCTTTTTGCCATCATAGAAATTCACCATGAAATTGGCGTAAAAAAAAATACACATATATAAGTTCTAGGTTTCGACAACATTTGTATAATCGCGTTGTTCATAGGGAACACTCTATTTTACCCATTTACCGCTCATGACGACACATTGTCGTGACTTCGGAGCGTCCAGGCCCTGATCACGACAACGTGTCGTTAACTACCGTTTGCTATCATCAGCCTATCGCAGTCCACTGCTGGACATAGGCCTCTCCAATTGCACGCCAGTGCGCTCGATCTTCGGCTGCTCGCATCCAGCTCCTGCCATATTACGCAACTTTTGCTATGTAACTCGTCAAATGTACATTTGACAATTTATGGTAAAGGGATTTTTTTATGGCAGGAACAGATAGGTGTTGCTAACTTTAGAACCTGGCGCTGAATGGGTTAAGGATGAATTTACTAAAATATCAAAACAAATATTTAACAATTTGTATTTTGTAGTGCTTTCGGGTGTGCCTTAATAACGCGATCAATCAAGTTTCTCTTTTATTGTTATGTGCCAGACAGATCCTTGTTAACGACTACCAGAATGTAGTAAAATAAAAAAATAAAAATAAGAAAGAGATAATAATTTCTGATGCCTTCGCAGTTATTGTACATTGGAATGAAACAACTTTAAACGCATATAACTTCGCGTATTTTATTTTATTGGCGGGCATTTCGGAGCCTTTACAGAATCCATAATCGTAGCACGACTGAGCTGACAATAGTCTTATGCTAAAGTCTGTGAATAGTAACATAAAAGAGACCTTAAAATTTAAAAAAATAAGAAAAAGAGAATTCGGCGACCCGATTAGTGACTCACATGGTGAAATCGAAAAAAGTCACTCGACTTTTCATTATAGGCTGGCTGGTCATATTTCCTTGAAAAAGCTAACCATAAACTAAAAGAAGAATCCATAAAAAGGTTGACAATAAAATAAATGAGAGTGGTACAGCGTAACGTTGACCACGTAAAATGCAAGGTCCATTGACAGTATTTTAAACACTAAAGTCGAGTTCCTTTGATGGTATTAATATTGCATTCGATATTAATTGATAGGAAATGCATTTTATATTAATTTTATACGAAATTAAGTGGTAGTTTTTAATCCTCTTTCCTTCAAAGGTACAAGGTAAGAGGATTAAAAAGGAGAAATTATTTGAGCTCCGCTAATAAATTATTTTGATGAAAATTGCGCATGCAATATTAAACGAGGTCTGTTTTTATTGTTCAACTTTGTAAAATGTGTTCTCTTTGTAAAGGAATTGAGTTTTGCCTTACCTCATCTCAGTGATATAATCAAAAGGCTAGTACCTATTATATTACTATTATGTGGGATTGGACATTCTGTAGATGTGTCTGACTTATTGTGGATGACGATTATCTATACTTAATATAATAAAGAGGAAAGGTTTGTTTGTTGAATATGCTCCAGAACGGCTGGAACGATTTCAAAAATTCTTTCACTGTTGGGAAGCTACACTATTTCCGAGTGTCATAGGCTATAAAAAAAGATCCGTGCGAAGCCGGGGCGGACAGCTACTTTATAATATAATAAAGAGGAAAGGTTCGTTTGTTTGTATGGATTGAATAGGCTCCAAAACGACTGGTCCGATTTAAAATTTTTTTTCACTATTGTAAAGCTACACTATTTCCGTTTGGCATAGGCTATAAAAAGGGATCTGTGCGAAGCCGGGGCGGGCAGCTAGTTTAAAATAAACAGAGAGACAGACTATTGGTAGACGAATATATTTATGTTTATATTAATTTTATAAAATAAATGTTTTGAAACGATATAATAATTATGAGGACGTATTAGGTACAAAGAAAATTAATCAACGAATTGTAAATACGCACATAACTTAGGAACGACTGCACCTTGAACAAATCCTTTTTTTGAAATGGACGGTGCAACGACTATGAACGTATTTAACTCGCGTATTTTTATTTTCCATAATCGTAGCATGACTGAGCTGACAATAGTCTAACGCTAATAGTTCATAGTTGTTTCATTTCAATGTGTGATAACCGCCGAGGCATCAGAAATTATTAATTCCTATTTTGTTGTTTCCTTTATGTCAGAACAAAGTTTGTATAATGGCATACAAAGTGCTAGCTAGTACTACCACCATACTTTACCGATGTAAATAGGTATTTATTCTGTACTTGATTGAAACCTTGAACATTATACTAAGAATGGGCAAAAAAGGAAACGCGATACGTAAAGTTAGACACACAAAAAATATAATTAAAGTGTAGCGTAACATTTTATCAAATAGTGGAATAGTTTATGAAACAAACTGTGAACGAATTATACATGGAATGAAACAACTATAAACGGATTTAACTAGCGTATTTTATTTTATTTAAACTCTTGTCTCAATATGTAAATATCATTGTCATTTAAATTATTGGTATTAAGCTAAATATATTATATACTAGCTTCTGCCCGCGACTTCGTCCGCGTGGAACTCCTCCTTTTTCGCAGTCGGTTAAAAAGTAGCCTATGTCCTTTCTCAGGCTCCAGACTTTCTTTGTACCAAATTTCATTTAAATCGGTCCAGTAGTTTTAGCGTGAAAGCGTAACAGACAGACAGACAGACAGATTTACTTTCGCATTTATAATATTAGTAGGGATTTTTTTCTAATCTACGACATTTTTATTTATACCTAGTCAAAAGTCAAAGAAAAAAGGTTTCATCGGTTTAAAAAAATGGCGAATTGCCATTCAAACTGTCATTGAATTTTACTCCCTTAAGGCTATTTTTTACAAACTTTGAGTGTCATATTTATTAATACCTAATCAATACGTTAGAAAAATACATTTTAAGCTTTGGCGATACTTTCACAATTAAAAGTAGCTTATATCCTTTCTCAAGCTCTAGACTAGGTATCTGTGTAATAAATTTCATTTAAATCAATTTAGTGCCTAGTTTAAGCATGAAAGCGAGACAGACAGTTGCTTTTGCATTTATAATATTAGTCAGTAGGTATTCGTGTCAACTCTAATTGTAATAATAGTTTTTATCATACAAATGTTTCTCAAATACGGTGCAGTGTTTCACGAATGTTTGAAGGTAAGTCTTGAACGTACGTGTGGTTTAATTCTTCTCGTAATATCAACTTCCCTACGATATATAAAGTCCTTTACAATGAACTTCGTGTTTGGGACATTTTCTGTGTTGTAGTTAAGCTTCTTATTTTTAAGGATGTCCGCACACTGTCAAGTTATATAATAACTATTAAAATAATTTCTAACGTTTACACAGTTATTGACTTTTACTTGGGAATAAAACAACGAATTTAGCTTGCATACCTATAATTATTTTATTGAAAACGTTTTGCGATGCAAAAATCAAAAATATTACGAAAATGTTACAGTAGATGCCTTATTTTCACTAGTCTTTGTCAGATACGAATAAAAAAACGTGACGTACTAGAAAAGTCAGCAAAAATGTAATAATTCACTTTAACTTAATATATAAAATTGTTTTTTGTCAAAGTCCTTAATAAAGGTGTCGTTAACTTATGCGCTTACTAACACATTTCGCTATTTATTTTTATATACATAGATAGATTATTCATGTCATAAGACATAGAAATTGATCAATTTAAGACAGAATTATTCACGCTTAAATAAGTAAATTGCGCTAAAAAGTATTCCGTGAACAGTAGGCCTTATTTTTAAGTCTTTCGCAGCGAAGACTTTAAAATTGTATTTGTTTTTCCTATGAAGTTTGTAAGTTTCTTTTGGGATTTTATAAAGTTCTGAAATTATCTTATTAACCTCTTTTCAGGACCTATGCTTGGCCTAAAATTTTGAGCTAGATACAATAATTTCTGATGCCTTCGCGGTTATATAAACAACTATTAAGATTAGCGTTAAACTATTGTCAGCTCAGCCATGCTACGTTTATGGAAACTGTAAAGAATCCGAAACTTCAGCAAATAAAATAAAATAAAAATACGCGAGTTAATTCCGGTAATAGTTGTTTCATTACAATTTGAGCAAGATATTCTTGATATATCTTTTGTATAGAATAAAATTGTTTGGTTGAAACTGTTTCAGACCCTTTCAGAACAATGCAGGTCAGTGAACCGAGCTGGCCTTTCAATAGCTCTTAGAGGCTTAAAATCTAGGATTTTCGGTTTCAAACTATGTTGTTACAGTTCGGGTTTCTGTACTCTTTTGTCACTATTTATTGCGTGTTTTTAAGTAGCTTACGGTTTTTGAGTTCTTCGTTTCTTTGTAATTAAAATGGTTCATATCCTTACTAAGTAATATTATAAACGCGAAAGTTTGTAAGGATGGATGTCTGGATGTATGTTTGTTACGCTTTCACGCAAAAACTAAATGGATTTTGATGAAACTTTACAATAATATAGCTTACACATTAGAAAAACATATAGGTTATCATTTATAAACATATAGCGTAAAATAGGCACTAATCATGCGCAAATAAAGGTGCGGGTAAAAGCTAGTGTCTTTAAGTGCGAAATAAGGTTAATTTGTTACAGTAAAACCCTTTTTCAAAATCCAAAAATAGACAAAACCTGACACGTGAGAGTTCGAAATTTCTAAAGAGAATTCTTGTAAACGACAACGCTTTTCATTTCGACGAAACGAAACAATACGGTTGCAAAATTGTAAATGTTTTATATAAAACAAAGGAAGTTGAATGTGAGGCAAAACAAACTCTGCATTGAAATTTAAAAAGAATAAGGCGTAAGTCTATTTTTTGTCGTTTTTGCTTTTGAAGAAAGTTCTAAAACTTCTTTACCAATGAGGGCCACCACGTGTCAGATATCCGCTAGATGCGCTAGTGTAGAATGAGATCCAGCTGTCATGTTCCACCAATCACAGGCCAGTAGCTTGCCTCTCATTGGTGGTACATGACAGCTGGACCTCATTCTACACTAGCGCATCTAGCGGATTTCTGACACGCGGTGGCCCTCATTGGCATGAAACAAGATCTAACTCGTGTACTTTAATTTATTAGAAACTAGCGGCCCGCCCCGGCTTTGCCCGGATTTTTTATTTATGGCTATGTCACTCGGGAATAGTGTAGATTTCCAACAGTGAAAATTTTTCAAATCGGTCCAGCCGTTTTGGAGCCTATTCAAACCGAACAAACCGTTCCTCTTTATAATATTATATTTTGTTCGTATCTATACAGATACGAACATAAACTGACATAATAGGTACATAATGTTATTTATCGATTGAAACTTGTCTAGTCATATCTTCCTTTTCCAACATAAACTTCCCAAGACAAGTTTTTACAAGAAAATGTCTATGCACTAAAGAATTTTAATTGAAATTGTAGCAAAGTTTGTCGAGAGATCAAAGCCATTGTGATTGGTTGAGAAATAAGTTCTCTATAAATAATATGGAGAAAACATGCCGTTTGTAAAACGATTTGTGATTTTGTTGACATTGCTACGATCAACTATGGTGTCGGGAATTGAATTGGCTGTATTCTTAACTAGCGGTTCGCCCCGGCTTCGCAAGGATTTCTATTTTTTTTAAATAGGTACTATATTTTCAAATCGGTCCAGTCGTTTAGGAGCCAATTCAATCCAAACAAACAAACAAGCAAACAAACCTTTCCTCTTTATAATATTAGTATAGATAAATTGTCTGTTTAATTTATTGTATTTGTGGTTTTAGATTACAGCACTATGTAAAAAAAGGGCCTGTGCTGTAAAACCAGTATTACCTAAGGTAATAAGATTCCCTTAACAATCATGTGTGTTATAAAAATTACATCATCATTACACATAACAAAGTATCCCTACTAATATTATAAATGCGAAAGTAACTCTGTCTGTTTGTTACGCTTTCACGCTAAAACTACTGGACCGATTAAAATGAAATTTGGTACAAAGAAAGACTGGAGCCTGAGAAAGGACATAGGCTACTTTTTAACCGACTGCAAAAAAGGAGGAGTTCCACGCGGACGAAGTCGCGGGCAGAAGCTAGTTGTTTATAAATACTTATGAATTCAATAACGTAGTTTGTATGTCAGGGTTATTTGCCACTAGGACGACCGGCTGACAAGTACCTAGTTTATACCTCATCTAAATGAAGTCTATTTGAAATGTAAACTATATTCATGATATTTTGTACCAAGACAAGAGTAGAGTGTTTGTGCACAGTGTTGCCAACTCCTAGAAATTCGAGTCGCTAAACTCAAAGTCAAAAGTCGCCAGAAAGTCGCTAAAACTAAAACAACCATAAAAAGTTCGGGGGCACCCCCCCCCCCACATAATAATATACAAATGGAACTTCAATTAAATAAAGTTTGAATTTGGTGCCCTATCGCGTTTGTCGTTTTCCATATTTTCTGTGTCGATTTGACAAAAAAATGTATCTATTATTGGCTCTAGAACTATTTTAATTTGTACTCCAAAAGTCGCCAGATAAGTCGCTAAACTATTTTTGTCGTCAAAACTTTTTTTTGGTCGCTAAGCCTTAAGCAAAAGTCGCTAATTCTAGCGACAAAATCGCTAAATTGGCAACACTGTTTGTGCATTGCTTATTGAGCGCAGACTGCGAACAGAATCTGCTGTGATACTGCTAAAGCATCAGAAATAAACAATTTGGATGGAACAACTTACTTTTCACACCTACATACAAGTTTTGTGAATTGTTTGTTATATTGACGTCATACAGTAGTTAAAATATAACTGACCTCGCCACATGTTTACCAACAAAAGTTTTGTATGACTCTTATATGGCTCGCTACCATACAAGTGGCCTTGTTGAATTAACCTTGTTTGGTTTGTTGGTTTGGTTACACTAAATATTGGAATGAAATAACTACTGGTTTAACTAGCGTATTTTTTTATTTGTTGACGTTTTGGATTCTTTACAGTTCCCATAATCTTAGCACGACTAGTCTACCCCGAATTCGCCCAGGTCACTATTTTTTTCAATTTTTTTACACGAATAGTGTAACTTCCCAACAGTGCAAGGTTTTTTCAAATTGGTCAGTCGTTTTGGAGCCTACTCTAACTAACAAACAAACCATTCCTCTTTATTACATTAGGTATAGATATATATAGATAAAGATATACTGATATATAGATTATATATGTTAAACGGGTCGCTTATCTTCCGCAAACGAAGTTTCTGACAGAAAACATCCATAATAATAACTAGCTTCTGCCCGCGACTTCGTCCGCGTGGAACTCCTCCTTTTTTGTAGTCGGTTAAAAAGTAGCCTATGTTCTTTCTCAGGCTCTAGACTTTCTTTGTACCAAATTTCATTTAAATCGGTCCAGTAGTTTAAGCGTGAAAGCGTAACAGACAGACAGATAGACAGACAGAGTTACTTTCGCATTTATAATATTAGTAGGGATTTGTCACTATTTTTAATTTCAAGGTTAAATAAAAATATCGTTCATCCCTGGTGGGGATCGAACCCACGACCTTTGGATTAGAAGTCCAACGCGCTATCCTCTGCGCCACAGGGACTGTGCATCATGGGAGTGAAAATGTATATTTGTATCTAATCAATACGTATGTATGGATAACACGCGCGCAGGCATTCTTGATCTATATTTGGTAGGGTTGTCACTGTTTTTTTTTTACTCTTTATTTAAATAAACTCTGTATAAAAAGCGGACTTAATTCCATACAGCATTTTTCCTAGTTAACCTTTGAAGTAAACAAAAATCATGAAGACAAATATGACACTAAAAAAAAACTAAATACAATATTCAAATTATATTCTAGTTACAATATAAAACAGTAATGAGTAACATCCCTACTAATATTATAAATGCGAAAGTAACTGTCTGTTACGCTTTCACGCTAAAACTACTGGACCGATTTAAATGGAATTTGGCACAAAAAGAGCCTGAGAAAGGACATAGGCTACTTTTTAACCAACTGCAAAAAAGGAGGAGTTCCACGCAGACGAAGTCGCGGGCAGAAACTAGTAGGTAAGTAAATAAAACAAAATATATATAGATAGACCCTTGTGTAAATAAGTAAGAAAATAAAAATATTTACCAATTTCTATTTCTTAAGATGTTTACTCTCCGTTCTATTTCTGGAATTTGTTCTCAATATTTTTGTTTACTTCACTAATTAGTATAAAAAAACAAATTGACTTCTTAAAATAATTTCCTCCAAATAGATACTAGCATTTTTTGACGTATTTATAAAACATAACATTAACTTACTTTATCATAAGACTGTTGTCAACTTAGTCGCGCTTCGAACATTGGAACTACGAAACAACAGTAAATAAAATAAAAAAAAAACGCAAGTTAAACTACTAACTCTTTACAGGAAGAATTTAAGAATTACCAAATAGTAATTTTATAGTTTTTGTTAGTTTCTTAGTTGTTTTATTAAAATAATGTAACATCTTACTTTGACAATTTAAAAAAAAAAGTTTTTTTTAACATTGTATTTTTAATAATTTAAATTAATTTTTATTCATCGACGTACATCCCTAATAAGAAAATGGGTGAAAGAAAACTACAAAACAGATACAGCGTACGTGCAAGGTCAATTGCGTATTGAACACAACTAATTAACATTCTATAGGTAATTTTGTTAAGTAACTTTTATAAAGTACTTTTGCACTGGCTTTGGTGTTTCAGGTCTTTTTCAAAAACTACATCAATCATAATTAAGTAACTTAATAGAAAGTTATTTTTTCTTAGTCTTCTTTTCTACAATACGAAAAAATACTCTAAAATTTAATCATTTAGTTTGAAAATAAGCTAAAAAAAAATGAACCAGGGCACATGACGTATTACTAAGTCTATGCAATCTTCGGTCTGGCCACACACCTAGCAAACTAGACACTACAGCGGCCCCGCCGGCGGGGTCGAAGACTTGCGCCCTCTTCCGTCACGAGTCGGACCTATCCGCAGGAACCTCTGTCCCCCTGCATCACAATCGTGTTAATCTCGCCTAGGTATAGCTTCGGTCACGGACGTAGCGAGATATAGAAGTACCCTGTACGTTTTGATTCCCTTGCGAGTGTTGAAAATTACCTTAGACATATTCTTAGTTTTTTTTACACCTTCCCCCTTCTTCAACGCTACACCGTTGGCTTCAGTATTAACTTTGAAGAAGTTTTACGAAACCTTACAGGTCAAATCGTTCACCTTATTTCCTTTATTAGGAAGTTAAAATTAATGAACGTATTATAATTAAATCACGTTCTATTAAAGTTTGAAATATCATAAGATGTGCTCTAGAAAATGAACTTTCGCTAATAAATTGAAGAATGTGTGAAAAGAGAATTTATGACTGAAAAGTCAAACGAAACGTTAGATTATGTCGATTCTATAATTGCTTCAATAATAATATTATAGTGAGACTAAAATGTGTGGTCGTCACGTACCTAGTTTGTAAGTTGTAAACAGTCAAAAGTATTTTTCATTCTATGATATAGCGTTAACGAATATAGAATTCGATTTGTCTAGATGTGGGCTGGAGTAATGAGAGGAAATAAAATATGATAAGCAATATAAAAAAAACACTAGGATTAATCGTTTGATAAATAACAAAAATAAAAAACAGTCGCAATAAGCATAACGCTAACAATTTAGGTACTATCAAATTTCAACATCACAATACGAATTCCAATTAAATTCCAATTACAATAGTAAAAATAGTTTCACACTTGAAATAACATACGCCATTACGTACTTACAAACGATCTTTATTTAACGTTAAATTTTAGAGGTACGTTAAAAACTTAACGACAAAATAACTTACCATTATATAAACACAGAATCCAAATTAATTCACTTGTTTTTTACGGAATTGCGCACACGTTTCTATAGCAACAGCAAAGATGGCCGCGGCGCAGGCGCAGTGCGCAACGGTCGCAGTTCTACTGACTTGGTTTCCAACCATTTCTACCGATGGCACCGGTTTCTACTCGTATTTTGTTTTTTAACCTAGTATTACGTTGATATGGATCATCGAATGATGCACAAAAGGATTATTTTGTTTGTGGTGCGTAATCTATAAATAAGTATAAAATAATTTCTGATGCCTTCGCGGTTATTACACATTGGAATGAAACAACTATTAACGGATTTAACTCGCGTATTTTTATTTTATTTTATTTGCTGACGTTTCGGATTCTTTACAGTTTCCATAATCGTAGCACGACTGAGCTGACAATGAGCACTTTAGCGTTAGACTATTGTCAGCTCAGTCGTGCTACGATTATGGAAACTACGTTCACCCTGACTAACATAGGCTATAGAATATTTTGAACAAAATAGGGATCCGTGCGAAGCCGGGGCGAACCGCTAGTCATACATAAATACATGAATAAAACATCCAAGACTCGGGTACAGATGCTTGTGTTTATCACACTGACATCTGCCCCTAGTGGGAATCGAATCCTGGTCACTAGACCAACTGTCAAACTATGTAACACTTACAGTGTAAAATTAATTTTCATACATTTGTATTCCAATTAAATATTGTAATTAAAATTACAATTTTATTATAGTTTTCATCTAGGGACTATGTGAAGGATGAATAATATTCTGAATAATTAGTTATTACTATGTATATAGTTTTAAACAAAGTCGCTGTCCTATGCTTAAATCTTTATAACTACCAGACCTACGCAACGGATTTTGAAGCGTTTTTTTTTAAATATGGATGGTTTATAGAATCCATGTGAAGCCGGGGCGGGTCGCTAGTATAATAAACCGCGTACCTATATGAATTTTATGCGGACGTTAATATTTTAAATCAACGTATAATATTCGCAAAAGCATCGGAATTTAATTTTATTAAATTGGTTGCGATGTTAAAATTTGTCATGATCGGTAATTTGGATTCATTTGCAGTTTAAATTGATACTTTTGACGAATTCATTATTTATTAATATGTATCATCAAAATGATTTTCTGGTATTGTAGTTTTGGTTTACATACAAAATTATGATGACTTCTCCCCGCGACTTCGTCTGCGCGAGATGAGTACCTACTTTACACAATATCGTTTTAAAATATAGATACAACTTCACGTTTATTTTGTAAGGATATATCGGTCATATCCTTGACACTTAAGAAAAAAAAAAAGAAAGATCTATTAGGTAGTGCGCAAACGAAAATATAATATCTTATTAATATTATAAACGTTAAATTTTATAAGAATGAATGAAAAACTAATGAGCGGACTTTGTTGAAACTTTACAGTAATATCGCTTTTGCTTCACAATAACATATGGGCTATATTTTATAACGACATTGTGTAAAATACTCAACGTGAGCAGACGAAGTCGCGGGCAAAAGCCAGTAATATTACAGTACTAAAGTGACTCAGTTCAAAATATTTCATTTCGAGTATGCGACATAATCTTACGCGCCCTTTTGTTCTAAACTTTTATTTAAGTGCTATGATTCTTTGAGTCCTTGTATTATAGTAGTGGTAAACAAGTCCAAATATTTTAACGACGGGTTCGGCCCACGCGTAAAAAAGGTAATAATGGGTATAGGACCACACGAGAGACCATTCACGGGTGACAAACACTCATTCATGGCATACACAGCGTAGAAATCCTTACTAACTGGAATGAACTGTGGACGGATTTAACTTGCGTATTTTATTTTATTGGCTGACGTTTCGGAGCCTTGACAGATTCTATAATCGTAGCTATAGGTATATAGGAGTCGTGCTCATGAAATGTTAATTAAAATCCATTAGGTAAGTAAGTAGTTTTTGCGTGAAAGAGTAACAAATATACATTACTACCGGCCCTGGCAGACGTCGTCCTGCCCGTACGATTGTTTCGTCAAAGATCTGTCACTTCTTCATAAGGCTTCATATTTTCCCCGTTTTTTACACATTTTCCACTGTTTCTTCGGTCCTATTGGCCGCAGCGTGATGTTATAAAGCCTTCCTCGATAAATGGTCTATCTAACAAAAAAATAATTTTTGAATTCGAGCCAGTAGTTCCTGAGATTAGCGCGTTCAAACAAACAAACTCTTCAGCTTTATAATATTAGTATAGATATATAGATTAGTATAGATTACAAACTTTCGAGTTTAGAATATTAGTAAGGACAATAATTTCTGATGCCTTCGCGGTTAGACATTGGAATGAAACAACTATAAACGGATTTAGCTCGCGTATTTTATTTTATTTGCTGATATTTACAAAACTTTAATGTTCTGAATTGACGATAGTCTAACACTGAAGTAAGATATTTTACAAATGCTTAAAATCCAATTGAAATATATTTGTTTTTTGAGACAGCGTCTGTTACAAAATTTGTCTTAGTATTTTTTTTATTTCTTTATGAGTACATTTGCTGTCCAATGTAGGTTGTTGTCGAGTTATATTTTAAAATGTTTTTTTTTTGTTAATAATATTTATGACGTGAATGATTTAAGGGTTACAGAAATTGGAACCAATACTTTAATTAAAATATACAAAGGCCTTTTTGACGGCTAGAAATTCACTATATACGCATTCTGCTACATATTAAATGGAAACTGTAAAGTTTTGAGTAAATTTTATCACCGTTATAATTGTTTCATATTAATAATATACCTAATGACCGCGAAGGCTTAAAACATATTCACTGTTATTTTTTGCGCAATAAAGAGATACCTACTGGTCTAGTGGTCAGAGCTCCTGGCTACGAAACCGGAGGTTGCGGGTTCGAATCCTGCTACGGGCAGATGTCAGTGTGATGAACACTGGCATCTGTACCTGAGTCTTGGATGTCTTATATGTATTTATGTATGTTTATCCGTTGTCTAGTACCCATAGTACAAGCTTTGCTTAGTTTGGGACTAGATCAATTGGTGTGAATTGTCCAAAGATATTATTATTACATTCATACCTACATAATATAATACCGTAGCCATATATACTTATTTAGGTAGACAAGCTGACTGACTGACATATCAACGCAGGCCCCCAGCGCATAACTCGACAACGCCTGGACCAATTTGGCTATTTTTTTTTTAAAGGTTTTTGAAGTCCAAGGATGGTTCTTACGGCGAGAAAAAATCGAATTATTGCCGGGAAAACCCTAAAAACAGCCCTTATTCTTTTCCCATACAAACGTTGTCTAACTAAAGTTACATAATTTGAATTTCGAACGGGCAGGATGACGTCTGCCGGGACCGCTAGTTGTTTCATATTAATAATATAATGACCGCGAAGGCATAAAAAATATTCACTGTTATTTTTTGCGCAATAAAGAGATACATTCATACCTACATAATATAATACCATAACAATATATACTTATTTACGTAGACAAGCTGACTGACTGACATATCAACGCAGGCCCTAAAGTTCAAGTAAGTACATAGTAGTTTAGGGCCTAATCTATAAGGGATAAAAACTTGAAATTTTACACAAGGATTCCTTTTGAAACGTAGGGGAGTACCTACTAGGAAAAAAATTTGAAAATTCACACCCTAAGGGTATAAACGGGGGTGCTTCTCGTGCGCAGACGAAGTCGCGGGCAGAAGCTAGTATATATATAGTACCTATGTAGTTAGGTATATTGGAATAGAAGAATCAAACGACCTGGATTTATTGGAATGAAACCACTTTAAACGGATTTAACTCGCGTATTTTATTTTATAGGCTGACGTTTCGGAGCCTTTACAGATTCCATAATCGTAGCACGACTGACAATAGTCTTATGCTAAAGATCTGGATTGAGTTCACTCGCATAGACCCCCCCTGTGAGTTTAATGGTTAAAATAAATGGGAAATGCAAGTCGTGAACGCCTAGTTAGGTATAAAATAATTAACAAACACATCGGCATCACAAAAGTGGTTAATTGTAATAATTAAAGTAATTATGCAATGTTAAATGCACTTTATGATATTAACTACGTGCTACAATGATGATGATGGAATATAGTTCAGATTCGTTATTGAATTATAGATATCCTTACTAATATTATAAATGCGAAAGTAAATCTGTCTGTCTGTCTGTCTGTTACGCTTTCACGCTAAAACTACTGGACCGATTTAAATGAAATTTGGTAAGAAGAAAGTCTGGAGCCTGAGAAAGGACATAGGCTACTTTTTAACCGACTGCAAAAAAGGAGGAGATCCACGCGGACGAAGTCGCGGGCCTGTATCATTATATATTTAAGTATTTTTAATTGATTTTTTTAACGGTCCCGGTAAACTTTCTTCTGCCCGTCCGAATTTCAAATTGACTTTAAATTTTAGTTACAAAAAGTTTGTAAAGGTTTCGAAACGTCAGGGAATTAAATAAAATTCTCGAGTTACCGTTTGTAGTTGTTTCATTCCAAAACATTAACTATTTTTTATAAAATCCTACATAATATATTTTATAAAAGCAACAAACTTACAAACAAAACCTATACCAAATCTGCCCGCGCCTCGAAAGTGCCCATAATGCTAGCCGCATTTCTTCTCTGGATCGTTATTTTTACAAAAGGTAACAATAATTGTCTTGACTTTCTTGTATTCAATAATATTATTTACAAACTAAAACTATACAGTATATTATTATATTTGTATTCAACTAAAAAATTCAACTAAAACTATACAGTATATATAACAATAGATGGTTTGTAAAATACTAGCTGAAAAAACCTTGTCATGTTGAAAAACAAATGAACTGCTAAAAAAGTTGTGGATATTTTTGACAATGCCAACTGCAGGGCGCTTGCAAAAATGTAGTTAAAGTGAACAGTTTGTTTGAATATAAAAAAAACATCGAAACAAAATTTATATTCATTTTTATGCTGACAATAGTCTAAATCTGAAGTGACATAGAATAAAATAAATTTTAAACGTTTTATTCTACATATTATGTAATGTCTGTAAAAGCATTAGAAATTATTCAACAAAAAGCTCGACCTCGATCGACATTATCTTTTAATGAAATACTACTTAGATGATTTATTTTGTAGTATTTATCCTTACTAATATTATAAATGCGAAAGTAACTCTGTCTGTCTGTCTGTCTGTCTGTTACGCTTTCACGATAAAACTACTGGACCGATTTAAATAAAATTGGGTACAAAGAAAGTCTGGAGCCTGAGAAAGGACATAGGCTACTTTTTAACCGACTGCAAAAAAGGAGGAGTCCCACGCGGACGAAGTCGCGGGCAGAAGCTAGTTGTCAATAATTTTTGAGGCCCGCGCGGCCAATGTATTTATTGTTACATATAAATAAATAAAATTCCTAGGATTTAAATATTCATGCATTTGTAGTAAAATCTACTACGATTTAACAACGATAAATCAATAATTTAGGTAAACAAAAATGTACCTATATTTGTTGTAAAGTTTTTTTTACAATTCTATTTAAAAATCTTTCATACTAAATGATCTGTCTCATATAAATATTAAGTAATACAGAATTATGATGATGTTATAATATGTTTTTAAAAATATATCTCAAATGACGTATCTAAAATTGTATAAAACACATACGCGCATACCTCGTCTTACCGTGGGAATCTCTTAAAGAAACCATCTTCCATCCCTCTCGCTCGTCAAGTGCACCCAATATCGCCGTCTCACTCTACACATTCGTGACTCTACGATTTTGCTTTAGAACCTTAAGAGTAATTTAAAGTGTCGCCCGCCGAAGGAATTGTTCCAAATCTAGAATATGAACTTTAGGTAATTGAGTTAAGGTGTAAATTGGATTGTGTAGGCGGACGGCGATAGTCGACTTCGGTTGTACACGTTGTGAGATTTTGTTGTTTTTGATGAATGAGTGTTTCGTAATCTTTTATTGTTTTGTGATACTTATTTTCATGAGATTTTATTTCACTTAAGCCTGGCTTTGCTCGTCAGTCATTTGTTCGATTCTGGTTAAGACTCTTACATACGTACCTACGTATTTATTTCTTAGTGTCATGTGTTTGGCCGAAACCGAATTTTCGGTTTTGTTTATAAATTCGGCCGGTACTTATAACTTAGTGTCATGTTCTTGACGAAACCGAATTTTCGGTTTTGTTTATAGATTCGGCCGAAACCAAAACCAAAAACCTAAAATGTTGAATAGAATGTCAGTGGGCCGTTCTTTCAGATAATTAAATGAATTTTGAAACATCTCTGGCATCTGTTCTATGTTTAAAAAAATATATATATATCACACTTGGTCTAAATTAACCTAACCTAAATAGTGAATACCTATGTGCATTAACTGTAGTTAATACTGGGGTAGAAACCTTCATAGAAAACCCATAATATCAACGAGGTGCGTTTATATATACCACAGGCGTGCTAATATATTATGTTTCTATCCGAGACCACCCAAAGTTAGCCGAACACAAGCCAAAAGTACCTACGATGTTAAAAGTTTCGGCTACTTTTTGGCCGAAACCGAATATATAATTTATAGGCCGAAACCGAAAACCAAACTTCGATAATTGTTACTCGTTTCTGTCATATTTAACTAACCCTCTTCTGACTTAACCACAAAAGCAAAAAATAAAACAGAGACCAAGTGCGAGTCTGACTCGCTCGCCGAACTATAACAGGTTGCTTTTTACCAAATTTCAAGATTCTGAGTTCAAGGGAAGTAGGTCTGTAGGTCTTGATTCCCTTGCGAATGTTGAAAATTTGCGACAATTTGCTACATAAACTTAGAAATTAGACTTTTTCACTGCTTCAAGGGTCAGTAAACTTGAACATTTGATACGAATTTCAGTCACGACATCTTGAGAGAACCGGGTTTGACAGACAGACAGACAATAACGTGATCCTATAAGGGTTCCGTGTCTTCCTTTTAAGATACCGATCCCTAAAAATGTTATTCAAATAATGAATTCAAACAATCATTATTATTTATTATAGTACATTTTCACACATCAAACATTAGAATATTGAATTTTAGACACGGCAACCAAATATTTATGGTTGTTGAAAAAACAAATTCGTGTTGGTCTATTACCTCAATTCCGGGCATACCATAGATAATGCGTCTGGAATTACTACACAATCTGTGGCAATTTATTTGATGGCCAGAAAAGATCAAAAATGGGCATAGAGTATTTGTAGTGATATATTTTTTATCGATATATTTTAGTTATTAATATGAGTGAAAATTGTTTATAGTTGTTTCACTCCAATGTGTAATAATCGCGAAGGCATCAGAAATTATTTACTTAATATGATTTTATTTTAAACTTGGTATTGGTTTATTTGTTGGCCAGAAAAGATTAAAAATAAAGTATTATGATAGATTCATGGGTTCTATAAAAACAAACATCATTTTTATACCAAACTCATATCCACATTTAAAAAAATACGAAATAATTCATAGACATTTAAAATACGTTTGGAATACTTTTTTCATAAAATATAACCGGCTAGTAAGTATTATTTTCTACAAAAACTAAACAAAGGTGGTAGGTACCTAATAATAAAATTTGTAATTACTTACCTACTTTGTTTAATAGGTTAGGATAAATTTGTTTACTTTGTAAGTAATTATGTAGATACCTTTTTTGAAAAAATTATAAGTACCTCATTGAGTTACTTGCCGTTACTACTCAAGTAAGGTTTTTTCGGAAAACGCATATTCTTCTGGCCTTCATAAAAGCTTGTAATATTTTTAATTTCATTTTGATAGTGAACAATTTAAGTTATAAATTTTATGCTTATAATCTTTGTATATCGATATCCAGTTTATCGACAATGTTAACCACTTGAAAGGTTCCCTGCTAAGAGAAAAGGTAATTTAAGTCCTGATTCTACATACAGTTTATTATTTGTTTTTATTTAATAATCTCGAAATATTTTTTAGAATTTAAAGTTAATAATTTCTGATGCCTTCGCGGTTATTATACATTGGAATGAAACAACTTTAAAAGGATTTAACTCGCGTATTTATTTTATTGAAGTTTCGGAGCAGTTAATGAAACAACTATTAACGGATTTAACTCGCGTATTTATTACTGAGCTGACAATAGTTACACTTTAGCGTAAGACTATTGTCAGCTCAGTCGTGCTACGATTATGGAATCTCAAAAGGCTCCGAAACGTCAGCCAATAAAATAAAATACGCGAGTTAAATCCGTTTAAAGTTTCATTCCAATGTCTAATGACGTCATGTCCTTCATACATTGATCACTATAAAAGATTACAAAAGATCACTATAAAAGTTACTTGCATGTAGGGTTGTCAGGTCGTCAAGCCAGCCAGTTTGGCCGGACATTTGGGTAGAAAAGCCGGATGCCCTACATTATTGAAGATTTGGGTCTCAATATTAAGAGGATTGTGAACCTGTTAATTTTCATATAAAAGGCGATAACGTTTTACACCCAGTAAATATAGTTAGATTTTTATAATTTTTGGATATGTTGTAGATATAATGAGAAACTACGTCTGTACGTTTTGATTTTTAAGAAATATTGCTTACGCTAAAATTTATTAGCATCTAAAAATCTATATATATATAGATCTAAAAATCTATATTTAGATACCAAAAATTATAAAAATCTAACTATATTTACTGGTGTAAAACGTTATCGCCTTTTGTATGAAAATTAACAGGTTCACAATCCTCTTAAAAGGTACGACAAAAAACTAGTATTTAAAATCAAGCTTTTTTTGAATTATTATCAAAAATCTTGTTAAATTTTAATGAAAAAACGAAATTTAAAAAGCCTAACAAAAGCCGGACAGGCCGGACATCGTTTATTTTGGCCGGACACGCAATGTCCGGCTTTATCCGGACGCCTGGCAACCCTAATTGCATGTAAGGAAACTAAATTAGTCCCTAATCAAACTTCATAGACCATTGTTCTTCAAAGGAACCGCTCCCATAGATTTTAAAACATGATAGACATGGCCTTACTCACATAACAGTGTTTTGCAATATCTATATTGGACATGTCTTTTGTCTGTGTGTCAATAAAAAGTGAAAAATCCTTAAAAGTTATGTTACATTTGTAGCTTTGTAGTTTAGGGGGGAGAGGTCAAAATAAAATTAATATACTAATACTAATAATATTATAAAGAGGAAAGGTTTGTTTGTTTGTTTGGATTAGACTCCAAAACGTCTGCTCTGATTTGAAAAATTCTTTCACTGTTGGTAAGCTACACTATTCCCGAGTGACATAGGGTATAAAAGAAGGAATCCGAGCAAAGCCGGGGCGGGCCGCTAGTCTTCAATATGCTTACATTGCAGTGGCGTGAATAAAAATACTTGCATTTAAGCTAAGGTCGCCTCTATTTTATATTATAACTATGCTCAAACCCACTACGTTAAAAATAGAACGAAGTTAAATTTACGGTCTTTTTCGTTGCTATATTTATAAACTAGCTTCTGCCCACGACTTCGTCTGCTTACGAGAAACACACTAAGAGGGTGAATTTTCTTTCACTAGCAACGTGTGACTTATTTAGTTTTATTACCTTTAAAAAATAATATATAGTACCTGGTGTACCTAATAATTATCTTTTATTTATTACTAGCTTCTGCCCGCGACTTCGTCCGCGCGGAACTCCTCCTTTTTTTGAAGTCGGTTAAAAAGTAGCCTATGTCCTTTCTCAGGCTCCAGACTTTCTTTGTACCAAATTTCATTTAAATCGGTCCAGTAGTTTTAGCGTGAAAGCGTAACAGACAGACAGACAGACAGACAGAGTCACTTTCGCATTTATAATATTAGTTAGGATTAGTTAGGATTTTAGATACCTAACAAAAAAATACCATAAATATCTGGATCCAGTATATTTGAAAAGCATTTATGTAAACGCAAAATCGACATTTCGACATGCAAGTTTGCGAGTCGTAATGTGTATGGAAATAAGCTGAATAGTGACACAAACCAAACTAAATCATTCAATTTTATATTCTAAACATGTCCAATTTGAATTCGAATTCACGTGGCGTTAAAGTGAGTTATGTCAATATTGAACCAGAGATGTCGGAATTACTAAATAGTGCAAATCCTATAGGTTTTAGGAATTCAATTATGCTCAAAATTTTGAGGTTATGTCATGTCATGCTTTATTGAAATTATTTTACCGATATTTGTTTATGTTTGCGGTTAGCGAAATAGACTGCGAGTATTGGTTGAAATGAAAATCACGTTAATTAAGCGTTATATGAGCAAAAGGTTTTAAACACATAATATCAAAAGCCTTCGCGGTTTTATTCCAACATATAATATATATATTACATATATTACAAATTTATATGTCATAAGTATATTAGGTATATAATAATTTATGATGCTTTCGCAATCATTAAATCAACTTTCAAAATAATGCAGGATTCAAATCTATCCGTATAACACATACCTACAGACAAGTCAAAATTATAACACCTCGTCGTTATCCGTCAAAGCTTAATAAATTGGAATGAAACAATTATAACGGATTTATCTTGCATTTTTTTTTATTTGCTGACATCTAACACGTCTTAGACTACTGTCAAATCGATCAGCTATTAGGTATATATTAGGAGTACCTATGGGAACTGTAAACTTTCTATACCTACGTGAGAAATTAAAATAAAATTCGCAAGTTAAATCCGTTATACCTACTTACCTTCTTGTTTCATTATAATATGCCACGAAAGAGTCAGACATTATTAACTAATAATTTCTGATGCCTTCCCGGTTATTATACATTGGAATGAAACAACTTTAACGGATTTAACTCGCGGTATTTTATTTTATTGTCGTAGCACGACTGAGCTGACTTTAGCATAAGAATATTGTCAGCTCAGTCGTGCTACGATTATGGAATCTGTAAAGGCTCCGAAACGTCAGCCAATAAAATAAAATACGTGAGTTAAGTCCGTTAAAGTTGTATCATTCCATTATTAACAACTTATATAATAATTAAACAACTTATCTGTAAGAAAACTTGAAAATAATTTAACCGCGACTTACTTTTACATTGTAAAACAGTAGGGTGCGTCGGGGTAACATGAAAAACAGAGCAAGATGAAAAACCCCTCATAGCTGCCTATTCCGTGCATATTTTTTAACACTGACTACAGAGTTTTGTAGGTAATTTCATTGCGCTCCTTATCTCAGTCAGCGATAATCGTCAGTTGTGAGTGCTTATGTTTTTTTTGCAATTTTTCGACAAGGTATGTTTTTGAGCGATAAATGCGTTTTTTAATCTTCCCCCACGTTCCGTAGTTTCTTCTACACGCAAGTTAAAAATATGTTTTTTTGATACGTGTTATTGATAAATTTTTTTTAGTTGATACATAAAATCCGATTTTGCATATCTTTTATATTTTTGGAGTTTTTATATTTTTCAATCTTACACCGCTTGTAAAACCCAGGGGCAAGACGGCAATATTTTCTTTTCCAACTTACCCCGATTATGAAACCCATAGTAAAAGTCAGGGGTTGTCAAACTGTATGATTCGTTCATGAGTAGTGTAATATTCTCAACTCATGAAAACATGTGTAAAAAAAAAGATTTTAAATAAAAGTTGTAATATATTTAGCTAGTTTAACTACCTGTCTATTTAAATAAAGAAATGATTACATTTTTTGTGGACATGGTAGTAAAATTTAAATATTAGGATATAAAAAGAAAAGGTTGAGAACCGCATATCATCTGAATACAAAGTGGGGTAAGACTGAAATATTATATTTAACAAAATTTCATTTTGGTAGTTAAAACTAGGCATTTTTAAAATGTATTTATATATTTGAATAGAGAAAAAAATATGCTTTCGGTGCATATAATCCAAATGGACCTACAATGAATATTAAAGATTTTAAGAACTATATCGATCTTCCCCCCTCATCATTCCATCTTACCCCACGATTTTTTTGCAAAAAAATTAACTTTGCCGTCGTTTTTATATATGAAAAACACCTCCAATCCGGTCCATTTTCAGGTAGATAGGAAGAACCATTCATTAACTTTACTAAAAACATCACTTCATATACGTCAGCTTCATACGATTAAAATTATGAGGCTTTAAAAAAAACATAGTTTATCTCATCAAAATCTCGTTCAACCTTACCCCGACGCACCCTACTTCAAAATACTTAAGAAGCTGATGTCAACTCAAAAAACATCAGAAACTTAAAGTCTTGTCAACTGAAAACTAGAATTTGCAAGAAACTTCTCTACGGTACAAGAGTCCACTTATTACTCTATAGGTATTTTGTCCCGGCCAACCGACAACTTAAACTGAACTTCCACAGAATCTGATGTTAGCATAGTTTTGAATTATATCAGATACGGGCGTTTTGTAGGAAGACCTTTGATCGTATGAGACGCCATCATAATTGTCGTCTCTAGCTGCAACTATAATAAGCATGACGTATAATTTTTATTGTCCATCAAGTAGATAAATAGTACATTACGCACCTAGGCCAGTAAAATAAAAAATGTCTCAGATCACATGTAATTGTCGTCCGAGGCGAAGCCGAGGTTGACAAAAATGTGATCTGAGGCTTTTTTATTTTACTGGCCGAGGTCAGTATACTATTTTTCTGTTCGACGAAGCCAGAAAGCGCCAATTTCATTTAGCGCAGCGGCCAGAAAGTTGGCGCTTTCTGGCCGGAGGACAGAAAAAATATTGGACAAGTGTTTTTTCTTTTCTCAATCGTACAATAAATTACAACGATAAGCGCTTCCAAAGTTTGGGAGTGGGGGCTTGTGACGTCACGGATTTTTATTCGTTTGAGAAAAGAAAAAGCATTGTGTCGATCTTGTTGTGTTTTTTTTAACTTGGAGACGTCTATCTTTTGTTCTAACTCTATGGAGAACTTGTATAAAGACTATTAAGTACATTTTATAATTTTGAACACACTTTGTAAGTTTGGTACTTACCTATCTTAACTAGGTAAATTCTGGACCTTGTTGAAGTATTAAAAATTAAATATAATCAAGTGTTTATAAGGAGTATTTTTTAAGTTTTTGGTACTTGAAAAATAGTTATTTTTGGGCATTAGTTTATTATCCAGTATCGTTAGGTATGTGTACTAGGTACATATTATGTATTATTAGGAGTTTAAATAGTTTTTTCTGTCCTTCGGCCAGAAAGCGCCAACTTTGTGGCCGCTGCGCTAAATGAAATTTCCGCTTTCTGGCTTCGTCGAACAGAAAAATAGTATACTGACCTCGGCCAGTAAATTAAAAACCCTCAGATCACATTTTTGTCAACCTCGGCTTCGCCTCGGACGACAATTACATGTGATCTGAGACATTTTTTATTTTACTGGCCTTGGTGCGTAATGTACTATTTTTACCAATAAAATATAAATATTTAAACAACCATTAAAATTAAAAATTGTATGAAAGGCGAAAACTGACCACGTGACATTTCTTTCACGTGTATCATTTCCATACTTACAATTTTTTCAATCATTCCATTCAGTTGCTATTAGTGATTTGTTTTATAATAGGCATCGCAAGTTTACTAGAATAGTGTGATATCTTGAAATGTATCACCACGTGAATTCAAATTTAAATGTGCGGACTTAGAGTCTTAAATGGAGTAGCAAAAAATTCGATATGTCACGTTTTTCCGGCAAATATTCGATATGTTATTTCATGAGACATTTCTTTTCGTGGCGTGGGAAATGCGCGCACGCATGCGATTCCGAGATTAAGATAATAAGTAGATCGTATTAAAAATTTTATATTCAACCATATCTACACACGTGAAAGTTCATTTTTCACTGCCTGCGTAGATAGGTACCTACATGTACATTGCCGTCTTTTACCAAAAACATTTAAAATGTGATCCAATCTAGCACATAATAAATCTAGCACTAATTAACCGCCGAAAAAAACTAAAACGCAACATAAAACAATAGCGCACTGAAAAGTAAAAAATAATAATTTTGTCTTTTATAACGACTATTATTTTTGTTGTAACGTCTGATATTTTTGGAGTCGGTGCCAGCTGGTGCAGCAACTCTTCACTCTCAACTCACTAAGGTGCTCAAGTTTGTTTGAGGCTGGCACCGACTCCAAAAATATCAGACGTTACAACAAAAATAATAGTCGTTATAAAAGACAAAATTATTATTTTTTACTTTTCAGTGCGCTATTGTTTTATGTTGCGTTTTAGTTTTTTTCGGCGGTTAAATTTTTTTATTAAAAAGTTATTATTTTATTATTTTCTGTGACCATAATTTATACAAATTATTACATGTTTAATTTTTAAATACTTTTGAAATAGTTACCTACCTTGTTTTTGCTATTAACTTTCATTAAACAATAAATTACCCCTATTATACCACCCTTAGGGTAGGATTTTTTTTTCCAAAATTATATGGGATCAACTTTGAGGTATGCCCTATCCAATAAAAAAAGAATTATCAAAATCGGACTACTCTGTAAAAAGTTACGCGTGGTCATACGATACAATCGGTGCGTGAAAAAATAATCATCCCTTATTTTCCTACCCTTAAGGATGGCAGTTTTTTTCCAAATTATAATGGGAGCCAACGTTGGAGTATACTCTTTCCAATAAAAAAAGAATTATCAAAATCGAACCACTCTGTAAAAAGTTATGCGTGGTCATACATTAAAAAAAAAAAAAAAAAAAAAATATACGCGTCGAATTGAGAACCTCCTCCGTTTTTTTCGTCGGTTGAAAATGTTGAAATTGGGGTAGGTAGTAGTTGAATATAATTAAAGCAGGTGGCGCTAGTGTCTTAGTAAAACACAATGCTTGACTTTAAATGTTAATAGTTCGGCAAAACACTGCTAGATGGCGCGGATAGTCTAACTTAGAGATATTAATATTTCAATTTACCGTTCTGCTTGCTTTAAAATACTAACATTAATAGAATCCCTAGAGACAATAATTTCACAATAAACATAACTTTTCGATTTTTAAAAATAGATTTCACAATAAAACATAATTTTAAACTATACTTTTCTATTAAGTATGCATGAACAACATTCCAAAGTGTCTTTGTTCAGCGCCATCTATGAATGTTTTTGTTAACTTATTAGCAGTCGATGTAACTTTCAAATGATTTAGTGCATAAAGTAGATGTCGCTAGTAAACATGGTAAACTTAAAATTATGATTCAACTAAATTAATTTATTTTTTTGGATATTTAAGTGAGTTTTTGTATTTGTTTTGTATATTTTAAAATCGCTTGCGTATATTTTAGATATTATAGGGATCGATTTGAAAGAATAATTACCTATGTCGTAGGTACCTACGATTCTTGCACTCATTTCTTGACCAATTTATAAACAACTAGCTTCTGCCCGCGACTACGTCCGCGTGGTACTCCTCCTTTTTTGCAGTCGGTTAAAAAGTAGCCTATGTCCTTTCTCAGGCTCCAGACTTTCTTTGTACCAAATTTCATTTAAATCGGTCCAGTAGTTTTAGCGTGAAAGCGTAACAGACAGACAGACAGACAGACAGAGTTACTTTCGCATTTATAATACCTATTAGTAGGGATTAGTAAACAGAATTAATTACATTAGTGAAAATGATTATTCTAGCAACCATCTATACTAATATAATAAAGAGGAAAGGCTTGCTTGTTTGTTTGGATTGAATAGGCTCCAAAACGACTGGACTGATTTGAATTTTTTTTCATTGTTGGAAAGCTACACTATTCCCGAGTGACATAGAATATTAAAAAAATTTAGGGATCCGTGCAAAGCCAAGGCGAACCGCTAGTTAAAAAAAATACAATTTTGTCTCATCTTATGCACTCAATTAATTAATTTAGACAACCCATGAGGGAATACTACCTACTTATATAAGTAAGTTTTTTTTACATTTCAACCTAGCGGGTAGACTTTGGCACTTTTAATATTACAACCCTTATTTTGTACAAGTACTTACCTACTTATATAACTAAGTAACCCTTATAAATACGTATTTATTGATTGATGATGATGACTTCATCCACTATGTAAATAAAACAAAATGAAAATGATCTAAAAATGACTTGACAATTTAAACACACGTTCTAATGATCATTTGACCAACTAACTGTGTTTAAAAAAACATTTGCTTAAAGATTTCAGTTGAGAAATATCCTAACCACCATTTTATTCTCATAAAAAATGCTACCTTAACTTATGGAAATAAGATACAAAATGCAATGCCATTGTTGAAAAGTTAAGACTTTTTGATAAGTAAGAGTAAAATTTAGGGTGCATCATACTTGATTCAATTTTGAAAATACGTTGCAGTATTTGGGAAATGCTGCAATTATTATTATATTAGATTACTTGGTACGTGTAATTTTGTAATTTTGTGATATACTTACTGAATTTCCTATTGATTTATTACCATAATAATATATCACTTGAATTAGCATGGTACTGGTCAGTATATTATTTTGTTAAAAAGGGAGCCTAAAAATATATGATATTATAATTATACTTATGACAAGTAACATGGTAATACTTAAATTATTTTTTTGGCTTATTAGGTAGGTAAGTAGGTACTTAAATGAAATAAAAAAAATGGTCCAATTATTTCAAAAAGTTTCATCTCGGCACCATCTTGAATAATTTACGTTTATTAAATATTATTGCTCTAGATAGATAGCATTTATTTCAATTCATTTAAAATAATTATTATTTAGAAATTATGTTGAATGCTTATTGTATGGTTGGTTCTTGAGATCGAAACTTATGTCGTGTCGAAAAATGAAGAATAAATTATTCATTTTATGCTTTTACAAGCTCGCTAAACAGTTCAGAGGATACCACCGTTTCGCCATTTCACCTTTTTTTTTATTCATGAAAATCTTGCTTTCCTCTCCCGAAGTTTATAATGGATCCCTTTATCAAAATTAAGTACCCATATAGATAATTATACCTAATACGGTAACAGACGATTCAATTTCGTTTAAAGTTTAAAAACGCGCAATAAAAAACGCATCTCAAACAATCGCTCAAAAATAACCCTTTAACTAATCCCTAAATATTTGCCAAGCATTTGACTTCACAGTATTAATGATAAGTATTAAAATTAATCCAAAACATTTCAATAAGGAACATCAAAATACCCCACATTTTATATTCTATAATCTTTGTTTATTGGCATTAAGGCATAGACAAGAGTAATTGTTGCAATAGAGGCGCTCCGTTTCGCGGAGCCATAGACAAAGCTTTTTTTCTAATCGTGACTGCGCATAGAGGGGCGGCTTATCTCGTTCAAACAATGACGTCACTACCGGTTGATGCTTTATGAATAGAGTTTTTTTAAAGATCCGCCAATGTTTATGGCTGGATAAATTTTCTGAACGAAATATTACGTGTATGTCCATAATGCGGAATCACTTTGGGGTAAAAAATATGAAATTTCCCTGAAAGGTAGTTGTGGGTTGAGATGATAATCGGGTAAAATTGTATAGAATGAAAGAGTTATGTTAAGTAAGTAAGCAGAAGAGAATAAGTCTGCCGGGTCAGCTAGAGTAAATTTGCTTTTAAAAAAATATTCTAAATGAAATCCTCTTTTCGTAGGCACCAAAATTACAGCGCAGCGGTCGAAACAGCCACCAAAACAAATTGACTTTAACAAACATTTTTCGAATGGAAAAATCGTTTCAGACTTTGTTTATCTAACTTCAGTTTATAGTAACTTCCGATGCTTTTGCGGATATTGCATTGGAATAAAAAAACTATAACGGAACAAATTTCAGACTCACAGAGTGAAAGATAGTCTGAAATACTAACAGGATAACACAGTGCCAGACTGACAGAAAGACAGGCTGACAGACTACTAGACTAAACCACTGTCTAGTCTATAAATCGTTTACAAATCTTTATTGACTGATAGACAGATTCACAGACAAAATAACTGACAGACTACTAGACTAGAAATCTGTCTAGTCCTTTAAATAAATTAATCTTTATTTATAATAGGTACCTATTACAGATAACCGGGTCAACCCAAAATAGGCAAGGATTATAAAATGACAATGCAATCACTTTTGTAATATAAACGATGACGTTGCGTATTTAAGCCGACAATGCATATTGCACTCGTATTAAGCGAGGGTGATCTTACCCCATAAAGCGGCTTTTATAATATACTAAATATATTTATCACAAAAAAAAGCACGTCATGAATTGACTATGATATAGCCGGTAGATCAACTTTTAGGTTAAATTAGTTTCTTGAAGAGACAACCAGCTAGATTATAAGTTAATAACTATATAAATAAAGTAATTGCGGAAGATTTTGTTAACGATTTTCACATTGATTCGATCATCAAATGCGACGTTGCAACTGTCGAGGAAAACGATACAAATCTTTTACAAAAACGAACGAAACAACCATAAACAGATTTTACTCGCTTATTTTATTTTATTTGACGTTTTGGAACCTTTACAGTGTCCATAATCGTAGCACAATTGAGCTGACAACAGTCTAAAAGAGCTATCACAATTCTGTACATTTTTCTTTCTAATAAAATTGTACGATGTCACCAGTGTAGGGGGCTGATGCGTATCGAAGCGTTGTAAAAAATAGCACTTTTCGTACCCTTTAAGACAGGCGCCTTTTAAACTATTATCTAGGTAATCGTTTGTCCCAATACACCCCTTAAAAAACAAGTGAACCGAGCACACTCAGTTATAGTACTCCCCGCTGTTTCTGTCGTGGATTGCCTTTCTAGTTGTTTACAAATATTATTGAAGTTGTAAACTTTCTAGCGACCTGTCTGTAGGGTTAATAAAAAACATAGTTTTTGGAAGACAGTAGTAGACTGTAGAGTAAAATCTCAGTCACCCCAAGATGATTATCTAATCCTAGCTAATATTATAAATGCGAAAGTAACTCTGCCTGTCTGTCTGTATGTTGGTTAAAAAAGGGTAGAAGGGGTAAAATTGGATGAAATGTTGTATGAGAATTCATGTGAAAAGAGTCGCGGGTAGGCTAGTATTATGCCGATATACGATACGCCGAAATGTATATAAGTATAAATGCATAACTTCCGAATGACCAATTTGGTAATTCTTATTTTATGTGTTTGATTAGGAAAAATGAAGAGTTAGTTATGTTCTTAGGCTTTTTTTTCGAATCAGAACACGGCGGTACGATGTTCGTCGAGTCAATATAAATAAAAGAAAGTCGTTTTAGTTACCAATCTCAGCAAAATTTAGAATGAATAGTTATGATCTCTTCTTACTTACGTTTACATATTTTCAATTCGTTTCCTTCAGTTGCTCTTAGCGATTGTCACTTGTTTATGACTGTTGCTACTAGACCAATAAGCTGGAACATTAACTCAAGTGTTACAAAAATGTCGTGTGTATTTAGGGTGAAAACGTCTTAGGCGTCGTTTCCTCGAGGGGGTCGGTTAAAATTATTATTCGGTGACCGACTACACTAATTGAAACTAATATTAGGAAACCAGTTCGCATTTTGTATGTGGTCATGGGATAGAAAATTGGAGTAATTTAGTAGTTGGAAAAAAACTAGAGTAGATTTAAGTTAGGATTGCGTTTGAGACGCCGTCTTCTCTAGCTATATCTATAATGGTAGCAAATAATATTATTAAGGTGTTTCTGTTGCCTTCGCAGTTATTACATAGGTACTAGCTGTGCCCGCGACTTCGTCCCCGTGGAATAGTAATTCTTCATAAGGCTTTATATTTTCCCCGTTTTTTACACATTTTCCACTGTTTCTTCGCTCCTATTGGTCGCAGCATGATGTTATATAGCTTAAAGCCTTCCTCGATAAATGGTCTATTAGCTCAGTCGTGCTAAGATCATGGTAAAGCTTCCGAAAGTCAAACAAAAATGAGCGAGTTAAATCCGTTTATAATTGTTTCTTTCTTTCTATATATATTTCGTTTATATATATAATAGACAATCATACCAGGAGGCGTTGACAAGGTGCCAACGTTCAACGTTAACGTTAAACGAAACGACCAAAATGTATTGGATTTGACAACCGCGAACTTTTGTGACGTACGTGACAGTCGTTCGCGGATGTCAATTCCCATTTTGGTCGTTTCGTTTAACGTTAACGTTGAACGTTGGCTTGTCTAGGCCCCAAGGTTCATATGACTTAGCTTCTTACCCTAGTGAGCCTCGCCGATCGAAGTCGCAAGATATCACTAGTCCCCCATTTGTGGTCATGCTCGGATGACGCCATCATAGTTCCCTAATTGCTGGAATAACTCAAGACATTACACTCGGTAGCATATGGTTCCTTGAAATTATTAATTTGATTTAGACTGCGGCGATAAGGTCATAATTTCTTTTATAATTAGGGGTTGTTTTAAGGTGGTCGTTAAAGGGTTGGCTTAGGGTGTATCTGTCACGCTTAAGTAAGAAATGATATATTAAGTATTTTGGTATTTTGGGATCATACATTTATAACGGACTAGCTTCTGCCCGCGGCTTTGTCTGCACATGGTTAGTAGGTTTCTTCATAAATTAGTTCTATAAGTATGTTATTATATGCGTTAGATTATTGTCAGCTAAGTCGGGCTATGATTATGGAAACTGTAAAGAATCCGAAATGTTAGCAAATAAAATACAATAAAAATACGCGAGTTTTATCTGTTAATAGTTGTTTCAATCCAATAAACCATAAAATTCAGACATCCAAACTGACGTTTCGAAAAATGAAGTGAGATAGTTTTTCTTATATCATTGAATAGTCGAAAATTAAGCATATTTTTAAGAGAGACTGTGAGTTAGTTTATATTATCGTCAACTTATTTAACAATTAACCACTTACGTCGACAACTGCCAAAAACTCCAATGTCATTCTAATCGATACAATTCATTGTTTACTTTTATAATAAATTGTGCTTATACATTTGTATGGGGGCGTATTATGTGCATACAAACTTAACTGTGCAGTTTCGAAAATAATATCGCAAGCATTTATTTCTGTTACCGCTACGAAAATGCTGTCAATAAGGTAAACAATTACATGGCCGGGAGCTGATATTTATTGATACATTGTACGTAAATAAAAGTGTATAAAGTACAGATGTTTCGAGCAGTGTCTAATGAGCTGTGAAACGTGGGGTACTTTCATTTGATTGTCATTATTAAACGTAATACACCTATATATTATTAGTTTGAATATAAATACGGGGTCAATGGCGGTTATGTTATTTTTGGACAAGCACGCGTGCATTTGTTTACTAAAAACTCATAAAGTCTACCAGTACCTAATAGTATCAAAAGATATCTATCTATCTATATATATAAAAGAAAGTTGTGTTAGTTACCCCGTTTATAACTCAAGAACGGCTGAACTGATTTGGCTGAAAATTGGCGGGGAGGTAGCTTACAGCCAGGAAAAGGACATAGGATACTTTTTATCACGTTCCAGTAAAAAAAAAGAAAAAAATATTAAGCTGATTTGTTAAAAATAGTATAACAAAACGCAACAATGACAACTGTCAAATCGACATTGCCGGGCGGGACGAAGTCTGCCGGGACCACTAGTTGAAGATAATTAATGAAGATTACGACCTTTTAATTATCAGCTTGAGACGCCACACTTTCCCAATGACACACAAGCCGAAGACTAGCTGTCATAGAGAAGCTACTGGTCTGTCATTGGTGGAACACGACAGCTGGACCTCATTCTACACGACGCGCATCTAGTGGTTTGACACCTAGTGACTCTATATTGCATAATATTTTTTGTATAATAAATCAGTTTTTTTTTTAAGACAACAAAATAAAGAAATAAGAGACTCGTTGTTGACAACGTTACCGATTTTTACAGATCACGGCGAGAATAAGACGACATCGACATGAAAATATTAGTCTACCCACCTGCCTTTACTAGCGGCAGCGTGCTGAACCATTACACCATAGGGACCACTGACAGATCATCGAATTTATCTACTCCTTTCAATTCGGTCTTTGTACTTTATTGTTTACATGCGAACTGAACCTAGGAACTAATGTCAAGGGGTTCAATCCCTACTAATATATATTATTATAAATGCGAAAGTAACTCTGTCTGTCTGTCTGTCTGTCTGTTACGCTTTCACGCTAAAACTACTGGACCGATTTAAATGAAATTTGGTACAAAGAAAGTCTGGAGCCTGAGAAAGTACATAGGCTACTTTTTAACCGACTGCAAAAAAGGAGTTTCACGCGGACGAAGTCGCGGGCAGAAGCTAGTTGTTTTATAATTATTCAACGTACATTAGCTCTGATGGTGATCCAGTACGTCACAGTGTGCTCCAGCGCAGTGACGTGTGACATGCGCATACGCACGGTACCCTACCAGTATTCAAATAGGCTCGCGACATCTGGTTAGTACTGGCGGGGAGACAACGATATAAACTACCTATGTTTAAATATGAATAATTACTAGGTATCTATACTAATATTATAAAGATGAAAAGTTTAGCTTTAAAGCCGTAGCGTTAGACTATTGTACTACGATTATGGAAACTGTGAAGAATCGGGAACGTCAACACATAAAATAAAATGAAAATACGCGAGTTAAATCCGTTAATAGTTGTTTCATTCCAATGTGTAATAACCGCGAAGGCATCAGACATTATTTTTCATAGGCTCCTAAGCGACTGGACCGATTTAAAAATTCTTTTACTGTTGGAAAGCTACACTATTTTTGAGTGACATAGGCTATAAAAAAAAGGCAAAGCCGGGACAGGCTGCTAGTTAAATACTAGCAGCCCGTATAATATATTATATAAGATGAGTATAAAGTAAGTTGTAGGTATATAGTGCATACTTTGAAATTTGTTTTATTATGATCATATTAGGCAAGTACTCATATCCTAAATAATAAATGCGAAAGTACCTAATGTTTGGGATTAGTAGTACCGAAGTTGTGTATAGATGGCGCTGTACCGGCCAGGGAGTTTTCCTGTATCGCGCTATAGAGATGTCCCTTAGTATTCATATATAGGCTCTTTATATTTATTGAATGTGCTTCAAAAGTAACGATCGGGTTTTATTTCAAGTAAGAATAAGAATAAGAATCAACATCAACACAGTGCCTCTTCTTGATGTAAGAAGTACATACACCTAACTATCTAAACCACTGAACTGATTTAAATGAAATTTGGTACACAGATAGTCTAAAGAGAAAGGACATAGGCTACTGTCATGTTTCATTCTACACATAAATTTATAAACGGCTGCCATAGCGGCCGCCGCGCCCCCTCCCACGGACACAAACCGTACACCGAAACACAGGCAGCTGCCGCGCGGCATGCGGCCTCACCCACACCTAGCATACTCGATAGTGTTACAGCGGCCCCGCCGGCGGGGTCGAAGACGTCCACATACCCGGCGCGTCGGACTTATCCGCAGGGACCTTCTGTTCCCTTGCAACAAAATAGTCGTGTCAACACACCTCCTGACACGGCCCGAGCCGAGGTGCGACCCCTTGGGGGGCCCTCGGGTCGGTCAGGGCTAAAAACCCTAAACCCAACCCAAAAGGCTTAAGAGTCTCCTTTCAGGAGTCTCGCCACCCGTCCGGTTTTGCAGTGAAGGCCCATTAGCTGGCCAACTGCGCTTCAGTATTCAGTTCGAAAAAAAAAAAAATTATAACATACATCAACTAGCGCTTTATATAACAGAAAGTTACTTACGAATATACTTTACGCCGCTCTCCTAAATTAGTAGGTTTCGTTGCGACTGTACAAAATGTTATTCGATTGTAGTTGAGATATGTCATATTAGCATATAAAATTATCATTTAGGTACCTCAAGTCCGTGGCTTGTTGGTTCTCGCTCGATTGCACCCGGTTTACGGCGATGAATACGAATAATTTAATGTCCCGACATTGTTTTGGTGAAAAAAGTCGTTAACGTGACTTATTGGGTTGTTAAAAAGGATATTAAAAAGGCTTCCGGGTTTTTAGTTGACGGTTTTTAAGTATTATCTTCTGCCAGTGACTTCGTCTGCGCACTACATAGTATAAAACAAAGTCGCTTTTTCTGTCCCTATATTATTATCCTTAGTAAAAAAAAATAAAAAAGCCTTTATTTCTTACAGAAATTTAACACCGTATTTGTATGTACTTACTCTAACCTATTTTTGTATAGGTATATAATTTTTTTTTTTTCTGCAAGAACCCTTCTGCAGGTAAAGGCCTCCTCCAAGGTTATCCAGTCTTCCCTGGATTGTGCAAGATTCATCCAATTTGAACCAGCTGTGTCCGTTATCTCATCCTCCCATCTTTTTCGAGGTCTGCCTTTTTTTCTTTTTCCAGCAGGTCCTTTCCATGTTGTGACGGTTTTTGTCCTTCTCTGGTCTTGTGACCAGACATTATTATCCTTATGTACGCTTAAATCTTTAAAACTACGCAACGGATTTTGATGCGGTTTTTTTAATAGATAGAGTGATTCAAGAGGAAGGTTTATAGCTTACGTGTAAAGCCTGGGCGGGTCGCTAGTATTTTTATAAAATACATACAGCCTATGTTATTCTGATGTATAAGCTATGTTTTGTAAAGTTTAATCTGAATCCTTTTTATCGTAATCCTAACTAATATAAATGCGTAAGTAACTCTGTCTGTGTGTCTGTTTCGCTTTTAAGCTAAAACTACCAAACCGATTTTAATAAAATTTGGTACACAGATAGTCTAGAGTCTGAGAAAGAACATAGTTATATTTTGACTGTGAAAAAGTGTTGTAAAGGGTTAAAAATTCCACGCGGACAGAGTCGCGAGCAAAGCTAGCGTGTAACCGCGAAAACAAAAGAAATCCTACTCACTCCTATAAATAAATGAGTCTTCACAATATTAAAATACGCACAATTTCAACAATTCGCTGCATTTCTAGAATAGTGTCTCAACTCGAAATAATTTGTTATTCCATTTAAGATCGTGAACCGTCATATATAAGTTTCAATTCAGAATGGTGACGCATTTCGAGTTGTGACACTATTCTAGAAAAGCAGCGAATTACTTAAAACCACTCCAGTTACCAAATGACATTTAAAAGCAGATGTAACCTATCCCTAATGGACATTATGTTAACACACGCGTGCCTATTGTGTACTAAAATTATTTACAATGACGACAATGCCTTTTGTTAACTTGCTTGACCATATTCGCATAAATTGCTACCTAATTATTGTGTTAAAATAATGATATATGCGTAGCGAAAGGGTGCACAATTGATGGGCGATATACGTAAGCTAGTTGGAAGCTATAGCGTAAAGGACTGTCGCGGTGCACAGCGAAAAACGGACGTTGACCTTTTTTTTTAAAAAAAATAATTATATTTAAAAAAATTTTTTTTTTCTATATTCAATAATTTTAAAAGTATTCCGATTTTGTATTTAAATTCGTATCAAATTATTTTGATGTCTATACTAATATTATAAAGAGGAAAGATTTGTACCTATTTTTGTATGTTTATGTTTGTAATGAATAGGCTCAAAAACTACTGGACCGATTTTAATAATTCTTTCACTGTTGGGAAGCTACGTTCACCCTGAGTAACATAGGCTATAGAATATTTTGAAAAAAATAGGGATCCGTGCGAAGCCGGGGCGAACCGCTAGTTTCATATAAAAGTCTTTGATTTCTTCTATTTTATTAGTGAGATGAAAAAAGACAGTTGGTTTTTATATTTATGAAATTTTCTAATTTATTAAATTAAAAGAGTTGCAGTAACATGTAATAATATAGCGTAGCTTATCACTGTAGCAGTGGTCTAACCCTGCGGTGCAATTATGGTCAAAACTCATTGTCTCGACATGCGAAGGGTTGAATAAAAAGCATTAGGAATGGTCCACAACTGGTTGTTTATTTAACACGAAACATCCCTATAACGCGTCCTAAAATAAACAAGTTATTTTCATAACGAATATTAATAAGTACCAATAACTTCCGATCCAAAAAAAACCTATTTTTTCTTTATATAATAAAATAATATTTTTTTAATAAGTATGTACTTGTTTTTTGTGAGTTTTTTTGAAACTTGAAGTGATTTTACTGGTATTTAATCTATTAGGATATAATAACTTTTTTTTGCGATTTTGTGTAATTTTATTTATACTTATGCAAAAATATGTATGATTTTAAAATCAACATTTGCCAACTTTTAATTAAACAATGACTGTTTTACGTTATCTCAGCTAGATAAAATGTAAAGGAATTTATGAAAAGAAACGCAAATATTTGATTGACAGGAAAGTATTTCCTTGCGATTTTGGACTAAAACACATTCTCTCCCTCTATCTATCAGGCAGGCACCGAGTAAGCTAGCATTCAAGCGTCTGCTACGTAAGCACTTTCTTGAACATTAGTTTTCATCATCAAATCAAATCGGTCCAGTAGTTTTGTGTATCTATATATATTATTAAGTATATAAATTCATGTATTTATTTATGTAGTGTTATATCTTCCTATTTTATATTGTATTTATCATATTAAGTGAATTATTTATTTGCGCCTACACATGCTCTCTGTTCATCTCAAAGGTTGACTGGTATAGAATGCCGTATGGCATTAAGTTCGCCTTTTGTACATTAATTAGTTTTTTTGTGCAATAAAGAATAAATAAATAAATAAATAAAATGTGAGAATTTTAGAAATATCTACCATAATCATTTTGAAGCCTTCTATTTATCACATATTGGAATGAAACAACTATAACCGGATTTAACTCGCGTATTTTATTTTATTGGCTGACGTTTCGTCCTTTACAGTTTCCTCAATCGTAGCACGACTGAGCTGACAAAAGTCAGACTGAGTTAGACTACCGTCAGCTCAGTCGTGCTACGATGAAACTAAGTTCCGAAACGTCAGCCAATAAAATAAAATACGTATAAAATATTGGAATGAAACAACTGTTAACGGATTTAACTCGCGTATTTTTATTTTATTTTATTAGCTGACGTTTCGGATTTACAGTTTCCATAATCGTAGCACGACTGAGCTGACAATAGTCTAACGCTAAAGTGATTTATACAGTTATGCAAACTACCTTATATTTAAACTAGCTTCTGCCCGCGACTTCGTCCGCGTGAACTCCTCCTTTTTTGCAGTCGGTTAAAAAGTAGCCTATGTCCTTTCTCAGGTTCCAGACTTTCTTTGTACCAAATTTCATTTAAATCGGTCCAGTAGTTTTAGCGTGAAAGCGTAACAGACAGACAGACAGACAGACAGAGTTACTTTCGCATTTATAATATTAGTAGGGATTACTTACAATTTTTGTTTTTTTTTTTTTAATTAAAAATTCCAATGTGTAATAACCGCGAAGGCATCAGAAATTATTACGTATAAAATAGTTTCATTCCAACTATAACCGATTTAACGCCTATTTTTTGTCATTTTTCGGGCATCGCTAGGTTCAGATCTTTTTTAATAGTTGTAATTTGTTGCTAGTTGTAATTTGAACCGGAAGACGGAGGCGTTGTGACCCCCGTGGGAAAGCTTGTGTTTAATTGGACAAAATGCAAGGACTGTCTCAAGATGCGCCGGATTACTATCCAAACACGCACTAGGGCTGACACGTTATATTATATAATCTATACTAATATTATAAAGAGGAAAAGTTTGTTTGTTTGTTCGGATTGAATAGGCTCCTAAATACTGAATCGATTTGAAAAATTCTTTCACAGTCAGGAAGCCTTAGCGTTAGACTATTGTCAGCTCAGTCGTGCTACGATTATGGAAACTGTAAAGTTGTGCAACAGTTAGCCATTGAGTGAATAATTAAGTCTAATTAAATCCCTTCCTATTATAGGTTTAATTACTTTGAAATAATAATGAAATGAACGTTTATTTCAGAACTAGCGGTCCGCCCCGGTTTCGCACGGATCCCTTTTTTTATAGCCTATGTCACTCGGAAATAGTTCCCAACAACGAAAGAATTTTTCAAATCGGTCCAGTAGTTTTGGAGCCTATTAAATCCAAACAAACACACCTTTCCTCTTTATTATATTAGTATAGATAGTATTACGTTCTCACAGTATAAAACAACATTTTATAAAATTACATATAAGTTGATAAAATCACAATTTTTCATACCTACATAATATATTTCTTAAATGTATAAGTACCTAAGTGGCACGTGACAGTAAAGTTGAATATGAAACAAAGATTGTGAAATAAAAAGTAATATTTCGAAGAAACAATTGCAAATTTCTATTGAATTCAAATAAAGGACGAGAAGCATGGAAAACTCTGATACTCGTTGAAATATAAAATGTATTTTTTTAACATTACTGTGGCTTTCAACAATAAAAAGAACTCGGGAGTTCTTCGAAAGTTATGACAATTTGAGAAAAGTTCTTTGTTAATAAAAATAACTTAAGCAAAACATTTACTTCGTATAATTGCGTATTTTATTTCATTTTCTGTCGTTTCGTTAGCTTTAAGGTTCCCATATTGGTATCCAGGTGACAATAGTTTTACACTTTTTTACACAATCTGTTATAGTTATTTCATTCCAATATCAGAAATTATTTATTAGTAGCCATTTTCTTCTCTATGTACCTTTTCCTTTGTGTGTTATTAAGAAACATCAAAAACATTTACAACCTACTATTTTATCTACAAGCAACTTTTGTAAAATATATAAAAAACCAAAAGCCACCTAGCTTGCTAATATTTTTTTTTCTATACTGATATAATAAAGAGGAAAAGTTTGTTTGTTTGGATTGAATAGGCTCCTAAATGACTGGTCAACAGTGAACTCTTTCACTGTTGGAAAGCTACACTATTCCCGAGTGACATAGGCTATAAAAAAAGGGATCCGGGCGAAGCCGGGGCGGGCCGTTAGTCTCCTATATTTATACCCAGTGGCAACCCTAGCGTATTCTTCGGGCCGTGACCAAAATACCCCTAATATTAGCGACTACTGTTTGTACATCATATTAACTAAATTCAGAAGAAAACGTCAAAAATACTGTTATTATTTCATTAAATAGACCATGACTTATGTGTACAAGTTTTAACTATTTAGTCTTCTGATTCCTTCGTGGTTATTACACGTTGGAATGAAACAACTATAACGGATTCAACTCGTTTCGAAATTCGTTGCTTGATAAAGTACGTGGGTAGTAAGTTTAGCGTTAGACTATCTACGTGCTACGAATATGGGAACTGTAAAGTTTTCGAAACGTCAGCAATAAACGCTAGTTCCGTTATAGTTATTATTTAGTGCAAAAGGCATCAGAAATCGTTAATACATGTACTTTTAAAAATTCGTTGATTTATATTAAACTAGTATGTTGTTTGTTTATAGAATAAAAAAATGATAATTAACTACAATCTATCAATCGAAATTCGATTAATATTTTTGGTTCAATACCTACCATTAGTTTTTAATCATAATGATTTTTTTGTACAAAGACAAGAGTAGAAAATCTTAAACCCCCAGTGGGATTCGAACCCACGCTTATGCCTTTACTAGCGGCAGCGTGCTGACCATTACACTATGGGAATCGACTAGATTTTTATCTAAGATTTTTTCTACTCTTGTCTTTGTACAAAAATATCATTATAATTAAAATGATAATTATTATTAAATTCTCTATACACTACATATAGGTACATATTTGTTTTAAATAAAACATTTGTAGCAAAATAGTAAAGTCAAAATACCCAATTCTCTTTTACAAAATTTTTCACATATTCATATATCTGCGAAACGTGACAAAAGCATTAAAAAAACTGTAAATAATAAACGAACATGCATTTTAAAGTTTTAAATTTATACAGAAATGTTTACAAAAATCCAATTTTCCATTGAAACTTACACCTGAAGCTTATAAAAAAATATCGACTATTGCTGTCCACACAGGTCCCCTTGTACCTTGTTCACCTATTGTACTCACCAATTGAATTTGCTGTGCCCAATACGGGCGGCAGATGTTACCACCGTGCAGTATCTCCTCGGTCCTAAAAGGGCGTATTATTTAACAATTTACGTTGACATAAGCCGTTTTGTGTCAGCGTATTTATTTTTAAATAGTGGTCATTATAAGTATCACGTTATTAGGCAAATACTAACTGTCATTTTGAATCCGTGCCTCGCGGCGTTTAGTACAAATGGACCCTCATTTTTTTTTGAATATCTATTTAATGAATTAGAGATAAATAATACTTGGTACAATTGGGTAGGGGAGAGGGGGGCTAGAATTAACGGGGGTAAGTATTAACAAGTCTATAACTACTAAATTAAACGACGATACGGTAAGACGTTTAGGTCATAAGTTCGGGTGACGTCGGCGAACAAGTCACGACAAGTCGGTTGCCCGCCGGCTTCCGCGTTGTGCAGTTGTGGTACGGTGGTGCAAAAATACAGGTGAGCGAACATTTTTAAGTCTCGAATTTTTTGATTAATGTTTTAATTATTTGATTTTGTGATTGCAGATTTTTATATAATGCATGATGATTTAGTTGTTAATTAAATTCCCGTGTTATTTTATTAAATATACCTATAGTTTTTTTTTTATAATTAATTATATCCAAAAAGGTCCTCGGGGGCTAGTTTTAACAAAAGGAACGGGGTAAGTATTAACCCGTCTAATATTTGCCCCCGCGAAAGGTGTCACGGTACAAGAGTAAAAGAAGTATATGATTTAGCTGTGCAAGAAGTATTGAAATCCAATAGAAAATATTACCTACTACATTTTAAATGAAAAAGCCTTTTCTAAGACTGATTACTTAGTAACCTGAAGTAGGTAAGAATTTATGTTATTTGAGAGTTTTTATTGTTTTTTTTTTAACATTTGTATGTCAAAAAATAAATAAATTATCATTTTAATATTGTTTTGTTTTTTACTTATATGGTTAAATGAAATCATAACAAGTTTACTAGCGTTAATACTTACCCCCGAAACGGGGCAAGTTTTAACAGCTGACTTTTTTTATACAAATGCGTCTCCTTTCGAATCCAAGTAATTTAGATGAACTTTTAGCTTAGTATATGCAAGTCATATAAATTTCCGTTACTCGGGTATAAAAATAATAACATAAAGTTTTCAAATTGAGAAGCTAAATGACAATATTTAAAATCTGTTAGTACTAGCCCCCCTCTCCCCTACTAAATTGGCCAAAGTAAAGCTGTAGCGAGTATGTGGTAAGCAAGGGCGGGCATTGCAGCAAAATCAAACATTATTGATCGACCACATCATCACAGGTACCATCACCAGCGACATATAACGATGATGATGATGAAGTCATTTACAAAATCCAACACCGGTGATGAAAGGACTGTAAGCTGATTCGATCACCACGGACCATAAGACAAGACAGAAAGCTTGGCGACTAGTCAAAACGACATATTTTTTTTTTTATTTCATTTGACTTATGTCGTTATATTTTACGTTTATCGTTCTCATGTACTTATCTGGCTAAGCTGACGATAGTCACAAAAAACCGGCCAAGTGCGAGGCGCACGAAGGGTTCCGTACCTTTACCTATGGTAAATTAGGTAATTTGATTTATGACGTTTAAAAATGAAAACTACTGTCTAAATCTCATTCAAACCAATTTTCGTTAGTCGTTTGCATAGTAATACACATCATATATGTTTTTCAGTTTTATCATGCCCATATTTTAGAAGTTACGGGGGGGGCACATTTTACCACTTTAGAAGAGTCTTTCGCGCAAACTATTCAGTTTAGAAAAAAAATGATGTTAGAAACCTCAACATCATTTTAAAATACCTATCCATAGATTTCCCACACGTATAGGTATAATGAAAAAAAATGTTCGAGTTTCAGTTATATGTATGGGGAACCCCAAAAATTTTGGATTTTTTTCTGATTTTATTTTAAAATCTTAATGCGGTTTACAGAATACATCTACGCACCAAATTTGAATAATGTAGCTCTTATAGTTTCGGAATAAATTGTGACATAGGGACGGACGGCCAGACAGACAGACAGACATGACGAATCTAAAAGGGTCCCGTTTTTGCCATTTGGCTACGGAACCCTAAAAGTTTATATACGAGTTAAACCACCTGCAAAATGTTTTTAGTGCTCAAATCCAGTTTTTCTCAAAATTCTACAGCAAAAGTTTTTATAAGGAATCTTGCAATCTGCTATGTAACTTACAACAAGTTTTCTGTAAATGTCCGTTTATAATTTATCTTCATATTTATAGTTTTAAAATGAAACAACTATTAACGGTTTTAACTCGCGTATTTTTATTTTATTTGCTGACGTTTCAGTTTCTTTATTTCCATAATCGTAGCACGACTGAGCTGACAATAGTCTAACGCTAAAGTGATTTGTACAGTTATGTCATAACCGCGAAGACACAGAAATTATTAAAGTTTTATATTACGGTGGTAAATCTTCGACAGTAACACTATTTTCATTTTATTTTTATGTTTTCAAATATCCTCTATTTTTGATGCTACGTGAAAATTCGCTTCAATCCAATAACTGGAACAACTCGTTAAAATAGAATCTCGTTTGAATCAAATTTTCGGGTCATCGCTCCCAATATGTATGTACCTAATCCGAGGCCATGATGAATTGTCGAGTCGACATCTCGTCATGTCGATATCGTCTTATTCTCGCGATGATCTGTCAAAAATCAACGTTGTCGACAACGAGAAATCTTGTCATGTCGATGTCGTCTCTTATTTCTACATGTCGATAACAAAATAATATCGTAACGACGAACCTTTTGCTTGTCGACAACATGTTGTCGACAGTTCATAATAGGCTCGCTGGGTATTCAAGCTAAAGAACGACGTAAGCGTTCATTAGCTGTCTTTATAAACGAACTTTATAAATAGCCTATAATATGTTACTCACGAATAGTGAAGCTTCCCAACAGTGAAAGAATTTTTCAAATCGGTCCAGTAGTTTTGAAGCCTCAATCCAGAAAACAAACAAACCTCTCCTCTTTATTATATTAGTACCTATAGACTAACGGCCCGGCAAAGCAGCGATTAATTAATCGATTTGACAGAACTTATTTTTGAGTTTTTCGTAGTAGTGTTCTTAAAATGCTACAAATATGGGAACTGTAAAGTTTTAGAAACTTTAGCAAATCAAATAAAATACGCAAGTCCGTTGTAATTGTTTTATTTCAATGTATAATTACCACGAAGGCATAACAAATAATATAACATTTATAGTGTAATATTCTACTTTTCATATCTATATTTGTATCTTTTGTAGCGTCCCCGGGAACCGTTACTGAGTTTGTGATTGGTCCAGTAATATTAAATGGGAAACTTTTAAACCGACAAGACCGACTTTAATATAGTTGTCGCCGAGTTAAACTTCAAGCACTCAAAGCACAGAGAAATGCAAAAAAAATTGCAAGCTGCGGTTCTCTTGAAATAGCATTAATTACAAACTTCCACCCTCGATTTCAACCCTGTGATTTTAAGTTTCTAGGTTCACTTGTATCGTCTTTCGACAGTTAGTTCTTGGGGGCTAGACAAGTGCCCAACGTTCAACGTTAACGTTAAACGTTAGCACCAAAATGTATGGGATTTGACATTTGTGACGTACGTGACAGTCATTCGCGGATGTCAAATCCCATACATTTTGGTGCTAACGTTTAACGTTAACGTTGAACGTTGGGCACTTGTCTAGGGCCCCTTATGTAAGTGTGGAAAATTTAAGAGAACCGTACATAAGTATTGACGTATACTATCTCATTGACAACAACTGTCAAATTGATTGATTAACGTATGCTTGCTTTGCCGGGCGGGACGACGTCTGCCGGGACACCTAGCAGGCGCGTGCAGTGAGTATGAGCGTCAGGTTAGGCACTCTATACATTACTAACTCTGTTCCTGTATGGAATGCACGCCCTTGAGTATATTTAACCTGTAAAATAAGAGCAAAAATACTAGGTACTCTAAAACAGGTATTGTAACGGTATTTCTATCGCCCCTTTGATTTCGTATTATTTTTATCGGCGTGGTCCAAATTTAACCTATTGGTTTCTGTTTACAGCAGAACTGGTTGCAAAAAAATAATAGTTTAAATTAACAATACGCGTAACAGAAACGTGATAATGGGAATCGTTTTACTTGTCAACATTTTTGAAGCCCTTCTTTATTTTGTGAAGTGTTTTTTTTTATATTTTGTCAATTTTACATTTGCCATATAGCCGTTGCCTGGCAGGTGCTAAATAAGTAATAGTTAAAGCCTGGTGCAATCTACCTACTACTACTACTTGATATCTGAGTAAATCTCAAGGTAACTATTTGGAACTTTTCTAGCAAATAAAAGTATTGTTTAATCTTTAAATATTGGAATGAAACAACTATTAACGGATTTAACTGGCGTATTGTTATTTTATTTTATTAGCTGACGTTTCTGATTCTTTACAGTTTCCATAATCGTAGCACGACTGAGCTGACAATAGTCTAACGCTAAAGTTAGTTAAGCTATCCATTAATAGTTGTTTCATTCCAATGTGTAATAACCGCGAAGGCATCAGAAATTATAATCTTCAAATAGTTTTAATTAATCCTGTACAGACCTACTTTATCGCCAGACGATGGATGGAAGATGCCTATCCCTACTAATATTATAAATGCGAAAGTAACTCTGTCTGTCTGTTACGCTTTCACGCTAAAACTACTGAACCGATTTAAATGGAATTTGGTACAAAGAAAGTCTGGAACCTGAGAAAGGACATAGGCTACTTTTTAACCGACTGCATAAAAGGAGGAGTTCCATGCGGACGAAGTCGCGGGCAGAAGCTAGTATTATATAGAGTGCACGCCCTTGCTTATCGCTTACCCGATTTTTTATTGACTTAATGTTCATTTGTTCAACTAAACAGCGATTTCCATGAATTCTAATATAAAGGTAACAGTCTGTGTTAAATTAAAGTAGGTAAGTACAGGCAATAAACGCTTAATTACAAGTGTCACTCAAGTTAAGCTATACAAAAGCTGTATTTATAAGAGCGGACACCATTATACAGCTAATAGAAACTCCAGCCAGGTCATAACACGTCAACAAGCGCAGAATCTCTAATGACATTTCATTCGGGTCATACAGTGCCGCCAACCTCTAAATTCCAACCGGCAATGTTGCCAGCTACAAAATTTTGTCTATTATTTACAATAGAGGCTATGTGTAGAAGCGCGCTTTCAGCCATGGCATCAAATGACCTGAATACGTCAAATGTGTGACGTCATAGAGTATGCTAGCTGCGTGGTATAGTTGTAGCTAAGTAAAAAAATATGTAGTTGGAATGAAACAACTATTAATGGAATAATTTCTGATGCCTTCTAACATTCAACTATTAACGGATTTAACTCGCGTAGTTTTATTTTATTTTATTTGCTGACGTTTCGGATTTTTTACAGTTTCCATAATCGTAGCATGACTGAGCCGAATGTTACTGAGTAACATTAATAGTACTTAGTACCTATTTCAAAAAATTGGAATTTAGATATAAGGTACTAGTTTGCATCCTTACTAATATCATAAATGCGAAAGTAACTCTGTCTGTCTGTTTCGCTTTCACGCTAAAACTACTGGACCGATTTGAATGAAATTTGGTACAAAGAAAGTCTGGAGCCTGAGAAAGGACATAGGCTACTTTTTAACCTACTTCAAAAAAGGAGGAGTTCCACGCGGACGAAGTCGCGGGCAGAAGCTAGTAACAGTATAAATCAATTTAGCGTTAGACTATTGTCAGCTCAGTCGTGCCACCGACTCCAAAAATATCAGACATTACAACTAAAATAGTAGTCGATATAAAAGACAAAATTATTATTTTTTTCTTTTCAGTGCGCTATTGTTTTTTGTTGCGTTTTAGCTTTTTTCGGCGGGTATTTTTTTTTATTATAGGTAATGATATTTTTCTACTCTTGTCTCGGTACAAAAATATCATTAGAATAAAAAATATTGTCACATAACGACTATAGACTTAATCGTAAACTGTGACGTCACCGGTCACGAAACGCACCGCCATCTGTCAAACGTGACAAATGAAATAATTACAAATACATGTGTTTTCGTTTAAAAGCGCATCAGACGCGTGTTGTGGTTATTGGAGAGTATGCGGTGTCGAAACGTAAACTTTAGCGTTATGATTACAGACTAGCGGTTACACAATGGAATGAAAAATATATTTTCTGATGCCTTTTATAATATCTAAGTAATTTAATTGTAATATTTCAATTTGAAGAAACCATGCTTTTACCGATTTGGCTAATTTTGGTCTTGAATTATTCGTGGAAGTCCAGGGAAGGTTTGTAAGTAGAGAAAATTTTAAAAAACATCTTGAAAAAGTGTAAAATCAACATCTTTCTATACTCCCATATACAAAGTGATTGACGGTAAGTGACAGAAGACTTTGACAGATCTTTGACGAAACAATCGGACGGGCAGGACGACGTCAGCCGGGGCCGCTAGTAGGCTATAAAAATATACCTACTAGCACACGAGTTCTATATAACTTATGTAGAGGCTGTACAAGGCTCTCTTATTCAGCCTTTATACTGCTTATATAGAGATTGTGTGGGTGGGTATAAGCTTATCGCCTGGCGTAGTTCACCCCTAATTTCTTTCAAAATATTCTATAGCCTATGTTGAACGTAGCTTCCCAACAGTAAAACAAATTTTAGAAATCGTCCAGCCGTTCTGGAGCCTATTCCAAACAAACGAACATAGGTGCCTTCCCTCTTTATAATATTAGTATAGATATTTTTATAGAGTGTGTGTTGGTGTATAAGCTTATCGCTTGGCCCTTTCATTAAAACTGTCCACATGTCGCTCGGTGCGCTACCGGCGGTTTGTTTGTTCAATTTAATTGTTTGTTTCCTTGTTAAAAAATTACGTGACACTTTATTTTTGAATTTACGGCACGCGACTGTAATAACATCTATAATGATCCTATGACTGTCTGTTTGTCCACTTAGTTTCAGCATTAGTTTTAGTCTCTGTACGTTTAGATTTAATGTAATAATTTCTAATGCCATCGCGGTTATTACACATTGGAATGTAACAATTATAATGGATTTAACTCGCTTATTTTACTTATTTTATTTTCTTTGCTGAGGTTTCGGAAACTTTACAGTACCTACCAGTTTTTTCTTAGCGTTGAGCTAAAAGAAGCTTACTCAATGACTGACATAATACAAAAAAAAACACAGGGCCTAAACTATAAGGATTAGAAAATTGTAATTTTGCACAGGGGTTCGTTTTATAGCGCAGTCCCAGCACTATGGAAGAGTTTTTCAAAATCCACCCCCAAAGAGGGTTAAACGTGCTGTTTATCGTGCGCAGAAGAAGTCGCGGGCAGAAGCAATCCCTACTAATCCCTACTAATATTATAAATGCGAAAGTAACTCTGTCTGTCTGTCTGTCTGTTACGCTTTCACGCTAAAACTACTGGACCGATTTAAATGAAATTTGGTACAAGGAATGTCTGGAGCCTGAGAAAGAACATAGGCTACTTTTTAACCGACTGCAAAAAAGGAGGAGTTCCACGCGGACGAAGTCGCGGGCAGAAGCAATTATTTATATAAGAACTTGATGTAAAAACCTTACCGATTCATAAACTTCCTCTGTTAAATTCAGACAGCTGTCATTTATCAATCAAAACTAATTATACCTATGTTTATTGTCGGTAACCAAGGCAACCTGAACTGTGCAAATGTGTATAATAAACGTGCGATTTCGTGTTTTTAACACGCAAATTTAGTGCACGTGTCGAAAAGATATGATCTGTAGTCACAAGGGTTCCAAACTACCCATTTTTATCGCTGGAAAATGCGTTACGAAAAGGTACCTAGGTACATACCCGGGGGAGCATCGGGTGGTTATGTGGGACTCCTGACATGATACCCAGACTACCCACTAAGAACCAGCGTCTACCCTCACCGTCATTATGGGATACCACAGGATAACTTGCGCATTTGACTGTGGTGTCCTGACAGGCCGAGGTCTGAATAATGATATCTCTTTTGCTATGTTTTCTTTATTACTTTTTACAGTATTCTGTCTATATAGGTAAGTATATAAAAAATTAATGCCACTTTTCGTTGTAATTTTATAACTCAACAACGCCTTTACCGATATGGCTAATTTTGGTCTTGAATTACTCGTGGAAGTCCAGGGAAGGTTTGTAAATAGAGATAATTTAAAAAACATCTTTAAAAAGTGTAAAATCAACATCTTTCTATACTCCCATATACAAAGTGATTGACGGTAAGTGACAGAAGACTTTGACAGATCTTTGACGAAACAATCGGACGGGCAGAACGACGTCTGCCGGGGCCGCAAGTTTTTATATAAATTTAAACTATTGACATTTTTATGTATATTTCTTTTCTAATCAGTTGTTGTATTATGCTAGCGAATCAAGTATTAAATTTCCATTTATTAACTACATACCTATGTGTTTTCATAGTTCGCTGATAACTATTTCTCTCACCCTAGACTTAAGTGATTTTAGGAAATTTGATTTTTTTGGAATGGGATAGTATAATATAAACTTTAAATGGAATGGATACTTGCTAAGCGAGTTAAATTCGTCTATTGTTTCATTCCAATATATTGTACCTATTATCCTATTCCGTTTATATCAAGTTACTTGTGCAAATTCGACTTCAATTATTTGTTTGACCACAAAGAGCGATCCATCGTTCCATGATGACGTATTTCCGAGAAAACGGCTCCGTCTTCATTATACCGACTGGACTAACTCTGTATTTACAACTTTATGACGTATGAGTAACTTACTGCAAAACTATTACATATTCGCACACCTAGATCTAAAGGGAGCTAACTCAAAAAAGGTATTGGAATGAAACAACTATTAACGGATTTAACTTGCGTATTTTTATTTTATTTTATTTGCGTTAGACTATTGTCAGCTCAGTCGTGCTACGATTATGGAAACTGTAAAGAATCCGAAACGCAAATAAAATAAAATAAAAATACGCGAGTTAAATCCGTTAATAGTTGTTTCATTCCAATGTGTAATAACCGCGAAGGAATCAGAAATTATCAAAAAAGGTAGTTTTTCAGGAGAGGCGACAAACTGATATGTCCATATGCACGCATGAGTTTTCTGTATAAATTTATACTTTTTATAATAAAGCTAGCAGAGTTATATTAGCTGAAATCTGTTTTAGTGTAGGTGGGTTTTGCTGGAATCCGATGGTGTGCATAACTCAAATCTTCCAGTTTTTGAGTTAGATCCCTTTAGATCTAGGTGTGGGATATGTATTGTTAGTGGTCCCGCAAAGCAGCGCTATTTATCAATCAATTTGACAGTAGTTGTCATTGAGATGGTACTACGTAGTCACTGTAACCGTCTGTCCGTCCCTATGTATGCTTAAATCTTTAAAACTACGCATATTTTGAAGTTTTTTTAAAATAGGTACAGAATTTCAAGAGAGGTTTATAGCACCTGTGTGAAGCCGGGGCGGATCGCTAGTGTTTTCCTAAGGTATTCGTAAAGTTTCTATTAATAATCTTCTCCTGATCACAACAAAACAAAATCGGTCCAGCCGTTTCGTTTTCATTTTTAATGTCTATCAGTATAATATTATATATTATAAGAGAGTATAGAATTAAAACTAATAACATATACGGTACTATAGCTTCTGCCCGCGACTTCGTCCGCGTGGAACTTCTCCTTTCTTGAAGTCGGTTAAAAAGTAGCCTATGTTCTTTCTCGGGCTCCAGACTTTCTTTGTACCAAATTTCATTTAAATCGGTCCAGTAGTTTTAGCGTGAAAGCGTAACAGACAGACAGACAGACAGAGTTACTTTCGCATTTATAATATTAGTAAGGATAAGAGAGTATAGAATTAAATCTAACCTTTCTTGGGACAAGGGTGTAGGTAGGTTTTTGTAAAATAATATCTAAGGTAAATTTCGACACTCGCAAGAGAATCAAAACCTATACCTACGCCCATGGGTATTTGTGTTACTAAAATGTAACATATACGGTATTATGAAAAAATATCAGTTACCATATTATTATTATACATAGAACTCTGGGTTCCAGGTGAAACTGCAAACTTGGTTTAACCGTCGATCTAAGGACTTAAATACACTTTGTGATTATCACGTTTTAGACTTAATTACTAACAGGCTACGGTTCATTTTTGATGTTCTCTCATAGCGTCATAGAACCTTCTGGAGTGCTTTGTAGGTGCAACTTAATATGTTCCCATTTCTAGGTTAAATTGAACTAGCCCGGTCACTATTTCTCAGTTGAATGAACTTTGCATGAAAATTTTAACGATAAATGCAAAAAGGTATAAATTTGTCTTGTCTACATTTTGGGGAAGTAGGTCTGAGAATTGGTCAAAATGGGGTAGGTATAAAAAATAGATTTTGACCCTAATAGACTTTGCCCTAGAGCTTTTTTTTTATTTTTTGGATTTTTTTTTTATAATAAATACTTAGTAGGATTTGACGGTAGAAGTGCAAAAATTTAGGGTTGTATGTCATTTTCAATTTCGAATATAAAAAATAAAAATATAATAATGAAAGTAAAAAAAAATTAAAAATAAACTTAGGGGTTGAAAAAAAAGATGTCGGCCGATTCTCAGACCTACCCGATATGCTCACAAAATTTCACAAAAATCGGTCCAGCCTTATCTAAGGAGATTGGCAACAATCACGAGGATTTTATATTTATGATACGGAACCCATTGTGCGTAAGTCCAACCCACACATTGTTTTTGTCGTTTTAATATAGCTTACTGTACCAAGTAGGTACTGAAATCCTATTAGACAGTATAATTTCATTATTTCAATTTTTTTTTCAACGCCCATACAAATGTCGCGCGACTAATGGTCCGTGTCGACCGCAGGTGTGGGTTAGAACTTATATTAGGCTGACTGCACAAGAACGATTTAAGGCATACTTAAGACTTAGCTTATATTAATGGGTTAACATGAACTAAAGACTACGATTACTAAACAATTCGCTAGGTATTATAAAGTATTTTTCCGTCCTCCGGCCAGAAAGCGCCAACTTTGTGGCCGAATGAAATTTCCGCTTTCTGGCTTCGTCGAACAGAAAAATAGTATACTGACCTCGGCCAGTAAAATATAAAAGCCTCAGATCACATTTTAGTCAACCTCGGCTTCGCCTCGGACGACAATTACATGTGATCTGAGACATTTTTTATTTTACTGACCTTGGTGCGTAATGTACTATAATATAAACTAGCTTCTGCCCGCGAGTTCGTCCGCGTGGAAGTCCTCCTTTTATGCAGTCTGTTAAAAAGTAGCCTATGTCCTTTCTCAGGCTCCAGACTTTCTTTGTACCAAATTTCATTGAAATCGGTCCAGTAGTTTTAGCGTGAAAGCGTAACAGACAGACAGACAGACAGAGTTACTTTCGCATTTATAATATTAGTAGAGATATTTGAAAATCGTTATTATACAAGATGTCGCCTCAAAACGTTTAATTATTAGAAAATGCTAACCAGTTGACATTTTTTTGACGTTTTAATAATGTTAAAAGAAAATACCTACCTACTTGTTTTTGAGTAGGTATAACAGTATTCAATTAATAATTTCTGATGCCTTCGCGATTATTACACATTGGAATGAAACAACTATAAACGGATTTAACTCGCGTATTTTATTAGCTGACGTTTCGGATACTTTGCAATTTCCATAATCGTAGCACGACAGAGTTGACAATAGTCTAACGCTAACAATTATGCAAATAAAATAAAATATACGCGAATAACATTCGTTCATAGTTGGCTCATTCCAAAGTTTTCAATTAAGTTTAATCAATTGATTAATATAATATCTAGTCGTGTAAAACGCAAAACGCTGAAAACAACCTTAAATTGTAAGTAGATTACAAGTGTCATTTTTAATTCTATTACACGGCAAATTGTGTCATGTCGCATTTAGACTTACAATTGGATTTCGTATTAATATTAATTCCACTTATTTCCTATTTAACTGATCATGCGGTCTGTTGGTCAGAGCCTACTAAACTGGAGGTCGCGGATTCGAATCCTGTTATGGCCAAATGTCATTGTGATGAACACAAACACTAACCCGATGTAATGTGACACTTAAATTTGGTATGAAAAATTAATACAGAAGAAGGTAATATAGTTTTTATCCGGGAAAATATCTTTGAAGGGGTTAATAGAAGGTGGAATTTACTAAAGTACAATATAACTCTATACAGACAAAGTCGCGGGCAAAACCTAGTCTATCTTCTTCTATATATATAAGTAAATGAATCGCAAAATGTGTTGGTAAGCGCATAACTCAACAACGCCTGGACCAATTTAGCCAATTCTTTTTTTTAATTGTTCGTTGAAATCCAAGGATGATTTGATGTTGAAATCCCTAAAAAAACCCTTTCCTTTTTTCCATACAAACGTTTTCTAACTAATATAAAACATGGAGTCAATTTGAACTTCAAACGGGCAGGATGACGTCTGCCGAGACCTCTTGTATTAGGTATATAAAACAATCGTTCGTTTACAAAAGCCCTTAGCGTGAATAAGAATTTTAAATTCAATAGCATGAATTGTTTATCGATTTAACCATTTGAAAGTTTATCGTAGTTTTTAATGTTATAGTAATTCGTATTATATTGGCTACAGGTAACGGTTTACAGCGCTTCCCGAGGAGTATTATCGACAGATAGACGGGTTTTTGGCTACATTAGCCGAAATCTTTCACAATTTAGTAAGTTACCAGTTAGCTATTTGTCACTTTTGTATTAGACAGAATTTCCAAATATATATTTAACTAATAAATAAAAAAAAAAGTATTGTCACCGTTCAAGACTAAGCAAATCTGGTATTATGAATAATAATATGACAAACATACGTAAATACATACAGGTACTTCAAAAACTCAGGTATTAACACGTATGTTATGATTCATATAATAATATTATTAAGTTTTATTATGATTCAAAAAAGGCAGTCAGTCACAAAGTCATTCAAAAAAGGTAGTCAGTCATTAAGTCATTAAAAAAAGGCAGTCAGTCGTTTTATAAGACTGATGGTTTTAAATTTGCCTAAGTACTTACTTAAACAGAGAACTGCCCATTGGGTCCTATTTACATAAAGCTTCCCGTTTTCATTTCCACTGACACTAACAGGATTCGAACCCGCAACCTTGTGACCAACAGTTGACAAGTTACATCTGCCGCCCGTATGAGAGTTGACATGTGTAATGACAGGCATACTATCAATAAATAATAAACACAATGTATCGTTAGATAGGGGCAGGTATTCACAGTTTTAGGGATCGACAGTTCTTTGGTCATTATTTCCTTTGATGCAACCGCTTATAAATATACGTAGCGTATTAATAGGATTTTGTGATAAAAATAATCCTATTACCTGGATCGAAATAGCACAGGAAAGAAAAAGGTGGAAAAATTTGGAGGAAGCCTATACCCTACAATAAAAGGGGTTCCTTAAACTAAACTACCTACATAATATTATTTATTTTTATTTTTTTTATCATACACAATATAATTTTTAGGTTTAAAAAAAAGAAAAATGTATAATACTTAGAAACTAAATATAAATACCTACATAAATTCTTTATGTTATTAGGATACTATATTAAGATACTTTACTTGTAAAACTGGTTATGGAAAATAAAAGGCTTTTTTATTATTATATATTATTATTATTATTAATAGGATTTTAGGCAAATTCCCTAAAATCTAAGAACGACTTATAGCTCTTTAATAGAAAACCATTTTAATATTTTCCTTACTGGGTTATTTTCCTACATAGATCTATTTTTTTTAATAATTTCTGGTCGCGGTTATTACACATTGAAATGTAACTATAACGGATTTAACTTGCGTAGGGTGACGGCACCAGTAATGGACATGGCACCAATTATGGACATTATTTTCGTTGATCGAATTTATTAAGCAACTGGCCCAACATTTTTCAATTGGAGACACTAAAACATAAGCAATAGACGTTTGGGCTTTCATTTTGACCCACCTCATCAAAATCGCCCGTTTTATTTGAAGATGGTTGCGAATTGAAATCTCGTTTCGCGCGGTGGTCATAAAAATCCGTTTTTGTTATTGAAATCGTTAAGGAGGCGAGTACATATTTGTGCATGGTATTATCTTGTGTTGTGTTGTAATGAGATTTTATGTTATTTTTACGGAATAATACTATATTGCAAGTAAATTGAGCTAAGTTGAATATGTCCAATCCCAATAATAAGTTTTTTGTGGGGTTTGTTCATCACTGGATTCGATTTTTTACGAATTCCAGTTATGGACAAGTGTCCATTCTTAATTTTTTAATTTTTTTTTATTTTATTGTATTAAATTATTTAATTTGTTGCACTAAACATTTGGGTTGAGTTGATTTTGTGATTGCTCTTTATTTTCCAATGATGGACAATGTCCATAAATGGCTATTTTTAGTCGTCCATCATTGGGTTCTTTGTTTTATCTTATATGGCGCCAATAAAAAATTATACCCCGTAACAAATAGGGAGGGCATTTGATGCTGTATGATGCTGCTGAGAATGGAAGATATGATGATCACAGCTGCCCTCTGGTTTCTTCTTTTTCTTCTTCAACCTTATCTTACCCAATGCTGAGTAAAGGTCTCTTCCATTTCAGCCCACTTCCCACGATCCCGAGTTTCCCGCATCCAATGTTTCCCAGCCACTTGCACTCCACTCCAGCATCCTTTCTTCCGTCGGACCTACGACAGACATGGCCCGTCCACTTCCATTTCCTCGAAGCTAAGGTTTTTGATATGTCGGTTAGTCTCGTTCTCTTCTGAATATCGGTATAACGGACCTGGTCGCAAAGAGAAATACCAAACATAACTCTTTCCATAGCCCTCTGTGTAACTTGGAGTCGATGGATCATCTGCCTCGTGAAGTCTCGGCTCCATAGACCATTACGAGAAGAACGCACTGTTGAAACGTGCGACGCTTGAGGTATAAAGGCGCACGTTTGTCTTTCAGGACGTCTGAGAGCTTACCAAAATCCCCCCATCCTAGTTGGATTCGCCCTCCGGTTTGGGGTCCCTCAAATAACTTTGTGCAACAAAGTCCAGGCAAAAGTCCTGCAGATTGTACTATGGGACCTCAAACTATTCTCACGGCAGAGGAAGAGGGCAATTTGGTGAAATGGTTGGTCACTATGAGTTAAAAGCATTTTCACATAAATTGACGATTATTAACAGAGAGCGTGCAAAAAATTCCCCAGGCTCCAGGTATCCGGAGCCAAATATCTTCATTCTACATCTGGTGAGGGCGTCGCAGTGGCACACCAAGTGTTCCACAGTTTCACATTCCTCTCCACACATTCTGCAGTCGCTGCTGTTTGTAAGTCCCATTTTGTGTAGGAGTTCGTTGATTTGTCTTCTGTTTAGAAACCACAGCTTATTAGACCAGTTTTCATTTGGGTGTTGTATAAATTGCCGTGAGAACCTTAGATCTAAGCATGCCTTCCACTCTTCAGTGTGGGTCTTGCTTGCGTTTTCCTTAAGGCCTGTGTTAAAGGTGTTGGACGCCATTATATACCAGCCCCGACTGCACTTTATGGGCTGCAAGGGCCTTCAGCGCAGCCTGGCTGTCACTCAAAATATAGATGGTTTTTCCTTCAGGTGCCTGTCTGTATTTTCTTGTGCACATGCAGCATACGTTTCTGTCTGAAGTACTGTGGTATGCTTTCCCATGCTTACTCTATAGCATATATATGCACCGCACCTTCTGATAGATTTCAGTTGATTGATTTATTGTTACCAATTCTAAGCTGCAGCTGCTGGCAAAGAAGCAAAGCCTCAATTAATGTTTAATAAATGATTAGAAACCAGATGGTTGATTGAAAGCCTTATAGTATAACTTGGAAATCTAAGACTGATCACGCTGATAGTTCAAATAGAGTTAATAAAAGTAGATTTTTGACATTTGTTTTATTTATCTGTGCAATACAAAAGTGTCCATTAATGGATGTTCATTACTGGGTCCATGTCCATTACTGGGGGTCCATCACTGAATTTTCGATGTCCATCAATGGTGATATCGTAAATTTTAATTTATATATTTTTTATTAATTATGTATTATTCATACAGGATTTTTGGTGTTGTTTAAATGTTCCTTATGTATTTGAGTACCGAACAAAAAATCACCATTTTTGTATTGCCAAAAAAACATCCCATTTTTAAACGAAATTCTAATTTAGTGCGCTTAACATGTCCATAATTGGTGCCGTCACTCTATTTTATTTTATCAACCGACGAAAAAAAACGTTCTCAAGCCGACGAGTATATTTTTTTTAAGGTTAATTGTAATAGATCGCTGAAAGGTATAAGTTCGACTCTGTACATTTTTCAACATTTATTTATTTAGGATTACCAACAGATAATACATCTTACTATATCTAAATTCTATTTATATTCTAATGAGATGCTTATCTAATTAGAGGTAACCACATCTTGCACAAATTTTGAACTCAGAGTATATACGATTATAACCTAGGTACAGGATGGTAAATCAATTTAACTCCCTGCGTCTAGGGAGCCAAAATGGGTGCCCCTTATATAGCATAACATTAATTGTCATATATTGAAAACGCATAACAGACTTGGCATAACAATATTATGCATAACATACAATATGCATAATCATAAAATGGCATACTGCTTAAAATGCATAATAATGAAAAAGCATAACTTTAATTAGTATAACTTTATCTGGTATAACTTTAATATGTATAATAAAATAAATGCATAAACACGGGGGCACCACAGTTTCCATAAAATGGAAAAGTCGATTATTGAGATAGTACCGAAAATTATCTCAGACAGTTTTTTATCATAAATTATTACAACAATTCAAGAAACTTTAAATACCTAGTTATTCCTAGACATATCATTTAGTGTCGTGTATTATTAATCATTCAGGACTTGTATTTATTCCAAAATTATCAGAAAAGTATGTTAGGTTAGGTTAAAACTGCGACACTTGCAGGATCGATTTGCTACCAGAAAAGTTGATCAGTTTACACATATTTTTTTCGTTTTATTGGCCCCAATAGATGAAAATAAAAGTATATGTATGAAAACTTTTTTTTTTAATATTGAATATTGAAAATTTGGCATACATTATGCACACAAAAAAAAAGTTAAATGAGTTAAGGTTGTAAAGAGACACTTAAACTTTTTATAATTTTTCATATTTATAAAAAATAATTTTAGGCTTTTTATTTTTATGCTAGTTTATCGTTATGAGTATTTACATTATGCGCATTAAAATTATGCATTTTAAATTATGCTTATTAATGTTATGCTGACTTACAATTATGCTTAGAATTGTTATGCTACTTTAAATTATGACGATTTATTTTATGCGTTTTAATATAGACCCAGCCAAAATACGTTGACACTTTTTTCTTAAATTGGTTGATATTATCATGAAATATATCGGCTCCGATAGAAGCAGGGAGACAGTTATACAGTTGTGTCATTCGCGAAAGAGCGGAATTATGACCTAAATTTGTTTTTTTAAATCTTCTACTGAAAAGTTTGTAGACACCTGGACGGGGTAATTTTGCAGGTACAGTTACATTAATCTTGTTTAGAAGTACTGGGCAATTCACACCTTTGAAATTCGCTAATTTAAACAGAAATATTAAGTCTAGCACTTTTCTTCTATTACTGAGTGAGGTGAATTCAAAACACTCAAGTCTGTCCTCATATGAACGGAGTTTGCGTCCCTTCCACAAAGCAATACTTATATTCATACAAATAAGTAAATCCATTAATTCTTTCATTCATTTATAATCGTTTTATGCCAGAATAGGATCGTAAGTATCTAAAAACACAAAGAATTGTAGTTTTAAAAAGTGGTGAATAATAACATTAGAATTTGTTACTTCAAATTATAATGAACAATTTCTAGCTCCATTCCAAACGATAATGAAGTTATCATGAACAGGCGAACCAAAATTATAACCTACCGAAATGCAACATCCATTTTGCGTGGAATATTGTGATATCTGGAAATCAAAGCTCTCAGTATGAAAGCTGTACAGCTCAAAAGCTCAATGCAATATTTCCAGCTGCCGACCTTGAATGTGGAAAAGGAATATTTGCCTTTACCGGATAAAAGGGAAGCCATTTTTAGAATAGAAAGAAAATAAAATTGCGTTGGAACATCGGATTTTTAATACCGTTATTTGACTTCCTTCTGTATTAATACGTGGAATCAGTCTGAAGTATATCTGTGAGTCAGGCATAGCTAGTTTGAATAAAAATAAGAATGAATAAGTATAGATTAGATTATATTTTATTCATTTATTTCTTAATAATCATACAATACAGTAACATTGAAATGTCAAATTACATAATAAATGTAATCATACCGAGATCGTCAATACAGGTTTTGCTTTTTTTTTATAACAATTTAAAGATGTTTTTAATTTCATATCAACAGCATTTGAAAGCCATTGGCGTCCGGGTATAAAAATGTAATTTTAAAATACGATTTTGGTCTCAAAAACTATCGATCCTGGTCTATGTTGACATTTCAGGCACCAAAATTTCACGCGGTTCAAATTTTAGAGATAGCAGCCCACTAAACAAACAAATCTTTCCTCTTTATTATTAGTGTAGATTATTGTCATTTTATACTGCCTTGGATTTGGGTTGGTGGGTACATATTAAATAGCAGGCGCGTGCAGTGAGAATCGCGTATGTACTGCGTCAGGGTAGGCACTCCATATATGTATACCATTGTGCCTATATGTCATGCACGCCTTTGCCCTGTACATTACATGCAGTAATATTAATTAGTCATAGCGCAGTGAGTTAGACCACAGCTTTTAAAAGTTAGGAACTGAGCTACAGGGATATGGGTCACAAACAAAAAGGAAGTTGGAACCGTAACTTTTAATTGTAAACAACGGATACGTGACAATATGAAAGTTGGAATGAAACAACTATTAACGGATTTAACTCGCTTATTTTTATTTTATTAAACTGTATAGAAACCGAAACGTCATCAAATAAATAAAAATACGCTAGTTATATCCGTTAATGGTTGTTTCGTTCCAATGTGTAATAACCGCGAAGGCATCAAAAATTATTAATATGAAAGTTATTATGAGCGAACTTTGATTTCGCTGCCATTTGTATAGTTCGAATACTGTGTTAAAGTTCTTATAGCAATAAAAAGCATATTAAATTGGAATGAAACAACTTTAAACGGAAACTCGCATATTTTATTGTATTGGCTGACGTTTCGGAGCCTTTACAGATTCCATAATCGTACCACGACTGAGCTGACAATAGTCTTAAGCTAAAGTATATTAAAAGTAATGGGTGTCTCGTATCAATTAACTATGTACGCGTAATGTAGAATGAAGCCTGTGGTGTTCCACCGATGAGAGACAGCTGCTGGTTTGTACTGGAACCCAAGGGAGTGCATTCCTATGCAGGCACAGTGTCACAAATGTATGTAGTGCCTACCCTGACGCCATACCCTCCCCCCACTGCACGCACCTGCTGGAACCTGACAGCTGGACCTCATTCTACAACACATCTAGCCGATGTTTAAATCGCATTAGCCCTCATTATGTTTATTTTATATGAAGGCTAATTGCAACTTATCTTATTCTAGTTCACGTGCTCAATAGGCATTTCTTTTTTATTTTTTTTCTAACTGAATACTGAAGCGCAGTTGGCCAGCTAATGGGCCTTTACTGCAAAACCGGACGGGTGGCGAGCCTCCGAAGGGAAGGCTTTCAAGCCTAAAGGACGGTCGCGGAGCACAGCGCGTAGTAATAGTGCCCTCACGCACAGTAAAGGTACTACGCGCGACAGAGACAAATAGAAAAAGGGCAACGTTTTTCTCTGTGCTCCGTGACCGTTCTTTAGCAAGGAACGCAGAGCGAGAGGAACAATGTGGGCAAAGAAGGCATACTGTAGCTGAGGTAAACTGAATACTGAAGCGCAGTTGGCCAGCTAATGGGCCTTTACTGCAATGGACGGGTGGCGAGCCTCCGGAGGGAAGGCTCTCAAGCCTTTAGGTTGGGTTAGGGTTTTTAGCCCTGACCTACCTGAGCCCTACGATAAGTAATTAGTGAAAAATATTCTGTATTCGGACAAATCACTATTCGTAACAACTCTCTCAATTACTCGAATATCCACCCACGTAGATATTAAGAAAATTAAGTTTTTACCCAAATAAATAACTGTAACAGATTACTATCAAATGACGTATTAATTACTATGAACACAATTCACACTTCAATATAAATTGCCGGACGTGTTTAAATAAAATTAAGTTCAATATAAATTCAATCTAATGTGTTCATGAATAAAGTTCAGTTTTACTATTAATGAGAGGGCATAAAACTTATTGATAGACCGTTTCTACTTGAGCAGATGTCGCCGTAAACGTTTTAATGGGAAAGAAAGTGCGAGACGCGGATTAGTGTGGAGGGTTCCGTTTTAAACTATATTATATTATTAATTTTATGTATAGAGTCTTCGCTTTGCCATCGCTTTTTAACTTCTTCTTCGCGGTTATTACACATTGGAATGAAACAACTATAATGGATTTAACTCGCTTATTTCATTTTATTGGCTGACGTTTCGAAAATTTTTGAATCAGATGTAATTGTTTTATTCCAATACAATATATAATAGTTACATAGGGATCTTTGACAGATTTTTATATTATGACTAGCGGTCCCGGCAGACGTCATCCTGCCCGTTCGAAATTCAAATTAGGTAACTTTAGTTAGACAACGTTTGTATTCGAAAAGAAAAGGGCTGTTTTTAGGGTTTTCCCGGCAATTATTCGATTTTTCGCCGTAAGAACCATCCTTGCACTTCAACGAACATTTAAAAAAAAATGGCCAAATTGGTCCAGGCGTTGTTGAGTTTTGCGCTTACCAACACATTTTGCGATTCAATATATAAAAGTTACATAGGGATCTTTGACAGATTTTTATATTATGATAAATATCTCTTGAAATAAACTGAACGTAGTTTGGTGGATAGGAAAATTCGATTAGTCATTACTAAACCCACTGACGATGGCGTAGCCCCCCCTGAAGGTGTAGGTTTTGATTCCCTTGCGAGTGTCAAAAATTACCTTAGATGCCACGCCCTTGACCAATTATATAGATAAGTATGTTGACTACAATTAGTCAACCGGCTATTAAATAAATTAAAATTCCATCTAACAATTCCCATTTTCAAAATGGAACCCTAAGAAAAACTTGATCGGGGGTTTAACAAACGTATTCCTTCGCCCTTCTTGATCCTTATTACGTTCATGTAGGGTAGAATTTACGTTAAAAAAAACCTAAATTTCCGTAACACTTGTTGTAGTGTTAACAAGTTTCGATATTTATCGGGAAGAGCAAAAACTATTTTATAGTTCACGGTGTTGAAACGGTCGATTGGTAATTTGGTAATTTGTATGATTTCGTTTTTAGGGTTCTGTAGCCAAATGGCTAAAACGGGACCCTTATAGATTCGTCATGTCTGTCTGTCTGTCCGTCCGTATGTCACAGCCAGTTTGTTCTGAAACTATAAGAGCTACATTATTCAAATTTGGTGCGTAGATGTATTCTGTAAACCGCAATAAGATTTTAAAATAAAATAAAAAAAAAATCAAAAATTTTTGGGGTTCCCCATACATAGAACCGAAACTTAAAAATTTTTTTTCAACAGAGCTATACGTGTGGGGTGTCTATGGATACCTAGGTATTTTTTAAATGATGTTGAGGTTTCTAACATCATTATTGTCTAAACTGAATAGTTTTGCGCGAGAGACTCTTCCAAAGTGGTAAAACGTGTCCCCCCCCCGTAACTTCTAAAATATGGGCATGATAAAAATGAAAAAAATATATTATGATGTGTATTAACGAAAATTGGTTTGAATGAGATCTAGACAGTAGTTTTGTTTTTAAACGTCATAAATTAAATTACCAAATTTTTTATAGATAAAGGTACGGAACCCTTCGTGCGCGAGTCCGACTCGCACTTGGCCGGTTTTTTTAGTTCATTTAACGGACTTCAAGACGATCACACTTAGCACATTCCTACGTCATACCCTATTAATATTATTAACGTGAAAGTTTGTAAGAAAGTTGTATGGATGTATGTTTGTTACTATTTTACGCAAAAAGTAATAAATGGATTTTGATGAAACTTTACGATAATATAGCTTACTAGCTTCTGCCCGCGACTTCGTCCGCGTGGAACTCCTCCTTTTTTGCAGTCGGTTAAAAAGTGGCCTATGTCCTTTCTCAGGCTCCAGACTTTCTTTGTACCAAATTTCATTCTAATCGGTCCGGTACTTTTAGCGCGAAAGCGTAACAGACAGACAGACAGAGTTACTTTCGCATTTATAATATTAGCAGGGATACATTAGAAACAAATATACTTATGTACCTACTTATCGTGTTCAGATGAAGTCGCGGGCAGAAGCTAGTTATTAATCATTTCTGTCTGTTCGCGGTTATTACATATTGGAATGAAACAGTTAAAAATATAATCGCGTAATATTTTATTTAATTTGTTAACGTTTTGAAAAATTTATAGTTCTCGCAGCACTACTGAGCTAGTCTAACACTAAAAACTTTACTCTTATTTGAAGCTAAGTCGTTCAGCTAATATGGGAATTGTAAAATTATCGAAAAGCAAATAAAATGAAATATAATAATAATTTCATTCCAATGAATAACCGGAAAGGTATCACGAATTATTTGTATAAACATATCTTATCCCTACTAATATTATAAATGCGAAAGTAACTCTGTCTGTCTGTCTGTCTGTCTGTCTGTTACGCTTTCACGCTAAAACGACTGGGCCGATTTAAACGAAATTTGGTACAAAGAAAGTCTGGAGACTGAGAAAGGACATAGGCTACTTTTTAACCGACTGCAAAAAAGGAGGAGTTCCACGCGGACAAAGTCGCGGGCAGAAGCTAGCTAGCTAAATCATCAATGATATATTTTTTTCTTCATAAATTTCATTCTTAATTCTAAGGAGCCGATGTCAATGCATATCAAAGACGCCGAAATTAAAAAAAATATATATAAAAAAAATTGCAGCTGTGCCACGTGCCGAGTATATGCTCCAATTTCTATTGTTGCTTAAAAACCGACTCCTACGCAGGCAAGAAACTCCTTAGAAAAAAGTGCATTCGATTTTGAACTCTCACACTCGTAGAATAAAGTCCTATTTGGTCTGTTCAATACAAGAAGAAAATGATGCCAAATAAAGCTTTTTCTTACCTTGCAATTCAGGGTGAGCGCACCTCGGAGCGCTCCCTATTTGTCCGGTGGAGCAGTGACGGCCCCAGGGCCAACTGCAAACAGTCACTCAGAAAAAAAAAAAAAAAATACCTTGCAATAAACATATTTGTTGACAGTTGAAAAAAAATTGACAGATAGTGCAACTGTCAAAGTTAATTCTGAAAGGTAGGATGTTCGACAAATTGCGTAAAATTGGAATTGTAAGTATTTTTTCTTTTAAAAGTAAAGTAAGTACCTACTTTTTTTTACTTTACTGTTTAGTTTAGAATTTGGAGAAAAAGTTACATAGGTTTTAAGAAAGTTTGAGTAGTTTTATATATAATATATGTATAGATACCTAAGTACTAAAATAATTATTGCAGATCACATAATAATATTTTTATAAATTACTAGCGGTTCGCCCCGGCTTCGCACGGATCCTTTTTTCACAATATTCTATAGCCTATGTTACTCAGGGTGAACGTAGCTTCCCAACAGTGAAAGAATTATTAAAATCGGTCCAGTAGTTTTTGAGCCTATTCATTACAAACATACAAAAATAGGTACAAATCTTTCCTCTTTATAATATTAGTATAGATGTATTGTTGACCTGACCTATTTCATCTTACGATACCCAATTAATATGTTAATTAGTTTTACATTTATTCTTTTTTTTATAATCCTCGCCTAAGTATACCTTATTCTTTATGGTATGTAATAGGTACTGCATAAACGCAGATACGTAAATTAGCCATAGCAGGATTCGAACCCGCAACCTCTCAAAAGAGACTAGTAATGTCAAGGTGTATACATTTCATTTTTTTTTGCCGGCAACGACAAAGACTCGCGCGTGCCGCAGCTGTGCCTAGTGTTGGGACTATATCGATAAAACATTATATTATTATGATCTCGACTACCGATATCGATAAAATATTGTGTGTACCTATTATAAATTCGAATGATTGTTCGTATCTGCGTTTTTGTAAAGGAATTGTTTTCTTTTTTCTTTGTATACCTCATGGTATTTGTTTTTTTGGTCTAGGTCGTTCTTTTCTTTAAACTAGAACGAAAAACTATGACCTAAAAAGGAAAATGAACCATCTGCTTCTCCTGTTCATTTAATAAACTTCACTGGCAAGAATCTACTAAATGTTGCAATTTATTACTTACCTAGTGTTGTAAGCATTGTTATTTTTAATTAGACTTATTGCTTTGATGGTCAAATAAAATAACTTTTTATAATGATATTGTAATATTATTGTAATAATATTACAAATATTATTTTATTTTTGTTTTTCACATAATAACCTAACCATATTGAATGCTTTTTTAAGAAATAAATTAATAAAAGTAATCTAATTTCATTTTTTTTTCTTTTGAAATACATAATAAGCTAATGGCAAATATTTAGTTAGCCATAATTTACAGTGATGAAACTCGCCAAGATGAAATCATAATATCAAAGTATTCTATTGTATATTTTTATGTTTATTATAATATGATTATTATCTATTTGAACCTTAAGTAATAAAAACAAATCATAAAACGTCGATAACGTGTAATTCACATCACTATTCCTAACATGCATTTAACCGCATTTCTTCTCGCGAATTCTTCAAAAACTCCTTTATGATGCAATATATTTTATTTCGATGCAAACAATAAAATAAAGACGGCAGCTGATATTTTCAAAATAACTTTGCATTTATTCAAAATCGAAACTCACGAAAACGGACCATATTATTATTGGAATAATGATCGAAGGGGTGTTAAGGGAACGCAGTTGTAATTTGGTTTTTGTCGATGTTTTTTACGCACCCCAACTCTTTATACTACAGTTGCGTAGTAAAATATCACTTGACTTTAAACCTTATCGTAAGTGACATAGGAGTCGTGTTAAAATTTCTTAGCGTTGTATTTAACATTGTTAATTTACAAACGCGTGTTTTAATTCATTCAAAATCACTTAGTACTCAAATTACTTGACTTCTCAAGTTCCTCACAAGGGTTAATTTGACCTTCGTACCTTTAGAATTAAAAATAGTGTAAATGTCACGTCGGTAGAAAAAGTCTAAATAATGAACGGGTTAAATTTTTCTAATGTTTGACAGCTAATTCCGTTATTTAATTAGAGGTGTCAAAAACAGGACGGGGTTAAAAAAAGTTCTAAAGTATTAAAAACTATTTGCTTTATGATTCTTGAATAGTGCTTCGCCTACTCTTTTTGAAAAAAGGAATTTATTAAAGAATTCCATTTTATAAAAACCATAAACAGTGTTGAATGTCATTCGTTAATTAAAATAAAAATAATACGTATAAAAAATTACTTGCCATTTTACCTATTTAAGGAAGCAACGTATATTTCGATTTTCGTAAAATACTAGTTGACCCCGCACCAACAAAATATTATTATTAAAATCAGAATAAATTTTAATAATATGACAATAACAAACAGAAAATAATTACCTACTTAAGTATCTAATTTGGTGCAGTCAATCGAAAGTTATACATGAATAGGTAGTTATTTAGGCAACTTATTAAGGTTATTTTGCACAAAGTCAACATTGCAAAAACATAATTTATAAGCAGAAAATATATTTACATATTAAGTAATAAGACAATAAAAAAAATGCAATTCTTTCTTATTACGAGATTCATTTACAAATAATTTAATGAAATATTTAAAACTAATTTAGTCAGTCACTTTATTTAGCAACCAAAAAACCCCTCTTTGAGCATCGAGCCCATATTAACTGTTAAACTATATAACATAACTGTTTAATTATAATTATATTTAAATGTGATTACGAAGTAGGGGTCAGCGAATGCATTTTGAAACGTCAAAAAATGACACCAACAATGACGTTATTTTTTGTCAAACTTCAAAGTGCCCAGTCATGGATGCGAAGTGACTTGACAACGTCATTGTGTCAACACTGACAGTTGTTGACAGATCTACGCCCGAATGGTGTCGGAGTTAATCTGGTGATATGCTTTTTTAAATAATGCTTCCGTACGGAAAAGCATTTTTTTCAGTTGCGTACTAAAAAAAAATGTCTTTAACGTCTATTATTTTTGTTGTAACTGTTATTTTTGTAGTCTGTACCAGGCTCAAACAAACTTGAGCACCTTAGTGAAGAGTTGAGAGTAAAGAGTTGACTTCTCTGCTCAAGTTTGTTTCAAGCTGGCACCGACTCCAAAAACAACAAAGTTAATAAATGTCATTGAAGACAATTATTTTTTTCAGTGCGCTATGGTTTTTTATTGGTCGATTCGTTTTCTATTAGTGCCGGACGTTTTTAGATTGCCTTTTAGTTTTTATTTCATCCCTACTAATATTATAAATGCGAAAGTAACTCTGTCTGTCTGTCTGTCTGTTACGCTTTCACGCTAAAACTACTGAACCGATTTAAATTAAATTTGGTACAAAGATAGTCTGGAGCCTGAGAAAGGACATAGGCTACTTTTTAACCGACAGCAAAAAAGGAGGAGTTCCACGCGGACGAAGTCGCGGGCAGAAGCTAGTTTGAAATAAAAACTAAAAGGCAATTCTATTTGAAAGTTAAACTTATTTTTTTATTTTCAAGAAACGTTTTAGATAGCATACCCGGCTTACCGGAAACTTAATTGAACGCTGTAGTATTGACTATTACTTTAAATATTTAACCAAAAACCCTCTTAACAAATTTATAGTGTATTCAAGAAAAAAATCCCGCCTAATCCACGTCAGCTGTTTAAAGTCGGCGTCTGCGCATATGCCGTCCTTGTCTCTCTCGTCTTGGGCGCCGTCTGTCTCGCTCACACATAAGTAAAGTCTGGATTACTTTGAGGAACTGAATGATTTTCGTTCTATAGAATTTAAGTTTAATATTTTGGATTTTTATATATTTTTATTGCAGAAATGTTATGTTGTTCTGATGTATAGCTATGATATTGTAAAGTCATCAAAATCCATTCAGTAGTTTGTGCGTGAAAGTGTAACAAACATTCATTCTTACAAGCTTTTGCGTTTATAAGATTACTTAAGTACTTATGGACTGAGTATTGAAAATTGACATTGCCGAGCTCTATCAATTTTCAATAATTTTAATACTTAAGTTAGCATAAAATTAATATGCGCAAGTTAAATCCTATATAATTGTTTTTATTACAAGAAAAACTTTTCTTGGGTTATAAATTATTTTTAGAATTAATTTATCAAAATTGTTAACTAATAAAAATATATTTTTTTTAATTTAGGCACTTTCAAGCTCTCTTGAAGGTCAAAAGGTTTGAGAAGAAACGGCAATAAACTCAATGAGGTATCATTTTTTCAAAATAACAAACTTTTAAAAATAAGACCAGGATACATAGCAATAAACAAAAATGAAAAATTATAATTTTCTTAGTACTGAAGATATAATCTAAATCGAAACCCCCAACTTAGTACTTAAATAAAATAAAAACTAAACTAAACTAGGTACCTAAAATAAACTAACCTATTAATTATTCCCAATTTTAAAACATACATTTAGTGTTACTTTCGAAAGCCCTTGCATTTTTAATTTATACAATGGACATAATGAAATGCCAAAATTAACCAAATGAATATAATTTGATTCCACCCCAGTGTCAAACGGTCTGGGGGTGGGCTGGTCCGTTTTTGATGCAATCGTCGAATTTTGTAGCACTGGTTGACGTCACGTGTCACCCTACTTTTGGAATGAAACAATTATAACGGATTGAACTCGCGTATTTTATTTTTTTTGATGACTTTTCGAAAACTTTATAGTTCCCATATTCGTTAACATATCGATAGTCTAACGATAGTGAGGTACTCGTAGTTAACTTTTTTAATTTTGCCGGTATATAGAGAACCTACCTACGTACTTATATAGGTATGTATATAGATACAGGTCAACTTTTGGTTGTGACTCTAAGAAATAACCTATCTAGAATAAAAAAATATTTATATCTGATGCCGTGATGGTTATTACACATACCTACTAATATTATAAATGCGAAAGTAACTCTGTCTGTCTGTCTGTCTGTCTGTTACGCTTTCACGCTAAAAGTACTGGACCGATTTAAATGAAATTTGGTAAAAAGAAAGTCTGGAGCCTGAGAAAGGACATAGGCTATTTTTTAACCGACTTCAAAAAGGAGGAGTTCCACGCGGACGAAGTCGCGGGCGGGCCGCTAGTTGGAAATAAAGAATTATAAATTTATAACGGTTTGAACTCGCGTTTTTATTTTATTTTGTTTACTTTTACTAACTTTACGGTTCCCATATTCGTAATCACTTTAGCGTTAGACTATCGTTAGCTCTGTCGTGGTACGAATACGGGAACTGTAAAGTGTTTGAAATTCTGCATAAAAATTAAAACACGCGAGTTAAAGTAACTACGTTTCGTATTAAAATGTTGGCTAGCTCTTAAGCTTGGCTTAAAAATCGACCCATAAGCCACCCCATGTTAAGACTGGGTTCTTATAAATCAACCTATAGTGACCTATGACCCATAAGGGAGCCCAGGACAGTATATTCTCGTTTGTAACGAGACTTAGATTAAAAATGGTGGACGCGAACAATAATATAAATCAAATTTAATACGTTTACAATTATTTTTAATAATTTATAGTGACATTTATGTGTTTTAAGGTGTTCCGTGGGACTTATCGTAACGATATAGGTAAGTAGATTTTGACAGACAAGATATCTATTTAAAATTTGTTGTACAATTTTTTTCCGGTTGTAAAATTTGTAAAATAAATCGCTCAATTTATACGTGTGCACAGAACTTAATTTAGCGTCAATTTACTGTCATTAAAAGCACACGATATAATTAAAATGCCAGTGGGTACTCAATTTCTGCATTATACCGGAATATTCGTACAGAAATTTCGAATTTTAAATACACATTTAAATTTCGGTCCGAACAGCGCGTACGATTTCCACTTGTCCCAAGAAATACAATCAGGTTTCAGCCCTTATTTTTTCCCACTTCATTTCGGACCATTGTCACTCCATTACCAACATTTATTTAGACTAACATAGCATAAATACGAGCAAACTAGCTCGAGTAGACACCGTAAATTCCCATACGTTGCTATTGTTGACGAAAATAAATCAAAATTTACATGAAAAGAAAACAAGTTTCGCGCAAGGACGAAAAAAATTAAAGGGCGCAAACTATTGTCCGATGTCTTGGTTCGGTTTTCGCACACGGAAGTTCCTGTTTGAATTAAGAATAAGCTGCATTTTGGGGCAACAATGCATTACAATGGCAACACTGACAATAGGGTGGTTCAAACGAGAGCAGCTATTGTCTGGCAAGCAGCTGATCTGTCGGAAGATGGCGTCTTTTCATATTGCACTAACGGAATTTTAATTTTTCCATGCTGGCAGTTTTCTTTCGAATATCGAACGCGTTCTCGAGGCGTGGGACGCCATGTTGGAATTGTTATTTCTATATTTGACACTAGCGGTTCGCCCCGGTTTCACACGGATCCCAATTTTTTTCAAAATATTCTAGCCTATGTTACTCAGGGTGAACGTAGATTCCCAACAGTGAAAGAATTAAAAATCCAGTAGTTTTTGAGCCTATTCATTACAAACATAGAAACATACAAAAATAGGTACTATCCCTAAAATCGGTAGTTTCGGGTAACAGGAATCTCACTCTCAATGCATATAAAATTATTTTTTCAAAATATACCTACAGCTTCCCGCTTTCAAAAATTCCGAGAATGTTGGTATCCACTTGAAAATAGTTTGTGCTGAAGCTCGGGAAATGCGAGTTACGCAAATAGAATTTCAAATTTCAAAGAAAATTGTTTTGCATTAAATTTCACATTTATTTCACCCACGCTGTTTTGTGTTTTTCTATTACCTGGGAAACCGGAGCTATTATAATAAAATGAATAATTAAAAAAGGTTTTACAGCAAAAATATCTGGCCTTATAATTATTAAGTACTAGCGGTCCCGGCAGACGTCATCCTGCCCGTTCGAAATTCAAATTAGGTAACTTTAGTTAGACAACGTTTGTATGGGAAAAGAAAAGGGCTGTTTTTAGGGTTTTCCCGGCAATTATTCGATTTTTTCTCGCCGTAAGAACCATCCCTGGACTTCAACGAACATTTAAAAAAAAAATTGGCCAAATTGGTCCAGGCGTTGTCGAGTTATGCGCTTACCAACACATTTTGCGATTCATTTTTATATATAAGAAGATAAGTGTGTAGCTTTACGAGTATAATTCCTGTTTCATATCAATGCATTTGTGTTATATTTATTTGCACACATGGTTTCAATTTGTGTTGTGAATTGAGACGCACTTTTCTCTTAAGATTTTTTTATTAGATATAGGAAAAGCGTCTCGTCCTGTCCTCTCGTCGGTCTCAATAGTTAAGTACGTCATGTCAAGCCTAAATCCAAAGGTCCCGGTGGCCAGTCCGTTGTCAGTCGGCCGCGTCAACAAAGGAGGTCAAACGCCACGACAGTTTGCGTCAAACTTTAAAGGTTGATTGAGAATGACGTATCGCACCAAGTCCGAATTTTGTACATCAGTTTTTTGTGCAATAAATCCCTACTAATATCCCTACTAATATTATAAATACGAAAGTAACTCTGTCTGTCTGTCTGTCTGTCTGTTACGCTTTCGCGCTGAAACTAATGGACCGATTTAAATGAAATTTGGTACAAAAAAAGTCTGGAGCCTGAGAAAGGACATAGGCTACTTTTTAACCGACTGCAAAAAAGGAGGAGTTCCACGCGGACGAAGTCGCGGGCAGAAGCTAGTAGTAAATAAAAAAGACACGGTGCCATCCTTATTGTACTTAATGTAATTTTTATTTATTTACTATATTTATTATACCTACAAGTATCGAATTATTTTTTTTTGTGAAATTCTTAAGTGTAAATACATGTACATTTATATACATACGTAAATGTGTGTGGGTGTGTATTTAAAGAAAAAAACAACAAGATAAAATTCTATTTTGCGACGTAAAAGCAAAAGATATTTTTATAGTTCAAAGGAAATGAAGTTTTATAACAGTTTTTCCAGTTGGAAAAGCAAAGGCTTAGAGAAATCTTGATATTTTTTTCATAAATATGTACCAATATTATAAATGCGAAAATAGCTGTCTATCTGTCATTTCTCTTACCGATTTCGATGAAATTTGCTATGACTATAGTTCGAGTTCAGGAGTAGGACACAGTGTAGGTACCTCCTGATTATAAAAATTGTGGTTACTAGCATCTACCGGCGACTTCTTTTGTGCACAATAAGCACTGCCGTTTTAAGGGGTGTTATTTCAAAAATCATTTCTTACTTCTCCTCTATAAAGGGTTTTTTATGATAAGCAATTTTGTGTTAAAAACTTAAAATTTGTTTCAACGCTTAAGTCATTTCCGGGTACTTTATTAAAATAATAACCTAAAGTTATTTTTCTGTCCTCCGACCACAAAGCGCCAACTTTGTGGCCGCTGCGCTAAGTGAAATTGCCGCTTTCTGGCTTTCGTCAAACAGAAAAATAGTAAGTATACTTACCTCGGCCAGTAAATAAAAAAGCCTCACATCACATTGATCTGAGACATTTTTTATTTTACTGGCCTAGGTGCGTAATGTACTATTATTCTCGTTAACAACCTTCCAATTTACATATAATTGGTTCAATATTAATACTTACATGCAGGATAATCCACAACGCAGGTTTCGTCACCCGATATAATTTACCTGTAGTCGATTAAAGTTAAAATAAGGCCTAGGCTAGACCGGTCAAGCTGCGCACGCGCCGTTGGCAGATGCGAACTGCCCAGCGCGTGCCTGAACTGACCTTTACGAAATGTCATATTTTTTACAAAACATTCCTTTGCAAATTGTCTAACTGTAATGTAATCCAGCTTAACTAGAAATATGTAAACTTTGCATCACTATACCTACTAATATAAAAAAGAAGTAAAGGTTTGTTTGGATTGAATTGGCTCTTAAATGACTGGACCGATTTGATTTTTTTTTTCACTATTATGAAGCTACACAATTATTGTTTCTGTTTGTAAATCTATACTAATATTAAATTACGATAACTACAGTCGTAGGTCTGAAAAAAAACCAAAACTACTTAAAAGTAATTTAATTATAAAGAAAACTTATTTAACTAGAATGACAATCCAGCTCGAAGTATGAACAGAAAGTGAATTACTTAAATATACAATTAATAAAGAAAATATGCGTTGTATGTGCCTCGTGCACGCTGACGTAGTTGTTCGGCAAATCGGGGTCGATGCTTGGTCAGCGGTTTCCACTATGGTACCATACATAACTCCTCCCTCCTCAGAACAGCAACTATTTTCCAATGTTAAGAGAAAATATTGCTGGGATATCTTGAGTAGAGCAGTTTTCTTTATTCTCCTGTGATTCGGCATTATCCATGGGTTTGCGGTTTAATAATTTATATCTTTTGCAGGCAATGATGATAACGAGTGCAGTTGCACCGAATAGTACAACGTATAAGGGTAGCGTTGTATGGTATATGGCCAAGTCTGGATTATGGTCGAGTGATAAGGGATTCTCAACCATAAGTTTATTCTGGATGCTGTGAAGTCCTCTCAGATCTATAGATTTCAAGTTAATTGAGGTTGGGTTTTCGAATTGTTCTACTACGGTTTGTGGAATTTCAGCTAGTTTCAGCGGGTGTCCTTGGATAACGTCATTGTCGTTTATAATAGTGAATTCCTTCGTACGGAGATAGCAGTTAAGTGGAATGGTGACGAGATAACTTCCTTGAAATGAATTGTGGTCTTCTCTTTCGCATGTCAGTTGGGTTTTGGTTGGTTTCGGAAATGAGACAGTATAGTGCTGGTCATCAAGTTTCTCCATAGCTGGTTTCAATAGAGAAATGGTGGTGAGCTGGCAGGCTGCTTGTAGGTCTTGGTTTGTGATAAGCTGATGTATGCAATCTGGTACGGTTCTAAGCTGTAGGCTGACATCTTTATTACATAGGTAAAGGCGAGTGAACTTCGGGCATTCAGCCTCCATGTACACGAATGAATTCTCATGTGTTGCTATAAAAGGGTAAGGAGGGATAAGGGCCTGCCTATACTTATTAGGTACTATCGATAACTTAAATAAATCATAAATGTCTACTGAAACTATAGGAAATTGAAAAATAATTACTATTTGCCTATTTGAATAATAAAAGCTAGATTTGATTATGTCGTAATATTCCCTTAATTCTAAGTCTAAAATTCTATCCTTACCATATATTATTTTTAACTTATAAACCATTTTGTTTAATACCTTAATGTCTATCATTGAATGGTGAGTACTTGAAGTGCGAATAAAAGCTAGACAGTTTTCAATTCGACTTATTTCCTCCCTTAATAATTCTACATTACTATTAGAAATTGCGAGAACTTGCGCAAAGTTAGCATATTTAATTAGTGCATTTTTGGAAGCATAACGGTCTAGAATTGTTTCTAGTGTAATATTAATCTTTTCTTGGTTTTCAATTAACGTATCGAGAATGTGACTATGGTGGCTTATCCAATCTTTGCTAAGGCTTACGTGATCGTTTAGCTCTGAAACTAATTTATCCTGATTTAGTTCTAAATTTTTTATTAAATTATTATAATGGACAGCATCTGACTGATCAAGGTTACCGGTAATGCTTTTTATAACTGAACCTAGCCCGTCTACAAGACCTCTTCTAGCTCGAGTAGGTTCGAGAGAATTTAATTGATTTGAAACTTCCTCTAAATTTTTTAAGAGATAATCTATCTGATTTTCGAATAAAAGATACGTGTCATTAATTAATTTCGTCTTACAATTCTGTAACTGTGCGGTCATTAAATTAATTTTATCCTCGATATCGTCTAGTTGAATATATTGTAAGTAGGTATGGTGATGAGTAGTGAGTCTCATTGGTCCAAGATTGTACGGTAGTAGTCCTGGGCCATCAGCTAAACTTTCAAGTCTTATCTCCGACGCGCATGTCAGAGTGACTATCAGCGGCAAAAGAATCCTGTAACAAATTAGTTCCTTTAGGGGCGCGTTTCAGTCGCGATTTGGCTACGGGTCCGCGTTTTTTCGACGTATAAATATGAATTGGTAAATCTGCTAAAACTTTATCCTGGGTATAACGAGGGGCGGTTTTTTGACGGCTAGCTAAGGGGTTTTTAATAAAAATTTGTTGCTGGGGGCTATATTCTGTTTCCGGTTCGCGGTCCTTATTTCTGTTTTCTATTAAATTAGTACGATCGGCAAGGGATGAGTCATTTATTATTTGATAAACTGTATTCATTTGTTCCTTATGATTTTGTGTATACTGTTGCAAAAGGCGCTGTGTAATATCGGTGTCAAGTGGATTCCTTGGATCAAAATGTCCTGTCAGTAAGTCAAACGGTCGGCATTTAGTGAAGCTATGAATAGAGCTATTATAAGCTATTATTGCGTAGGGCATAAGGTTTACTATGGGTTCATCTTTTTGTTTTAATTTCAGTATACGTAAGTGTTCTAAAATGGTAGAATGGAAACGTTCGATAATACCATTATCGTTAGGGGAATGAGCTAAAGTTTTGTGGTGATTTATTTTATGTAAACGAACAAATTCAGCAAAAATTTGATTAGTAAATTCTGTACCATTATCTGTAATAATTGTTAAGGGGACTCCATGGTGCGTGGAATATAAAAGAAGTGCTTGAAGTATACTAACGGCAGTGCCATCTCTTAGATGGTATGCTTGACCATATTTGGTAAAGACATCCATGAAAGTGATGTACTTTTCGGTATGAACTGTAAAAAGGTCCATATGAACTGTTTCAAAAGGCTTAGTGGCAGGGGGAACAATGTTAAATCTTGGTCGGATCGGGTTTCTATCATATTTACTCTGGCCACAAATTGTACATTCATTTATATATTTAGTTACATGCTCTTTCATTTTAGGCCAATAAAATTTTCTCGAGAGGGCTAAATAGCATTCGGTTATACCACGGTGGTTAGTTTTACCATCATGATAGTTCTGTATAATTTCTTGTTGACGGAGATAATCTTTAATATTTTCAAGTTCAATTTTGGTTAACATTAAATTAATGGATGAGCTCTTGAATTTACTTTGAATGATAGGGATGATTTTATACATAGCTAAGGGGGGTTGTATGAGGATGCCCGTCCTCACTTTTGGATGGACATACTCCTTAATGACATTAATGACGTCATTTTCTATATTTGAATTAGATACTTGGGCTGTAATTCGAGTGCGGTTGTCAAACGGTTTGGTTACTGTCGGTTTTTTCTTTACATCGTCTACTATAGATAAGATAATTTGCCTGTGAAATTTATTAAGTGGTTCATCAGTAATTGGTACTTCCAATATGGGGTGTTCTTCACTTGTGTGAACGGTCGCTGTGGAGGAATTCGATTTATGAGGGGTTTCGGAAGGGTTAGGCAAAATAGAGCAAAGCTCATCAATTACTATGGTTTCGGTTTCTTCGTTAAGGATCTCTATTCTGGATAGGGCGTCTGCATTAGTGTTGGATTTTCCTTTCTTATAAATTACTGTAAAATCATATTCGCTAAGTTTAAGTCGCCACCTGGTCAGTCGAGAGTTTGGTTCTTTCAAACTAACCATCCACTGAAGAGGTTTATGATCAGTTAAAATTTTAAATTTTTGACCAAAAAGGTAAGGGCGGAAGTATTTCGTTGCCCATACTATGGCAAGAAGCTCTTTTTCTATTGTACTATAATTAATTTCGCTTTCGTTAAGAGTACGAGAAGCGTAGCTAATGGGTCTATCAGATCCTATAGGGCCTTGGGAGAGTATGGCACCTATGGCAAAGTTTGATGCGTCTGTTGTAAGTATAAATTCTTTAGTAAAATCTGGATATTGTAATACAGGGTCATTTGTGAGAAGGGTTTTACATTTATCGAAACAATTAGTGTACTCGGGATTTAGAATGATTTTTCTACCTTTTTTAAGGCAGTGAGTGAGGGGCTTCGTTATACGAGCGAAGTCAGGTATAAATTTTCGGTAGTAACCGAGAAGGCCTAAAAACTGTTTTATTTCTTTAGGAGTCTTTGGAATAGGATATTTTTGGATAGCGTGAATTTTTTCGGGGTTCGGCTTAATTCCATCTTTACTTATTATGTGTCCGAGATAAGCTGTTTCAAGCTTAAGAAATTCTGATTTATCCATTTGGATTTTGAAGTTTGATTCTCTAAGTCTTTTGAATACCTTTTCAAGGTTGATCATGTGTTCCTGAAGGGATGTACTAAAAATTATAATATCGTCAAGATAAACTAAGCAAATTTCATTTTGAAGACCTCTGAGCACGTTGTCCATTACGCGCTGAAAGGTAGAGGGTGAATTTTTTAAACCCATGGGCATTCGAAGAAATTCAAAATGTCCATGTTCAACATTGAAGGCTGTCTTGGGGATATCCTGGGGGTCCATTTCTACTTGGTAGAAACCGCTTGCTAAATCTAAAGTGGTGAAGTACTGACATTTTCCTAACTTGTCAAGGACATCGGCAATATTCGGGATCGGATATTTATCATCAATTGTTTTTTCATTTAATTTTCTAAAATCGACTACAAGTCGCCATTTTTGCTTTCCTGAAGCATCTGACTTTTTGGGTACCACCCAAATAGGAGAGCTCCAAGCGGAGTCAGAGGGCCTAATTATATTCTGTTCTAACATCTTACTAATTTGATCTCTTACTTCCTGTCTATGAATGAAAGGGTAACGATAACTTTTAGTGTAAACGGGCACTTCATCAGTAGTCCGAATACGGTGCTTAATTTTATTGGTAAAACTCAAGGGTTCGCCTTCTATATAAAATACATCGGAATAACGTGTACAAAGTGACTTTAAATTAGCTATTTCTTCTTGGTTTAAATGGTCGGTACGTAATCGCGATATTACGTCTTGTGCGCGTGTACTAGTACACAGATCGGTGCGCATGCACTCGATATTATAGAGGTCAGCTTGGGCTGGCTGGTCAAGAGAGAAAATTATATCATTTGGGGACGGATTTAAAATTTCTAAAAGGCCACGGTTATTTTTAACTGTAGTAAGACATTCATGAATCATGCAGTTACTTAAAACTTGTTCTCGTACTAAAACATCACCATCGGCGGTATTAATAGGGACTTTAATAATTTTTGAAGTACCGGCGGGAATAATTTCTTCAAAATAATTAACATTGCAAGAGTTATACATTTGAATCGGGTTACGTGAGTGCTTGGTTAATAAAACTTTATCTTTTAAATCAATTTTGGCTTCCCATTCTGTAAGTAAATCTAATCCTATAAGGCCATCAAAGTAGTCATGAAAACGATAGACAAATAACTTAATATCTTTTTGATTATTAAATTCTGAAAAACAAGGAATGGTTATCGAAAAATCATTTCGAGTAACAGCGTGCACGTTAGTGACTTCGAAAGGATCATAGTTGAGGGGGTAATTATTAAAATATTGTTCAACTGCACTAGGGCTAATAAATGACTGATTAGCACCAGTATCTATAAGAAATTTAAGTGGGGGGTCCGTAGTTTGAATGTAAGGCAACTGTCTTTGTGACTGTAAATTTAATTCTATTTTGGCTTTTGTGACTTGTGGATCAACTGAAAATTTGACTCATCATCTTCATTGTTATCGGGTTGAGGTTGTCGGCTTACATCAGTAAATTGTTCGTCATGTGTCGGTCTGTTATAAAGATCTGGGGTATCATATTGTATAAAATTATCACTAAAGTATTCGTAGTCCGTGCCGTAATAATACTCCGGCTCTGTATAGTTGCCGTCGTAATATGAGTCAGCAGTGTAGGGTGCACATTCGTTCATATGCAATTGTTGGGATTTAACATAATTAAAATTAGATTGAGGTAAGAATTTCGGTGTAAAAGATTGTACTCCGCTCATGGGCTTAGGGGTTGAATTAAAATTCGATTGAGGGTTATTTTTAGGTGGAAGACGGAAAACGTTACTTTGAGGTCTATAATTCGGAGGTAAAGCGCGGAACATCTGTTGAGTTCTGGAAGGCATACGATTTTGGGGCTGAGACTGCATTGGGGGGTTGAATTTAAAAGCTTGGGGTACATGAGTTGGTGGACGTTGTCCAACGGGAGTGGGCCAGTTAAAAGCTTGAGTTTGATAATTTTGACGAGGGGGCAAAAATCCTATATTTGGAGAGGGCATGGTCACCCTAGGACTAAACTGAGGTTGACTATTTTTTTGTAGGTATATTACGTTTAATTCCTCCTGAACAAATTCTAGTGCTTTCTCTATGGATTCGGGGCGCATACATCTAATGCGGGACCCTAATGGTTCTTTAAGTCCTCTTACAAAAGCTTGCATTGCAACCTTTTTGTACAAGGTCCTTTTGGCTTCTATAGTAGTGCTAACGGATTCGTGTAATGACACATAAGTCATAATGGTACTAAGTATAGATTGGCAATGGTCATAAAATTCTTGTGGGGTTCTATTACCTTGGCTGGCTATGGAAAGGTCGTTGTATAGGGCTGTTTCATCACGTTGATCGGAAAAATTATTAATTAAAGAAGTTCTTATTCCTAACCAACTGTCAGGGATTCCATTAGAATTAATTGTACATGCGGCTGTACCGGTAATTTTGTTCAGTATTCCGTTTATAAGACATAAATTAGATAATTCACTACCTGGTGAGTTACTGGCATACGATTTCACTAATTGATCACATATGCTAATGAATCTAGTTAATACATTTGGGTTCCCATCGAATTCCGGGACGAGGCGCAGAGCCTTGAAAATAGTGTCCGGATCGTTCTGGGCCATGTTGAATAAAGAACTAAGATCTAAATCTAACTCGTTTAAATTTCTACCTAAATCTACTCTATTCCGGCGAGCCTGACGCGATGCAGGTTCCCGTTCACCTGAATTCTTAGGATGAAAAATTTTGGAAAACTAAAAAAAAAGGATTACAAACTAGGAGATAAAAGGAAGCAACACGAGAACTATTCTAGTGTACTCACAGGTATCTCATATTCTGGTCTTCTTCCGGAATCAATTTTTGGATTCGCCTACTGGACTGCAGCACGTAGATTCAGGATCCTCGATGAAGGCTTGAGAGCACAACCAGCAACGCGGCGCCAACAGGAACAACGATTTTTGGAGTTCTTTGAATTTACCGCGTACTGACTCGAAGATCCTACCGACTGCGCCAATTACGATAACTACAGTCGTAGGTCTGAAAAAAAACCAAAACTACTTAAAAGTAATTTAATTATAAAGAAAACTTATTTAACTAGAATGACAATCCAGCTCGAAGTATGAACAGAAAGTGAATTACTTAAATATACAATTAATAAAGAAAATATGCGTTGTATGTGCCTCGTGCACGCTGACGTAGTTGTTCGGCAAATCGGGGTCGATGCTTGGTCAGCGGTTTCCACTATGGTACCATACATAACTATTATAAAGCTGAAGAGTTTGTTTGTTTGTTTGAACGCGCTAATCTCAGGAACTACTGCATTGAATTCAAAAATTCTTTTTTTGTTGGAAAGACCATTTATCGAGGAAGGCTTTAGGCTATATAACATCACGCTGCGACCAATAGGAGCGAAGAAACAGTGGAAAATGTGTAAAAAACGGGGAAAATATGAAGCCTTATGAAGAAGTGACAGAAGACTTTGACAGATCTTTGACGAAACAATCGGACGGGCAGGACGACGTATGCTGGGGCCGCTAGTATAGTCTAAAATGACAATAACGGCGTCTCCACTGCGCATAGATTCATCCATAAAACAAAATCACTTTCGACTATCTTACTGTCCATGTGTATGCTTCGATGTAGGTACCTATGTACGATACTACTACTAGAAAAATAGATTGTTATTCAAGCAATTTAGTTATTAGTTAAAAAGTACCTGCTAACTTGGCTTAATGAAAAGGCACCGCTTTCAACTTTTTTTTATTACACCAATTAGTTTTTTGACATCGAAATATGTTTATACCAATTTTATTGATATCGGAAGTAGTAAAATTTGCACTGTGGTTTACCGTATGTAAATGAGGACAAAATTTTACGGTTTGTGTACAACGTCAATTGCACCAATTGGTACATAATTAATGCACATAAATATATAAAATCTACTTATCATATCAATAAAAGTTATAAGAATCATTATGATACAGAATTAAAATTACACGCGTGATGGCGTTAATAAATTTTATGACTTCGGGATAAAGAGTGAAATTGCTTAACAATACGTTTTCGGATGGAATATATAAGTTTGTTATTTATTATAACGTTATTGCTAGGGCGTTTCTGAGATCATCGAACAATGAGACGAGATTTCTGCCCTATATAGATAACTGTCATATTAATTCATTTAAAATAGAATCACCCCTCTTTTTAACTGTACGATTTTTTTCTTCTTCCTTCAATAAAAACGTGGGTAAGATGGGTGCTGAGATATAAAAAAAAATGCATTTTGCTTCGTTGAGTTTTTGCTAAGGACCATAGAGTTCGCATCGTGTCTAAGGCATTAAAAAAGGAGCATAAATTATAGATGTTTTGGGGTAGTTTTTTTTTATGTTCAATTTACGGGTTACTATGATCATAGTATATTTGCAATACAGATTCCTATAACTTATACCTTGAAGCAGATCAGCACCTATTTTCTCACAGACAATATAAAAAAAAATACTGCCATTAGGTATTACTAATTATAATATTAATCTTTCTTCTTATATATAAAAATGAATCGCAAAATGTGTTGGTAAGCACGTAACTCGACAACGCCTGGACCAATTTGGCCAATTTTTTTTTTAAATGTTCGTTGAAGTCCAAGGATGGTTCTTAAGGCGAGAAAAAATCGAATAGTTGCCGGGAAAACCCTAAAAATAGCCCTTTTCTTTCCCCATACAAATGTTGTCTAACTAAAGAAACCTAATTTCAATTTCGAACGGGCAGGATGACGTCTGCCGGGACCGCTAGTCATATAAAAATATACCCGTTTCACCGCTCTCCGATCTATTACGAACTTTTCTGCCAGTAAAATAAACTTTTCAATTATATTATACCATTACTTTATTGAGAACCGTTGAAACTGACCTTTAGGTTCCAAGTCTGAATTTTAATTTGACCTTTCCAGCAAATTCTTTATTTATCTCCGCCTTAGTAAGTTTATTCCGTGCTCAAGAGTCGTTCAGAGCAATTTATAATTGCCTTGAGTAACTTCAACTTCAAGCTTCAGAACTATGCATTCTCAAGATCAATGCCGTAAGTACATAAGTTTTAAACAGTCAACAAGTTATACGCTCGTGTAGATATATAATTCAAGATCAGAGAAATCTTGCTTTGGAATTAAACAACTTATTCTGTTATATCAATTTTCGGGTAGTTAGGTATTTCATCCGAAACAATGTTTGTACCAGTACTAGAAGATAATTACACTATTTTTTTTATTGTTTCTGTTCGTAAATCTATACTAATATTATAAAACTGAAGAGTTTGTTTGTTTGTTTGAACGCGCTAATCTCAGGAACTACTGGTTCGATTTCAAAAATTCTTTGTTGTTGGATAGACCATTTATCGAGGAAGGCTTTAGGCTATATAACATCACGCTGCGACCAATAGGAGCGAAGAAACAGAGGAAAATGTGTAAAAAACGGGGAAAATATGAAGCCTATGAAGAATTACTATTCCACGGGGACGAAGTCGCGGGCACAACTAGTATAGTCTAAAATGACAATGACAGCTTCTCCACCGCTTAAAGATTTATCCATAAAACAAAATAACTTTTTATCTTACGGATCTTTTGAGCTCGTCTCTCATACCTATTCTGCGTTATCAATTTTTGGGTAGGTAGGTATTTGAGGCAAGAAAACTAGTCTAGTTTTGTTATATCTACACACGAAACTGCAGATTTAATAGATAGTAAAAAAACATTAGAAAAACGTAGTTTCTACTATCATCATTGTATTGCCAACATCACCTGAGGACTACGATTAGTAGCGAAACACATGTCTAGGGGGCTAGACAAGGCGCCAACGTTCAACGTTAACGTTGAACGTTAGCACCAAAATGTATTTGATTTGACATCCGCGAACGACTGTCACGTACGTCACAAACGTTCGCAGATGTCAAATCCCATATTGGTCGTTTCGTTTAACGTTAACGTTGAACGTTGTCTGGGGGTCCTAGTATTATAAAACGTTTTTAAATAAGTTATACTCCTAACAGTGGCCGAAGCTCTGAAGAAAACTCACACATTTTTCATTTTAAAATATGACAACCGTAAGGCATTACCCATGACGTTTAGCGTGTCTACCCCCATCTAGGCAATACATTCGTGAGCATAGTTAAGGAATACAATTTCGCAGGCGCATATAATGAGCTTTTACGTTCTACCAAATATTACTGCAGTCATAATTCAATTTGAACCTTATCGACATAATGACACAGTCCGTTTTGAAATAAAGGTATTGTCGATCATATCGTTTATTGGATGTGAACTGGATAAAGGTGCGCGTGAGCAAGTAAAGGTTAGGTTCGTTACGACCTTTGTTTTTACATTATTATGATAATTGATAGTATCCAATTACGGCTTAGTGTCGGCCTGCACGAGTTTCTCTTTAAGTAAATATTAAAAATAATAATAAAAAAATAAAAATATTTTTATGTAGTTGCACTTTTTACTAGTGAGTTATCACTACATAGTGACAGTCGCTTAAATCCTATTTACGCTTAAATCTTTAAAACTACGATTTTGATGCGGTTTTTTTATAATAGACAGAGTGATTTAAGATGAAAGTTTATAGCACCCGTGTGAAGCCGGGGCGGGTCGCTAGTATTTAATAACTAGCTGAATAAAAGAATTTAGAACCTTGATTTTTGAGATTAATTATTAAAAATAGATGTTGACGGTATAAGGGTGAAAATTTAATTTTGTATATATTTTTCAATAATGAATTTCACCTAAATTGTTGCAGGACCTCAAGCATAACGAGGTAACAGACTTACTTCCATTTATAATGTAACAACGAATCGACACGTGTACAACTAACAATTAAATACGTCGGACAGTCCTCCAAAATTCGACACAAAAACTGCCCAGAATTTAACCAACAATAGTTTCCGCTCACCAATCAAACGCAGTCACTATTGACACACATTAAGTCATTAACAACCCTTTTTTAATGAACACGTATCCATTCTCAATTTTGCTATTGAATTATTTGCATTAACCCTTTTGTCCGAACGTGGGCGGCCCACTGTGCACAGCGTGTGGGTACTTCTATTCAAAATACTCCACTAAAGCGCACTTCAATTACGCTTTTATGTTTAAAAGTCATACGTAATAGGAGTGAATAAAGTTGGGATTTGAGTGTTGAGAAAATTGTTAAAATTATCAGTTGTTAGGTACAGTGGACAATGGTATTATGAATTGACGTGTAATGAACATGTGTTTTGTTCGATTTGACGCGTGTTTTCTTGCCTCAGGCGATTTTGCCCGAGGATGTTTTGGCCCAGGTTTGTGAATGCGTGACCATTGGGCTTCTTGATAAGTGATATTAGAATTATATATTTGGTGAAATAAAGTCTCAATTAAAACGCTTTCTTTTGTTTTTTTTTTTAATTATTGTCTCTGAAAAACAATACATTCAATGGCTCATTTATAAAATCCAGTTTTAATGAAATAAAAAATAAAATATTTTCCAATCGCTGCGATATTAAATTTCTATTTGGAAATATGTGAACGATTTTTAAATGGTATAACGTATTCATTCCAGTGGAATTCACTTATAGGTATTCAATTTTCAGTTCGTATTGAAAATATAACTGCTGTTAACTGGTTAACTCAGAAATTGGTAATTTACGAAAATAAATATGAAAGAGATAATTCGTGTTTATCGAAAAAGCATTTTAATGAGATATTTAAACGTTAAGTGTATTTGTAGGTCTTTTATAGTCTAGTGGTTAGAGTAGACTTCGAAATCCGGTTGAGAGCTCGAATCCTGAGGTCAGATGTCAGTGTGTTGAACATAAGCATTTGTACCTGAGTCTTGGATCTCTGTCTGCATGCTTAGCCGTTGTCTAGGACCCGTAGTACAAGCTTTGGATAGTTTGGACTAGATCAGTCGGTGTGATTCGTCATATGATTTTTTTACATTTTAATATAAATCCATCTATCGACTTATTTAAAAGTTTATAAACACAGGTCTGCTGTCCCTTGGAGCTGTGAAAAAATCAAACTTTCTAAGTCAACGCAATCAAAAGATATAGTTTATACCGCAAATTTTCAACAATCGCAAGGGAATCAAAACTTGCAAGATACTTCCTGTGAACTCGGAATCTTGAAATTTGATAAGAAGCAACGTCTAACAGCACAGATAAAGAAGAAAAAGGAAATATTGCAAAAATCATACATTTTTAGCTACATCATGTAATAAAAATATTTTTCTGTCCTCCTGCCAGAAGGCGCCAACTTTCTGGCCGCTGCGCTAAATGAAATTGTCGCTTTTTGGCTTCGTCAAACAGAAAAATAGTATACTGACCTCGGCCAATAAAATAAAAAGCCTCAGATCACATTTTTGTCAACCTCGGCTTCGCCTCGGACGACAATTACATGTGAACTGAGGCATTTTTTATTTTACTGGCCTAGGTGCGTAATGTACTATTTAAACTTATTTATTAAAAACCTACAGGTTTGTTCAATGTAAGTGCGCGAGTCAGACTCACATTTTAGTCGATATTTTTAGGAAAAGATATTGTAATAATTTCTGATGCCTTCGCGGTTATTACACATTGGAATGAAACAACTATTAACGGATTTAACTCACGTATTTTTATTTTATTTTATTAGCCGACGTTTCGAATTCTTTACAGTTTCCATAGTCGTAGCACGACTGAGCTGACAATAGTCTAACGCTAAAGTGAGAATCTCACTGTCGTGCTACGATTATGGAACCTGTAAAGAATCCGAAACGTCGGCTAATAAAATAAAATAAAAATACGCGAATTAAATCCGTTAATAGTTGTTTCATTCCAAAAGTTATTGTCTTAATAAATTTAAGGACCGCATATCTTTTTTGTTACCTATTTTTTATTCTCGTAATAAAGAAATAAGTTCCTATTCCGTTGTTTCTACATAACGAAAACGTCTAATGCATCTCGCGCTTCTGAACTAGGTGTTATAAATTTTATTTAACGATCACATTTGATTTTGATCCTTAACCCGTAGTCTTAGAGCTCAAATTGCAATACTAGCGTTGGCGTTTATTATTTAACTTCGTTGGGACGCTAAGAGTAGCGCTTTTGAGAGCAGTAGGTATCTCCTTTATCTATTTGGTATAACTGAATGGAGTGCCTACCCTGACGTAGTATATGCGTAGACACTGCACGCGCCTGCTATTTAATATGTATCCACTAACCCAAATCGCAGGCAGTATAAAATGTCACTAATCTACACTAATATATTGCCGTCCATTAATCACGTGATATTTTTTTAAACATTTAAACCCCCCCCCCCCAGAATATTATCTTAAATACATGTATAAAGTATAATCTTATTTTATTCTGAAATTAAGGACCATGATAAAAATGTCTAGACAGAAAGGTTGCAGGTTGTTTTTGATTGGCATAAAAATAATAAACAAAAAACTAAATACACGTGATATCTTACTACACCCCCCCTCCCCCCCCATTTCAAGCCTCACGTGATTAATGGATGGCCCCTGACGGACCTAAAAAGGTAATTAAATATCTGCTATATATTTTTCAATATGTGTACTATGCTGTACGAGAGGGAAGTAAGCTGCATTTTGCATAGCCTGTAATCTAGTGAGCTGGCTAACAATATTAACGATAGAAATGATGTAACATGATAGCGTAATTTCAAGACCTGGCCCTATTTCACCGACAATTGTCAGTGACAAGTGACAATTTGTAATTTTCGTAGTCCAACGTAATAACGTGCCTTGAAATAACAATATAGAAACATATTTATATCTATACTAATATTATAAAGCTGAAGAGTTTGTTTGTTTGAACGCGCTAATCTCAGGAACTACTGGTTCGAATTGAAAAAATCTTTTTTTGTTGGATAGACCATTTATCGAGGAAGGTTTTAGGCTATATAACATCACGCTGCGACCGGCGAAGAAACAGTGGAAAATGTGTAAAAATCGGAGGAAAATAACCATTCCATGCAGACGAAGTCGCGGGCACAGCTAGTAATTTATATAAAAGGAGTAGTTGACTTAATGACTGACTTAAAAACGATAAAGGTTAGAGACTTGTAATTCTCGTAGTCCAACGAATCGACGTTTGTGTGACCGTATTTGTCTCTTTTTTACCGACAATTGTCATATATAACCGGGGGCCTTTGACAAGTGTCAATAGATGATAACCACCGAATACAGGTGGTATGTGGGTTCAATTCCCACTGAGGTCAAGATTATTTTTAAAACTTGTCCTGGTAAAAATATCTTGAAAATTATAATATTAACCCATGGACATCGATCAAATTTCAATTGATATACAAATTGTAAATAATTTTTAAGTGACCTTTCGAAAACTTTACAGTTCCCAGATGAAGACGATAAGCACTCCCGTTTTACTCTAGCCGATGAAACTTCAAAAATCCTTTTTAGTGCTTCCCTAAGTTATGAAAGGAACCCACAAAATTACAAGTCTCTAACCTTTATAGTTTTTAAGTCAGTCATTAAGTCAACTACTCCTTTTATATAATTTACTAGCTGTGCCCGCGACTTCGTCCGCGTGTTTTTTACACATTTTCCACTGTTTCTTCGCTCCTATTGGTCGCAGCGTGATGTTATATAGCCTAAAACCTTCCTCGATAAATGGTCTATCCAACAAAAAAATATTTTTTCAATTCGAACCAGTAGTTCCTGAGATTAGCGCGTTCAAACAAACAAACAAACTCTTCAGCTTTATAAATTTAGTATTGATTATGGCAGTCATTACTTTAATCTTAGCTAGTAATAAAATTCACTGTAAACTCATTTCGATAATAAGGACTAGATCAACAGAATCCGCTCTAAACGTATAAAGGATTATTCCGTTTAAAATTTCTGTTAATAGGCAACAGTTGTACCCACATCTGTTGATAATCCAATTTGTACAAATAGCTCTATAACCTCTGTAAGCCTATAAAAATAAATAAAATTACGCCCCGTTTTATAAGGGGAGAAATGCACGCCTGTCCATATAAAAACACTTGAAAACTTCGATGTAGGCATGTCGGCATGCTGGAAATAAGTCTGCCTTGAAATAACAATATAGGAAACATATTTACTTATATTAAATAATATATGTGCTACGATTATGGAAACTGTAAAGAATCCGAAACGTCAGCTAATAAAATAAAATAAAAATACGCGATTTAAATCCGTTAATAGTTGTTTCATTCCAATGTGTAATAATAACCGCGAAGGCATCAGAAATTAATATATATACTTATAGACACAATTAACCGCCCACATACATTTTACGAAAACGAAACGAAAACACTTAAAAGTGTATATCATTTTTCACAATTAAAACTGTTAAGTGTTCATACCCGTTTCACTCATTTTGTTAACATAAACATGTACTTTATTGAATAATCAAGTTTTAATAACAAATTTGAGAAGATATAAGAAACATTGGAATGAAACAACTTTAACGGATTTAACTCGCGTATTTTATTTTTATTGGCTGACATTTCGGAGCTTTTACAGATTCCATAATCGTAGCACGACTGAGCTGACAATAGTCTAATAAAATACGCGAGTTAAATCCGTTAAAGTTGTTTCATTCCAATGTGGAATAACCGCGAAGGCTTCAAAAATTATTAATTATAAGAAAATTCAGAAAATGTATGTGGGCGGTTAATTGTGCCTCTAAGTGTATCAGGGGCGTGCATTCCATATAGGCACAATGATATAAGTGTATGGAGTGCCTACCCTGACGTGATACATGCGCGACCCTCACTGCACGCGCCTGATGTATACGCGTCCACTTCTGAACCTACTCGATTTTTTTCGTCGGCCGAAACAACCAAAAACGGTTCCCAATGTCATTTAACTATTTCTAACGTTTCCCTAACGTGTGAACTATCCTCTATTATCATAAAAATCTTAATTAATAAACTAACCGCCACCATATTGTCCAACAGGTGCCTAATTTAATGCAATTTAACGTGATCTGTATCTTGATATCATTTTTACTGTAACAATAACGCACGCGCTTAAATAACGATACCGCTTAAATCATTTACTTACGTGACTAAGTTTAAATACCGCTTAAGTCACTCGACTCGCAACTGATGACCTAAGCGGTACCGTTACCCAAATGGCGAAATGTCCCCTTAAATAATTGAAACCTGTGATAAATTGTCGCGTCGACATCTTGTCAAGTCGATGAGTATAACGTTGTCGACAGTTCAGTCCCCCCCTCCTCTCCCCTAGACTTCTAGAAGTACCCTGTAGATTTTGATTCCCTTGCGATTGTCAAAAATTATTCGACATAAGTATATTTTTTTAATGCCTATTCTTGTATACATGATGGGAATAAACCTTTCCTAGTAGTGCTACGCAGTTTCAGTGCCTAAGTGCTACTGTAGCTTAAACGAGTAAGTATGTGAAATATCTGTATTAAAAATTAGCTAGATGCGCAGCTGGACCTCATTCTACACGATTTTTGACGCAGCGATAACGGAATTATACTAATTCCCAAATTGAATTTTGGTAATAAGAGAAGGGGAATAATCGTCTATTTTCTATATGACCAGAGTATTCAAATACTACAAGATAAATAAATGCCAAAACAAAAAATTAAACTTAGTTTAGTTAGAATATTAATACATTTGACTAAAAATGTACTATGATTGAAATAACATAATTTATGTATGTACTTACTACAAATGAATAACATACCTATTTAAAAACGCCTAGATAATGAGGGGAGGCGGGGGAGAAACGGTCAACTACTCGTATTTTCCTACCCGCTACGTAGGTGTATTTAACATGTCAATCAAATTAGTTAAAACATAGGTCACGTAGCCGTGACCCCGTGCAGTGTAAATTGGACACTTTCTCACGTCGACAGTCACATAATTAGATTACACACCTGCGCAGGCGCCGTGACGTCACACAGGTACTAGTACTTGTGTATCCATCCCCTTATGCAATGCGATAATATAGCAATAAGCAAAGTAGTCCTGTAACGAAAATAAGTCTGCAATTACCTACTACGTTTTTGTGCTTCCTTAAGTAGGTTTTGAAGATTATTAAAAAGTAGAAGTTGGATCTATTATAAACCGCATTTAATGGTATGTCACAGTAATTTAATTTAAGTTATAATACCTAACTACTTCGTTACTAAGTGAATGAGGAAAAATACTACTCTATTTAAAATATTAGCTCCGCGTAAAATCTGATACCAATGCAATGAGACCTTTCATGATTCAGCCAGCTCCGATTTATTATAAAACTAGCGGCCCGCCCCGGCTTCGCCCGGATCCCTTTTATTTTGTATTGCCCATGTCACACGATTATAGTGTAGCTTTCCATCAGTGAAAGAATTTTTCAAATCGGTCCAGTCGCTTAGGAGCATATTAAATTGAAACAAACAGACAAAATGTTTCTTTTTATTATATTAGAGGTTAATTGCCTCAGTCATACTATCCTCCCAGCGCTGCCTCGATTCTACCCTCTGGTCATTTTATTGCGACACTTCGTTTTGTCCGTCCTATGACTCGAACCAAAAATAAAGCGGAGAGCGGTAGGCATGACGAGGAGCATGACGTACGGCATGACGACGTGCATGACGAGTAATGCAGTCCCAATAATCCTCCGCCTCCTTTCCTTGCCCACTATTCACGAAAGTGTGGCAATGCGAAGTCAATGAATATTTTACCTGCATTTCCTACAGCTTAAACACAATTAACAGATGCGAAAAAAAACACCTAAAACGACAGCCGTTTCACCTGTCTTGTATAATTATGGATTCGTGAAAACACTCACAAACAAAATGTAGTACATTAGTCAACATCAAAACGGTCGACGGACCTCAAACTTGTAGTTTTTTACTTTTCATAGTCAAATTGTCTTGATATTCCTACTTCCCTACTACAAATGCGAAAGTAACTCTGTCTGTCTGTTACGCTTTCACGCTAAAACTACTGGACCGATTTAAATGAAATTTGGTACAAAGAAAGTCTGGAGCCTGAGAAAGGACATAGGCTACTTTTGTAACCGCCTGCAAAAAAGGAGGAGTTCCACGCGGACGAAGTCGCGGGCGGAAGCTAGTATTATTATATGGCATAATGTCATTGTGATAGTAGGTACTACGTTAATAAACTCGTAGTTTTCTTTAAATTTCTAATTTTCAGAGTAACTTTCTCTTACATAAGAACCTTTTACTAGTCGTACCTAACAGACCACAAAAAATAGTGAAATTGCTTCAGCCATTCTAGCATATTGCCGTTATGAGGGAAGTAGGGATTCATCCCTACTAATATTATAAATGCGAAAGTAACTCTGTCTGTCTGTCTGTCTGTCTGTTACGCTTTCACGCTAAAACTACTGGACCGATTTAAATGAAATTTGGTACAAAGAATGTCTATGGCCTGTGAAAGGACATAGGCTACTTTTTAACCGACTGCAAAAAAAGGAGGAGTTTCAAGCGGATGAAGTCGCGGGCAGAAGCTAATTTTTATATAGATATCGCACTGTTTCTAAAAAAGTGTGACATCTCGAAATATTTTGTACCACTTAGGACTCTAAGGCCCAATTGCACGTTCTCGGGTTAGCCACTAACACAAGATTAGTCTGGCAGTTGTACTAAAGATTTATTCGGTGAACCTCGTGTTATTGGCTAATCCGAGGTGCAATTGGGCCTAAGTCAGCGAGGCTATGATGAATTGTCGAGTCGACATCTCGTCATGTCGATATCGTCTTATTCTCGCGATGATCTGTCAAAAATCAACGTCGTCGACAACGAGAAATCTTGTCATGTCGATGTCCTCTCTTATTTCTACATGTCGATAACAAAATAATATCGTAACGACGAACCTTTTGCTTGTCGACAACATGTTGTCGACAGTTCATAATAGGCTCGCTGCACATTAATTTTGAATGTAATGTACACATTTCGAGTTGACTTTTCTAGTAAAGGTGAGATATATTATAGACAACACGATGAGCATAAAACTTTGAGAGTCGCAAAGTTATTAAGGGCAGGTGCGTGGCATGCGCCCGCGCCGATATCCGGAGACTAGTGGAGAAGTGACGTCACGCCTCACACTTACTATTGGGAATAAAATAAATAAAAATACTAACCGAGTCGAAACAGTTACGCATAATGAAGTTACCTATTAACATATGAATTTGAAAATATTAGATTAGATTAATTTATTTTATTAGATTAGATTAATTTAAGATTCATACAGTATATGCACTCATATTGAGATCGTCGAAACAAAAAAAAATAACGATAAGATTTAACAATACATATCAGTATTACAATACGATTTTATTATACATACAATGTCAAATGGTATATTAATTATAACAGGCTTATTTATTTTAGTCTTGTTTTATGACAGCTCCGTATTGTTTTTAAATTAGGTATAAGAAGTTTAAAAATGGATATGAACCTCTACAGTACCTGAGACCTACTTATTTATACCTCAGATAAGTACTTACCTAACTGAAAATCAATTTTGGTGAAATCCAAAAATGACGGAATTTCCTAACTTTACAATATCCGTATCCGACTGAAGCGATTGTCTGACTCTAAAGTGATTTCCTAGAGTAGTCAATAAACAACAATTTTATTTGTTAAAAAATATAAAATTCCCCAAAAACTCTCTCAATAAGAATGATAACGTATTGTATTTTAAATCGCGTCACGCTTAAATTGGTGTAATTCGTTCCAAAAGCTTCGATTTTTTTTAAACAACCTTTTTGGAACTTTCGCTAAAAAATTTACTTCGTTTAAGCTTACTTACTTTACTGTATTAAATAATTTGACTTTAACTTTTGCTTAGTTTATAAGCACAGTGACTGCCAGACTTCAGTGAGTAAATACCTAATCAAATTTATTTAGTGATTACATTTTTATCAGAATTTTCTTATAGTTACACAACATAAGATAATAACTTATTTGTACATATCGCATTGTTATATTTATTACATAACACTTTATCACTAATTTTAATTGATTCATATCTAATATCGATCGATCGATCGGCTAATCACTGCAATTCAGCTGTTAATGTCATTGCCATAAAACTAACCATTTATTGCTTTTACCATTGTCAAACTAGTACCTTATCAAAATCACACTACAAGATAAGGCGCGAAAACAAAGTAAGAAAAAAGACCCCCGTAACGTTTATGGTCATACCACCTTCACAATACGGTTCGTTGTCTCCCTCACATCCTCGGAATGCAACTAGGATAGAAAGAGATAGATGCGCCATGTGGCGAAACGTCACGCTGTCCCCGTGTACTCTGTAGTTTGTTTCACTCGGTCGCTAGCTTTGCGCAGTTACGGACGGCGCGTACGCAGGTTTTAAGTATTTTTTTTAATCGTTCAATGGATTTTTTATTTGCACATGGTTGTGTGTGTGTGTTGTTCGGCTTATATCAGGATCTGAACGGAATATACTAAACAGCTGGTAAGTAATTTTTGGTTATTTTATATTGTGGATGGGTAACGTTCCCGCCTTAGTTTTTGAAGAAGGTAGGGGTGTAAGATTTCTTGATACTTTGAGCGTCTTGGTTTACCTATACGAAAACGATTTTGTGTAAAATTTAAAATTTTATAATATTTTATGATGCTTTTGCGGTTACACTTTTGATTTAATATTATAAAATAGGGTAGTAGTTGAATTTAAATTTTCTTATATAAGATAGTTAGTAATGTAAAATTACTAGTGTTAGATAATCGGTAAATATAATAAAATATGCGTGTTAAATCCATTATAGTTATTTTATACCCAATATGACAAAATAGCTTAAAGGAAAGTAAGTCCATTTATAATTGGGTAGAATTATAAACGTGGGTCCAAAAGTATGTCAGAATTGTTGAAGTACCTACTACTTACTCATCTTACTTTTCTAATGTAAAATTTATGTCTAAATGCCGTTAGTCTATTTGACGGCGTCATGTGAACTGTCAATATTAATTTTGTCGAATCAGTGTCGAAACTGAATTAATTAGACGATTTTTTATAAAATTTACCAAACTTACCTTATGCCTTCTAATTACTTACCCAAACAAAAGGTAATTATAAGACTTCCGAACATAAAAATCTGCATAATGGTAAATGTCATTATTATGTAAAATTAATGCATAATAACTTAGTAATAAATTAAGTTATCAATAGACAAAATTATACCGTGAGCGTAAGAACCCCATGTGGTTTAATTTCTCTTGTAGGTAATTTATAGAAAACGCCTCAGCCTTTTCGGTTTATTTTATAATGGTCTGTGGGCTAAGTAAACTATGCAAGTTCATTTAAAAATTAAGGCTACCTCTATAGCACGACCCAATTTCAAAAGGACCTAAAGCACTATAGGTTCATATAAGTTCTTCGTCTTTTTTGGAATTTAAAATACCTTAAAATTGTGTAATTTATCTATTAGAACCATTCTACCTCCTTTTCCTATATTGGAAATCTTCCTAACCCCACAAAACTTGTTGCAAATTTTCGTCATAATAATAACAAATTCAAACTACCCCACTGACTGAATAAGATCGAGTTAGCAATACGTAGGTAATGTCGAGTTTTTACGTCTGCAGTCTAGCTAGTGACTTGTAAAATTATATTGAGAAATCCTAGTATTAAAGCAGAAAACAGCCCGACAGACATCTATACTTCTATACTTCTATACTATCTATATTTCTATACTAATATTATAAATGCGAAAGTAACTCTGTCTGTCTGTCTGTTACGCTTTCACGTTAAAACTACTGGACCGATTTAAATAAAATTTGGTACATAGAAAGTCTGGAGCCTGAGAAATGACATAGGCTACTTTTTAACCGACTGCAAAAAAGGAGGAGTTCCATGCGGACGAAGTCGCGGGCAGAAGCTAGTATTATTATATATCCTTACTTTATTAAAATACAGTGTTATTAATAGAGTTTCATTAGTATTCAGATCAGTTAAGTTGTAAATTTATAAATCGATAGTTAAAATAAATACTTAAGCTGGTATTTAGACTTTTATACACGTGAGTCGTGACCGTAATTTAAATATTCGATTCGTAACTGTATAAGTATTATAAATACATATATAACGTTATATCCAAAATACAATTTATTATGATTTAACAGAGAAACTGTAATATTTTCTAACATTGTACGAACCGGTTACCAACAATTTTACGTCTTACCCTCTTTAAAAAATCACGTGCACTTTTTTGAGTGCAACTAACGGTTTTTTCGCTCACTATAATTTCAAAAACTGCAGTAATTTGGTCATATTATGTACTTGCTATTAGAAATCTCTAATTCATTAGGGTAGTTTCATCGTTGACCGTAAGGTCAGCATCAGCAATGCGATTTTAATTTTAATTTTTTATTATTTGCTGTGCATATATATACTGTATAAAGCTTTGCGAACAATATTTATATAATGTAATAAAATATAAGGCATGTAATTTAAATAAAATTGTGTTTAGTTGGCTACAATTTCAATACAATGTGCATACAATTCTTTATGGGTATTATAATAAGTATTATATATAAAATAAAATATGAACAAATTAAGTTTAATACTGATTAGAGTTGTAATTAATGTTGTTTTAATAAATATAATTATAGTGATTTAATTAATTAGACGCAGTTAGGATATTTATACTGTTAGCAAGAACCGTCTAAATTAAAAGGTAAACGACTATTTCAAAGCAGAGTATGTACGGTAACAAACAAAAAATATTTCTTAGTTACTAGCTTCTGCCCGCGACTTCGCCCGCGTGAAACTCCTCCTTTTTTGCAGTCGGTTAAAAAGTAGCCTATGTCCTTTCTCAGGCTCCAGACTTTCTTTGTACCAAATTTCATTTAAATCGGTCCAGTAGTTTTAGCGTGAAAGCGTAACAGACAGACAGACAGACAGACAGAGTTACTTTCGCATTTATAATATTAGTAAGGATTTGAAAACAATTACAACATTTCGAAATAGTTGCGTTTTTGATGTAATACGCGTACTTTCATTGCGATAGTTTTAAATTAAAAATGTTATATTTTAACGCATTGGTTTATTGCTTTTACCTTAAGGCTATCCAACGCCTAAAATACTTAAAAGCAACCGGATTTATGTAATTTTTATGACAATTTATTGTGATGTTTGTGGGTAGTATTTATGTCCATAGTCTTAAATTGCGTATAATTTAATTTAAGTATAATTCACAAATTTCAACCAAGTATTGCCATTTACGCTGACGCTACATTAAAAAAAATTGCGAGCGAATAAAAGTCAAGTGTTCGACAAAAACTATTAAAGGGCTTTACACACTCAATACTTTAAAAACAATGGATCACAACAACCACTTCTCACGAGTCCGTACTCACCTCTCCGGGTCAGTGGCGCCCTTAATTAGAGCGAAAGAGACGCAACACAAACCCATTGAGTCAGAAAGAGACGGCGATACAAGATTAATATTAAGCGCCCCCCTAGCCATCGGACCGTATGCAATTTTTTTGCGCGATTTTTAAAGTTTTTCTTTGGTTTACAGTCTAGTGGGTTTAAGTGCATTTTTAACCCCCGACGCAAAAACGACGGGGTGTTATAAGTTTGACGTGTCTGTGTGTGTGTGTGTGTGTGTGTCTGTCTGTGGCATCATAGCTCCCAAACGCATGAACCGATTTTGATTCTGTTTTTTTTGTTTGAAAGGTGTATATGTCGGGAGTGTTCTTAGCTATGTTTTATAAAAATCGTCTCAGTAGTTTAATAATTAGGGGGGGTTAAAGAGGGGATGTAAAAATAAATGTCTACAAATATACTCGAGTGGGATATCCAATGAAAGAGGGTGACGAGTACATTATAAAATTGAAATCATAATGAAAATCGGTTGAGTCGTTCAAAAAATATTGGGAGTGAAAGTGGGGATGGAAAACCAAATGTCTACAAATATACCCGAGTGGGGTATCAAATGAAAGAGGATCGCGTGTACATTACAAAATTAAAATCATAATCAAAATCGGTTAAGTCAGTAAAAAATTATGGGGAGTAATAGTGTAAATGGTAAGCCCAATGTCGACAAATATACCCGAGTGGGGTATCAAATGGAAGAGGAGACATGTACATTACGAAATTCCATGTGAAATGGAAATTAGTTAAAAATAATAATATGTAGTAGGTACCTACGTACCTACTTACAAAAAGTATGAAATAAAAAAATAAATTAAAAATTTAACAAACCCCCGACATAAAAACTAAAAGGCCCTCTAAAAAGTGTAACAATAATAAAATCTTAATATTAGTTACCTAAGTATTAATATTTCTACAAAGAAAACGTCATGTCGGGGGGACCGTAGGTTTAGGTAGATTGTAAATATTAGGTAAGTAAGTACACCTAAATGAAAAGCGGTCCCCGCGATATGACGTTTTCTTTGTAGAAATATTAATACTTAGGTAACTAATATTAAGATTTTATTATTGTTACACTTTTTAGAGGGCCTTTTAGTTTTTATGTCGGGGGTTTGTTATTAATATTATGATATCATGCAATGAGCTGAGTTATACTAATGGGGTTATATCGATTTGTCCCTTGTCCCTAACTGAAAATAAAATGTTATTTAGGTACGGGGTTATTTATTATTTCTTTGAAAAAATACTTGACTTAAACCAATAAGTTCATCATCAATTGTTTCCTTATTATTATTTTTAATTTAATTAATTCAAAACAGTTTGAAATCACACCTGCTTTTGTGCCAACCCTCAAAAACAAACAGGCAAAGACACCCATTCTATTCAGACAATTTAAAAACAAATCGTTCTTATTTTGAAAACAAAGGAGTAACCGAACCACTCAAGACATCCTTAACAGCGTCGACCATAAACCGTCATTGTTATTTTAATTTATTTGTTTATTATTCAAATGTAGAACGCGCATTTAATTAAAAAGGGTTGTACTTTTTTCGAACGTTGAAAAAAGTTTCACATTGCCAGACCGTCTTCAGAAAATTCTGATTTGCGTTACTCCATCTTGTTTTTTTACAAATCGACTACTTTTCTCCGATATAACCATTTTTTTAGATACTTATATTTTATCTGTGCATATTTATAAGAAGGTCTATGGAAAAAATGTTACGGCTCATCGCCATTTTGATTCAGACTGACGATTTCTAATTTCAATTAATTATTTCCTACTTTTATTATTATCATTGCAGACAACTGTTATTTGTATGTTCATTTTGTAGTTCTTGAGATTGAAACATCTGACATCATTCATTTTTTTATTACCCACACGGTAAATGCAGCAGTTATTAATTATTTAGACATTTTATTGCAATTTTATCCCATTACGAGTCCTTGGTTTTACATTAACATATAAACGCAAAAGCAATCATTTTATAATAATATTGAATGTTCATGATCAAACGCTGAACCTATTTAGATGAAATTTGGTATTCAATTAAGACAGTACGACCTTCGAACAATTTAGTTTAGTTATCATCACGCAAAATTCCTCAAAATACCAAGTCAGTGTTCTGACTAACTTTTATATTATTTTTATAACGGGAGCTAACTCAAAAACTTAGTATGGGATATGCTGCAGCTACCTAACACTAAAACAGATTTAAGCAAACTCTTCCAGCTTCTAATAAAACGCATAAATATATTCAGAAAACTTCTGCACAGCACATTGACATATTAATCAGCTTTACGTCTTTCCTGCAAGTACTTTTTTAAGTTAGCTAGTCATAATATTTTTTCAATGACTAAGTGTACGTAACTATGTGTGTATTCTTTAATTATGATTTGTATCTGAATACTTAACACCATCTACGTAAAGAGATTAGAATGCAAAATAACTTTTATTTCAGGACATATTGAACAGATTTATGTTTTTCCTGCAAAAATAACTTTTGAGTTAGCTAGTCAGAATATTTTTTCAATGACTACGTACGTAACTAGGGTTGTCCTGATAAACTTTTGAGTTAGCTAGTCATAATATTTTTTCAATGATTTGATGTAAGTACGTAACTCATATTGTTCCCTAGGCCTGGCGAACTTTTGAGTTAGCTAGTCAGAATAATTTTTCAATGACTACGTACGTAACTAGGGTTGTCCAATGTCCTGACGAACTTCTGAGTTAGCTAGTCATAATATTTTTTTTAATGATTTGATTACGAAACTCAGATTGTTCCTTCGACCTGGCGAACTTTTGAGTTAGCTAGTCAGAATATTTTTTCAATGATTTGATGTAAGTACGTAACTCAGATTGTTCCTTCGGCCTGGCAAACTTTTGAGTTATCTAGTCAGAATATTTTTTCAGTGACTTGATGTACGTAATTCGGGTTGTCCCTCGCCCTGGCTATGCAGGTGTCCAGGGTATAAATCACCCTCCTTGGCCCCTGACCTCTTGGCTTGGATTAGGGGCTCCAGTCACAAGCGGTTGAATATTGGGACATGGCATTAAGTATTGGTCTTTTCAATTAAACTGGTGGTTTTATGGGGACCTTATGAGGCGGGGTTTAAAAGAAGTTGGGATTAGGACAATCTTGTTTATGTAGGAACATGATTGTAGAATTTACGAGAGATCCTTACTGCTCTAACACATTAGGTGTCTTTGATATAAGTCTAATTTTATGAATAAAAATGTATAAACGCGCATAACTTCCGATCGACTTCATAAATTTGGTTGGGTTGTATAGAAGAAAATCAAAAGAAATGAAAATAGTATTATTTAAATAAAAATATCAGCTTGTTGTTTAACACAGTATGGTGTCGTAAAAAATCATCATTATCTTTAAGCGTTATTAATAAGCAATCATTAGGATAAAGATTGATATATTTAAGATAGGTACTTTCACTTTTATAACCTCTTTTGTGTAGGCAATCCTTGCATGACGAACACTTTTGAAAAACAGGACGAGTAACTATAGAAAACAAGTTCTTAAATTAAAAAAACATGAAAAATCGCACCGAATACAAACCCGTTCCGTTAAAATAAACTTAACGTTTTGAAAAATTGCGCCGTCTTAAAACGTGTTCCTATTTCAAAACTCATTTTAACTTTTTAATTCTACAATAGACTCGAACTATTTTTTTTTCTTTCGCGAGCTACAAACGACCAAGGAACAAGGGCATACATCCAAGTTTTGTTAACAATGAAATATCGATTCGAAGGGGAATAAGTTCCTAAAAAAAAGTTGCTGGAAAGTGTCGTTACATATTTAACTATCGAAAAAGAGGTAATAAAAATTTTACGGCTCTATTATTGACTCTCGGATTATGTTTAATTATGTTGCGTATCGTAAAGTTTTTATGTGCAAATGTAAGTAGTATAATGCGACAAGAGAAAGGATTTAATGGCATTTTACAGGTGTTGCACAAGTGCATATGAATATCTTATTTTCTTATAAAATCTCCATGAATTTGAAGCGCATCCAGTTTCAAACCATCTTTAACTGTACCTCGTTTTCAATTTATTTTACACTCCGTATTTCTTTATACTTTCTCGGCAACATTTTTCTTATCTGCAGCCTTTTATCTTGTACAATTTAAAACTAAATTCAGAAGCACTTTTAACGTCGCCTCACTCTTGTAAAAGTTGAAGGTTCATTTCATAATTTTAAAATAAATACGAGCCAGGTAACTCTAGTACGATTTCAATACGCAATCGACCCCAAGCGAATCTCGTAAATTTCCCACAGGCGAATTCGATTGTTGTCAAAAATGACATACGGCCAGGAAAAAAAGTAGATCACTTGTCTATGAATTTAAAGACAGAGGCAGCTGTTCGAGGTCGATCTTATTTCGCGACATCCGCACAATAGTAAGGTTAGGTCGAGTCGGATACGGCCAGATTGAATAACAATTAATATTATGTACTCCAGTTCTTGATACCGATTGTTAGGTTAACAATGCCTCAATTTATGGGGGTTTTGCGACATCTGCCATGTTTTTTTGTGATGTCTTAAGTTAATAATAGTTGATTAAAGCTGTGCTCGCACCTACTTTTTGCGACTGGTAACCTTTTCTTGTGGGAATTGTTTTCTTTCTTGTAACACTGTTGATTATACTGTGATTACAGTATTCATTCGTGACGTCACGTTTTTTAAAAACAGAAGAGGTTCACTTTTTTTTAATTTGACGTATTTTATGACTCTGGAATTCCTTGCACCTTGACATGCAACGTTCTTAATTAAACCCGTGTACCGTAAAATTAATTTGGACAAGAAAACTATTTACTTGCGTTAATTGGCGTGGGAAGGTGTATTTTAAATTAAATAAGACATATTGAAGTACTTTAATGTTTAAAAATAAATACTTAAGAGTTGTGAAGTTGTCTCTAACATTTAATACGCTTAAGTGGAAATGCCATTTCTATAGAAATTATTCTTCCTACTCAACAAGAAATTATTCTTTCAACTCGAAGAAATATCGTAGCAATTAAAAGTTTTTTTTATAAAAGGAATTTATAAAGAAACTAGCTGTCCTAGCGGACATCGTATTGCGTTTTATGAGAATTAAAAAAATATAGGTTATGTACCGAGGTGAAAATCTATTGTTATACCTACTTAAATTAAAAAAAAAAAACAAGAATAGAAAAAACTTAACAATTAAGGATATAAAAATAGATATCGACCGATTCTCCCACTTACGTTATTCACACAAAATTTCATAAAAATCGGTCCAGCCGTTTCGAAGGAGTTTGAAAACGAATAACATACTAATGTCATACTCTGCTAAACTATGACGTAAGAGAATTGACAGTAAATGAATGAGACAATCAATATTACCTATTAAATTAATAATTTCTGATGCCTTCGCGGTTATTACACTTTGGAATGAAAAAAAAAATCGCGTATTTTAACTTTATTTACCGACGTTTCGGATTCTTTACAGTTTCCATAATCGTAGCATGACTAAGCTGACAATAGTTTAACGCTAAAGTCCCTACCTATTAAATAGTCATTGTTATTCTTTTTAGAAGTTTTTTAATACTACCAAAACGTAAAGTACCTACATTTTTGTGTGTGTAGGAGTTATCGTAAATTTATGTCAGTCGGTATGTATATGGGTACCATACTTTCTATTCACCCCTTATAGATTCTTCGCCATATGGTTAGATTAAATGATAGATAAAATTTAATAGAAAAGTGTTCAGCTAAGTTAACGAGGTACGCAATAGAAAGTTACGTAGGTAATATAATTATTACCAGACAGTAAAAAATATTTTCTGTCGTCCGGCCAGAGCGCCAACTTCCTGGCCGCTGCGCTAAATGAAATTGCCGCTTTCTGGCTTCGTCGAACAGAAAAATAGTATACTGACCTCGGCCAGTAAAATGAAAAAGCCTCAGATCACATTTTTGTCAACCTCGGCTTCGCCTCGGACGACAATTACATGTGATCTGAGACATTTTTTATTTTACTGGCCTAGGTGCATAATGTAGTAGCTAAATATTTAAAAAACTGAAAAAGATATTATCATTAAATGACTTATCAATATTTGACAGCTACCAATTTTTTCATAGTCATCAACTAAGAAACAAAATCAATCCATTAAAATCAAGTTGATGATCAATGAGGGCCACCGCGTGTCAGAAATCCGCTAGATGCGCTAGTGTAGAATGAGGTCCAGCTGTCATGTTCCACCAATCACAGGCCAGTAGCTTGCCTTTCATTGGTGGAACATGACAGCTAGACCTTATTCTACACTAGCGCATCTAGCGGATTTCTGACACGCGGTGGCCCTTATTGGACCATAACGTGACGTCACGTGCCCCCACTCCCGAACTTTAGAAGCATCTTTGTCATTGTTGGTTTGAGGAAAGAAAAAAAACGTGTCCATTTTTTTTTAATAATCTAACTGACGGATTAAATAGTTTTGTTTACTCAGTTGTCATCCCTATTGACATTTGTTTTCTATACTAATATAATAAAGAGGTCTGTTTGTTTGTTTGGATTGAATAGGCTCCAAAACGGCTGGACCGATTTAAAACATTCACTGTAGGGAAGCTACGTTCACTCTGAGCAACATAAGCTATAGAATATTTAAAAAAAAGAAGCCGAAGCCGGGGCGAATAGTATATTTTAAAAAGAAACGGCGTATGAAGGTAATCTGTCTCTTAGTAGTATAGGTCGATACTGTAAGTCAGTAATTATAATTAGAAAAATAAAGTTTGATTCAGACAAAAATTTAACTCACCTTTTCACATTAAACCAGTAACACCTAATTTAACTACAATTAGGCGTAGGTACCGACACGAGCCACCAGCTGTCCGAGTGCAAGCACCAAACCGTCTCATTTGCATACACCATGTGCTGCACTTACTGCCTTTCAAAAACGAGTGCGGGGGCGTCAACGTTATAACCAAAACGGGGTATGTTTTGTTGACAGACGCGGAGCTTACGTCTATTTGTAGTTATGCAACGTAAAAGTTTGGGGTGAAAATGTAAATTGGAAACACTTTTCGAATTTGACTTACTTCCTGACGTATCGAAACGTTTTTAATACGCACGCGATACGTTCGTAAATTATTATTGAATGCATACTAAATAGTTACGTAACCGCTTGAACATTTTAGAAGGGTAAATAGTACATTACGCACCTAGGCCAGTAAAATAAAAAATGTCTCAGATCACATGCAATTGTCGCCCGAGGCGAAGCCGAGGTTGACAAAAATGTGATCTGAGGCTTTTTTATTTTACTGGCCGAGGTCAGTATACTTACTATTTTTCTGTTCGACGAAGCCAAGAAGCGGCAATTTCATTTAGCGCAGCGGCCAAAAACTGGCTATTTCCGACCGGAGCACAGAAATAGTACATTACGCACCTAGGCCAGTAGAATAAAAAATGTCTCAGATCACACGCAATTGTCGTCCGAGGCGAAGCCGAGGTTGAAAAAAGTCCTTTCTCAGGCTTCAGACTTTCTTTTTAACAAATTTCATTTAAATCGGCCCAGTAGTTTTAGTGTGGAAGCGTAAAAGACAGACAGAGTTACTTTCGCATTTATAATATTAGTAGGGATTGGAATGAAACTATCTTCGGATTTAACTTGCTTATTTTATTTTATTGGCTGACGTTTCGGAAGCTTTAAGATTCTATAATCGTAGCACGACTGAGCTGACAATAGTCTTAGGCTGAAATTTTATTTTTGCTTATTCCTGAATTATTAAGAGCAAGGTGGTGGTTGAAACCTAAAAATTACAAGTTATTTAAATCAATTTTTAACATTGAAATTTGTAGTTTTGTGTCGGTATTTGTAAACTGCAATTTGTATTTTAATTGGTGGTTCTATAATTGGGTTCCCGCACATCGGATTATTTGCTTGCGTGTGAAAATTGATATAGTATTAATGTTATTTCGCAATAGAGTAGATATGAAACTTTGATTTTTTTTTATGCAATATTTCATTTTGATATGGGGTTAGACTGAATTTTAAAATGACAAGAATATATAGCATTTTTAATTGTCTACTTGTTCTATTGTTTTATTGTCTTCTTATAAACAATTTTTTTTTTAAACACAAAATGATAAACATAATTGAGTTAAAATTAGACGTGACGTCACGCCTTGCTACTCTTATTTCCAAATAGTGACGTAAATCCCAAACGAGTTTAATGTACACTTTAGCGTTAGACTATTGTCAGCTCAGTCGTGCTACGATTATGGAAACTGTAAAGAATCCGAAACGTCAGCAAATAAAATAAAATAAAAATACGCAAGTTAAATCCGTTAATAGTTGTTTCATTCCAATGTGTAATAACCGCGAAGGCATCAGAAATGATGAGTTGAATGTAGTTTTTTATTAAGTAAATAATAATGTTCATTTTTATTTTTGTAACGTAATCAACGGACTGAGTATAATTACTTTCAGCCATTAAAATCTTTTCTGATTTTAATTAATAAAAATACATACATGAAACGGCCGTTGTTCCAATATTTGTTTAATTTTTATTCAACATCAAAATTTCCACTGCATTTTAAATTCACGTATTTTCTCATTTCTCCGAGCCGAAATAATTAACACACGTGAATGGTGAAAATTATTATTCAAACATGTCATGTTCATTTTAAATCTCTTTGATTCGTATATTTCGGACATGGCCAATTATTTTACGCTTGGTTTAATTGCAGCACGCCTATCTAAAGGGAACTAACTAAAAAAAAGTATATTTTCAGGAAAGGCGAAGAATTTATATGTCTATGTACTGAAGGAGTTTGTATAGATTTATGCTTTTTATATGAAGCTAGAAGAGTTTGCAGTAAATTGTTCACGAACATGAATAATCATGTGATTTACAAAAAACATACTTAGGCTCTATTTTTATAGTGATACTAGCTTCTGCCCGCGACTTCGTCCGCGTGGATCTCCTACTTTTTTGCAGTCGGTTAAAAAGTAGCCTATGTCCTTTCTCAGGCTCCAGACTATCTTTGTACCAAATTTCATTTAAATCGGTTCAGTAGTTTTAGCGTGAAAGCGTAACAGACAGACAGACAGACAGAGTTACTTTCGCATTTATAATATTAGTAGGGATTGTGTAAGGTACTCGCGTGCGCAGACGAAGTCACGGGCAGAAGCTAGTCAGATATAAACTTAAAAACACTTGCATTGAATATAGTCTGAAATTCGTCCGTACGGTTTCACGGAATCGACTTTGTTCTACACCAAATTGTAAGTACCTATGTACCTAGAATTGACGAAATGTGTAAAACCATAGTCTTATCTAAATTGTATTGACGACTAATGAGAAAAATCTATAATAGTTAATATACCTATTTGACATTATATGTATGACAAAATCTTATTGTAATTTTGATGTTAATTATTATTTAATCTTATTGTTCTTTGTTTTTGTTTTTGACGATCTCAATATGAGTACATGTAATTTGACATAATAATAAATGTAATTATATTGTATGAATTTTGGGAAATAAATAAATCTAATCTAATCTAATATAATCTATCTGAATGAAATTAGTTGAAACTCGACTGGACAATTTACCGCTGCTACCCTAATTTTTAGAGAAAAATCGATAGCGAAAACGGCCGAAATATTCAATATTTATGTTTGTGAGCGGCTACGGGCCGCTTATACACGCACTTAACCATAAATTTAAATTATTCATTAGCGTAATGCCACCTGCTAAGGGCTGACATTTGGTGTAGAACACATTCGATTCCGTGAAACCTACCGGACGAAATTCAGACTATATTCAATGCAAGTCTTTTTAAGTTTATATCAGACTGACTTCTGCCCGCGACTTCGTCGACGTTGAGTAGTTTTCACAATATCGTCTATACTAATATTATAAAGCTGAAGAGTTTGTTTGTTTGTTTGAACGCGCTAATATAAGGAACTACTGGTTCGAATTGAAAAAATCTTTTTTGTTGGATAGACCATTAATCGAGGAAGGCTTTAGGCTATATAATATCACGCTGCGACCAATAGGAGCGAAGAAACAATGGAAAATGTGTAAAAAACGGGTAAAATAACTATTCCACGCGGACGAAGTCACTGCCAGAAGCTATTATAAAATATAGCCCATGTTATTCTGATGTCTAATCTATATTACCTATTGTAAAGCTTCATCAAAATCCATTCGGTATCTTTGAAGAGTAACAATTATAAATTTCGCGTTTATCATATTAATAGAATTAATGCTTATTTGAGACAAATAGTAAATAATTCGTCGTAAAGGAAGAGAACAAGAAATCGTGATTTCCTCAGTGCAACAAGCAAAATCAGTACTTAGAGCGTCCTCCAGACTACTTTTATTTTACTCATTAAGGATTTACAGGATTTATTCATTACCTTTATAAGAACATTATTAGTGATTTCGAACTTGTATTTTTTGTAAGACTACTTTGCTTATTGGGGTGTGGCATCACAGAGCTGTTTAACACCTGGACCACTGACCACTAGATCAACTAGCCTTGGAAACTTCAGTGTTATACAGATGTGTTATTTAGAATGCTACTTTGCTCGTTGAGTAGTGTCGATTTCCTTATCTTAAGATCATCGCTTGTGCTCACCGTCGCGTGCATCTCACCTATAACACCAACGTCCTTTCATCTCACCCTGCGGTGTGTCATTCGATGCTATTTAACTCGCTGACGTGTCGGGGATTCTATAGCCTTTTGTAAAGGACCCAGGTCCCCTAGACTTGCTAAATCGAGTTCCAGACAATCGAAGAAACGTTGGCTTACTCGCATCTCGAATATCGGCTCTGCAGCTTCCACTTAAGGTTGTTTCTAATCGATTATTTAAGAAACTTTTTGTGTTCACGGACCCCGTTTCGCGAATATTCTATAGGGGAGTGTTTGAAAAGAAAATATGACTCCCTGTTTTGCGGTGCTGCGTTTTGTTAGGTTATTCCTTAGGAATATTGTATGCGCTCTGGTTACGAGCGCAGCATGTGTCTGCGATATGGAATGAAATGGTAGACGACAGTAATTATACAGTCAATTTGGCACAGAGAAATGATTTATGCGCCGTAGCAGAGGTGAAATCGGCCGTTTCAACAAAGCATTTTTATATGAATTTAACATGAGTATAAGTATTTGTTGATTACGGACTGATTGGCGCATAATAGAGTTCAACTGGCGTTTTCAAACGATTTTTGCATTATTTCGGTGTTATTAGTATTTTATAATGTAAATTACCTTCTTTATTTCATAAATTGGAATTAGGGTTGTTAAAATTTCCGAAGCTGCAGTTAAATTCAAGGTCGTGCCTCGGACTTATCTGATATTGGAATTCATAAATAATTGTTCTATTAAGACATTATATGACCTATTCATGAAATTGTGTAATTAGACTATTATAATGGTCTATTACGCTGATTGGATCAATTTTCTTACGCTTCCATACATATTATAGTAATGCAATTGTGTTGTATGGGTCCCATACATTTTAGGTCAAGGTCAGGGTCATTGTTTCATAAATTTGTATCACACATCAACACTAACATCTTTAGTATTAGATTAGATTCATTTATTTCTCAAAATTCATACAGTATACTATTATGTCAAATTATATGCACTCATATTGAGATCGTCAGAATAAAAATAAAAATAAAGAAATAAATAATATTAACAAATTACATTATAACATTATAAAAAAATACATTATGTATGTCAAAATATATTCACTCATATTGAGATCGTCAAAACAGATTTAACAATAGGTACTTACAATATCAGCAAAATTACAATTTTATTTAAGCCGATAATGAAAAACAACTGCGCGTTTTTCGAAAATAAGTGGTATAGCCAAACTGTTATGCTATAATCATACTTATAATAATAGAAAGCAATACGCACTGAGGTTATTTTTATAACGGATTTAACTCGTGTATTTTATTAGACGAAGTTTCGAGAACTTCACAGTTTCCCTATTCGAAATGTAACCAAAAAGCAATAATTTCACTGACTAACTGACCGGTTTACTTCTGACCTCTTTTACCTCTCACTTATTCTAACATTCATGTTATGTTATTGGAAACCAAACGGTAAAATAACACCCATGTCATTACTTTAGAATGACCATGTCGGGAATCGAATCGACATCACGTTGTAGCTACCGTTATAAACTAATTGTATGACATGACTATCGCTTACAGTATTGCAAGCTATTGTCATATTTTATACAGAAATATTATTATCTATACTAATATTATAAAGCTGAAGAGTTTGTTTGTTTGTTTGTTTGAACGCGCTAATCTCAGGAACTACTAGTTCGAATTCAAAAATTATTTTTTTTGTTGGATAGACCATTTATCGAGGAAGGCTTTAGGCTATATAACATCACGCTGCGACCAATACGAGCGAAGAAACAGTGGAAAATGTGTAAAAAACGGGGAAAATATGAAGCCTTATGAAGAATTACTATTCCACGGGGACGAAGTCGCGGGCGCAGCTAGTAATGTATATAAAACGGTACCATTGTGATACGTCTATATTTATATATATGTATATAAAAAGAGAAGCTGATTTAATGACCGCAGAGCCTAAACTATAATTAGAAACTCGAAATTTTGTACCTTTTATAACACTAACACAGGATTTTTGATAATTCACCCCCTCAGGGGGTAAAACGGTGGTGCTTATCGTGCGCAGGCGAAGTCACAGGCAGAATCAAGTTTAATACATAACATTAAAAAAAAATACGCGTATAGTATAGAGCTAAGTACGATACACGATCAAGATTTCTTATCATTTTTTATATAACTTTTTTTTAATTAATGTTTTATTCGTAATATAAAAGATACATCTAAATATGACCCAAAAAACAAAGTAAAGTCTTAATTTCATTAGAAAATATCAAAATTCATAAACACCCGACACTTTGTTAATATTATTATAACGGTACACCTGAATCTAAGATTATTTGTATGCTATTCGAAAGTGACACTTGTTCTATTTTACACATGGCATAGTTTACTTTGTTATGATACGCTATAATGGCTTTCTTGAACTTAATAGTGTATGTTTGTACACGTATTTTGTAGAGAGGTAGTAAATATGCTTATTTTAGAGCAAAATATATATATATCGTCTGTTCATATAGTTTTGTAACAACGGGCTATTGTTTCAAAGTTTAAGGAATATCAATTTTGTCATTTGTACCATAACTCTTAAAGCACATTTTTCTTTGCAGGTAAAATGCTTAAATGGGCTGTTTATGGTAAAAAAAATCACGACGCGCGCGTAACCAGCGACATAGAGGACGAGGAAACTTACAGCAATGGCTCCTACAGCAACAGAGCCAGGAGATCTCTAGATGCACAATCAGTTAAAAAGAGCAAAAAACCAAGTCGGTACCAGCGACGCTCCTTAGGACCATCTGCTGTCAGAAAAAACAATATCAAAACTATCGATAAAGAAAATCTTAATTACATAGGGAACACACCTAACTATTACAAAGAAGGCTTTGTAAAGAAAACAGAAATAATAGCCCTCAAAGATGTTAGTAACATAACACCTACGTCCGGTACACCAGTAAAAAACTTCGAAAGAAGAAGATATTATCTAAACGGTTCGAAAGATGACATCCCACCAGATTTACCACCGACACCTCCTACATACAGCAGGAGAGTGAGAGAAGCGAAGAAAAGGAAGCTAGAGATGTCTATTGGGAATGAAGTATTTAGAAGAGACAGTTGTGTATATAAATCCGAGAGGAAAATCAAACCTTTAAACAAAAGCCTGCTTAGTTCGGGAATGTCGCAAAGCACATCAGAACCTTCGTTAAACGAACTGTCTGATAGACTCAGCGCATATTCTGCAAGTAGCCGAAATTCTTTTGTAGGCTCCAAACCATCAAAGAACATGGGGTCTATAAGCACGACCAAAACGTCAAGCGAAGGGCTAGTCGAAATAGAGTACGATAAAAATTTAGTCATCAATTGTATAGAAAGACCAATAGAAATTAGTAAAACCGTTATAGAGAAAACCACTTTGCCTATTTTCGGGCATCACATTTTCACAGATAATCCTTTGTATTTTAATAAAAATGAAAACGGTTTAAGCAATATCATACCCTTGAAGCGGACGAGGAAGAAATCCAATGATTTCGAGAGTTCTTTCAAATCACCGTCAGTCGATAAGAGAGACGCGCATGCATTAATAAGAGACGCATGTTCCCCTGTCTCTGTCACTCCTCTATCCATGAAGCTGGCGGCTCTTAGGTTTAGTGCACTGAGCACGCATAGCAAATCCCAAAGACAATTTAATAATGATGTTACGGAATATTTTCCGAAAGTAGAAAACACATTTCCGATCACTCTCAAAGATGAAGAAAGTTGCACGGAAATGGAGTACAAATTTATTCAAGGTAAAGATTCTTTGTCAAATAACACTGAATCAACAGTCTCCACTACTCAAATGGGAGATATCACATTAGAAAAAATGATAGAAGATATTATAAAGAGTACAAAAATTGTTAAATCTAAAAGACGAATCCTAAATAAAGATGCTCCTGATGTTTTAATAGAAGAAGATGAAATCCCTCCACTAGACTGCATTAAAGATCTATTCGTTAACCCTCAAGCGGAAAATAAGGCTAACTTGATTAAGGAAGCGAGATACGTAAATTTATCTAGAGAAAATTCCGTGTCTCCAAAAAGTACACCCACGAAAAAAATAATGCCTGTTCATCGGGTTAACGAGAAACTATTGAAAAACCTTCCAATCGGCTGTTTCATTTTGGATGATGGAGACGGTTACAACGAAAGGGAAGTGTGCACGCCAGAGAATACAATTGAAACAAAGTCACGTGAAAGAAGTAACGAATGTACAAATAAGACTTTATACAGGTCACAGTCAATGAACGCTGCTTCTATAGGAAGAGGTAACTTAGATTACGTCTCATCAGAATCTACACCTGATCTGTCGAGAGAAACTTCCAAACTTAGATTAAAGAGACAAAGATGTATAAGAAGAAAGAAATCTACTGTCAGCAATGACAGCCAGTGGCGACAGAGAAATGAATCAAAGTCAGTGTTGACACATATGGATATTCCTAGTTTAGCTATAGATCTCCATAGTGTGTCTTTAGGTGCTTCTAATTCATTTAACTGCCTAGCAGATCCATCATTCGATGGAGATTTTGATCATTACCCAAATAATAATTCAATAAGATCGAACATTTCTCATAGCAGCTTAATGCCATTTGTCGAAGTGAAACGAACGCAAGAAATCTTTAGTGAAAATTCCGGTAATGGTATTCCGAGTCCAATAACACCCGTGTTAAACTTAAAAAGGCCTAGTAACGTTCTGAGCGAGGAAAGAGCGTACAAGACTTCCAAGTTAGACGAGGATGGTCTACCAAGTGACGCGTTTACTCCAGTAATTGAACATAAATCTTCAAGAAGATGTCTAACATATTCCCCTGAGGAAGGTAGCATCAACAGTAGTGAGGAAAAACGGAGAAGCGTAGCTAGCAATAGATTAGAACAAAGCGGCGACCGCTTTTTAACTCCAAAGGGGACTATCGATTTGGAAATCATAACAAGGAATGACGTCATAGACGTCCACGGTGAGTGGTGACTATCGCAAATATTTTACTACATTTGTTGATATATTTTTTTTTTATAAAACTAAATTCGTTTTTAATTTCGTTGCAGTTATACGATGTCGTGATCTTCATAGGACTTCGGGTAAAAGTGAAGACGTTAATGCTTATGCAAAGGTATGATACGGTAACTTTAAGAAATATAAATCTTATTAATAATCAACTAATAACATAAACCGCATCTGAGGAAGAAGTTTACCACAATACCTTCATGAGAGTAATGTCCACTACTTTGCTTGTTGGCAATGTGTTTATTTGTCGTAACACTTTATCAATGTTCAATATATTTTAGGTCGTTATTGGGGGTGCAACCGAGAACCAATCGCTGCCGTCCCAAAGGTCGGTTTTCCAAAGAACCTCCGTTCTATACGGGAAGAGGGAACCCGAATTCCAGAGACACCTGAAATTGCCGGTGCCGTCGACGATCTATGATAACCAGATGCTTCACGTATCCGTGTGGCATAGAGACAAGAAATACCGGTAAGTTTTGCAGGATATATTTATTGTTGAAATAAAATTTTACATTTCAGGAAGAACACGAAACTATTTTGAATTGCTCAGACAGATAAACTATTCCACACAACATTCCGCAACAAGCTTCGTCAATGTATACTTATTTCGTGGGCAACAAGTTTCTTCTTAAGTGGGTTAAAATCAGATTAGGGACGGATCATTAAGGAATCCTTAAACATATTTTTTTGACAGTTGATAGTAATAATTATATTTATCCGTCAAATGGATCTCGTATGGAACGATAAGCCCCTGTGCTGTGTCAAAATGTTACAAACGCAACCTTATCCCAAAGAATCCAGAAAGCTGTAAAACGCTTGTCTGGTTTCATGCAACGTGGAATATTTTAAAGTCAAAATGGAAATGGCCACTTCATTTGTCACTGTTCAAGACCTGAAGGTTTATTATTCGTACAAAGTAACCTCTTAGATATAACTTTTAGTAAAATATGACTCCCCGAGGAGTCCTCAGATACCTATAAAATATACGTTTGAATATCAGAATCATTAGTAAGGTATCTCTAACCACAGCCTCGCGAAAAATTCAATACCTTTATGGAGCTTATGTAATTTCTTATTTCTCAGTTGTTGAATAAATTACCAATTTATTTTTGCTATCTATAAACCTATGATCATCGGTCATTCTCATCCTACCTTCACAAATATATAACCATCTTAAAAACCCTTTATAACCCGAGAAACTAAAGATACAAAAGGACTTTATAAAAAGCTTTCGGCAACGAAGCCTGAGACGCTGTGACTACCTTTTCACAATAAAAATAATTAAGTGTAAAAACTAATAGCGTTTTAGAATGCATTCACCAAACAGTTGGTATGAGTTATAAGCTTTTACTTTTTCCCTCTGGCATATTTCATCCTCATACATTGGATATGTAACTCCCGTTGAACGCAAAGTACATGCGCACCACAATCGATTCTGGTTTGGCGCACCCAGCCAGTCGTGTTTCGGAACCCGCCGAGGAAGACGGCTAACCAATTTCACCCACTAACAATATAGACAGCACGCGAAGCCGATACGAAACTTTCTGTGCGATACCGCTACCGTTCTAGGATATATTGCGGTAAGATTTTTTTTGCTATATTTTTTATGTGCTCACCCTCTCAATGTATTGTAGATTTGAGCAATTGTTAATGTTAATAAGCCTCGAGAAATTAATGTGGAGTGCTCGAGCCAAGGTTATCTAATAAAACTGAGGGCCCGATCACTCGTGACCCACATTTCCTGTAAAAAGACAGTATTTCTGTTGACCGTGAAAAATTACGAGACGGGGATACAGTGAAAACATACTTTCACTATTCATTCCCAGTCAACAAAAGTTTACAGTTTAAAATTCGCTCGGAATATTTGAATTTCGTATTTTTTTTCGACACACGTTTCAGCTGGATCGAGGTTGTTCGTATTATTTCTTACTCGTATGGGAGCGTGGACAATTGTACTCTTTTTAATTTAAGCAACGAAATCATTGTTCCTAATTTTTTTATTTCTAAACCAGACGGCGTTTCGGTTTTTCTTTTATTGCCAGCAGTTGCTTATTCATGGCAGCGCCCCTCTCCTTTCTTATCTGTGGTAAGGTTTCTATGAAACGTCTTATGTCATCTATATATCCGTACCGTTTGAGAACACAGAGAAAGCGATTAGGTAAAAAATATTATTAAATCTTATAATTTACCTATCGCCAAATCATTTATTTCCTAACCATAACCAAAAAGACTCAAAAAATGAAGTATAGAGTCTTCTTAAAAAGACTAATTGTTTTTCTAAAGTACGGGGCGTATAGAATGCTTAGTTCCACTAGTATCTTCTTAAGCTTTAAACAACACATTAAAACATCAAAGGGGGACTTAATTTTTTCGTAATCCTCAAAATACTCACTCCTTTCTCTAATGGTTATAATGAACGATGATTCTAAACTTTGCCTATTAGAAGACAGACTTCTATTAGACATTCCTTCTAATCAATAACCTTGGCTTCTTTTAAATTAGGGCACTTTAGAAAACTCAACACGACACTTAGTTGAAAAGCGTTTAAATATTTTCAAAAACAATTTTTACCATATACCTAACTGATCTCACCTTTATGTACAAAAAAAGACACGTTCGTCTTTTTCTTAAGGATTAGTTTTTCAAAAATCCAGATAAGAAAATTTATTTTAGAAACACGAATCATCTTTCTAAAATCTGAGGTAACGAAATCAAGACAGTGAGATTCAGTAACATTTAACTATCCTAATAACCGATTAAATGAAATCATCTCGTTAGTAAAGTCGATATAATGTCTCGAGAACTATCAAGGAATGACGTATAAGGCCACTTTTGGCTGTTCGCCAGCTTATCGGAACTTGGAATGGGGGTCAGAGTGACTTGTGGTTGTAAGATCCAAAATGGAAGAACAAGGAATTATAACAGTATTCCCAATTTAGCCAAAAGTGCGAGTGGTTGTTTGGAACAATATAAATAACCGGTGAAAACATTTGAATTCTGAAGACCGAAATACTACGCTTGTTTCCGCAACGAGTTTTGAAGTAGCACGTTTAAATACAATGTTAGTATTCGTATTTGCGAGTTAAAAAAAAACAGACAGCGTTTTACAGTCTTCGGAAATAATTGACGGTCGGTCGATAACTTGTGTGGCATCGAAGGAAACGTTTACGAGAAAATATATTGTAAAAACATGAAAACACGACCTTATTATCTGCGTCATTAGTCATTCATCTCGTTATTTAAATTAACAATTACGTCATTTGTTTATTGTTTCTTTCTCGCGCCTGCATCATCCAACAATAAGTCTGAATAAAAGCTTCAAATTTCCAACCTCACATTTATAATTTATTTGTTAGCAAGAACTTTAATAGGAGTCAGGTCTTCAAATTTAATTAGGTCTTATATCTTTGGAAATAAATGAACTTGATACCTAATATTTTATGTCTTGGTATCGGAACCACCACCAACTGTAGGTGGCAGCACCGAATCGTCAAAAAAGACACGGCGACCAGTTAAGGAACTATCTAAACTTTATTAGTTATCACTGCTGTCATTCAAATAAAATTATCCTTCCAATTAAGTATAGGTATTATTTAAAATAATGATAAATTTTACGAGATATTGTTTCCGATCTGTCGATTGACACTAATATAATTAAATCTGTTTATTCATTAATGTCAATGTCAAGTAGTGCAAGTAGTGAATGTGAGATTCGGATTAGCGACAACATATGGCGGTATCTTCGTTCTGAACACAGTCTAACACGACATAAAAACACAACAATAGAAGAAGGACAGGTCAACTCGATCAATACAGAATTAAATATGAGCTATTGTCATCTCCGCGCACTTCGGACATTTTAATAATGAACCTCTTTCACCGTCTATGACTTTTTCAGTCTAATCCACCTTTACGGAAACCTTTAAGCTAAATGGGAATTGGCTTAGCTTTCATGAAAGGAAGGTAAAAAAGCCTTTAGCTCATATTAACAAAAAGCAAAATAATGCAGAGGCCATAAATAAATTTAATCCAGAATTAAATATCTAGATTGTAGAACTAAAATAGTTCTTGATCTTGAAATCAGAAATAATCCTCCCGCTTTAGTTTATACTATATTGAGAAAGTAATTCCAAGAAAACAGGTGAAGTGAAACGACTAATAGCCTTATTTCAAAGGTAATTAAGCTTGGAACCTTGATGCAATTCCGAGCTCGCTTAAACAAAAGCTATACAGATTTATTGAAATGTAAATTTCCTAGAAATCTTCATAATCAACGGTGTATTTTATATTATAACTAGCTTCTGCTCGCGACTTCGTCCGCGTGGAACTCCTCCTTTTTTGAAGTCGGTTAAAAAGTAGCTTATGTTCTTTCTCGGGCTCCAAACTTTCTTTGTACCAAATTTCATTTAAATCGGTTCAGTAGTTTTAGCGTGAAAGCGTAACAGACAGACAGACAGAGTTACTTTCGCATTTATAATATTAGTTAGGATTGTCCTATTGGCAGTTCCTTTGGATATATTTATATCTAAAGTGAGATATTAAAAACTGACAGTTAGGATTGATAGCGGTTAGTAGGTAGTATCTCTCTTTTATTCATTGTCAAATTTTGACAGTGACATTCGTTTTCTCGCGCGTGTAAGACCTTGGGGCTTAGACAAGTGCCCAACGTTCAACGTAAACGCTGAACGTTGGCACCAAAATGTATGGGATTTGACATCCGCGAACAACTGTCACGTACGTCACAAACGTTCGCGGATCCCAATCCCATACATTTTGGTCGTTTCGTTTAACGTTAACGTTGATCGTTGGCACCTTGTCTACGCCCCCTTATGTATGCAAGGAACAAAACAACTATAATGGATTTAACTCGCGTATTCTTTATTTTGTGACGTTTCGAAAACTTTAGTTTCCATATTCGTGCTACGCCTGATGTGTTATAGTGGTTGTGGTTTTTATTCCAATGTGTAATAACTGCGAAGGTGTCAGGAATTAATACGTGGGCAGATGTTCAATTGTTTTATGGATTATTTATTAATTAGTTGACCATTTTTGAAGCTTGAAAAAGTGAAATAAGGCTCAAGTTCTTTATATTTTATACGTTTTTAAATTATAATGCTTAGGTATAAACAGTGTGGGATAGTCCTCTAGATTCATAGAGATAGTAAGTAGGTCATGAAAAATTACCAACACAAATTTTGATTTATACGAACGATGTGAATTTCAAATTTTTCAACTGAGCATAACTTTAATGTACTTCAGGAATCGTGGAATAATTAAGGTTTATGATTGAAAATTACCTGTATACTACTTATGTATATTACTAGTGTTTACACCCTAAGGCTTTGTATGAAGATTTACATGCTGTTAATTAAAATGGAATCTTCATACAAATGTTTTAAATTTGAAATACTGTTCTTTCTTGTTATATGTGTAATTTATTTTGCTTTGCGAATTACGCCATTGCTTAATTTTGAAAAGCTGCCATGCGAATTTCGTTCATAATCTTAGGAGTTAAGTATTACCTATATTGATTAAGTTACTAATTTTTAATATTAATTAATAAGATTTTTAATATAAATTATGTTATGTTGGATCTGTAAATCTACAATAAGATATAAAATGTAAATAATATCATTCCTAACGCCACGAGGGCTTAGGTATACCACTGTATTTTTTAGAACCAATAAAAATAATACAGAAATAATGTCCTGTACTCTTAAAAAACTTCTCTTATTAATTCTCCAAATTTGAATTTGACATACAAAACTAAATAAGACGTCTAATATCCTATTGACAAGTTTAACCATTAAATTGACAACTGTCAAAATGTCACTGAGATTCGAATTTCAATTTTCTAATAATTTCTGACGCCTTCGCTGTTATTACATTTAAATTTTTTCTTTAAACTTTTAAATGTTAGAATTACTGTTACAAAAGCTATACGAAGGCTGTATAAGGCTATTCGCTTGTATTCTAATTATAATACAGCCAAATTATAAAAAGTACCTTGGTCTGCAAATAAAAAAATCTACGTATTCAGCAACCATCTAGAATTTGGTACTCAAAATTGAAATCCAAGATTGCTATTCAAATTTTAAATAGGTATTACGTAATCTAATATATTATGTATTTTAAATGTTTTTGGCTCCCCCGTAACGGCTCAACCGATTTTCATAAAATTTTATACCGCTAAGTGATTATAATTGATTTTATTTCTAGCAAGTGGTGCAATAATAGTTACCTATTAGGTATGATCTTTAAATAACAAATATTAATCAATTAACAATTTGTTGCCGAGTCAACTAGCGACGTATAGAAATTTATCGTCGATGCATTGTGAAATTGTCTTTGAACATTTGACGAAATTTCATACAAGGCACTCTAGATTGTCAATTGTCAGGAATTAATCCGAGCATTGGGATCGGAGCAATCCAATAAGGTCCACCGAGTGTCAGAAATCCGCTAGATGCGCTAGTGTAGAATGAGGTCCAGCTGTCATGTTCCACCAATCACAGGCCAGTAGCTTGCCTCTCATGACAGCTAGACCTCATTCTACACTAGCGCATCTAGCGGATTACAACACGCGGTGGCCCTCATTGAGTGCATGCACAACATCACCTGCAGTTTATAGTGTACTAGCGGCCCCGGCAGACGTCGTCCTGCCCGTCCGATTGTTTCGTCAAAGATCTGTCAAAGTCTTCTAACTGTCACTTCTTCATAAGGCTTCATATTTTCCCCGTTTTTTACACATTCTCCACTGTTTCTTTGCTCATATCACACTGTTTCTTCGCTCCTATTGGTCGCAGCGTGATGTTATATAGCCTAAAGCCTTCCTCGATAAATGGTCTATCCAACAAAGAAATATTTTTTCAATTCGAACCAATATTTCCTGAGATTAGCGCGTTCAAACAAACAAACTCTTCAGCTTTATAATATTAGTATAGATAGTATAGATTGCACATTAATGCACTAAGCTATTCAGGAATCAGGAATTGATTCGGTGCATGATTTCTGCGGTTTGCACAGCTTATGTGAAGCGAGTCTCACACGCTGAGATCGAAAATTGACAATTGTATCGGATTATGACTGGTAGTCAAGTTGCTTGTTGCGTTTTGTATTAAATATTGTATTAAAAATAAAAGAAACCATTTTAGTAATCGCTTTATAATATACTAGCTTCTGCCCGCGACTTCGTCCGCGTGGAACTCGCAGTCGGTTAAAAAGTAGCCTATGTTCTTTCTCAGGCTTCAGACTTTCTTTGTACCTAATTTCATTTAAATTGGTCCAGTAGTTTTAGAGTGAAATCGTAACACCTAGAATTTGCCGGTCAACTAGAATATGTTATAAAAAGTTTGCTATTCATTAAAATTTGAATATGAACGTTTTCTCTACGCAGTGAACCATCTTACTACAAATAAGTTAGCCTACTGCATACCAATGCGATTATATAGGATTTCCGTTCAACACGTGACATTGTAATTAATTAGAGATTAGATATATAATATACAGGTATCAGATGTCGTTTAGTATATAATAATATATATACAATTTGCTTCTTGGCTTTTCAACCTTGGATGAAAGTCTTCATACATATTTTATACAGAATATACTATTTTATAAACCGACGACAAATCGGAGGAGGTTCTAAAATCGACGCGTATATCTATATAATACTAATATAATAAAGAGGAAAAGTTTGTTTGGATTGAATAGGCTCCTAAACGACTGGACCGATTTGAAAAATTATTTCACTGTTGGAAAGCTACACTATTCCCGAGTGACATAGGCTATAAAAAAAGGGATCCGGGCGAAGCCGGGGCGTGCCGCTAGTATATATTTGTTATGTATGACTAGGTACGCATAACTTTTTACAGAGTGATTTGATTTTTCTTTTGAATTGATACAAAAATAACTCACATTTTTACACCTGAACCACTAAACAGATTTACTGAATTAACACTGGCTGCAGTGCTCGATCACAATTTAATTAAATAAAACTGTTGCCTGTAGAACGCGGATTTAACACCATATTTTCACCTTTATTCGGTATCAACCGTACTAGTTAATATGCAATCCACGCGATCGTTTTTTATAATTCATTTGTTCTTGACACCGCGTGACCGTTGTTCTAAAAATCATTTGTTTTTGGTTCCAATCTCGTGTCAGAAATCCGCTAGATGCGGTAGTGTAGAATGAGGTCTAGCTGTCATGTTCCACCAATAAGAGGCAAGCTACCTGTAACCTGTACCTATAATTGGTGGTACATGACAGCTAGACCTCATTCTACACTAGCTCATCTCGCGGATTTCTGACACGCGGTGGCCCTCATGGACCGGTTTTTAAATTTTCATTTGTCTTGTTCTATGTAACCAATTTTTAAAATTTCGTTTATTATTGATTCCAAGTGACCGTTTTTCTTTTAATTTCATCTGTTTTTGATACTACGTGACCGTTTTATTGTTTCGTTTGTATAGACTCCATATGATAGTATTTTAATTTAATTAATTAATTAACACGAATGTTCCTTAAAATTAAATTTGATTTTACATTTTACTCGATCTCTTTTTAAAATTTCGTTGTTTTTGACTCCACGTGACCGTTGTTTAAAATTTCATACGTTTCCGACCTAACTTCATTCCCCGAATACAAAAACAACATACTCACTTGTTTATTACAAACCACAATGAAAAACCCATTAAAACTGAAATGAAACAGCCATTCCGATATTACGTCCCATAAAACTATACAGAAACATTATTTATTTTCACTAATCACCATTTGAGGATCCTTTAATCCAACTTTCCTTACGCCTTAAATATACATCGTTAATCCATTGCGGGCAATGGAAAATGTACTCATTTGCAATGACGTAAGACTCGAATTCCGACAGACAGGCGTCACCCTTAGAATATTTACCGATCAGTAGTATGTAAACCTATCAAACAGAAGAGAGTGTTCTAAGCGGCAGTTAAAATGTCGCGAAAGGTTCAGTTCGTGTTGGGTAGAGCAAATTGGTTTTTCAGGTTACGTAAACACTTTACCTGTTTTACTAATCACTTTGACTTTGACTTCGCCATTGGGTTACTTTGACCCAAGGGTTACTTGACCCAGTGTATTAAATATGTTCCATTCCATGTCTTTAAAAAAATTATATGTTCAATTTTATGAACTGGAGCTAAAATAATTAGGTTTTATAAAATAGATTAATTTGACTCTGTAAATTGGTTTGGGTAACGTTACCCCTTAGGGTTAAAGTACCCCGATGTACACTGACAGTAAACTGTAACCGGGCCATTCTACTTTTAAGAGCAGGTTTTTGTATCCCCGACAAAAAATCATGTAAAACGAATATAAACTAGGTACCTATATATAATAATTATGGAAAAATATAAGAAAAATTCACAGTACGTGAAACTGCCGCATTATTTCTTTAACTTCTGTTAACATTTCAATTTAAATCCCTACTAATATTATAAATGTGAAAGTAACTCTGTCTGTCTGTCTGTTACGCTTTCACGTTTAAACTACTGGACCGATTTAAATGAAATTTGGTACAAAGAAAGTCTAGAGCCTGAGAAAGAACATAGGCTACTTTTTAACCGACTGCAAAAAAGCAGGAGTTCCACGCGGACGAAGTCGCGGGCAGAAGCTAGTATTGTATATAAATCAAAATATGAACGGTAACAAAGTGGAGTTTTAGGGTAACATAGTTGTTTTTCTCTTAGACAAAAACCTGCTCTAAAAAGTAGAATGACCCAACCGTTTTTAAGTTGGTATCTTGTTTTAAATTGTCGAAATTACCACACAAATATATACTCCTTGTAGGATTCGAACTGTCTATCTAACACGCACGGATCATCTTTCTTTATAGCCTATGTCACTCGGGAATAGTGTAGCTTCCCAACAGTGAAAGAATTTTTGAAATCGTCCAGTCGTTCTGGAGCCTATTCAATCTAAACAAACAAACCTTTCCTCTTTATAATATTAGTATTGAAGTATTATTCGTAAGTACATGCCTATAATATATATTAAGTAGGTATATGGAAATCATAAAATCGAATCGTCTCCATAACAAATGGCAATTATTTGAAAACTCAATTTCCAGCGCTACCTATCTGTTTAAATCTGTAATTCTCGTATCCGGCTTTTAACGAACTTATATTTTATCTGTCGAATTTATTTTCATGGTTTTTTTAACAACAATGTAGTTTTTTTTCCTTTAAAAAAAATCGTGTTCCTATCGCTGATGAAATCGTTAAAAACACAAAAAAAAAGAATAACAATATATATTATACTTTTAATCGATTCTACTGCTGTAAACGCCATAATTACTACTAGGTACTAATAAGTACCTAAACTTATACCTATCTAGATTTAAAATAAAACATTATTTAGGTACTAAATTCTCAGGTGAAAAGCTAACATTTCTAAAGCTCACAAAATAACAACATAAAAAACCTACTCGTGTCTCTTAAAAAATAGAGTAAGAACCTAATTTAATATTAATTATAAATAACGCCATCTTCCGAGGAGCAAAGGAAACTGCCTCCATTTCATTCCTTATTATACGACCTCTCGCTTGTGTCCATCTCTTTCTAAATGGGTCGATATTCGCATAATGAACAGAGATAGTTGTTCGTTTGTCATGATGACCTATTTCTTTCGTCCTTAATGTTCACAAACACATAGTTGTTTTTGTACTTTGGATCATTATAATATATTATTCTGTATGTATAGGTAGGTACATATGAATTTAATTATTAACTTAGTACGAAATTACTTCCGCGTGTAACTTTTCTTGTTTTGAGGTTATGATATAACCTAAAAATATTGAGAATGCCTAAGATCGTTATAAGTACTTACTTACGTCAGGTTAGGGTACCGTGGATCTTCGAGTGTTTGAGATATATTTTATTGTCTCAGAACATATTTATAAACAGAATTAATAAGTAAAAAACTTAAAAGGAATTATCGCCGGGTTATACAAATAGTTTCAATTTATCAAAAATTCAACCATTAAAGATATTAAAAAGACTTTATATATAACCAACTTTAACAATTCAACTCTTACAAACCACAAATCAAATTAAAAATATCATTACGTATTTCAGTTACGTAAAAATCGTCATCTTGTTTACGTGCCGAGTCGGTTGGCGAAAAAAATTAAATAAAAAAACAAAAGAACAAACATTTTGTGGAAACAGTAGCAAGTCGTAACTTTAGCTCACTTGTTTATACAACCCTTAACGGGTCACCCTTCCCCATGGGGAGGGGAGACGTTAGCTCAGTCACGTTGCGAAATGCTGCTTAGAAAATTATTAATATTGGAATTAAACTTTAACGGATTTAACTCGCGTATTTTATTTATTGGCTGACGTTTCGGAGCATTTACTGATTCCATAATCATAGCACGACTGAGCTGACAATAGTCTTATGATACAGTCTTACCTACTCTTTTTTCGTTTAAGTCTTAATCAGTCAGCGAGTAAAATAAAATACGCGAGTTAAATCCGTTAAAATTGTTTCATTCCAATGTATAATAACCGCGAAGGCAAGAAATTATTAAATTACTAGCTTCTGCCCGCGACTTCGTCCGCGTGGTACTTCTCCTTTTTTGCAGTCGGTTAAAAAGTAGCCTATGTTCTTTCTCAGGCTCCATATTTTCTTTGTACCAAATTTCGTTTAAATCGGTCTAGTAGTTTTAGCGTGAAAGCGTAACAGACAGACAGAGTTACTTTCGCATTTATAATATTAGTAGGGATTAAGACCTACGTACCTACCTCATTGTACAAGTAGGTAGATACGTAAAATATAGATTTTATCGAAGGTTGACTACAACCTTCTTAATAAAATCTATATTTATTACACTACATAGTATAAAAAAATCGCTGTCCGTTTGTCCCTATGTATACTTAAATCTAGTGAAAGTAGAATACCATTTTCTTGTTTTTTTAAATAAGGCATGAGGCATCATAACCTCATTCACAGGCCAGACCTAGAATTCTACAATAAGGTATCATAATTAGAAAATATTTCTAAAGCACTGCAGAACTCGCAAAACCTCCAATTTAAACTGCAAAACGAAAAAGGAATCCATTTTGTGCAAATTGCAAACTCACAGCGTTGACTTAAAGTTCATTTCGCGTTAACAAGTTCTCCAGTTGCAGAGTTAACGAAGTAAAATTAGCATAATCGAAATTGCACCTTAACCCGCCGGTATTCAGTTGATATTTCATTGCAGTAGTTACGTCGCTACCGATTTTACCAAACGTCAAAGCCAATAGCAAAGGTGCTAACCATAGAGCTAGAATACATCATAGACACGGCATTCGTGAGTCACTAAGAGACAAAGTATAAGCCACTTAATTAAAAATAAAAAACCTTAATTAAGTACAAAATATGTTCATTAAAACATCAAATTCTATTTAGGTCCTTATAAGAATATTTTTATATAGATACCAAAATTTTTAAATTTACCTTAAAAAGGAAAAAAAAAACAACTGTCTCTTTCTTCTAGTGTCAACACGTATAGCGCTACCTTGCTCGCAGTTCTAATATTCTAATAGTTTTAAAAGGCTTAAGAGTCTCCTTTCAGGAGTCTCGCCACCCGTCCGGTTTTGCAGTGAAGGCCCATTAGCTGGCCAACTGCGCTTCAGTATTCAGTACGAAAAAAAAAAACTAATAGTTTATGGTCATATCTATGATGATACCAAATCTATGGCACCTTTATAACTGGCGGTTGGCAATGGCGTCGCTTTGTTGGCAGCACTGAAGCGCGATTTTGAGAACTGCGGTCTAACTGGTTTAGACTAACTGGAAGATTTTTCCAAACAAAATTGCTTTGATAAAATGTTCATTTATGAATCGTAAGTGTAAATAGGTACCTAAGTAGTTATATTGTGAAATTATTCACAGATTTAATGTCATCAAATCATTTTTATAGTTAAAATAACTAAACATATTTCCCTATTATTTAGTCCTTAGTGTTGGCAACACTGAACATCCAGTTAATGTAATTCCTTGGCTTAAAATACTCGAATCCACACACACAATTCTGTCATAATGCTACATATACATCGAGTGCTTTAATAAAAGTTATCCAGTCTATAATTAAGTCTGTGGTAAAACTGGGGTGCGAAATAGGTATTGCGCAACCGTGCGGTTTAACACGTTTGCTTTGCTCATCATATTAATTAACTGATGAGCTGTTATTATTGATGACTTTATCTATGGAATCTACACTAGTGTTGCCAGTGGCAATGAAACATAAAATACTTTTGAAAAATGTTTTTGTCTATATTGACGTTGGAATTGTTTATTATAACTGTGTTGGAAAACTATAATGATAAAAAATTATAACTTATTCGTTTCAAAAGGTGAATATTATCAATAATAGCTTATGTGCCTCTTTGGACTTTGATTAGGTAGGTATTTACTTGGACTTTATATGTTCCATAACATCCTTACTAATCCTTACTAATATTATAAATGCGAAAGTAACTCTGTCTGTCTGTCTGTCTGTTACGCTTTCACGCCAAAACTACTGGACCGATTTAAATGAAATTTGGTACAAAGAAAGTCTGGAGCCTGAGAAAGGACATAGGCTACTTTTTAACCGACAGCAAAAAAGGAGGAGTTCCACGCGGACGAAGTCGCGGGCTGAAGCTAGTTTATAATAATATTTAGGTGCATAAAAAATCATTTCACTTTATTAATTCAATGCTAGATTGATAGTGCCTACCCTAGCGTCTTTAGACTTCCTACCACACGCACCTGCACTCAAGGACCTCCATGACCTTCATCAGGTCATCAGACTAAAGACCTATGATGCGTCTTCCACTCTCGGTCTCTCTCTGGCCCCATTAACCATATGCTATTGTGTCCAACAGAACTAAAGCTTTAATAATCGATAGAGTAAACGTCAAGACCAAGGCTTGGTCATAAATTATGTTATTTCATGAGAAAATGTCAGGTGGTAGCTAACTAGTGGTAGCTAGAAATAATCTTTAATAATGAATGTACTCGTGGTTGAGGTCAAAGACAATATTGTAAACGTGCTCTGCTTTCATAATCCATTTTTACACATTTTCAAAGTTTAGAATCAATCAGTTAAAGGGTTAAATGAATCATACAAACTTTCACCCCGTGTTTAACCCCCTACCCTACCATAGGTTATATGGGATACCTTTACGAAAAATTTGAAGCTTAAACATCCAGTAGGTAGTTTTTCAAATGCGGGGGTGCCAGGACGGTAGGCTATCCTTTCGGTGCTAAATGTTAAAAAAACTTCACAAATACAGGATTCTCGAGACCCAGACCTCTCCTGATATGAACCAATGAATAATCTACTAGCTACAAATAAGGTGTAGTATAATAATTACAGCAACCCAAGAGCGTGCATTCCATATAGGCACAGTGTAACAAATGTAGTGCCTACCCTGACTCCATACTTACGCTCAACCCACTGCACGCGCCTGAGTCAGCACCCGCGAGCTACAGCCTTACATACAAACAATTCCATAACCCATAAACTGAAAATAATTTCCGACTTTGAAAAATTATAATATTTCTGACTAAATCCTCTTTTAACATTTCAAGTTCATATCGCCGTTAAAATTAGTCACTAAAATCGATTCCAGTTCTATTTACGGTACTTTTAGAAAGCACAGGTCGTCGGTAACTTAAATTTATAGAATTGTGGCTTTTTATTAAGCTTGTGGTCTTTTTCAAAATTGATACATACAGATCATCATCATTACTTCATGGATAATGCCAATCGATAATAGACGAACGAAAGGAAATGTATGGAATAGACATATGCGAACGAAAACGTGTTTCGTTAGCGTATGTCAAATCGATGTTTCGTTCGGTTGCTATAATCGATTGGATCTAAAAGTCCAAAGGCGAAAACTGAATTGCTGTCATTCTGCAACTAAATTCAATTCAATCAAATACGGCGTTTTTTTTTTAATTCTAGAATTTATTTATCAATTTAAAATCGTTTTTTCTACCTTAACATTGTAGTACTAAAGAGAGATTTCTTCCCCCGAGGGGGTCAAACAGGGGATGAAAGAATGTACCTATGAAACTTTGTATAAATATTCAATAATTTATTTAGTGATTAAAATAATAATGAACCCAATTTTGAGATTTGAGTTCCGCAAGGATAATTGAATAAAAGAACTGTTTGGAAATTTATCTGTTAATAAGAAAATGAAAGGTATTGAACATACGCGTACGTAGACGTGGGTGAAAAGCTAGGTTAATAAAAATACCCAATATTAAAAACACAAGGAACAAAAACTAGGCGAATATGAGCGTGCAGAAAAAACGGCAGTTAAAAAAGCAACACCGAAAACTAAAATGTTGCCATTTGTGTCAAACCAGATCCGCCAGAGGAAAGTTTCCGTGCAATTTTTAAATTCACAATTTTTTCAGTAGCAGCGCGCAGAAGCCTTTTGTATGGCAACCCCATATTTGTTCAAAGCCGTATTATAAAGGCAAAAATGGTCAGTTACTTTGTGATAGGAAGTTGGAAGCGAATTTTCGTTTTCCGCCATGGTTTACGAACGCACCTAGGATTTAAATTTAGAATTGTTAATGTCTGTTTCGTAATGGTGTAGGCATTTACGAGAGTGTGACAAGGCTTTTAAACCTCATAGATTTAGAATCACATAGATACCATACTAAGTCTATTATAAAGGATGACGCCACCATTATTTAAAAAATGATTAATTATTAAAATTATGAAATTATTTTACAAATTCTACCACATTTATGTACGTCATAGTAACTTGATAAAAAACTGATGTTTGGGATTTAGTCGCACATTTTCAAATAATATAGCATTATAGCAGTTTAGCTGGTTCGCTAAGTCCGCCTATATTGTACCCTAACTCTGTGAACAAAAAGGTGCCACTCTTATTTCGAAATATTCGAACACATTTGCATTCCATGGTCTCTCGGGTGTTGCCAGTGCAGAAATGTGTAAAGTTTTACTTTTCTTCGCTGAGTGTTGCGATCCACAGTTGCTAACGTTAGGGAAATTGCTCCGCCCCGCCACTTTAAAAGGTCTTGCGTGACGAGTTAAAGAGTTTTTATGTTGTTTTCCTTTACCCCCTGTTTCACTTTCATTTAACGACAAACGTTTTTCAAGGTTTGATTGTAAAAAATTAGCGTTCTAAAATCAAACTTAAGTATTTATTGTTTAAGCCATGAAAAAAGTTGCACCGGATGTTACGCAGTAATATTAATTTAATGTTTGAAATAAGCTAGGAACTCATCAAAATGCAGCGTCTTTTATTTATATGAGGAGCTTTAAGGATATACAGCTCAAACCGGACCGTCAACTTTTAGTATTATCTGTGTTATACTTTTTGAATTCGGAACTCTGACCCCACGCCACGTCAATGTTCTGAAATGGTGTTACTGACACGATCCCGTTCTAAAATTGAAAGGGCCCTCTTTTTCCAGTACTCAATAATGTCATTTGTGTCACAAACCGTGGCTGGGTTAAGTCAGACAAGGAGGGAGGACCGCCCTCCGCGGCAGCACTGCTCCCACCGACACGCCAGAACTCAGCTCTGTCGGAAAAATAGTCTGCCAGAGTGGGACCCCCCCGAACCACGAGCGAGAAAGAACAGCCTACCAGCTGATATTGTTTCGAACGAGTGACCAAAGGCCGCGTAAGTTGACACAGAGTTATACAGTGCGTAAGTGGTACCCCCTCACGCATGTAAATGCACTAGACTGGGAGGACTGCATGTGTAGAGCTTGTGTTATCGGCAGGACCCCGCACGACCCCGATTCATAGATGTGTATTTTGTATATATGTTTAGACTGTTAGGGAGTTTGTGATGGGTTTAGGATGGTGAAAACTTTGAGCGTCGCGGCGACTCGGATTATCTGTGGTCCGAATCGTTTGCCAAATTACATGTTGGCAGAATTGGTTACCCTAGTCGATGTTGAAGTGAGCAAATCCAAGTTTGAATGTGAATATCGCAATCGACATATACAAACTCGACCAGAAAAGTCCTCGTTTCAAAATCATAAATTAGTCACCGGTTGATCTAATAGGAAGCAGAAAATAACATCATTAAAAGAAAATAACACCAAGATGTCAATTAATTCGAAATAGTATCGTAATTGCGTTACATAGCGACTAATGAGACGCCGGTCCGCTTATACGGAGAACGTAGGTCCAATCAGGCAAAAACTTAAATTCCCTACAAACATAAACGTATAAATCGGACCGTGAATTTGTCAAAATGTCAAATCGTTTAAAAGACGCAGTACCGACAGGTGAATTCGAACGTCGTTGCTAGCTGCTATCAAATATTCCAAATTTAAATGGAACGGTTCCCCCGAGATTCATTCATTTAAAATCGGCTGCAAAATTCACGTATCTGTGTGAATTCTAAATTTATAGTCGGCACATTCCGTTCATTTGATACCCTACTTTGAACTATGTTGGTAAAGACGTATTGGGGTAACTTTCCCTCTTATTTGCTCGTATGCTAAATTGTATGGACACGCAAAGGCTTATTACGTCTTGGCCACTGGGCTTGGTCGGTAATCATTATAAGTGCAGGTAGATGGACTCTTCAAAGAAATGCAACTGGCCTTAATACAAGCGTACGTGATCGAACGTGACTAAGGGTTGTTTTACAATGTATACATTACATAACTAGGCGGTCTTATAAAATAGCTTACTCGGGACATTGTAAAGCAAGCCTTTTCTGTGTAAAGATGCGCAAGTAGAGCATCTTTAACTCGCACATTGCGCATGACGCACATGTGCGTCACGTATATAAGACGCTTCGGGCCTTATAGAAAATGGTCAGAGGAGAAAATAAGAAAAGTGTCACAAGGATTATACTCAAAGTATAAAGGATATTAAATTAAGTTAGGGGAGTATTCAAAATTGAAAATAAAATAAGAGACGTCAGATCGGGTTGAAAAATACTACATGTTGCGGGTGAAAATTGTATTGAATATATAGATATAAACAGATGCTTTATATCACGTTGGTAAGTTAAGGCCAATATATATATATATCTATATGTGATAACACGTTTTATTTAAGCCCTACCTGTGTATTTATTTACCCCTAAATGTCACCCTAATGTTCCTCTTCGAACACATGATTGTGCTTCTTGTAGAACAAATTTAATTTATTACAATAAACTACGAATTTTTATGTTTTATTTAAACTATTGATAATTTTTTTAATACTCGATAATTAGATTTATTAAAGAAATTAAGAATATTTATTTACAAAAGACAAAAAATATATTGTTAACAATTTTTTAACTACCTCTGTATAGTGAACAATCTGAGATATTTTATTGAATACTTCAAATAAAAAAAATCTAAAGAATTAATTGTAAATAATAAAAGGAACGTTAAACAGCTTTATACATAAATAATAGCTTAAAATTATATTTATGAATATTATTTCGCTAAAGAAATTTACAAAAAAAAGCTTTATTTTGTCAATGTTATATTTTTAAGTATAAATAAATATGCTTTTTAAGATTATCTGCTATACATATTTATGCTTTAACCACAAATATCAAGCAGATTTTAAACTCTCGATGTTAGCCGTGGGACACCGATACACCATAGAATAGTCTACATGGTATAGTTTTTAGGTTATTATAAATCTATGTGACCTGAATGATAACACCTGGTTTTTCTTCGTGACTTAATATACTTGATGTGCTTATACTTGATCCTTTACTATCTCCTACTATAATTAAGACTAAATACTATAATAAGTTTTTGCTGCGGCAATATTATTTTACAGGACTTTGTTGCACTTCATCTATAAGTAATGGAATTAACTCGCGTATTTGTACTTTTAACTCGTGTTTACTCTGTCAGCAAATAAAATAAAATACGCAAGTTGAATCCGTTAAAGTTTCATTTCAATGTGTTAAACCGCGAAAGCATCAATAGATGCTGCTTTTGTTGTGTTTTATATTTACCATAAAAATGTATCAGGCAATTTATAAATTAATGTCTATATTTCAATTAAATTTAGCAAAGTTAACTGTAGTTATCGAGTTCGATGACCTTTAAGGGTCATAAATACTCTAGTTCAAGTTACGACATTCATAGTACGTGTCAAAAGTCTATTAAATTTGCTTTCTTTTCATGCACAACTATCGCTAAATAACATAACTGCTAAAAGAAAAGTAAGACATGCAATAACAGTATTCGTCTTGTGGAATACCGGAATATCGAAAATTACAGTACGGATGATAAAAAATATTTAATCTGTCAGTTAAATTATTAAAAACTAGCTTCTGCCCGCGACTTCGTCCGCGTGGAACTCCTCCTTTTTTGCAGTCGGTTAAAAAGTAGCCTATGTCCTTTCTCAAGCTCCAGACTTTCTGTGTACCAAATTTCATTTAAATCGGTCTAGTAGTTTTAGCGTGAAAGCGTAACAGACAGACAGACAGACAGAGTTACTTTCGCATTTATAATATTAGTAGGGATTTTGGACACGTATTTTTTTTCTTAAACAAACCAAAAAGACTACTGCTTGTAAAGTTAGGAAGTTCGGGCTACGAACTCCTACGAGCCTATGATGAATTGTCTTGCTACATCTTGGGCCCTAGACAAGGTGCCAACGTTCAACGTTAACGTTAAACGTTGGCACCAACATTTATGGCATCTGACATCCGCGAACGTTTGTGACGTACGTAACAGTCGTTCGCGGATGTCAAATCCCATACATTTTGGTGCCAACCTTTTGGCGCCTTGTCTAGGCCCCCTTGTCATGTCTCGCGGTGTGTCAAAAATCGGTAACGTTATCGACAACGAGAAATTTTGTCATGCCGATATCTTCATATTTCTTCATGTTGACAACGAAACAATATCGACGCGACAAACCTCCTTCTTGACAACGTTTTCAATATTATGTCGACAAAATGACGACTAAACAGTTTATCGTAGACTCGCTAAACAGTAGCAGTAGGTATATGGCACTGCAATCAAGTGACAAGGGAATGACATTTCTGTCAGAACCACTTGTATTTAAAAAATGCATTATATCTTGTATTATTTAAATTTTTAAGACTATGTTTCCACTGATAAAAGCATGTCCTTGTATATAAGGGAAAATCCTTATAATTAACCGAAAGTTTTATATTAGTGTACCTATACATATGTTAATATCCTTTATTTCTTTTATTATGTTGTACGTATGTAAACAAATATTGGCATAGATTGACTGTCGACTTTTCTAGATCTTATTACAGTTTAACCATTTCTTTACTCATTTAAAGAATGATGAGTTTTCTAGGCTGTAGCGGAATAGTACATTACGCACCTAGGCCAGTAAAATAAAAAATGTCTCAGATCACATGTAATTATCGTCCGAGGCGAAACCGAGGTTGACAAAAATGTGATCTGAGGCTTTTTTATTTTACTGGCCGAGGTCAGTATACTATTTTTCTGTTCGACGAAGCCAGAAAGCGGCAATTTCATTTAGCGCAGCGGCCAGAAAGTTGGCGCTTTCCGGCCTGTCCTCCAGAAAAATAAATTACATAACACGATTTGACCGGCGTAAACTTATTCTACAACTTCATACAGTTGAAGCAATGCCAAGTAGTATCAATTTTACGAAACAAAATTCATGTCGTAATTTTTAAATTTCTAAACCTCACATCATAGTCCAGGTAGAAACCTCTTCTAATATCAAAACTTCAAAACCAGGTATCTTCATTATTTGAATATCGCAGGGGTTGTTTTTTTTTTCGGTATATCGTTAACGACAGTTGCCTTTAAAAGGGTGTTTCAAAAGCAACTATTATTTTGACGTTACTTCCTATAGAAACTAGAAACGCGATTGTGTTTTTTTTTATTTCGTATCAAAGACAGCGTGAAGGTTTTGATTTATGAAGAAACTTTATAAGATTCGTTTTTAAAGTACCTTTCGAGAACTAAAACGTTACTGTCATATTTTCGTTTAAAAAAATCTATTTATTTTAATAAATCACTAAATAAAATGATTTACATTAGCCATGGATATACAATTTATTTTATTATGCCAACTTAATTACGCTATGAATGCGACCACAGTGCAAAACTAATTTACACTTCAGAGCGTCTATAATCAATTTTATTTGTGACCAAATCAAAAGTGAAATATTCCACAATACCCACGAAACCAATATCACCTATATGCAAGCCATTTTACCAATAAACTAATTCAATATCATTTGTTACAGGCGGAGCGAGTTTCTAGGATGTGTCTCGTTCCCGCTGAAAAATGCTATTAAGATTGACGTCGCTGGGACCTACTTTTTGCGACAGACCACCGGCCGCAGCTCTGCGTCCGCGCAAGGTCGATGCGCTAGGCAGGATCGGCTGAGCGACAAGATGGCCACCGATAACATTGATACAAGCACCAATGAGGAGAAAGAAAACAATGACAAAGGTAGGTTCTGTGACGCGTATGCGCGTCATGTACAACCAGTGGCAGCGAACGTGTTAGTTCATTTTATATAGCTAAAGGACAGTTATGTAATGGTTTCCTTTCCAATTAACCTGGCATTATAACGATACAGAATAAAATAATAATTAATTTGCGTTTTTGTAAAATAAATATTTCCTTTGATAATAGCTGCGTATTGCATTCTTCATTAAAAGTTAATTAGCGTGCGCTTTTAGTCGAGGCGTGTAATACAGCTGAAGCGACGTGCATTGCATTTTCATTATTTATTAATCATAATTGGAATCCATTCAATATCAATATTGCTCTTCGTTATGCGAATGATTAATACAACTTTTATTAATGAAGTTGCGGGTTCGAAACCGGCGACGACCATATATTCGGTGAATCTGTACATTATTTATATTTCATGTTGTCTAGTTTACAAGCTTTGCTTAGTTCAGGACCTATTGTGTTTAATTCCCTGCCTATGCTTTGCATATCTTTTATACCCTTGACCATATTAAAGTGCCAAGCAACTACTTTTTTACGTCTTCTCTGAACCATACTTACGTTTCTAGGAGTGACCTTGAATGGCCCGTCAGGACAGACCCAGTCCGTAGCGGCTGCGTTGCAGAGGGAGGCCGACGAGCACCTTTTCCTCCGGTACCTGGAGCTGGATCCACCTGAGGACGCCGCAGCCCCGAGACGAGCTCAAAGAAATGGCAGGACACCGTTCACCACCACGAGGAAGTGAGTCCAATGATTCAGTGAGAACTGCCTCAACGTTGAATGGGTCTAACTGATGTTAGAAAGCTGGACGGCCAACTTCGTACCTCGTTTTTTGACCCACTGCGGCGATATCTGTCGCGCTGATTTGTAGTAGATGATACAAATGATCAAGACTTTATTCAAATACTAGCTTTCCGCCCCGGCTTCGCACGGATCCCTTTTTCTTATAGCTTATGTCACTCGGGAATAGTGTAGCTTCCCAACAGTGAAATATTTTTTCAAATCGGTCCAGTCCTTTTGGAGCCTATTCAATCTAAACAAACGAACCTTTCCTCTTTATAATATTAGTATAGACAAATACATACCTACACCTAGGATCTCACCGGCCTAGAAACCAGATAGTTCATGATTCAAATTCAATGACATAATTTTCTTGCCCCTTATTAACCGATTATTTTACTCCAGGTTATCCCGAGGTACGAGTGGGGGATTCGGTTTCACCGTGGTATGGACACGGCCCCCGAGGGTGGAGCGAGTGGCTGCAGGCGGATCAGCAGAGAGGGCGGGCCTCCGGGCTGGAGACTACATCGTGTTTGTGGGGAACAAGAATGTAGTCACGTCCACCGAGGAGGAAGTCAGAGGGCTTGTCAAGTAAGTTTGTGACTTAAGGTATACTGGTATAGGTGTTCCAATCACATAATCCTCTCGCTGCTCTGGAGACGTTTCGTATTGGTGTCTTTGCTTCGCACTAAAAAGCAGATGTACTATCAACTGTGCTGGCGATGTTACACCTTTAAGGCAATAATCGCTTGAACGACCCTGGTACCTGGCGGCTGTGTGTGAAGCAACAAGTGCAAGCAATTTTTTTCTAAAATGGCGTACCCCGAAAGCATCCGATAGTAACTGTAGACGGAAGTACGTGGCATAGGCATCAGACATTAGACAATCATCATTAACGATATAGATTAAAATAAAAATGTGATTGACAATATAAAAAGTTATATATATAGTTTGAGATCACCTGTTTGAACTACCCATGTCAGCCCTATAGTAATCTAATGTGTAATAACTGCGAAGGCATCAGAAATGTAACCTGTAAATAAATGCCTGATCTTTTTGTTATTATAAACCGATTACTAACCTAACTTTTCATCTCCAGATCTGCTGGGCAGACTCTCTTGATGGAGACCTTCAGAAGGGTTCCCCAGAACGGCGTTGGAGCTAAGCCGAGGTTGACCCAAGTAACCATTCCATTCCCGGAGTCAACGCCCCCACCAGCTCCAAGGTCGCCCAGGGTCGTAGCCCCTGCCTCGCCGGCTCCTGTGGCCAGGCCACCCACGGCTTGCTCGTCGACCAGCCAGAGCCTAGACAGACGCAAGCTCCATTTACCACAAGTCACTTTCTCCAAAGAGGTTGGTAATGGTATTATTGTGTGAACTCATTTGACCTGCGCAGCTTGTTGGTGGTGATAAATGGTGATGAGATTTGAAGACCTATGTAGGTTAGTTCACTTAATATAGTATGAAAATGTGTTTAGCTCGTTCTGAAATAAAATTATAATGAAATTAGTTTTCAAATTGTATGCAATGATTATAAACGATATAACTTTTTTTGAAATTTAGAGTTAAAATTGTTTATTAGTCGTTGTCGCAAAGTATCGATACAGTTGAACTGAAATATCAAATCGTGACATTTTATCATCATCAACAAGAACCGTGACGTCATCAAAATTATAAAACACTTTCAAATTTAGTACTAGTCATGAGTTTTTGTAAACGAATTTAATTTGGATAAGAAATTTGATATTATAATATAGTTAGGGGCAGTGGTGCTAGAATAGCCGACTTATAATTTTGTGTGTTTTTTAGGTTTTTAAATACTGTTACAAATTGTACAGTCGTGTGTTTATTTTTTAATATATTTTGTACATATAAGACCTAGATTTAGACTTCATACATTCCATTGTTATAATTATAGGTTTTTTTAGTTTTAAGGTGTGCTTAGAGATAATATAACTTTAGTATAAATATTGTAGTTATTAAGCAATTGGGGAATCGTTACGTTTAAGCCTTACTACGCTGTTTTTGTTAATTATTTTGTTACTGTTTTTTTTATTTATATTCCTTATTTTTTCGTGTGTTACTTTTATTTTGTAATTAAAATAACTTTAATAGATAGTTTTGTGTTTGTACATTATTTTATTTCATTCTGTATCACTTTTAATTTAATGTCGTAGCTATTTAATTTATTTTTTTAAAATACTTTGTATTTTGAAAATTTTTGGTTCCTGTTATTTTTTATTTCGTTTTTAATTTATGTTCCTTTGTGTTAAGTGCAAATAAATTTATCGCTTGTAATATTTTTTATTTTTTTTTTATGATTTAACCGTTCCGTATTATATACCCATTACCCACCTTACCTACTAGAAATAATGTTTTCAATAATAACCTTACGCATAATTTCAACAAAATACGATAAACTAGAACATAAAACTTAATCTTTGTTACGAAACTCTTTATACATACTAAAATTATAAACGCGAAAATTTGTATGTATGTAATATGATATACCTATACTGAATAGATTTTGATGAAACTTTTAAATAATATAGCTTTCACGTCAAAATAAGAAATAGGCCATATTTTATTACTAGAGAGAGATGAAAAAAAAAATTACTTACTTATAAATTTTGTGGAGTCTAATTAAATTTATAACAAAGATAACATCGGCCACGCGTGACGCGATATCGCGTCATCTGCAATGAAAGGGTTAATATTATTGAAATTATAGAATAAACAAAGAAAGAACAGAAATTGTATGTTTTGTGAAACATATAAATTAGTGTAAATTTTAGTACTTAGATTTGGAGCTGTGAATAAATTCGTCAACTATGTAAAAATAAATATAATTAAAAATATTAAAGTCCGTTGTAGTATTGGAATGAAACAACTATTAACGGATTTAACTCGCGTATTTTTATTTTATTTTATTTGCTGACGTTTCGTTCTTATTCTTTACAGTTTCCATAATCGTAGCACGACTGAGCTGACATTAGTCTAACGCTAACTCTTACATCACTTTAGCGTTGCAAACGTCAGCAAATAAAATAAAATAAAAATACGCGAGTTAAATCCGTTAATAGTTGTTTCATTCCAATGTGTAATAACCGCGAAGGCATCAGAAATTATTCCAATTAGCTTGAGGTTTCGAAAAGCCCTTAGTTATTCTGATTCACTAATAGCAGCATTATGGCTCCGCCTGCCCCCCTCTGCCGTCCACTTACTAAAGAGCCGTTAAGCCCAAAATGTAAATTTCGAGAAAAAGCCAAAAAACGTGGAATTCGTTGTCTCTACAAAACTATTACACATAGAAAAACGATTTTTGTCTACATAATTTTCATTTAATTCCGAGAACTATTTAAAGTGGTACGCGATACTAAAAGTGCATTATTTCAATTTTTTTTTATTATTTTTTCTTTTTAGCCAAGGACATGTACTGGCTTTTGTCTTCAGTTACAGCACTAAACGGCAGTTAACCATCCCTTAGCGAGGCTTAGCGGCCCTTTAGTGATGTAATTTCTTTTAAATGTTGAATGTAGTAAATGTATGTGGCAGTTATTCAGAAATGCTTAGCTATACGGCGGCTAGGTGACTTAACTGCTGTATAGTCAAGTAACAGAAACAAATTTCACTTACTGCTACAGTTCAAGGAGCGGCTATGGTACCTTAACGTATATTTAGTGAAGGAAGTGTCAACAAAATTGAATTATTCCTAACAGATTATAGTGTGATACTTAACTAAAGGGCAGTTAAACATACGTCGCTCGGGGATAACTGCTTTTTAGTAAAGCAATCATAAGATCAAATGTGATATATTAAAGTCGAAATTCGTAATAACAAAAACATTTTATTCAAAATCCAAATAAAAAATAAAGAAATAAAAAAAATTAGGTCAACTTGCCTGTTAACTGAGCTAATAAACTTTATTCCACCAAAAAAAAATCTATAAAAAACCAGCTAAGTCTCGAAGAAGCTGCTTGTTTATTTCTAAAAAGTAAAGAAATCTAGACAAATTCGTGCGAAGTCTAGGGTTCCTTACTGCGATTTGTTTATTATCATAGTTAATGTGTAACTTGGCCGTTGATCGAAAACGAGACACTAGCGTCCAATTACCAATACCAATATGGGCTTTTATCGCTTAACAAACATAGGTAGATGCAACAACAATTACGTGTAAACAAAATTGACTTGTACCCACTAACGTATAAAGAATGTTCTTCTTCGAGACTTGGCTAGTTTTTTACACAATATTTTTGGTGGGATTTCACTTCTTTTTGTAGAAACGTGGGAATATTGATTTATTTATTTTATTAGATTTTCTTATTCGACAAAGTTTTTTTTCTTTTTAGGAGTATTTTTTATTATTACAAATCTTTCTTTTCTTGTTTTTTGGTTCTGATTCTTGTTCAGCAACAATTTTTCTTATTGCCTATTCGCTTTCATTATTTATTTAAATAGACGATTTAATTTCTGAAATATAAGCGCGGTATTTACGCTTAGGCCGGTTGTATTCGGTGACCACTGAAGCTAGAGCTTTTATACTCTTGAAGTGAACATTTATGAGGTGCACCACATGAAGATCGGTTACTCGTGAAAGCGCCACGTAGGCTTGGCCACAAGAGAATATGGAGGTGCCCATATGCCATATTTAAGCCCTTGGCTCTTGTAATTGTTAGGGCATACGCCACACATATTGGGAATTGTTCTATGTACACGTATTGCAGGGGTATGATCTCAAATTTTGACTCAATAGCCTATAATTCGTGAATACAATTATTAGCGAATTTTCCCATCAATTGTTTAGGCTTTGTTTGGGTCCCACGTCACTTTTTGTACAACGCCTATCGAGCATTACTTTAACTCCCTCTTTAATGATTATAGTTTCTTCCAGTCCAGCAGTCATCGACGCGTCATCTTTATATTTTTGTAAGCACACCGGGGCTTTCGATTTCATACATTTTGAACAATCCAAGGAATCTTTAGCAACTAACTTTATCTCGGGGTTCGGAATCGCTTTTAACATAGCATTATTTAACTGCATATACATATTTCTAGTCGGTAGTAAGCAAACAGCATGTTTTGGCGAGTCCCTCAAATATTGTGCTATTTCCATTAACCTTCCTTCATTGGAATGCGAAAGCAGAGGTATCTATCGGTTAGACAGTATATCTTTGTCTGATTGAGTTGTCACTCCTACTCCGATTCTTTTTAACATTTTTACAAACGTAGAATCATCCAGCTGTCTCATGTTCAACGTGAGTTCGTTGTAACTATAAAGTTTAGTCCATAAGTTTGGAATAGGTACTTAAGTTGGGTAAAGGGTTGGTTTTTCAAATGGCGACTTTTCTCTAACTGGTGGAAGTTGCAAAAGATCCCCAAACACTAAAATACTTATTTCTTTTCCCAAACCAACCTTCAACTTTCAACTAATCTTCTACATCAGAAGTATCAAACACTTCGCATAAACGAAGATTTATGTAAGCTAGAGTTACATTAGATATCATAGACTCTTCATCTATCTACACTAATAATATATAGTATGTATTATAAAGAGGAAAGATTTGTACCTATTTTTGTATGTTTGTAATGAATAGGCTTAAAAAGTGCTGGGTCGATTTAAAAAAAATCTTTCACCAATAGAATGCTACATTCTTCCAATTTGACATAGGCTACATTTCATTTTGAAAAAAATTAGGGATCCTTGGTAAAATTTGAACAATGTAACCGAAGGTGTAGAAAAATGATAGGCTATAAAAAAAAGGGATCCAGGCGACGCCGGGGCGGGCCGCTAGTAATAAATAATTCGACAGTTTTTAATTCCGTCCTTAAAATTTGAAGTAGTTTGTCTGAAAGCGGGTTGTATTTAGAAGTTTGTTAATGTTCTACGGGCAGTTGTAATAATCTGTGAATAGTTTATCCGTTTACGTTAAATGCTGCAATTCCAGTCGGGGCAGTTATATTTCAGTTATTAAACCTAAATTAAAACTTCTTTTAAATTTAATAATTAAGCAATAATCAAAATGTACGCGCCCGCCGTCAACAAGCTCTCCCGGGGGACTAAATAAACTATAATAATTGGTGGTGGGTGACCTCCCGATCTATCCCCTCCCTCAAAATGTACGCGGCGCGAGCGTCGAAAAACTGCCGTTTAGTTAAGGAATGAGGCTTTACTGCTCTTTAGCTCTGTATAATATACAAAATAATTTCATCTATACTTAACTAAAATAGCGTTAAAGGACTATTACTGCTCTTTAGCGGAGTTTTTCTATAAGACCGCTTTTTAGTATAGCAATTTTAATAATAACCGTAGTGGCTTGCTTAGCTATAACGAAGTTAAAGGAGTTTTGCGTCTCTCTAGCTTAGGATAATGGGATAACGACTTTTTAGGTAAGCACAAGATCACAAAAAAAGAATTTATTCCTTAAATTTTAGCAGTTATGGTGGTTTAACGTACATTTAAGCTAAGCAATGTGGGTTTGACGCTCTTTAGTGTAGGAACCACCAGAAAATCTGCCACTTAACGGCCACAGTACTGCTCATTATCTTTAAAACTATTTGCCGTAGGAATACGATTCTTAAACCAAAAGATAGAGAATTGAAAACTATATAACGTACCATCAAAAAGTCAAAATTGACGTTTTGAGGGTTAACGGCTCTTTAGTAAGTGGACGGCAGCCCTGGTGAAGTAGTTTTGCGTTTAGGTAGTATTTCCTAGACGAGGGAAATTTGACAATCACAAACGCTTAGTCTAGAATGAAAAACTATGGGAAATAAAGGGGTTCTTTTCGTAATTCTTTTAGTTTCTTTTTTTTTCCGAACTGAATACTGAAGCGCAGTTGGCCAGCTAATGGGCCTTCACTGCAAAACCGGACCGGTGGCGAGACTCCTGAAAGGAGACTCTTAAGCCTAGATTCTTTTTACCTAAATAATTTATTTTATACCTAAATAATTTTAATTTGTTTTAATGATTTCAGTTACTTATTTATCACCGTTCGATCAAATTGAAAAATCTTAATTTGTTTTTCATTTCATGTTAATAAAAAAACAGATCCAAGAAACGCCGAGAAACCCTTTCAATATTCCAGACTACAAGAAATGTTTTTTAAAGTTTTTTTGAAAGCCACTTTGAAAGCTACAAACATTAGAAGCCTGACAAAATAGCAATTTATATTTTCGTAAAATTTTAATAAAATGGCAATACCTGGGATGTTTCCGTATTTTAAACTTTTATGAAACACTAGCTTCTGCCAGCGACTTCGTCTGCACGCGATAAGCATCCCCATTTTACTCCCTTAGGGGGTGATTATCCTAAAATATTTTACATGTTTCACGACTTGCGATGAAGAACTTTCATACTGAATTTCATTTGAATAACTTCAAAAACGGCAAAGTTTCATACTACGCTTTAATCCCGCTTTTACATTTGAATTACGGTGAATTTACAAAAATCCTTTCTTAGTGCTACCCTACGCTTCGTTATGTTTTATTATCTTAACTAATATTATAAATGCGAAAGCAACTCTGTCTGTCTCGCTTTCTCAAAAAATCTACTGCATGGATTTTGATGAAACTTTACAATAATAATATAGCTGTTCATTAGAATAACATAAAGGCTATATTTTATTCGATATTGTGTAAAATACTCTTCGTGCGCAGTCATAATTGCTGGCCGAAGCTAGTATATAACAACTGGCGGCCCGACCCGACTACGTCCAGATCCCTTTTTTTTAATAGCCTATGTCACTCGGGAATAGTGTAGCTTTCCAACAGTGAAAGATTTTTGCAAATCGGTCCAGTTGTTTAGGAGCCTATTGAATCCTAACAAACAAACTTTTCCTCTTCATTATATTTGTATAGATATTTTATAGCGATATAGTTTAAAGTATAGTGTGATATTATGACATCACACTATAGTTTACAGTGCGCAGACGACGTCACGGGCAGAAACTAGTAGGTAGAAAGTAGACAGATGATTAAAACCAAATCCAAGAAAGTGGTTGCGTAACTCTTTCATGCTGGCTTACCCGGTACCTGCCTGATTTAGAGGGAAAGAGTTCTGAATCATCAGGTTTTACTTCTTTCAGGCTCTTTTTTCGCAAACCCCCGGGCTACCCACTGATAGCAGGAAAAGGGCCCTCCTGGCTGTGGTGGCCAGGGAACAACATTACTCCACCTGTCTCCAATTTGGCCTGGTGAGGTTTGTCTCCCCTCTGGCAGAGAGGGCTGACCTGATCACCCCAAATGACCACCAGCTTCTGTTCCAAAATATTGAAGAGGTGAGTATGGGGATAAGAATAATCATGATGAACCTTGGGGCGTAGACAAGGTGCCAACGTTCAACGTTAAACAAAACGACCAAATATGGGATTTGACATCATGACCTACTTGACAATCGTTTTACGTCCTTGTCTACGCCCCGAGTCACTGTTCTAACCTAACGTTCTGATAGCAATTCCGATTTCAAGAAGGCCGCAGTCTTAATCTTACATCCTTTTCTTTTGATATTTACTCGATCATATCTCATCATCTTTATCAATACGTTAAAAATCCAATAACATTATTGTCAACAATGCCTATTTCTCATATATTCGCCATTTACCAATTATATTAAAATCTAAATCAACCAAAATTTATGTATCCGTTAATTCTTTAGATTCTGAGATTATCCGAAGATATCTTGGATCAAGTGGTTCAAGATGACGGGGAGATCCAAACGTCTACAGTAGTCGCAGTTTATCTACAGAAAGCACCAGTGTTCCTTAATCTGTACAAAAAGTACTGTCTTGGTTTGAAGAGAGCTGACTGTGTACTGGTAAGTTTTGAATAAAATATTCAGGTATATTAATAAATTTTAACAAAGTCAAAGTTAGAAAAAAATCCACTGGGGTTTCGAATCTTCGTCCTTCGTTTTGACTATAGTCAACACTAATCTAGACTTTTTTCAATACATTGTTAACTCAATTTGGTCGCTGTATCAATCGTAATTCATCATTCGACCGATATCTATGGTTGCTGAGGCGACATTTCGCTTGTAAAACAGATAAACAAATATTACTAAGACAAAAATAATAGATTTGTCGACTCAATCAGTGACACCTTTAGTGCAATTGGATAAAAACACTATGTATCTCCCGTTAATGTATTGGTGTGGTTTCAAGTCCCGCTGGGATTCTAGATATTTTCTACTTTTGCCTTAGAACAAATATCGCCTATAGAATTCCATAATAATAAATATATATCAATTATTATTCAACGATATTTTCAACGTTTAATACGATCCAGGTGAAAAAATTGAAAGATTCATGCGGTGCGTTCTCTCGGTTCTGCACGAGCCCGCCGATTCCGCGTCGAAGACCTGACATCACGTCCCTGGTCCACAAGCCGTTGGAGCAGTTCCGAGAACTGCTGAGGCTAATGAGGTCTGCAGCTGCTTCCAGCGGGGCTGGACCCTACGACCAGCTGGAGAAGAAGCAACTACAAGTCATTGTAGAACAGCTACAGGTTAGTCAAGCGAAAGCGAGTTTTTAGATTTGACTTGGGGACCTGAGGACGATAATTTGAGTACCTATCGTTCATCGTCACCTTTATACAATTTTCCGTTTTTGTTCCCTCTTTAATTAAATATTTATCGTTCGTTTTCTTTGAATCACGAAATCTTTATCTATAGGATATCCAGTTTTTATTCTCTTAGACCTTAGTATTTTCGAATATCAAGAGTATTATTAAAGATAGATTGCAGATAGAGAATATCATACATAGGTACTCTTATAATATTATTTTAATAGACTTATAATTTTTATGGTTTTCGATTATTATTCCTCAATCTTTCCGATTATCACATATTCCGATTATACAATACAAATTCTGCTTGTTAAACCTCTCACTTCGCCGTCTTGTCAGTGTTGTCTCAGATTAAAGTAATTCTTTGTAGAATGGCTATCAAGACGTCACAGCTGGATCTGGGTTGATGGGCCTGGCTGGAGATGGAAAACCCCTGCTATCAGTCGCTGACCTTGAAAGTAGACTCGTGTTCACTAGGTGTAAGGTAAGCTAATATCATTATATTATCTGTAAATAATTTCACACCAGTCTTTTTATTTTTATTGCTAATAATAATCTTCAATTTCAGCCGTTTGTCTTAAGCACTGCTGGTCGTCAATGGATCTTTGGAGGGGAACTATCCAGGGTAGAAGGCCGAGCCGTCAGGCCGTACTGGGCTTTGCTATTCTCCGATTTACTTCTGTTTGCAACAGTATCAAGAGACAGAGTTCTATTTGTAACTGAGGAACCCGTGGTCCTATCTACTATATCCGAAGCTCAATTTAACGTTAGAAAAAAGGGTAAGCCTTTAGGTCACCTATTATCTTCTTTGTATCGAAGTCTACATTCGTTAAAACTTTGAATCACGGATACCAATTTCTCGCTTTTGCAGCAACGGAATTCCGGTTAATCCTTGGGCGAACTGGAGGTGAGAGTCCACTTGTGTCGTGTGCACCCAGGACACCGGGCCGAACACGGACCATTGTACTGAGAGCTCCATCTATTGACCTAAAAGCTGTTTGGCAGAGTTTACTACAAAGGCAAATGTAAGTGAATGTTTGTATAAAGCAATTGATAAGAATGATGAAGTAAGAAAATTGCAGATCATTAATTAAGAAATGGAATGTTTACAAACTGTCTTCTTCTTGCAGTTATCGGGCGCACACGATGACAGGAACACCCCTCGGTTCTCCACTGGACTCGCCTGATCCACAACTTACGTTCTCGCTCGCAACCCTGGACTCGCAGCAGCGTCAGGTATCAGCGTCCAGTTTTCAACGACACTCGAGCCTTGCACTTCTCCCCGCTAGCTCCTACCGGTCCCATCTCAACATGCTAGTTGAGGAACGACCGGAAAAAGAAGTCAGAGTTAGTTTCGATGTTAGAACCAATTCGACCTCACCTGTCCCACAACCAGCTAGGGGCCCCTTGAGTTCGGTTTGGAGAACCGCTCCCACTCCAGAGACCCCTTCGGCCAATCTATCTCCGGCTGATTCTCAAACGTTCTCTTCTCACTTTGTTTCGTCTTCCAGTATAGAGAAGCACGAAGAGGCGCCCGCGTCTCCCAGTGCTCAACTCACGCCAGATGCGGGCGACGATTACTCAGAAATGTCTCCCTGTAGATGGGAATCCTTTGAGGCGGATCTAGCCTTGGCAGATTTAGATGTAGACCCGTCGTACAAGCACGCCGTGGAAGAGAGAATCTTCTTGCCCGACGACCCGCTTCTGTCCCGGGGGATGCTCCCGGAAAGGCCGACTCCACCGGCCTACCTGGAGCTCTGATCGACAGAAAGCGACCAGGAAGCGGACCCCTGCCCACCCCGGACGTGTGATAAATGTTGTCATTAGGGATTTCTTGTTGATCTTTTCCCTTTCAGTGGTGTGATTTCTTAGTTTTGTGGTTTTTGATAGATGGTGTTTAAAGCGAAGGCCCGCGCGCCTTATTAGTAGATTGGTAAAGCTTTCGTCGTGTAGACCCGAGCGCGAGAAATTTGTTGGATTGTTATAAAACTCGCTTATAGAAGAGAATAAGGTTGTGGTAACGTTTTTGAGAGACATATTTTCAAAAAATTAGCAGTATTGAGAAAAATGGTATTTTCATTAATACTATAAGTCTGACCTATAGTTTACTTTAATAGCAAAATATGTGTCCGTTATAATCTCTTTGTGAGTAGTCGAACAACACAACCAAGTAAGAAACACAGAACTGAAAATCCTTACACAACTTGCTTAAAAACAATGTTTCTAGATATGCCAATATATTTTATCTATAGCATAAGTGTCAAAGATGTAACTATAGGGTACCAACGAGTAGAATCTATTTATATACGACTACAAACCTTCATCGTTTCCGTTGACGTTACTTTCTGCTTCGTAAGTCTTCCGTCCTTTTTCTTATGACGAATTTCGATGTTGTTAGGCGTGATCTGCCCCCTAGAGTACTGACTCCCGACCCGCGGCGGTCCTCGACGTTTCCCGATGTCAACTGTCACATTAGCCCCAAGTTTACTCGAGTTGTTAATAATTAGAAAATTATATATTGTGCAGACGTATAGACCATAGTATTGTGTAAATTTTAATCTGTACATAGCCTTACAATCATTTGTACAGGTCATGTGGATATTTGGCGATCAACTCCGCGAAGTCATCTTAGAGTCATCTTCACACTTAGCATTTTTATTTCGGACTCGCTTATCATTTTAGACGTTCAAAGCACTTGTCGCCGTTAGATATTATTATAATGTGTTTACAATGAAAAATGGTAGTCAATGTTACGTGGAGTGAATCATAGCTTCTTTATTGGTTGTAGTTGATAAATTATTGATGAATAATTCAACAGTAATTTATTTAGTTCATGTAAACAGATATTCCGTGTCTCGCTAGCATCGCAAAATGTTCACATAACCTATAGTTTCCCGGGGTTTGTGGTATGTGTAAGAACCTTTTACAAAAACGAATTCGTAGTTAGAATCAACTTTCGATGTCTTTGGCTGTGTGTAAATTTTAATGATAATCAATATAGAGTTTGAAGAAAAAAACATAATTTTGAGAAAAAAAGTTTTAACTGGGTTCTTTGTAACATGTGACGAGCTCGCAAATATAGTATATGAATTTGGATGTTATGTTTAGAACAGAGAAGTGATTTCGAATAATCCGTTAATAAAGTGACTTTGTCAATGGTGAAAAAGATAATTTTATTTCTAAATTCTTTTAGGGACCCATTATTTTGCGACGCTAACGAATTTCGAAAAATATAATTCAACAATTAAGATACAATCTACCATTTTTCTATGTAATGCACAATTCTTTGAGCAATTGCAAATTAAATTGTTATATATGTATATGTTACGTCGCACTATGTTCATTATAAATGTATAATCAATGTCGCTCTAACAAAAAGCCAGTCCTAGTTACACATTCGATAACTGGAAGAAAATATAACTTCAATCATGTTTTCTTCACCAATTATGTATACATAAAAGCAAATATATAGGTACATGTAATATAAAAAGAGAGGGGGTTTGGGAGGACCATTAATGCTAAAAGCGCAAACACTAGACTATTAGAAATATTTTTCACAAAAATGACCCTATTTTTAAACTCAAAAAATTTAAATCAAACATTTTAACGATACTCAATAAATAGATTGAAATAAATGAGGCTGAGACAAGACTATCTTAATAAAAAATAGGGCTTTATAAAGCAAACCAGTTTTATAAATATTGATTCGCAAACATAAAATTGATATTAGGAACAAACCTAAAGAAGAAGCTAGCTCTTTCGGGAATATTTTAGACTCGACGAAGTTCCGCTGAGACTCAAACTGGCGCTGGTGGTAGTGCTACTGAAGGTGCCAGGAGCACTAGGAGTAGAGGATCCACCCTCCACTTGCAAAAGTGGATGACACAGCTACCTGAAGCGGAAGAACTGGATCCGATTGAACCAGACATGGAGGTAATTAAAAAAAATAATAAAGATAAAAAAGCTCTGATATTAGATCAACTTCAGCAGTAGGTATTAATCCCTTTTTATAACATCTAGATGTGGAGTGTAGAAGAATTAAGGAAACGATCCAAAGAATTGAATCTTTTAGAAGTAGCCGAAGTTGTGACACTAAATGGTGATAACAAAGGTTCATCACCCAGTGAGAAGAAGGAGAATGATCGTAGTCCATCCAAAAGTAGTAACTCAGGAAGTCAAGTAAGTATAATAACTAGTTATTATTTTCCATTGAAAGGTTGCACGTCCTACAAAACATTTTATTATTCAGATTACAGTCCGAACAAGTCCGATAGTGGTAGACACGATACCAGTTTGCAGACAGTGCCACAAAAAGTGTTTATCGAAACCAAATAGCCCTCTTATTTCCCAAAAAGAACCACCGATGCCTCCCAAGCCAAAAACGGAAGCTTCACCCCAAAACTCGAACAAAAGTTCCAATAGCACTTGTAGTGCACATTGTGGTAATCGTAAGCCAAAAAGTTTTACTTGTCATTTAGAGCGTAAAGGTGCTATGAAGATTCGTCCTGAGGACGCCCCTAAGGCGGCCTTGAGAGTCATAGACTCAATAGAGCAGAGCCAGAGAATGCTCAAGTCCACTTCGTATGAACTGAAAACTGATTCACCCCTGCTTAGCAGGAGCGTTCATTCTGTTGGCAACAAAAGTCAATTAGAATTAAGAAAAGATAACTCAATCAGGTCACCTAGCCCCTCCTCTAGCAGTAGGAACAATAGTCCCCTCTCTACTAGCCATACTACTTGTAGCTCCATGGTGTTCAATTCTAGTTCTAATGACCTAAGAATGTCTAATTCTAATATTACCAATCAGGTTCAGTGCGTAATAGCTCAAGAGAAATACCTAAACGAAATTAAATGCGTAGAGAGCGTCACCTTATCCAAATCTAGGATATCATCTACAAACCATCCATCCCCAGCGAGTATTAGGAAAGAACAAATAACAAGACAAAAGGCTGAAAACGTACTCAATAAAGTATTAGGCATAAACATAATAGCGAAGAGAGAGAACGTAGGTACTTGTCTCAAGACTTCATCGGTTTTTTTGGACGATGACTCTATACACGAAGATGAAGATAATGAATTTAAAATAGAGAGAGGCTTGCGAAGGTCTCCCAGGATGGGTATATCCGCTGTCACGAAGATGAACGGAGACATAAACAAAAAGACTGAAGACGTAAACGCAAATACTAGATGCAATGACGGCGCATCCGACGACGACCTGGAACTAGGTCCTCTGATGCTAATGGGTTTGTCAGCAATAAACCCAGCAGCGCATTTAATGCGAGTGGAACCTTTTAAGGGGGTAACGAGTCTCAGTAATGCGAACTCGAGGCCAGGTAGCCTCGGTTCCGTGAAATGCGAATCGCCGGTTCCCAATATATCTGTCGTCCCACCGACGCCCGACTACAACACCGTTAGTAAGACTGTAAGTGTTATCAAATCTTAATGCATTTATATTACGGAACAGAAAATAATTAATAATATGTTTCCAGGAAACTCTTATAGACGAGTCACCCGACTCACCGGACGTGCCAGACGATTTGCCCTACGTATCGCTGAAAAGGTCTGTTGTATATTTAGACTCGATTGATTAATTAGCTACGTTTTAATCAATTAAGATCGGGTAATATTGACTTCAGGTATGGAACTATGTCCAGTCTCGAGAGGCTGCCGTCGGATGAAACGGATGATGGTAATGTGAGATTGACCTCCATGGAGCCTGAGACACCAAAATCTTATAACCCAGGTGAAATTAATATTGTACAAATATTTTATCTTTGTTGATGTTGGTGCTGCGTGTCAAAATTTGCTAGATGCGCTAGTGTCGAATGAAGGCTTTGTGAAGTGCCACCAATCAACGGCTTCTGTCATTGATGGTTAATTTGATCTCATTCTACATTCGCACATCTAACGGAGTATTAATCCGAGTCTTCTACATAATTTAATGATGCCATTAATCAAATTGTATTTTCTGAAATAGGGGCCGCTGGCGGCATCATGGGTTGGACAGCAAGAGCCGGATCATTCGTAGTAGAGAAAATGAATATTTTCAGTTACACAGAAAGTGTGCCAAATACTACACTCCCACCTAAACAGCCATCGTTTTTGGAGAGGTTTGTTTTAATCATTTTATATTATTTGTAAGTTGTTTTTCTGATTACAATAGGGATGACGAATTGGTTAATACTTTGTCGGGGCGTCAAACTTGACAGCGGACTGGCCACCGGTCTTTTTGACTATTGACAGGATGAGACTTCAACAAATGAGATCGAAGACGAGACTAATAAAAAAGTATAGTAAAAGTCTTGTATAAAAAAGTCTAAGAATATTTAGTCCATCAGCTAGAATATAAATTGTATAATGACGTAACGTCACGAGACCCCCACTTTCGAACTTAAGAAGCACTTTTCTTTGTTATTGTTTGTTTATAATAATATTTTTGTACTAAGACAAGAGTAGAAAAATTGAGACTCTCAGTGGGACTCGAACGCCCTTGCCTTTACTAGCGGCATCGTGCTGACCTTTACACCATGAGAACCCACTAATGAGTCTTCAAATTTCTCTACTTCTTTAATTCGGTCTTGTACTTTCATTCAAAAGGCTTAAGAGTCTCCTTTCAGGAGTCTCGCCACCCGTCCGGTTTTGCAGTGAAGGCCCATTAGCTGGCCAACTGCGCTTCAGTATTAAGTTCGAAAAAAAAAAAAAAATGTACTTTCATTGTTTACATGCGAATTTTTCGCTTCAGCGCCATCTGTGTGAAATGCTTTGCAGCATTTAGCACATATGATTGGGTGACTTTGCAGTGCAACCACCATCGATTATTTGTTTGAGAAAAGAAAAAATGACGAATAATTTAAAATCTCTCTGACGGAGTAAATACAATTTTGTTTTCTTTATCCAGTAGTCTAATAATTAACTATGTGTGACTGTCGATTCAAGTTGTCTCATAGTACCTACAGTGTTTTTTTTAACTGTTGAAGTATAATTTATAATAAACTAGCTTCTGCCCGCGACTTCGTCCGCGTGGAACTCCTTTTTTGCAGTCGGTTAAAAAGTAGCCTGTCTTTTCTCAGTCTCCAGACTTTCTTTGTACCAAATTTCATTTAAATCCAGTGGTTTTACTGTGAAAGCGTAACAGACAGACAGAGTTACTTTCACATTCAATTTATAATATTAGTAGGGAAGAGCTATTTTTTTTAAATGGGAATATTTATTCAATAAATGTTTTCTTAATGACCTAGGTGGAAAACGGCGGGTGAAATGAAAATACGATGAGTATGTCTGGATGTAATGTTTTTTTTATTACCTAGCTGATATTGAAGATAGTTTTATACAAGTTAATTAAATAAATGTTTAATTAGGATCGTATCTTTAGTAATGTTTCTGTAAAAATGTTGGTACATTCAGAATAATAGTGATACTGAGTTTTGCTAGAGTTGTGATTATATATTTTAGTTAATGAATTTTATTACACTAAGTATTAGTTTTCAGATTTATGAGGTTTTTCATAACTTTTCAGGATTACTTTACTAGAGATTATTTTTTAGTAGATTTGCATATTTTTTTTGTTACCTTTCATAATGTTTTATTAGGTACCTAGAGAAAATAGAAAGATTAAAAATACTTATTCAAATAATGATAGACATTTTAGAAAATACTTAGTATTCGAAGTAAAAATATTTTTATTTAGGATATGATTAAAATAATAATCTATATGTTATAAACACAATTACTTAGTCTTATTTTTTGTGATTTTAAATAATTTGGTTATAAATTTAGATATTAACCTAATAACAATTGTTTAGTTTAGTAATATATTTAATAATTCTAACTATTTATGTACAGGAAAATCGAATAATATGTTCCTCCCGAATAGTATATTATTATCAATAAAGACATTTTAAAAATTATCCAAAAAAATATTTCGAATAACTTTCACAATAATGACCAAAATAATAGAATAATCCAATATTTCAAAAACATGATTTCCTTTTTTTAAATAAGAAACTAAATATCATGATATCAAACATCACTTACCTATATCTGAAAACCATCAAACTATGGTAAAATAAAAAACAAATGACACTAGTAAAATTTCACAACAAGCGTACCAACATTAAACAAAATTCTACAAACCAGGTGCTTAGGAGTTGGGGAATGGAAGTCAGCTCTCACTGAGGATGGAACTGGCGAGACTGGAGACGGCAGCGGGGCGAGCGGTGAAGAAGCTTGGGGAACCCCGTCCTCTGGAGACCTATCCGATAACCTGCCAGACTCAGAACACGGTACCCTCTCTGTAAGCTGTCAAAATTCTATAACTCAAAAATAATTGTCAATAATTGTCATTAACGAAATACCTGTTGCATACTTTAAGTTGGCTTAAACCAGGAGTGCCACCTTCATACATACCAAAATGTCGTCATTATCTATAAGGAATATTGAGATTTGAATTGTTTGAAAGTTCGCGTTTTAACAATCGACCTTAATATGAAAAGGCATAGGGATTCTCAACATCACATGCTTTCCGTAATTTCTTTGGACCTCCTGTACTTTATCACTTCAACTGAATAATTACAATAATCTTTCGGCTTGCTCTATACTGAAACCCTAGTCCCGCTACTGGTTTAACCCTTCGAAACCTTTACCTGATAGCCTAGTATTTCGTCTACGTAAGCACTTTCTTGAACATTAGTTTTCAATATCCGTCATTGTGGTTATTTATGTATTTTTGTGTATCTATATATATTATTAAGTATATAAATTTATGTATTTATTTATGTAGTGTAATATCTTCCTATTTTATATCGTATTTATCATATTATGTGTATTATTTATTTGCGCCTACACATGCTCTCTGTTCATTTCAAAGGTTGACTGGTAGAGAATGCCCAATGGCATTAAGTTCGCCTTTTGTACATAGTTTAGTTTTTTTGTGCGTGTAAGAATAAATAAATAATTCTGAACAGTTTCACACTGTCGAAACATTATTGAAAATTGTACATAGGCCCATGTTTAATTTGTATGAACAGAAACCTTTCACGCTTACAGTCTCCTACAAAGTCATCATCATCGTACGCTGGTGACGATGACACTGAGCTGATGATGGATGAACTGTTGATGGCACCCACGATCACCGGACCGACGACCTTGAGGCCGTTACTACCAAGGTAATTATTACTTGTAAGAAACAGCACGCGTACTAACACCGCTTAGTCGTTTCTAACCTTTACATCAACTTCTTTAATAACGTCATCAAATCTATCATTTCATGAAGCTTTCATACTAAGCTTTTTTATTTTGATTTCTTCTTCACTTTACAAAGATTGGCTGATGTGATATGTCAAAATTTTAAAGAACACTCACTAACCAAAAATTTAACGTAGGGATATTTTTAGGAGAAGATTAGAACCGCTTATGGAGGAAGAGTGCTCTGACAGCGGAAGCGAAGACAACAAACAGACCCCCACCAACTCCGACGACCAGGTGAATATCTTAGCCAATATGAAACCTAATCCCTTAATACAATTTCCATTCGAAATTTTACTGAATGAAATTCAACTCAAACGATAATGTCATCCATGTATACGTTACTTTTCAATGATTATATTTCACATAATTCTAAGAATAACCTTCTTTCAAAATATTCGAAAATAGCTTTATTTTAGACATGCTTTAACGTTTACTACATAAAAAGTATTTTGAAAGATGGTGTAATATGATATAGGTATATATACATCAATGTGTTGAACCCTCATAGCATGTAAACAAAATAAGAATGTTAATGATTGCGCATGCTTGTTGCATGATCCTATATTTTGAATCAATGTTAATAACTTAGTTCCTCAAAATTAGGTCTTTTGAGAAAAACAATAGCTAGAAGTCAAAATACAAGTACCGGCAGTCACTTAATGAGGGTTTGATATCAAAAGACATCTAAAAGACGGTAATTAGAATTTGGGGGTTGGTAGTGTCAGGGGGAATTTTAAATTTGGGGTTTGAGAATTGGCAGTTATTGTCGGGTAGATCGTAGCTAGGTCTTGTCTCACATTGTGACTGGTCCGCTGGTGCGGCGATTGGCGCAGGGCAGCGGGCTTGGAGCCGGTGCTGACGTCTGTTGCGACGTGCTGCTCCGGCCGCCGTCTGCTTCAGGGCCAGGTGAGAAATCAACTAACCGTAAGAATGTCAAGTAGATAAACGCACGAGTAAGTAAATGAATAGATCAATGTTTTTTTTTTATAAATCTCTGATAATTGAAATGGAAGTATAATATTACAGATTGAATTTATCTTTGGCGTATTAGTAGTAATATCGATACTCAAAAATATACTTGATGAAATTACTTTTGATGGTATATAATCTGTTGTAGATGGTGTACCCTTAACTTTTTCTAAAGATTACAAAATATTGTAATCGTTTTCATGTCGAAGTACTTTTGATAGTAGATAGCACATATATTATGAAAAGTCTAACTCAACATTAAAACCAAACACGATAAAATTTGTACTAATCAAAATACATTCTGGCAGAAAAACGGAAATCTTGACAAAAGACACGAGGTGAGACCGTGACAGCTTAACAAATAAAGTGACACTATACTCGTAGAATACACGAGCATGATGCATGTCAAGATGACGCAATAAAACTAGTTGTTAGATTTGGCTTACTCACTTCATTTTAAATACTTAAATGCAATCATACTTTTTAACATGACAGTCTCACAACAATATTCACATGAAAGTTACAAATGAAACTAAAAGATGATGCAGGCACGACATAGGTACACATAAAAAGCCTCATCAATAAGCTACTAAAAGAGTAAAAACTTAATTCCCACACCGCAACGTTCTGAAATATGATTTTTGTGCAAATGTGACAGAGTGATATGAGACACTACGCCGTGTACAGTAAAGTGAATCTAATGATGATAAATCGAAAGTCCATTATTCCGCAGAAGCAGGGGGCGGGGGTGCAGCCGCCGCACAAGTTGTTGGAGAGGAGCGAGGTGGTGGCGCCGCGTGCGAGCTGAGTCCAGACCGGACCCCAACCAACGAGGCGCCATCGACGCTCTTACAATCTGGTAATTAACACATGCAATCGCAAACGCAGTAACTACATATGAGTTTCATATGTACTTACTACGTTTATAATTTACTAGCTTCTGCTCGCGTGGAACTCCTCCTTTTTTGCAGTCGGTTAAAAAGTAGCCTATGTTCTTTCTCAGGCTCCAGACGTTCTTTGTACCAAATTTCATTTAAATCGGTCCAGTAGTTTTAGCGTGAAAGCGTAACAGACAGACAGACAGACAGAGTCACTTTCGCATTTATAATATTAGTAGGGAAGGGATAGTTAGCATGGCAGTCATGCGCGGAATAGACATTACCCGATGACGAACTGAACTTCTACCTGACATTTATGATTTGTAATTCTTGTGATTCTTATGTAGATTTAAAATATTAGTGGTCCCGACAGACATCCACCCGGGACTATAGGGAATTCTGAAAACTCGGATTTGTTGTTAGGTACTGTTTGGATTTCGTAACCAAGGCCAATGCCTTGGTTGACACTATCGTCCGCTTGGTTTCAGTTTCAAGAGAGTATGTGGAGGCGCGTGTCGCTGCTGGTGCTGGCGGTCGCCGGGGCTCGGCCAGCTCGGCCAGCACGCCCTCCACACTCGAGCGTACAACAATTCACAACCCTACACCGCATCATCAACTGTCGCCAGGTATGCACAAAATCATCAACATATCGCACACCTAGATCTAAAGGGATCTAACTCAAAAACCGGAAGATTTGAGTTATGCACACCATCGGATTCCAGCAAAACCCATCTACACTAAAACTGATTTCAGCTAATATAACTCTGCTAGCTTTATTATAGAAAGTATAAATTTATACAGAAAACTCATGCGTGCATATGGACATATTAATCAGTTTCTCGCCTCTCCTGAAAAAGTACCTTCTTTGAGTTAGCTCTCTTTAGATCTAGGTGTGCGATATATCATTTGTCATAGGTACACTTCCTTATTAGTCAAGGACGGAATTTTGATATATTTGAAAATTATATTCTGTCTGTACCAGTACACCACGTTCACCAGGTATCTACAGTCAGCATAAAATAAATTATAGCGCCCAGTCTTGTTTCACGGACGTCACAATTTTTCTCCAAATGTCATCGTCATGAACCTATATTTAACGACATTAGAAAGAAATTCTTGTTCAAAATTTTTTGATAAAGTTACTTACGAACTTGTTTTGTTATACGTTCGCTAGCATCGGAGGCCCCAGCACCGGACGCGCCTACGCACTCGGACAGTGCAGCCCCGGAGGAGCGGCTCAGCCCCCGGGCGGAGATGAGACTTGCCCTGGACCAGGGGAAGGACATGCTGGCAGATCAGGAGGTGTCCTGGGTGAGAAAACAGGTGACATGATGCAGGGAGTAGATGAAACGGGTTCTGAAGATCACAAAATCAAATTACTGTTTTGATCTTAATCAACATTAATAATCACATCTTATGTAATGTGTGCTAACCGCAAAGCTTATTGCATATGATATCACATTTTTTATTTAAAGTAAAGGAACTCATATTAGTGTTAATAAAGTTACAACCAATCGTCATCATTTCTACATCTTCAATTCTCACTCATGCATACGGCATAGATATGTGTTCAAACCTGAGAAACCTGTAAACTTTTTTTTATTTGAATCCCAGAGCAGTTGACCTGCTGAGTTTTTACTGTAAAACCAGTCTATAGAAAAGCTTTCAGATAAGGGGTAGACAAGGTGCCAACGTTCAACGTTAACGTTAAACGAAACGACCAAAATTTATTGGATTTGACAGCCACGAACGTTTGTGACGTACGTGACAGCTGTTCAAACTCAAATCCCATACATTTTGGTGCCAACGTTCAACGCTTGTCTGTGCCCCAAGATGCTCCAAAGTCTTTAGTTTGTGAACTGGGTGTATGTGACAGCCGGCTGGCGTGTCCGACCCCTGGTCGTTTCGCGCGGCCTGCCAACGATCACTGCTCCGTCGCGTCGCGAGCGCAGACGCAGTGACTCTGTGCCGCGCCCACCCCCGCCGCACCGCGCCGCATACTACTTCGCGCAGTTCTGTATATGCCTGGAAAGGTAATCCTGCAGTTGTTAGACTATAATAAATATAATATACTAGCTTCTGCCCGCGACTTCGTCCGCATGCAGTCGGTTAAAAAGTAGCCTATGTCCTTTCTCAGGTTTCAGACCTTTTTTGTACCAAATTTCATTTAAATCGGTCCAGTAGTTTTAGCGTGAAAGCGTAACAGACAGACAGACAGACAGAGTTACTTTCGCATTTATAATATTAGTAGGGAAGTAGGGATTCTGAATCCTTATTCATTTAGCAAGTAGAATTTTCCACTGACTACAGCAAGCCTTTAATTAACTCTTTTGTCACGCGTCGATCAATAAGTTATATCGTCTATGAAACGTCAAAAGTCCACATTAACGTTACGAGTTGACATTTATCAACATATTGACGACATTATGTCGACATTTAAAGAAGATGTATTGATCGTCCTTGTCCATATCGATATCACAAAACGTCATAGTGACAAATCATCATAGACTCACAGGACTCCTTTTAAAAGGTTGTGAGACCTATCAGTGGAGAGAATAAATTTTCGAATTCTTATTTTTCACTTCCCTTATGAGATACCTTTTGTGGCTGTCAAAAATTAATTGTAATCGTGGACAGTTCCAGAAAGCGAGAAGCTTACGGAGATGGAGCAACTGGCGCGAGTGGAAGCTCAGACGATGCGTTCGCGGACGCGCTCTCTATGCCAGAACGGGAAGATGTAAGTATTGTTCCTTATCACCGCATACGGAAATGGGTGATTCCATGGGCGTTTTAACGCCGCCAGTCCCTTGCTCTGAATATTGAAAAATTAAGCTACAATAAGATTTAAACTATTAATTTTGACCACAACTGCGAGCGCAGTATGTCGTTGCATCAAAACGTAATTCTTGATGTAACTCATTTCTTCAATATTCAGGACTAGGGACTGACGGCGGTTCAAACCCGTGGAATCCCCAAATAAGAAAAACATTTTGGACCTTAACCCCGTCAGTTAAGGTTCAAAGATCCAGATGATATTAGAAACAAGCCATCCCTGGAGCACTTGCTTCAAATATCAATCTCCTCGCTTAATTGTATAATCTGATTTCAGATTGGGTTTCCTGCGTCGTCGAGCTTCTTCCGATAGCCCACGCCGCGAGCCTCTTCTCCTTGGTACGACCCGACCTTACTCTCCCAGGCGTACTACAGTGAGCAACGATGGCTATTACAAGATATGCTTTGTTAATGGCTATGTGTGAACGCACCCTAGCTTCCATCGAGACTGTACTCTCAGCATAGGCGTAACTAGCGTGCCAAACAATGTTCGATTGAAGATCATATAACCTAATAGGTGGTCTGAGCTAATCGTGGAATGACTAATTCCTTTCTGGGTAGAATTACAATGCACACAACCTTAAGTAGATCACTACGGTGTAGGACTTAAGGTTATATGGTCTGTGAATTTGGCCTGCTTCAGAAAGAGGAATACACGCAGTTCATTATTGTCAATTCTTAATATTAATAGTTTCTGTGCATGATAATGTCAGGGAAAACGGAAAGAACATATTTAAATTTTCAAAATGCTAGTTACGCCAATGTTTCTTTTCTGTTGGGGGACCACACGCTTAGGCAAAAAACACGTTGTCTCACTCGTGTATATCTACATGGAAGCTGATTAGCTATCCTGCTCATTGAAACTTTGAGATAGGTTTTAAAAAAGGCTAGATATTTTGACGTTGTCCATAGATACATATACATAGTTGTCCATGCTAGTATGTATGTAGATGTGTTCAACGTTAACTTGGGTATTTCTCTTTTGAGATCTTTGATCTTTTTCTTTTTTGAGATTTAGAGAAAAAATCGGTCAAGGGAGATAGGAGGGGTAAATTGAACATTTGAGATTCTAGATCTAAAGTTGTGTAAGGATTAAAGAATAAGGATTTTTACTAGGTAGGTAACCTTTTAAAAATTCAGCCGTTTTTTGCGAAAGGCTCTAACAGAACTGATTAAACACATTATAAAATGTTTTCAACTGATAGTGTGTGGTTCCTCGTGCTCTGGCACTGGCTTAGCTTCTCTTTTTTTGTCAAATTATAACGTTTCACAAATCATCAAACCACTTCTCAGTACCAACTGCCATATCTACTGCAGCAACAGTCGATTTGGACAGAATAATGAAATTACCTCACAAAAGGTGAGGCTGTGTGTGAATTGAATCAAATGCTGCCCAAATTGAACATTGCATCTTGACGCCTTGACAAATGAAAATGGATAATAGCAACCGAACGAAACAAATGCAGAATTGTGTGGAACTGACGCGAATGAGACGTCACGTGGTCAATTGTCAGTCGCATTACATTGTAGTTCAGGGCAGCAATTAATTTGTCCAAATCTTGCTTCCTTAAAAAACTACGCACAAAACTCTTCGTTTCGTATTTTTTCAAGAGAATAGAGTAAATATTTCTGCAGTACAGTACGTTTTCGTCTAATTCCTTTTTTAATACACTACCTTCAATAATAAAAAGAAAACAAATGCCCACCGATCTAATAACTAACGATAAAAAATAATAATTTAACCTATTTAACTATTACAAAAATTATATATTAGCAATTTTATTTAACAATTTGTAAAAAATAAAAGGGCGTATAATGTGGGTGAGGGTCGTAAGCGCATTCGGTTTTAATAATAAAATATTTTACTTAGCTAAGGACAAGTTAAAACTCAATACGGGTCCGTCAAATTATTGAGATATTTCTACTTCTAATTAACTTTGAAAATGAACTAATTAGTAATTCTTAATTCAAGGCCAAACTTGAAGTTACAATTGGGACGTCGCCGTAACGTGGTCAAATTAATACTAAAAATAATGTGTAGACAAAATGTTTCATTGTTAAACCTTTTAAGGTTATTTATAGTTAAACTACTTAACTAATTGTTGGGCTTGGGCTTTTAAAATTAAGTTTTAACTATAATAAAAGAGTTGTTTTAACTTAAGGAGACATTGGCTTAGAGTAGTGAGATGGTTAATAAGCTAGCCAATTTATTGCCTTTGAAAACAATTAAAATAAATTAAGTAATCTATTAAATTATAATGACCTTTGGGATAATTAAAAAATAGTAAACTTCTTCACTTGACACTACATGCCAATGACGGCGTATTAAGTCAAAATTGTGCGTAGTTATAGGTCGTATAATTTACGAACTAATCTATGAACTATAAGTTTTTTGAATTAGTACGTAACAATGATTCTTGCTTGTCATCATGACATTTCGATTCTGCTTTTAAAATCCTGTTATTTGTTGAACTGATCTGTCCATTTTATTTCGAACGAGTGTCGAAAATATATTTTTAAATAAATCTCATATCGCTTTTCATTATATACCCGCTTAGTTTTAATTTTTGACTATACGTCCTTCGGCGCAATTTTATTGTATTTTCGGCATTAAATTTGAGAGCTGAGCTAAATTTGTACGAATTATTAGATTATCAAAAAAAATATGAAAAAAAATCTCTAAGGTCACGCATCAAATAACACGCTGTGTCACTCTTCACCACGACGTGACTTTACATCCATATTTTGATAATCTACCTAAATAAAATATTTTAGATACTTACCTATGCCGAATGTAGCTCAAATCCTCAATTATCGCAGTTTATCAAATTTATTCACCCGATAATTTTTACTGTGTGACAGTGACAAGACGATATTTCAGACTAAAAATCAACATGTCAATCACAAAATATCACAAGAATTTGATCTCCGATAAATTGTCATCTAAGTGACATTTATCATATCGTCACTTAGCTGACAATACCGATCAAATCATTAATTGCTGAAAATTAATAATGCACTTACGCCAAGTGACTTAAGCGGTATTTTAACTCGGTAACAAAAATGATTTAAGCGGTATTGTTAGCTATGCGACGATATCCATAAAGGCCATTTTGTTATAAAATGACAACTATTTTTTTTTATTGCACGTGTACTTAATATGGCTCATTTAAATGTCTAATAATTAATTGATCGTTTTTATTGAGTTAAAGTGCCTTAACCTATAAATAACTACATAAAATTATAATGAAAATGAATCGTTAAGCGGTATTTATCACTTTTCGCTTCGCTTTACTGCTTAGCTGCATTATCACAGCAAAATAACACATTTGCTTTAACCGCTTCTATGTTCTCACTGTATTACCTGTGTCTAATTAAATTATATACTATGTTTATATGCACATAGTGAATTCATGTGAAACAAACAGAAAAATTTAACTTAAAGAGCTTTATATATTTTAACTATACATGTGAAAAGTTTTAATTTCAAGCCTAGGTGAAAATGACGATTTTGTAACCAAGAATACCTATCAGAGGCACGTGTAATTCCACCAATCTGTTGTAATGACTAGCGAGTTCTGTATGAGCTACACACAAGCTGTATAAAGAATGTTATACAGCCCTTATACAACTTGAGATTATATTCTACCTAGAACTTTTATGTACCTGGATTTACTAACCAAAAAATGTTTGGTTTACGATATCTCCAATTGTGAACCAATTTTTATGATTCATTTTGTAATAATTATAAGGTTTTATCCATATTGGTGAATTTTGTTACTTAACGTTGTTTCCAGGAGAAGCAATTCGAGAAAAGATTTTGGAAACAAGTCACTAAACGACGGCAATCGCTTGGCTCCGTGAGCCAAATATAAAACGGAGTTAAACTGTCAATGGTCGTGAAAAAGTGTTCAAGCCTTAAGAACTTAGCTTTAGACAGCTAAAATAGATAACCTAGTATCCAAGTTACGTGCTAAAGCGGACGTTGCGATTCGAAATCTAGACCAAGACTTTTACAAACGATTTATAAATCAATTTTGATTCCCACATAATTTTCGGCCGGTCGAGTGAGTTTATTATTAAGAATTAATAAGTGTTACATTTTAATGGATTTTAAGACGGTTTATTGACGTATCAATATGAGTGAAATGCCAAATTATAACGATGTATGGGACCTGTCTGTTCTACTCATATCTTAGAAGGTACGTGGCCAGTCTTTGACAGTGCTTAATAAAGTACCCACGAGTCCCCCGCGTTCTTTTTAAAGCACATCGAGTGTCATAATATTTTGAGTGTCTGCTCGAGACTGGTCACATTAAGGTACCTTATATTTAAATCCACAAAGCACTGGATGTTAAATACGTTAGTATATTGAGTTATCTAATATTATTGATTGTAAATAAAATTCAGAGCGGTCTAAAGTTTCTCAAAATAGATGTATATAGTAATTTTAGTATTTTAATGTTATTTTTAATAAAGCTTGATAGTTTATTACGATCTAAGTGTTTTATCCATTTTATTCTGTAAACACAGCTAGCCACTTGTTACAATACTAATCCATATTTATTCAGATTGTACTTTGAATTATTAAATATTATATATATTCAATTATCATTTCTCGATGTGATGATTAGTAGGCGACTAATTAGTTAGGTAACTATTAGCAACTATTATTTTTATAAGAGTATAAGTGTAATATTGTATGTGGAGGACTTACGCCCTTTCGCACTAGGCCCCTATGACACTTATGCCCTTTCACTAGGACACCGAATATATTATAATAATATCATACATAAATATGGATTCTGTAAGTACAAGTCTCAGCCGAGGGTTTAATTGTTAAATATTGTATTTGTAATATACGTCCATTTCTATCTATTTAAAATTTATGTGCTTTACATTTGTGTCGCACAAATTTTAGACGAATGTATTTTCAAATCGCTATTGAATGTTTGTTGTTTCGTAAGTAAATGTAGAAAGGAGGGAATCGACTTTGCTGAACCGAATCTAGAAACTTTATCGCGAAGAAAAATTGTTCAACGTCGCACGTTTTGAGTGAAGGTCACAGTTTCCACCAATGAGAGACAAGGAACTCTGTGATTGGTGGAACAACTTCACTGGAAACTAGCGACATCTAGCGGATTTCTGTCCCATTACGACAACAAAATTGTAGTAGACTGGTTTGGTTATCGATACAGAGCCAGGATTAAAACAACTCTAACGCTTAGAGAATTTGTCTATGGTATTAACATTACTAAAAGTATGACGTTATGTCTGTTCCATATTTTTTTTTTCTAATGTCAAATTGGCATGACGACGGATTTTTGTTCTATTTTGGACACGTTTTTTTTCTCAATCTATCATTGAGTAACAAAGATGAGCGCTTTTGAAATTCGGGAGTGGGGACTTGTGACGTCACTGTATGGTATAAATTGACGTGACGTCACAAGCCCTCCCTAACTTTAGGCTTTGAAAATGCCGTGCCTATTGGCTCAGTTGTAACTTTGCAAAAAAAACGTTGCTACTCAGATTTGTGTGTTGATACAATTTAATGAAATTGTAAAAATTTTATGCGGGAAATCTTCTGAAAGTTTTAAGAATACGTCTAGATTTTTTGCAAGTTTTGACAATTGCAGATTATATTATATTATTACTCAAGGGCGGATCCAGCTTTGGTTATAAAAAAATATCAACCAATTTCTGATGCCTTCGCGATTACACGTTGGAATGAAAATTTAGCGTTAGACTATCGTAATGTAAAGTTACACTGAAGCTAAAGCTATGTACGTCAGCTCAGTCGCGCTACGGATTTGGGAACTGTAAAGTTATAGAGATTCGGGAGGGGGTCATGGAAGGGCGTAGCTAGGTTTTGTGAAGGGAAGGGGAGCAAGTGAGCTAGGATTTTGTTAAAAGGGGTAAGCACCTATTTTCGACACTTGCAAGGGAATCAAAACCTATAGGGGAAACTTTTAAGGGTTGGCAGGTGACCCCTGTCCGTACCTCGCTAAGCCCTTGAGGTCATGACCCCCTCCCCCCTCCTCCTGAATCCGCTCTTGCAATTACTGGAACTGCCCGTGAGGTTTGTCGGGAAAAGTGCACGTAGTGTTGTCGCGAGAAAACCATCTGTCAATGTCAAAGTTTGACGTGCTACTGACGTCGTGGTGAAAAAATTGTGATCTGTGAGGTGTAGACATGCATGGTCTTATGTTAATAACCAGTGTACCTTTCAGGTTTCTGCGTTTGTAAAATTGATTTCAAATTTTGGAAATAAACTTCTTAAATTCTATCGTATTTTATTTCAAAATCTAGATTGTATTCAATTTACGCTTTTACAAGCTCTTGTGAAACGTGGATGATAGGTACCAACGTTTCTGAAAATCTCCAAATACAAATACAATACAAACAAAACAAAACGCATAAGACACTACAATGTCTTTTAGTCAAATTTCTTCCCAAAAAAAAGCATTATCTCTAAAGTAACTCTTGCAGATCTGAACAGACCGAACCCCACAAACAGCGTTTTCAAAAACAACTTATTTTTTTAAATTCAGAGTTAAATAAAAAACAGTGTCATTTGTTAAGGTACGTATATTGAAGATTACCAAAAATATATTTCAGTTTGTTAATACAGATCTTATAATAAACATTTATGTTTAATTACAAAGAAATACTATTTTAGCACCACTCGACTATTTGCGTCAAATCAATATAAACTGCATTTAGTTTCATCTAGTGTGCAAAATACAAAATAAAATATAATTATTAAAAATGTTTCATATTAAATACCAAGTATTTTTATAAAGTCATCACAAATTGCATTATTTATTTTGATGACGTTTTTAGCACACCATCTAAGCGTGTTATTTGTAACACGTTGGGTAAATACTAAGTAATAATAATATAATGAATGCGTTTAAAAATCTACCTTGTCACACGGTATTTAGGCTCATAATAAATTGCATGAAAATATCTAAGTATTATTGACAAGTGAACATGTGTTAAAGATCCGCTAGACGCGCGTCGTGTAGAATGAGGTCCAGCTGTCATGTTCTACCAATAAGAGACAAGCTGAGGTCCAGCTGCCCTCTGATTATTGGAAGACAGCTGGACCTCATTCTACACGACGCGAACAGTATTTCGAAACGTGTCATATACTATTTAATCTGATATAAAATACTTTGCATCCATTGATGAAATATTTTCATCGTTAAAAAAGTTACCGTATACATGTATCTAAAAAATAATCAAATTTTATTTCGTTGATAAACGCATTCATTAATTTGTTACGTCACCATGTAACTTACGATCAGCGAATTAAATAAAAAAAATACTACGACATTTATAAAAAAAAATATCAGATCAAAATTCCACTCTTGGAGTAGGAGCATGGACGGAATTAGGAATGTATAAGAGCATTGTATAATACCACAGTGGAGCTACACCAGACGCCATTATTTGCAAAAATGATTTGACATTGAATAAGTATCAAGTTCCCGAACTGCTAACAAATCGAAGTACTATCAACTGTGCTGGCGATGTTACACCTTTAAGGCAATAATCTCTTGAACGACCCTGGTACCTGGCGGCTGTGTGTGAAGCAACAAGTGCAAGCAATTTTTTTCTAAAATGGCATACCCCGAAAGCATCCGATAGTACATAGTTCGGGCTGTACCCTCCCCCGTCTCGATCCTCTAACGGTATACTTGTCATCGGGTGACTCTATGTAACTCGACTGTGATAATAAGCCAAAATAAAAATAAGACCCACTTTAAGTAACCATTACATTAAAAATAGATCTTGAAAACAAACATCAAAATTTGATCAATTAATGTGATACGTACAAAAATAACTCTTATATCATTTCGGCCCGTGTGTCGATCGCAAATTACAAAGTTCAAAGTACAGTTCATACTTATAAAATAACCTAACTACAACCGTTAACTTGAGCACAACTTGCACGATCCCTTTACCTACTCACCCGCATACATAGCAATCAAGGCAAGAAACGCCGGGATAAAGAAATATCTTTCTAATATTCCGCAATACATCACAGGGCAAAAATTTATGGGGGCGTGTCAAAAATCCCGCGTCGTGTAGAATGAGGTCCAGCTGTTCTTGTTTAATTGGAACATGACAGCTGGACCTCATTCTGCACGACACGCTTATAGCGCATTTAAGTGACGCTATTGCGTGCCTATAATCATATGGATACGAATCAATCTGCCAACCCGTGTGTCTTAACCCTTGAGACGTTTTTCAACTACGCAAACCCATCCGAGTTTTATAAATTGCTTGTTGCTTGTCTACTTCACTTACTGCTTGTGCTTGCCTTGACTGCTAGGTTTGTATTAGTCACACCGTTCAGAAAATTAGTCACTTATATTTACAACTAGTATAGTCTTAAAGGTACGTTGATATCAAAGCATTATTTAGTGCCTTAACTGTAACTATAGATCTACCAAAAGACGAATCCAGACACCATTTTAGGTGTCATCTTTTAGAATTGTTTATAACTAAAATGGTGCTCAGTGTCTATCAATTTGTTAACGTGGCAACACTGTGCGTCATTTTGACACTGAGTGTTGCCATAAAATTTACTGAAAATTTCAGCTTTTTATTAGAATTCTATCTAAGCATTGTACATACGTGACAGGTACACATTATTTATCTCTAAGGGTACATTTCCAAAAAGCTGTTACAATTATTTTATTTTGGCACTTGTTAGTAAATAAAAATTCTAAATAAAATAATGTAAAATTCAATTGTGGCATCTGTAACGGTTAATTATAAAATAAAAAAGTCCGCCACATTTAAATAAATGGATGCAGTAAAAAAAAATATTAGACTAAAATAAACAAATCGGAGTACTTTGTTCTTTGCTCTAAGTACTTTTTTATCATTGAATATTATTATGATATATTGGAATGAAACAACTATTAACGGATTTAACTCGCGTATTTTTTTATTTTATTTTATTAGCTGACGTTTCGGATTCTTTGCAGTTTCCATAATCGTAGCACGACTGAGCTGACAATAGTCTAACGCTAAAATACGCGAGTTAAATCCGTTAATAGTTGTTTCATTCCAATGTGTAATAACCGCGAAGGCATCAGAAATTATTATTATTATGATATGTTTGTAAGTAAGTATACAAATTAAATATTAATATGTCATACATATCATAAGTACCTATATGTAGTAAGTACTATTATTACTTTCATATAACACATTAAAAAACAAAGTATATGCGTTATAATGTGAGATTATTTGACATAAGTGTGTTAATTTAAAATAATATCACTCACAGGTTAATACGCAAAAATATATAACCTAAAAAAAAGGCAGTGAGAGTCGCTTGAGATTATATTTGAGCTTGAAGGCTATTCAGGCAATAATCACCTTTAATATCAGTATGACACTATTTGTACGAAATCTTCATAAATTCGTAAATCTCCTCATTATGGACACTCGTAGAACATTTACAATTGTTTTATTAACATTCCGACATCAGAACAAAACCTTTTTACCAATTCAATTATATTATGAAAAATCCGCTAGATGTCGCTGTCTAGACAGATTTCGACCAATAGCAGGCAAGCAACTTGTCTCACATTGGTGGAACATAACTAGAGTTAAAAAGCTAGCGACATCTAGCGAATTTTTTGAATCACAATGTCTCCTATTGAAGTCTGCATGCTTTCCGTCATTTTACCACTATGTTTTCATAATAATATCTTTCTGAAGGACACTTTGATGGTAACCATGGCAATAGCCAGCTGATGTGGTTAAAGCAGCAGAACAAGGACACATCTCTTATACACCAGTTATTCTTAACTGCAACCTAGAATCCTATGCAACAAGATTCAGATTGCAATAACCGAAAGACAAATTGAAGTTTTCTGTCATAAAATTAATGCTTCAAAAACCTTTTCGTAACAATTTTGTTTATTATCTTATTCGCTGTATGTAGTTTAGAAGTACTTTTTTAAATCACTGGAGATTGACTATCAAGAATAGCAATTAAAGGATTTTTGTATCGAAATAACCCCATTGCGTTAAAATGTATAATGCGTAAGTATGCGTTTTGAACCAAAACTACATACAGCAATATTCTTGAAATAGAAATGTTATATTTTTTTCTGTCCTTCGGCCGGAAAGCGCCAACTTGCGCTAAATGAAATTGCCGCTTTCTGGCTTCGTCGAACAGAAAAATAGTATACTGACCTCGGCCAGTAAAATAAAAAGCCTCAGATCACATTTTTGTCAACCTCGGCTTCGCCTCGGACGACAATTACATGTGATCTGAGACATTTTTTATTTTACTGGCCTAGGTGCGTAATGTACTATTTTTGTTTATTCTCTCCATTCCCTCGTGGCCTGGAAAGTGCGTACTTCGGATGACGTGAACGTGGTCAAACCTTGTGGACCTGGAAAACATTTTTAGTTATTTTATTTTTCTTTTACATTTCACGGGCACTATAAGGTCTTGGAGCTTTGGCGTTGACTATGTTTAACTGTTTTTGTTAGGAAACATTAAGTCCTGCTTTTGTAATAACATTCACTTCTCTAGTTTTAGGGATTCCGTATTCAATAGGCAAAAGTGAATCCTACTGAGCCTGCGCTATCCGTCTATCCATCTGTCTGTCACCAAGCAGGCAAATACATATATATCAGGAACCGTCAGTCAAAATTTTCACTCACCTCGAACTCGGCGTCCTGGCTTCGGTGTGACGTCACCTTCAGGGGCAGTCCACTGTTCGACAACCTCGGTCGCCGAGCGCGCCAGCGACGGCTGGCTCACCGACCGGTGCAGAGAGTGGCGAGACCACGGCCTGGACACAAAAATCAAATTCAAAAAAAAATATTTATAACTAGCTTCTGCCCGCGACTTCGTCCCCGTGGAACTCCTCCTTTTTTGCAGTCGGTTTAAAAGTTAGCCTATGTCCTTTCTCAGGATCCAGGCTTTCTTTGTACCAAGTTTCATTTAAATCGGTCCAGCAGTTTTAGCGTGAAAGTGTAACAGACAGACAGACAGACAGACAGAGTTACTTTCGCATTTATAATATTAGTAGGGATGATGACAAGAGTCAAGCCACTATAGGGACCACGAATCAAGGCATCGAAAATTCTCTGCTATCTATTTCAATTTGGACTTTGTACTTTCTTGTTTATAAGCGAATTTTTCGATGTTGGCCCACGCGTCCATTATCCACAACGGATTGCAGCCTCGAGTCTATGACATAATATTGAGTCGACAACGTTCGACGAGGAGGTTTGTCGTGGCGATATTGTTTCGTTGTCGTCATGAAGAAATAAGAGACGACATCGACATAACAAGATTTCTCGTTGTCGACAATGTCCCCGTTTTATAGATCACCGCGAGAATATCTCGACATAGAGATGACAACAATTCTCGTGGTCGACAACGAGAACGAGAATTCTTGTCATACTTCTTTTCGAATAACGACATCGACATGACAAGATGGCGACCCGACAATTCATCACAGGTTTCACTCACTGATTCTGATATGACAGATGTCAAATCAGCAATTCATCTACTACTCACTGGTTTTGATGGAAGGGGTGTTCGCTGTCGCTGTCATCGTCGTAGTACCTCCCTAGCTGCGTGCCAGCTGACACCTCGGAGTGACTGTCAGCCTCCTCGCGGGCGTAGTCCACCATCATTTCCGACATCGACCTGGGGACAGATGTATGAAGTCTTTATGAAGGGATAACACACCAATGATCAGGGCAAAGGACTGACGGAGGTTGATTCAAAGGATTATGCTTGTATGGACTGCATGTCTAAGGTTGTGAATGGGGTTGCCAGGTGAGTCGCGAAAAAATACCGTCCAACGTCAAAAAAGGGAGGGGGGGTGGAGGAAGTTCGCAAATATAATAATTATGCCATCGAAGTCAAAAAACGACAAAAGCACGTTTTTGTCTCCTGTAAAATTTTCATTTTTTTGAGTCGCATGCAGTTTAGGGCAGCCGAGGGAGCGAGGAGCGCGCGCGAGTTTTGCGTTTGAGGAATCTCTTACTTATGACTTTTGCAGGCTCTTGTGACCAGTAGTACCGACTTTCTTCAAAATATCGAACATTCCGAAGTTCTGTCCGGTATGACCATTTATTTTTTACCTCAAAAATAAAGGACTGTACGCTTAAATACCGGACATCTGGCAACCCTAGTTGTGAGGATTTTCTTACCTCATGTCAACATGGTCGCTCCTGTAGGAGGACCGGCGCGAGCGCCCCGGCTCCCGCAGCGAGGTGGCGTCGCTGTCGTACTCGTACAGGGTGGGCAGGGAGCTGCGGCGAGACCTACTGTCCCATTCGCTCTTCTTGCGGTAGCGGTTCTATAAAACAAATTCGCATTAGTTACATATATCGATACCTAGATCTAATTCTAAAGGGAGCTTAAAAACCTGAAGGTTGGGTTACATAATTGAATTCCTTACAGCGAAACCTGCCTACCACTAAAACAGATTTAAGCTAAAACTTCTAAATTCACATTTAAGCATACATCTATATGTATCATATTATAGGTCAGTAAATAGGGCCCAAAGAACACTTTTAACGTCTGTAATTACGAGCGCTACAAATAATGGCGCTGCGAGAAGAAACTCTTCACTTGTCACGTCTCGAAAATGAGATGACAATATAACATTTAGTTATATAAATAAACATGCAAAATAATATAATGTACAAGTAAAAATATATTGAAGAATTTAGCACTAAAATTAACTGTACCTGAATTGGTAAGAAGTGCAATGAAATAGAAACAAACCATTTTTATATCATGAATACCTTGGGTTTCTCCGGAGGAGGCGCCAGGATCCTGACAATAACTTCCCACTTGTGGGGTGTGTATAGCGGCGCGAAGCGGTGGTCTCTGGCCACTCGCGTGAACTCCTCGCGAGTGGAAGACCGAGCCAGCTCCCGGCGCAGAGTGGACTCGTGGGTGATCAGCTCCCGCCAGCGGAGACGCTCCTCCCGAGTCAGGCGATGGGACCGCTCCGTCTCTAGAAGAACCTGGAATCATTTTCACAAGTGTTTAGGTATTTTGCGTTGGAGTTTATTACACAAATTGCCGTTCCACTAACGTTAAAACGCCGCGTTATATGCGTATGTTATAGGAACGCACATCGTGAGCGACGTAAGCCCACTCTGATCCACCAATATTTTTATGGGCGATGTGGTCGCCAACAGTGACGTCATCTATGACGTTGAGCGATCGCTCGTGACGACCATGGTCCGGTGGAACGATACAGAGATTGTAACAATCGTTACGGGCGGTTAGTGTAACGTAGCCCATAAATAATTTTGAAAAGACCAAAAACTTCAAACGAACCTCGTCCTGTGCCTCTGTCTTCAGCACCCTGGTCAGCACGGTCCAGTTGGTGGGCACGGGGGGTGCTGGAGTGGGTTCCGGCACATCCTCGTCGTCCTCCTCCCGGTACAGCGGGTTGCGAGCTGGAGGCAGTTCCGGGAGGAGCGGCAGCTCGGCCGGCGATGACGGTGCTTGGTACACGTGGCCGGTCTGCTTGATCAGCTCTGGGGAGAACAGGTCTGGACCGCCTTTGCCTGGAATTTCAGGGACTGTTAGTCTGGTTTTCAAACTGTAACTATCCCGACGAGGGTAAAACTTGTAATTCGCGGGGTTACAATCTGGTAGTTTTTATGCTGGATTTCAATTGAATTTAAAATTAAAACGTAATTATAAGAGCAAGAAAGCTTCAGCGACGCCTTAACTCCTAATTATTCATAGTATTTTTTTTATGTTTTAATTAATACAGACCTAACACTAATATTTACTAGTCATCGCTTAGTTAACAATAACCGCTTAAATCATTTCCGTCACTCTAAAATACCACTCAAGTCACTCAGCGTAAGTACATTATTATTTTCAAAGTATATTGTTAGCTGAGCGACGTAGTGCCATCTCGCACTTACCTATATACTTCTGAGGTGGGAGCGAAAGAGGCACACGTTCCATCTTCGGAGTGAGGGTCATTCCTGAAGCGCTGCTGATATCAGAGAAGTTCTCCCACTGAGCTTCTGGCAGCGTGTGGTTGCGGATGGTGACATCGAACTGAGGCGGCGGTGGCGGTACCTGACGGGAAACCGTGGATGGTTTTATTATTATCAGCTCGGAGGAGGTCGATGTAGGGTCGGATCTTAGACTATAAGTAAGTTTGCTTATAGTCTAAGATCTGACCCTACATCGACATTCTCCGAGCTGATAATAATAAAACTTTACGATAATTTTTGTATATTACAAATTATGTTTAAAATGAATTAGCTGAAAAAAACATGGACAGATTGCTCTTACTTTATGGCATTATAATTATAGGACATTGTGTACCAAACTGTCTGGTAGTTGAAAAATCATAAGAAGATATATATTTTTATTTGTTCTGTATATTACACCGTATAAGGTCAAAACTAGAAGATTTTCCAGTGTAGAATAAAAAAAAAACTGGCCAATTGCCAGTCGAACTCAATCACGTGTTCCGTATCATCTATAAAAACGACAAAAAAATGTTTTTTGCATAGGAGCCCCTTAAATATTTATTTCACTGTTTTTTAGTATATGTTGTTACAGAGGCGACAGAAATAGGTACATCATCTGAAAATTTCACCTGTCTAACTATGAGATGCAGCCAGGTGAAAGATGTACGAAAAGACAGGTACAGGATTTGATATTTTTTACATTTACCTGCTTGTATTCAGTAACCAGGCGTTTGTGCCGCTCTATATCCTCGATGGTTTTCTTCTCCGTAATCGTGCGGAGAAACACGTCGTCTACCACGTGAGATGTTATCTCTGGCTTCCTGTAACCATATTAAACAGATATATACTTTATCTGTTTAATTTTATGTTTAATGACTATGACATTGATCGAAGGCAATCACTAAGAAATTATGAAATAGGTGATTTTTTACTCGACTATCATTAACCTGTCGATGAAATTTGTGCAAAAACAGTCCACTTTGATTGCCTTTATTTATACTGCAACTAATCTAAAATAAGGTAGATTAAATTTGACTTTCCTTAAATTTTTTAGAATCTCGTGTGATTAACTTATTAGTAAAAGTAAATTGTCCTCAAATGATGTCATTTACCTGGTAGGCAGGATCGGTGTTTCGGGAATTGGTTCCAAACTTTCCATCAGGACCTCGTGCTCTTCAGTCTCCATGCGCTCGCTCATTACCGGAGGTGGCGGCGGAGGCTTCTAGCATAAAGTAGCATTATTAAATTTTGGGCCAGGTGAAAGAGGTTTCCTTAATACATTACTTTTTTTAGTTAAATAGTCTTTTCTTTAACCTTACATTTAGGTGATTTATAAAATGTACCTACTTGTTAAATACAAAAATTAATATACTCAGTTATTAAATTTCCAAATTAAATGACCTTACCTTGATGTGGAACATCCTGGCATGCGACCTGTCAGTGACCTCAGTGACAGAATGTGTGTCTGTCATCTCAGTGTTAAGTGACACGATGGAGCGTGGACGGCGCGACCATTCCTGGGTTAGTGTGACGTGATTGGTCAAAATGTGGCGATTGTGATTGGTTGAAATAATTTAGGACCATTTGAATATTGGTTGACATCCCAAAATTCAAGTGAGTATTTCTTTTATAAAATATAAAAAATTTACATTAGCGTAATTAAAAGTGATATTCATCGCCACAAACTGACCTCTTAATGGAAATTAATTAAAACACAATCACACAGTGAGGTTACACACACAGTGATAATTAATCATTCACGGTGTTACGAAATGAAAAGTGCCAATTTTATTATCAATGAGTAATTAAATTTTGAAAATGTACCAAATTAATGTTGTAAATAAACTTATGATAATTATTACGAAATTGTTAACTCACCAAAGAAATTTTTATTATTGGATTTTGAATATGTAAGATAAATAGGTTGTATAACGATAAATATACCTAGTTTTTACTCAACTTACTTAATCTCGTACTTGCAAAATCTTATTCACGCAGCTCAGTGACTTCTCGTATTATTTACTGTATTATCTTACATACAAAAGTAAATAGATCATACGGAGAAACATAAGATAATACTAAATCATGGGAATCGAACCCACATCTACCATACCAACTTTGTAACATTTCACTGCTAACAATGATCCTAACTAATATTATAAATGCGAAAGTAACTCTGTCTGTCTGTCTGTTACGCTTTCACGTTAAAACTACTGGACCGATTTAAATGAAATTTGGTACAAAGAAAGTCTGGAGCCCGAGAAAGAACATAGGCTACTTTTTAACCGACTTCAAAAAAGGAGAAGTTCCACGCGGACAAAGTCGCGGGCAGAAGCTAGTTATTAATATATGAGTGCTAGTATATTAGTATTCTCATGTCACCTGTCGTTCCCGGCTGACCTGGGAGTACAGCGCGGCAGGGCGCGGAGGCCGCGCCGGCGGGGCCGGATGAGCCGCGCGGGCAGGCAGCGGGAGAGCCATCGGCGACATCGTACGAACAGACTCCTGCCGCTCGTGCTCCTCCAGCATCACTGTTTGTCTGAAAACGCAGTTGAACTGTTGTAACATTCACATGGCGTTATGATTACGCTAGTAGACGGGTTCCGTTTAGCAATTTGTGACGAGCGTGATGTAATTATTTTTGTTATATGATCGCTGTTGTAGCGTATAATATTTTTTTTTGTGATGTCATCTCTATCATTTCAAACTTTGCATGTAGGTAGTATTCAGTAAAAAAAAACAGTAGAATACCATTATTATGAAACAGGTTTTAAATAATCTAAGAACAAATTTACTCGTAACCTATCTATACCTCATAATTATGCTTAAGTGCTTCGGTCATAACAGAGGCCTGTAGAAACTTGACGATCAGACCAAATCCTTCACGGATCTCCAATGCAGTTTGTTGAAAAAGATCAAAGCATGCGGACCAATTTTCGGATAGTCTCAAAAATGACCAATTACAACCGACCTCACAATTGTCCGCTCATATCATTGTCCTGCGTCTCAAAATACAGATTTTTGTATAGTACCTGATGCTGCCTCCATCAGTCTCGGTGGCCGTGATGGTGGAGGGCGGGCTGGGCGGAACCGGGGGCCGCTGGACACGCACTCTGACGTCAAACGCCGGCGGCACTGCTGCGACCAAACGGGCGTTAGACGCGCGTGTCTCGTGCGTTTCTCCGTAACCTGGCCGAGTTTAGTTTGTTAGCGATGGAGGGTTAAGTTTGACAGAAAATGAGATATTGGAATAAAGCAATTGTAACAAAGTTATCTTTAGATTTATCTCGCGTCTGACTACAGTCTGGCATAAAATTGTTACATTCCAATGTGTAATAACCTAGAAATCATTAAAATAATGATGTTTTTATGTTATCAAAGTATGAAATATTTGAATTACTTAATTGACGTCTTGATGTTTACAAAAACAATTATTAAAATATGTTAAATTATGGATTCTGTTAAACAAGAAGTAGTAAGAAGTAGTTATATTAAATACATTATACTGTTCCATAATGTTGAGACCATAACACCTATGAAATGATAAAATCTTATCCTAGTCTCTTTTTTAAAAACAAATTTCAAAAATTCTGTCCAACGCGTTTAATAAATTCATTTGTAGACCTCTATAATTTTATTTTTTTTTCCACTCAAAAAAAGACAGGTTATATGAGAAACGAAAGTCAAATTCAAAAAATAGGCCTTTAGGCTGGATCAGGATCAAGGGCTGTGCTTACATAGGTAGGCACATATTAAGGCACTACCAACAACCTATGTAGAACTTCTGGGCGGGATCTTACCTTCACTCTGATAAGACTCGTCAATCATGAAGGCCTGGTTGGTGTGAGCTTGCTCCGCCTCACTCGGCGTCTCGGAAGGATAGTCCGAGGGTATGGTGTCCGAAGCCACGCTGGCACTCTCTGCTTCAGCAGCCAGTGGATACACGGGGTGGGCGCGGGGTATCTTAACTTCTGTAAATGATTAGGAGTTTTTGGTTATACTTAGACGAAGCTTCGAGCTATTGGGATGACCTCATTGTCTCTAACGCCCCGCCCCGGCTTCACACGGGTATAAACCTTCCTCTTGAATCACTCTATCTATTAAAAATTACCGCATCAAAATCGGTTGCGTAGTTTTAAAGAGGGACAGGAAAAGCGACTTTGTTTTATACTATGCAGTGATGGTTGCAAATGTAAGTCTCAATTGAAACAGTATTTATGTAACTAAGAGAGGTGTTAATAAGTTTGACGAGTCTGTGTGTGTGTGTCTGTGGGTGGATGGACCGATTTTGATTCTGTTTTCTTTGGATGGCTATCGACATCTACTGCACCAAGACCCAGCACAGAAGTCGAAGCCCCTTTCTCTCAGGCTTCTTTAAAGAACAATTTTTCCTTTATGGCCTTCGGTCCAACCGTCTCCATGGCAACCGTAATTTGGTGAATAGGCAGCATGCTTTGACGCATTTATAATTTGTATACCCAGTCAACACCCTCAGGCAGGCGCGTGCAGTGGGAAATGCGCATGTAAACGCCAGGGTAGGCACTCCATACATGTTTTACATTGTGCCTATATGCAGTGCACACCCCTGCCTCCGGATGTCAGTTCAGCTAGTCAAATTCAGTCAGCTTACCTTGTATACTCTCCCTGCTGACGATGGAAGCTGAGGAGTCATCGATGAGTCTCCTGGGCGCCGGCAGAGCTCTCCTCCTCAGGCAGAGGTACGACACCCCCAAACCCAGGAGTAGCAGCGTCAGGAACAGTATAGCACAGATGATCATCAGGATATGGGTGCCAGCCAGGGGTGCCTTGGCCGGGAGCGAGCCGGTGCTTGGAGGGCTGGAACATAAATAATTTTTCATTAAACCAGTATACAAGATAAGTGTCAATCGATAATAGCAGACACGTGCAGTGGGAGGAGTATAAGTATGGCGCTAGGCTAGGCACTTCATACATTGGCGACACTGCCTATATGGAATGCACGCCCTTGGATAATAGCAACCGAACGAAACGAATGTAAAATATGGTATTGACATAATATGCGGACGATAACTGACCGCGTCACGTTTCGTTTGTGTATGTCAATTTGATTCAATTTTTAATCGTCGAAAAAACGGAGGAGGTTCTCAAGTCGACTCGTGTATTTTTTTTTTTTGCAGTTGTTTAGAGGCTAAGTTCTGTATGCTGAACAAGAGCAAATACCCTTATAAAGCCTTTTTGCGACGTATATGGATCTTGTGCTGACTACGTCGCGTCCTGGCTTCTGTAAGATTGGTATTTACTTCAGGTCAGGAGCGTGCAGTGGGGGAGCGTATGTATGGCGTCAGGATAGGCACACCGTACATTAGTGACACTGTGCCTATATTAAATGCACGCCTTTGCTTCAGGTAACCTAAGTGATGCATCAAAGTTTAAGAGAAGCACTCAGTAAATTTCACCATTCTTTTTAATCTCTTAAGGGATTTCTATCCCATCTTGAGGGCAGTGTTGCCAACTCCTAGAAATTCGAGTCGCTAAACTTAAAGTCAAAAGTCGCCAGAAAGTCGCTAAAACTAAAACATAACCATAAAAAGTTGCCCCCCCCCCCCCCCATAATGATATACAAATGGAACTTCAATTAAATAAAGTTTGAATATAGTGCGCTATCGCGTTTGTCGTTTTCCATATTATGTATCTCTTGGCATTGAATAAATCTGTGTCGATTTGACAAAAAATGTATCTTTTATTGGCTCTAGATCTAATTTAATTTGTACTCCAAAAGTCGCCAGATAAGTCGCTAAACTATTTTCGTCGTCAAAACTTTTTTGATCGCTAAGCCTTAAGCAAAAGTCGCTAGTTCTAGCGACAAAATCGCTAAATTGGCAAAACTGGTTGAGGGTTAAACGTTTCCAATCCATTCAGAAGTTTAAGAGTAAAAGTTCAACAGACATACGCAATTAATGTTTGTTTGTGAGCACAGATTTAGTAGATTTATTTTGCTACTAGCTGTGCCCGCGACTTCGTCCCCGTGGAATAGTAATTCTTCATAAGGCTTCATATTTTTTACACATTTTCCACTGTTTCTTCGCTCCTATTGGTCGCAGCGTGATGTTATATAGCCTAAAGCTTTCCTCGATAAATGGTCTATCCAAAAAAAAAAGATTTTTTGAATTCGAACCAGTAGTTCCTGAGATTAGCGCGTTCAAACAAACAAACAAACTCTTCAGCTTTATAATATTAGTATAGATAATAAATATCTTATATTATCAAATTGGATCTTACATGTTGATGAGTGGGTTGAAGATCGGCGTGGGCACGAAGGGTGGTGGGTATCTGCAGACCACGGTGATGACCTCATCGCCGTCCATCTCCAGTCCAGGGTGGAACCGCACCACGATGTTGTTGGTGAAGACTCGGAGAGGATCCTGGGGTATCAAAAATATGTTACTAGTGGTCCCACCAGACTTGGTCCCGGGAAAGCCACCCATTTTCCACCCTCTTAGGGATGAATTTCGTGGAATCTTTTCTTACACACCCTCCTAATTTTAGTCAATCATTCAACATAAAGGAATATATAGGTATAGCTTCTGCCCGCGACTTCGTCCGCGTGGAACTCCTCTTTTTTTGCAGTCGGTAAAAAAGTAGCCTATGTCCTTTCTCAGGCTACATACTTTCTTTGTACCAAATTTCATTTAAATCGGTTCAGTAGTTTTAGCGTGAAAGCGTAACAGACAGACAGACAGACAGACAGAGTTACTTTCGCATTTATAATATTAGTAGGGATAATATAAGACACTAGCGGTCCGTCCCAGCTTCGCCCGGATCTCTTTTTTTTATAGCCCTTGTCACTCGGGAATAGTATAGCTTTCCAACAGTGAAAGAATGGTTCAAATCGATCCAGTTGTTTAGGAGCCTATTTAATCCAAACAAACAAACTTTTCCTCTTTATAATATTAGTATAGATACCTACGCGTATATTATCTTTCAATAAAAAAATAAATTAAAAATTTTAACAAACCCCCGACATAAAAACATAAAAGCCCTCTAAAAAATATAATAATAATAAAAACTTGATATTAGGTAGGTACCTATGTATTAATAGGTATTTCTACAAAGAAAACGTCATGCCGGGGGGACCGCTCTGATTTTACCTAATTGTACTCTACCTATGTTTACCTACTATGTATCGAAATCTATGGTCCCCCCGACATGACGTTTTCTTTGTAGAAATACCTATTAATACTTAGGTACCTACCTAATATCAAGTTTTTATTATTATTATATTTTTTAGAGGGCTTTTATGTTTTTATGTCGGGGGTTTGTTAAAATTTTTAATTTATTTTTTTATTTCATACTTTTTGAAAGTATGTAGGTAGCTTATTATTTTTTTAACCAATTTCCATTTTACGTGAAATTCTGTAATGTACATGTGATCCTCTTTCATTTGATACCTCACTCGGTTATATTTGTAGTCATTTGGTTAACCATCTCCACACTTTCACTTCCTATATTTTTTTAACTACTTAACCGATTTTCATTATAATATCAATTTTGTAATGTACACATGATCCTCTTTTATTTGACACCCCACTCGGTTATATTTGTAAATATTTGATTTTCCATCCCCACTTTCACTCCCAATATTTTTTGAACGACTCAACCGATTTTCATTATGATTTCAATTTTGTAATGTACTCGTGACCCTCTTTCATTTGATACCCCACTCGAGTATATTTGTGGACATTTATTTTTCCATCCCCTCTTTCACCCCCCTCTATTTATTAAACTACAGGTCCGATTTTCATCAAACATAGCTAAGAACACTCCCGACATATTCACCTTTCAAACAAAAAAAACAGAATCAAAATCGGTCCATGCGTTTGGGAGCTATGATGCCACAGACAGACACACACACACACACACACACACACACAGACACGTCAAACTTATAACACCCCGTCGTTTTTGCGTCGGGGGTTAAAAAGGTTAACAATCTGACGTGTTTTTTGCAGCGTTACTTCGCAATGCCACGTGTACATTTTCAATTTTAATGTATTTCAGAGTGAAACTTGTAATTACGTTAAATTCATTAATTTATTTCTCAATATTCGCTTTAAATTTCACGAATTCATGACAAATATAATTACATACGAACTGTAGATAATGAATCCGTCTCTAAAAGCTTTTGTATATTGCATATTGCATATATGACGATCCGTCCAAATGTAGGATTTGTGTCAAAGGAAAATGAAAATATTATTTCATTTAGGAAAATCATTTGGTATAATATACTGTAAAATATAACGAGATATTAAACTGCGTCCCATTTTATATGTTAGGAAGGTTCCTAATGAAAATGAGCAAAGGCTTAAGAGTCTCCTTTCAGGAGTCTTGCCACCCGTCCGGTTTTGCAGTGAAGGCCCATTAGCTGGCCAACTGCGCTTCAGTATTCAGTTAGAAAAAAAAAAAAAAAAAAAGAAAATGAATATGTTTTGCTAGAGAAACTAGAAGAAAACGTTTTTTGGCTGTATTTTTATGAGCTGTAAATAAATGTGTTTTTTCCGTCCTCCGACCAGAAAGCGCCTACTTTGTGGCCGCTGCGCTAAATGAAATTTCCGCTTTCTGGCTTCGTTGAACAGAAAAATAGTATACTGACCTCGGCCAGTAAAATATAAAAACCTCAGATCACATTTTTGTCAACCTCGGCTTCGCCTCGGACGACAATTGGATACATGTGATCTGAGACATTTTTTTATTTTACTGGCCTAGGTGCGTAATGTACTATTGTAGTACCTAGATACTTTACACATAACAAAAACAGTATCCAAAGGTGTTGGTAAATACTCTTTATTTAAAAGGTCACGATAAATGTGAAACAAAGAACAATTCACCTAAAAGACTGACAAAGTAGCGAGGTTTCACGGTAGGTATATTTTATTGGCTTTTTAATTATCATTTTTTTGATAGAACAAAAAATTGTTACGTAAGTAATATATTATTATAAATGACAGATCAAAAATAGGACGGGAGCCAAAACATACCCTAGTAAAGACAAATTTTGCTTTATTTAAACTGAATATTCGCAATGCGTGAAAAATTAAATTTGAAAATCATAAACAAAAAAGAAATTCGCTTAGGCTTTTTAATTTTATTTTATATTGTAGATAAGAAAATGGAACATTTATAAAACACAAGATTAATCCTTTTATAACGTAAACGGGCACTAAGAAAGATTTAAAAAAAAATCACTTCCAAAATAAAACGAGTTTTCGTGATCTGACGAAGTCGGGAACAGTGCCTATAATTATAACTAATATTATAAATGAGAAAGTAACTCTGTCTGTCTCATTTTCACGTTAAAACTGAACTTATTCAAATTAAATTTGCTACGGGGATAGTCTAGAGCCTAAAAAAGTCAACTTTTAATTTCGAAAGGCTGTTATTACTAATTCCACGCGCAGTCGCGGGCAAAAACTAGTTGCAAGAAAGTTATAAACGCTTGCGCTGCGAGTAATGACAAAATAGCTCTCAGCTCGTTACATCAAGAAAGAAGTTACATCCTTTTAAAAGTATTATGATATTCTATAAGCTGAAAGTACCAACCTGCCGGGTACCGCATCCTTTGAGAGGTAACTCCAGCTTGTAGGAAGTAGCCCCTTTCCCAACGACCTGGCATGCCGAGTGTCTGTCGAAGTCTGCATACGCTATCCCGTAGAACTTCTCGTTAAACTTCAACTCGATCTGTGAAAATAATAATTTAAACATTCAAAGACTGTTCTATGTTAAATTTTCTTTCTTTCTTTCTTTCTTTCTTTCTTGCTTTCTTTCTTTCTTTCTTTCTTTCTTTCTTTCTTTCTTTCTTTCATTCTTTTTTTAGCTGAGTGGGGACCTATTTGTTCACATAGTTTTTAAAAAGTATTTGTATGAAATTGTATGTGTCTGTGGCAAATAAACAAATTTTCTTTCTTTCTCTCTTTCTTCTTTCTTTAATGCGATGGAGAGTTCTTATACATAATTTTTTCTTATATAGCTTGTCGGATATTGTCCTTAATAACAAAGTTCCAAGTTGGTTCTTACCTGCATCGATCCCGCAGCGCAATTTAACGCTGCCTTGGTCCTATTTAGAAAGATAACAGGACTGAGGTCATCTAGTTTTGTGACCTGAAATAAATAATATATCAATATTAATTTCTTGCTTTCGAGGTTATTACACATTTTATTAAACAACTAGCGGTCCGCCAAGGCTTCGCACAGAACCCCTTTTTTCAAAATTAAATTTAACTACCCCCTACCTCCAAAGGCGTGCATTCGATACCTATAGGCACAATGGTATAATTGTATGGAGTGCCTACCCTGACGTAGTACACGCGCGATCCTCACTGCACGCGCCTGCCTACCCCTACCTATGTCACTCACGAATAGTGTAAGAATATTTCAAATCAGTTTTGGAGCGTACTCCATCTAAACAACTATAAAATATTAGTATCCTTACTAATATTATAAATGCGAAAGTAACTCTGTCTGTCTGTCTATCTGTCTGTTACGCTTTCACGCTAAAAACTACTGAACCGATTTAAATGAAATTTGGTACAAAGAAAGTCTGGAGCCTAAGAAAGGGCATAGGCTACTTTTTAACCGACTGCAAAAAAGGAGGTGTTCCTCGCGGACGAAGTCACGGGCAGAAGCTATTTTAAATATAAAATTTATTTATAATAGAAGGCTGTATTAAAGGGAATATCAAATGCTAATTGGATCGGATTTATTTAAGACGTAACGAGCGTTAAGAATATTCACTGATGCTATAAATCTTAGTTTTCACTTGCATCCAATTATAGGAATTATTGTAGTGGAAACGTAGTAACAGCTTGTTGCGTCTAAGAATCATTTTAAAGGTGTGAGCGCTTAAACGTAATATTTTCATCCCTACTAATATTATATATATATATATATATTTTTTTCCGAACTGAATACTGAAGCGCAGTTGGCCAGCTAATGGGCCTTCACTGCAAAACCGGACGGGTGGCGAGACTCCTGAAAGGAGACTCTTAAGCCTTTTAGGTTGGGTTTAGGGTTTTTAGCCCTGACTGACCCGAGGGTCCCCCAAGGTGGGGGTCGCACCTCGGCTCGGGCCGTCAGGAGGTGTGTTGACACGACTATTTTGTTGCAAGGGAACAGAAGGTCCCTGCGGATAAGTCCGACGCGCGCCGGGTGTATGTGGACGTCTTCGACCCCGCCGGCGGGGCCGCTGTAACACTATCGAGTATGCTAGGTGTAGGTGAGGCCGCATGCCGCGCGGCAGCTGCCTGTGTGTCGGTGTACGGTTTGTGTCCGTGGGAGGGGGCGCGGCGGCCGCTATGGCAGCCGTGATCGAATCGGTAACATTATAAATGCGAAAGTAACTCTGTCTGTCTGTTACGCTTACACGTTAAAACTACTGGATTTCGTAGATTTAAATGAAATTTGGTACAAAGAAAGTCTGGAGCCTGCGAAGGAACATAGGCTACTTTTAAACCGACTGCAAAAAAGGAGGAGTTCCACGCGGACTAAGTCGCGGGCAGGAGCTAGTATTTATGGTGCGAATAAAATTTATCGATAAATTCAGCTTTCTTATTTATGAGTAGATATATAATAATAACGCGAAATAATATGTATGTAACTTAGTTACCTCTTTGTTATCATTGAAAATATGTCTTTTAAAATTGAGTTGTAAGATTTGACTTGTCGTTGGTAAACGCATAACTCTAAATTTTGGCCAATTCTTTTTTTAAATGTTCGTTAAAGTCCAAGGTTGGTTTTCACGAGAATAAAACAAATAATTGCCTGGAAAACCCTAAAAACAGCTTTTTTTTCCTATTCAAACGTTTTCTAACTAAAATTTAGTCAATTTGAACTTCGATCAGGCAGGATGACGTCTGCCGGGGCTAGTTTTTATTATAAAAGCTAGTATTATATAAACGGTCTCAGTGCTGTTTTTTTTAAATAACCCCACTTTGCTGAACCCATTTGAAGTTATAATCCGATCGGTAACGACCGGGGCCGCGCCACCGCCACGGGGTAGGCAAACCCGTGGTTGTTAAAGCGGTATACCTTTAGGCAAGTCCGAAGCCTATTTTAAGATCGGTTGCATAGCGAGCCGTCGTAAATCTATAAAGCTAATTATTTGCCCCGGGCTAACTTTTCGATCGCATTTCCATAACGAAATAAGTGACGATATAATAATTTCTCACCTCCGCGATTATACATTGGAATGAAACAACTTTAAACGAATTTAACTCGCGTATTTTATTTTATTGAACGTTTCGGAGTATTTAAAGGTTTACGCCATGCATTAATATGTCAGTCTTTAAGGCAGTATCCCCTTTATATATATATATATATATATATATATATATAATATATATATATATATATTATGCTACTAATATATAATGAACTCAACAACTTTTTCCACGAATTAAAAAACTATATTTATTACGTCATAGTTACAGAAAAGTGAAAACCTATTTTATTATTTTTTGCATATAAAATGTTGTAATAAAGTTTTCTAATAAAAATCAACGCAAGCGCGAAAGCGAAGTGTTACGAAAAATTTGTTATTAAATCTTTTATACTTGCATAGAAGATTTCTTGGTATATTTTTATACGTTACTTTCATGTCGCTTATATCGAAGGGAACACTTTAGAAAAAATTACAGAGAAACTAGCTAACCCAGAGGACTTTGTAACGCGTTCTTTTTAAATTTTATTAAAAAATAGATACAGGTACTCTTTTTCCCCGTTTTAGGAAACTTGATAAAGAGCATTTGAACTGTATTAGATATATTAAACAGCTTCGCTCGGATCACTATTTTTTTTAAATATAATATAACCTATATCATTCGAATAGTGTAGCTTCCCAACAGTGAAAGAATTTTTCAAATCGGTCCATTTGTTTTGGAGCCTATTCAGTCCAAACAAACAAACCTTTACTGTGCTCTTTATTATATTAGTATAGAGTATAGATATATATATAAAAAATATACATGAACGTAAAATCATACAATGTTAATGTAGGTACAATTTCTAAAAAGAAATATACAATCAAAGAAATTATAAACGCATGGTCATCATTGAAATTAAATCAAAACGCAGCTCTATTATAAATTCAGAACATTTCCATCCACGCAACGGTATTATTTATGTACGGTATTAAATTACTTTTTATTTTGTTTATTTTGGTAACCTAAAAACGCGACCACAGAGTTCCGTAACAATAATGGATTACTGAGATTACGAACGGAAAAAATGCTTTCTCGTCCAATTGTAATGCGTAGATGGCCTTTACTTCAAAACCTATAGACTACTAGTTTCTGCCGGCGACTTCATCCGCGCGGAATACCTCCTTTTTTGCAGTCGGTCAAAAAGTTTCTCAGGCTCCAGACTTTCTGTGTACCAAATTTCATTTAAATCGGTCCAGCAGTTTTAGCGTGAAAGCGTAACAGACAGAGTTACTTTCGCATTTATAATATTAGTAGGGATTGATCTAAGTACTATATTGATCTAACTACCCTGAGTTCCCCCCCCCCCCCTCCCACACACATTCCTCAGAGTGAAGCTAACACATCAACTCGTGTCATGGAGACTTAACATATTTATGCACGGCAGATACCTGTGAGTAAGACCCGCTAATACCGGGTGCACTTCTTCGACCCCGCCGGCGGGGCCGCTATAGTAGGTACTATCGGATGCTTTCGGGGTACGCCATTTTAGAAAAAAATTGCTTGCACTTGTTGCTTCACACACAGCCGCCAGGTACCAGGGTCGTTCAAGCGATTATTGCCTTAAAGGTGTAACATCGCCAGCACAGTTGATAGTACCATAGAGTTTTCTAGGTGTTGTGAATACCACATGACTAATCTTGTCTTGTTCTTTAATTCCTTCTCGCTCTATCTTAACTAATAAGAGAGAGAGGGAACTCAAGCGCGTGTATCTATTGGGGGTGGGTAATATCAATCCTTGTCTATAATAATATAATAAAGAGGAAAGGTTTGTTTGGGTTTGGATTGTACAAAAACAACTGGACCGATTTGGAAAATTCTTTCACTGTTGGGAAGCTACACTATTCCCGAGTGACATAGATCATAAAAAAAGGCATCCGTGCGAAGCCGGGCGGACAGCTAGTCATTTTATAAATCGTAATAAAATATTTGTATGCATTTTGACATTTGTTCTTACCTTGCCATCAAGCACGGTCTGTTCTGGTAGCCCCTCCCCCTCTCCTGGATACAGCACGCTATTGGCTTGAGAGTCGTAGTTGGATTGCGCAAACGCAACCGAAACGCACGCTATCAGTATTAGAAGCGCCATCTTTGATATCTGAAAAGAAACAATTGACCGATAGAGTATAATAGCTAAAAAATAGGTTTCAAATGTAGAAAATTACATATATATGCAGGTATTCGAGTGGTCGGTGAAGTTTTTGGAAACTTAGGCGTCTCAAGTTTAAAAAAAATCGACCCAGTTGCCTAATATCTTTTTTAATTAATTAAATGCAGGTAAAACAAATATTTTCTCCCGTTTATGACGTTTCTTTTGAGAAACATATATTATCCTAGCGGCCCCGGCAGACGTCGTCCTGCCCGTCCGATTGTTTCGTCAAAGATCTGTCAAAGTCTTCTAACTGTCACTTCCTCATAAGGCTTCATATTTTCCCCGTTTTTTTACACATTTTCCACTGTTTCTTCGCTCCTATTGTCGCAGCGTGATGTTATATATCGATAAATGGTCTATCCGACAAAAAAAGAATTTTTGAATTCGAACCAGTAGTTCCTGAGATTAGGGCGTTCAAACAAACAAACAAACAAACAAACAAACTCTTCTTCTTTATAATATTAGAATAAAAATAAGAATAAGAATTAGTTTATTCAGTAGACACAATTTACAGTGATTACAATATTATCTAATTTAGGTAATAACGATATCTAGGTTCATGTCGACTGAAAAGGCTTAAGCTCAGCATTATTGTTAGTGTATTAGTATAGATAGTAAGTAAATAGAATTAAAAATACAAATTTCACAAGGAACGATGTGAAAATTCTATCGTCTTAAACGAGCTGTCGACAGCTAAGTAATCGGTGGGACCTATCAAAGCAAATTAAACCTAACTTCTCGGTGATACGATCTAAAATACCAGTGGTACTTGGATAGTTTCTAAAGAAAGCAGTTAAATCTCTCACGGCTTGTTAGTTTTTATATGTTTTCTACAGTTGATCTATTATAGTAATTAAAGTAAGCCGTGTGATTTACTGGTAATGCTACTGTCATGCCTATATCGAGATGTTAGCGAAAAACTGGCGTAAGTCTACGATCGCTTCATTGTATTTTGTATCATTGTTACTTACATAATAAGGTTCGTTTTAAAAGTTTTTTTCGCTAGCAAATAAATTTATTTTCTGTGTAATCAACTCGTCGTTTGCAATTACTCAATTAGGTGGTAGGTATATGTCAATTGCGGGATGAGATACAAATTATTAAACTACTGTGCCGATTTTCATCAAACATAGCTAAGAACACTCCCGACATAGGTATTCACCTTTCAAACAAAATCAAAATCGGTTCATGCGTTAGGGAGCTACGATGCCACAAATAGACACACACACACACACAGACAGACAGACACGTGAAACTTATAACACCCCGTCGATTTTTTGTCGGAGGTTAAAAAATACAACCCCTCATTAACAACAGTACTTACCTATTCTGTTTTTGTATCTATCCTTACTAATATTATAAATGCGAAAGTAACTCTGTCTGTCTGTCTGTCTGTCTGTTACGCTTTCACGCTAAAACTACTGGACCGATTTAAATGAAATTTGGTAAAAAGAAAGTCTGGAGTTTTTAACCGACTGCAAAAAAAGAGGAGTTCCACGCGGACGAAGTCGCGGGCAGAAGCTAGTAGATAATAATTATTATAATAATTTCTGATGCCTTCGCGGTTACTACACGTTAGCGTTAGGCCATCGTCAGCTCAGACCTAGCTACAATTATGTAAACTATAAAAGTTCCGAAACGTCAGCCAATTAAAAAAAATACGCGAGTTAAATCCGTTTATAGTTCCTTTATCCTGTGACTGTGCTGCTTATTATAGCGCTTCGGTGCTAATGAGGGCTACCGCGTGTCAGAAATCCGCTAGATGCGCTAGTGTAGAATGAGGTCTAGCTGTCATGTTCCACCAATCACAGGCCAGTAGCTTGCCTCTCATTGGTGGAACATGACAGCTAGACCTCATTCTACACTAGCGCATCTAGCGGATTTCTGACACGCGGTAGCCCTCATTGGGTAATCACACAAATCTACGTGTTTCTAAAAAGGTTTCCGTGTGTCCTTTAATTTGGTAAATAAATCAAAAACTGTCTAAAAAAATAACATCCGAGAGAAACTCGCTTTGAAAAATATCAAGAAATCTCGTTATTAGCGTTACACATGCAGAAAAATCTAATTACAGTTCAACTGAGAATCTAGTTGGAAGTTATAAGAATTGCACGGAGCCGATATGATCGGGTACCCGTGCGGAAATTCACTAGAATTAAAGCTTTTATAAAATCATGAAGTTCATAACTATTTTCTCGACCCGTGGGAGTTGCCGTCTGATTTCCCTTTGTAAACTAAAACTAAAAACTTGGCTCATCGTTCATCAAGGGAGTTCAAGAATTCCTGTATTTCATACACGTGTACCTTTTTATTTAAAGATTTTATTTAATAACTAGCTGACCCAGCAAACTTTGTACCGCGTACACAGTTTTTTTTTTCAAGTTTTCTCACCTATTAAACCTTCCCTGGAGTTCTACAAACATTTTAAAACTAAAATCAGCCAAATCGGTTCAGCCGTTCTCGAGTTTTAGCGAGACTAACGAACAGCAATTGATTTTTATATATATAGATTTCTAATACCAACGAGCCTATTATGAACTGTCGACAACGTGTTGTCGACAAGCAAGAGGTTCGTCGTTACGATATTATTTTGTTATCGACATGTAGAAATAAGACACGACATCGACATGACAAGATTTCTCGTTGTCGACGTTGATTTTTGACAGATCATCGCGAGAATAAGCCGAGTGTTTATTATTTAACTTAAATATCATCAGGCGCGTGCAGTGAGGATCGCGCGTACCACGTCAGGGTAGGCACTGCCTATATGGAATTCACGCCCTTGAATATCATTATATAAGTATGTATATACTGGTGAAATCTCGTAACTCAATTTTGAAGATTGAGCTGAAATTTTGTATACACATTCAGTTTGGCTGACACATGGTAACTGTGTGACGTTTTAAATCCAAATTAAGGGGGGTTTAAGTGGGATGGAAAACTAAATGTTTACAAATATACCCGACTGGCGTATATTTATTATGTATATTTATATTCTTTGTAAATAAAATCTATACTAATATTATAAAGCTGAAGAGTTTGTTTGTTTGTTTGTTTGAACGCGCTAATCTCAGGAACTACTGGTTCGAATTCAAAAATCTTTTTTGTTGGATAGACCATTTATCGAGGAAGGCTTTAGGCTATATAACATCACGCTGCGACCAATAGGAGCGAAGAAACAGTGAAAAATATGTAAAAAACGGGGAAAATATTAAGCCTTATGAAGAATTACTATTCCACGGGGACGAAGTCGCGGGCACAGCTAGTATAAATATATAATTAAAATTGGTTAAGTTGTTTTATAATTATCTTAATAAAAGCTTGTTTTTAAAAAGATTTTTTTATTTCAATTGATGTAAGTATTTTAAGTTTAATTAGTAGTTTGTTTAACACGCTAAACAAAGGTCTTAAAATCATAAATGTCATTTTCTTTCCTGAATAGCTTACAGTGCAATAATAAAATAAATAAATAAAAAAAGTGTAATAACACGGAATATTCAAGCGAGATCTTTAAAAATATGGTATAAAAACTGACACGTCAGGTAAGTCATGCCAAAATTGACATTTACTAGACGTTAACCTTGCCGGCGGTGAAAGGCGGTGCGGGGGCGACAAGCCAAGTCGCCGTCCTTGTCACTTCGAGTTCCATATCGCATTTATGTCTCAGATATAGCATGGGCGTGCATTGGATATAGTCATAATGTCATCTATACACATATATACAGTACTAGCTGTCCGCCTCGGCTTCGCACGGATCCCTTTTGACGTGGATACGTCTTTAAAATTACGTGGCAATCCAAAAAAATGAATGATAACAAAATCGGGGGATACATTTAGTGTTGTAGCTACATATCTATCGTCTCCATCCAAATTTCAGTTACACCACTGGATAGCTAAAGAATCAAAGAATTTATTACGCTAAGTAAGGACTGTATAAATAATAATATTTTATTTAAAAACTATTACCTGTTACTAGACGTATTCACGTACAACAATCGGCCGTGTCCATAACACAGCCACACCCCGTTTTTTTATAGCCTATGTCACTCGGGAATAGTGTAGCTTCCCAACAGTGAAAGATTTTTCCAGTCGTTTTGGAGCCTATTCAATCCAAATAAACTTTTCCTCTATATTATATCCTCTATAGTATAGATATAGATTAGTATAGACTAAAGTAAATATCATTAGAAAGAGAACTGGAACTGCGATTTGTTTTTTTTTTTTAATAATTTCTGATGCTTTCGTGGTTTATTGTCTTCTAAATCCAAATTAAGTATATCTCTCTCGACGATATTTTTTCAATTATTACCTTTGACGGCCTGCTGGTCTAGTGGTCAGAGCCCCTGACTACGAAACCGGAGGTTGCAGGTTCGAATCCTGCTAGGGGCAGATGTCAGTGTGATGAACACTGGCATCTGTACCTGAGTCTTGGATGTCTTATATGTATTTATGTATGTTTATCCGTTGTCTAGTACCCATACTACAAGCTTTGCTTAGTTTGGGACTAGATCAATTGGTGTGAATTGTCCAAAGATATTATTATCTTCTTATCTTATATATAAAAATGAATCGCAAAATGTGTTGGTAAGCGCATAACTCGACAACGCCTGGACCAATTTGGCCAATTTTTTTTTTTAAATGTTCGTTGAAGTCCAAGGATGGTTCTTACGACGAGAAAAATATCGAATAATTGCCGGGAAAACCCTAAAAACAGCCCTTTTCTTTTCCCATACAAACGTTGTCTAACTAAAGTTACCTAATTTAAATTTCGAACGGGCAGGATGACGTCTGCCGGGACCGCTAGTTATTACATAAAAAGCAATACTAAGTAATTTCCAATGTTTAAAAAAATAAAAAAGAAACTGAAATAATACCTTATGCATAAAATACTGAAGTGTTAAACAGGGTCAAGGGTCTTAATAACAAAAGGACGTCGGCGCCGGCGCACCTCGTACACCGTACTAATTAATGCTAATTTCTCTCGCCTTCTGACATTGCAATAATTTTACACGACATTTGTAATTTTACAAAAATATAAATTTAATTGGAATGAAACTATGAACGAATTTTACTTGGGTATTTTTTTGCTGACGTTTCGGATTCTTTACAGTTTCCATAATCGTAGCACGACTGGGATGACTATAGTCGACCGCTAAAGTGATAAATTTAGTGCTAGATTATCTTTATCGGAATATGGGAACTAGAATAAAATACGCGGGTTAAATACCTAATTGCTACACTCCAATATAAATTTTATTGTTCTTTATCCAGTAGATACTCATCGGAACCGTCTCATAATACAACCTTATTATAACTCATTAAAAAATAAGATATTACAATCCTAATAATTTCCATACCTTCTTGACGTTTAACTTTTGTACACCTTTGCGTTCATTAGTCTCGTACATAATAACTTCTGATGCCTTCGTGGTTATTATACATTAGAATTAAACAACTTTAGACTGATTTAATTCGCGTATTTTATTTTATTGGCTGACGTTTCGGAGTCTTTACAGATTTCATAATCGTAGCAGGACTGAGTTGGCAATTGTCTTATGTACGATTAATACAGTTATGCAAACTACTTTATTTTCTAAAACTTATTAAATTTAGTCTCGTACAGTTCAACATATTTATTCACGCGTCAATATCGTCAATTTTTATAATATACTAGCTTCTGCCCGCGACTTCGTCCGCGCGGAGCTCCTCCCTCTTTGCAGTCGGTTAAAAAGTAGCCTATGTCCTTTCTCAGGCTCCAGACTTGCTTTGTATTGTCATTTAAATCCAGTAGTTTTAGCGTGAAAGCGTAACAGACAGACAGAGTTACTTTTGCATTTATAATATTAGTATAGATTAAATTTGTCGTTATAATCCGCGAGGTGCGACTGTACTTTAAATTGATGGTAGTCATTTTTTGCGCAACAGTTAAGACCTTTTGATCGCCGACAACTTATGGTCTTCGCCAAATAAGGTTTACCTCAATTACGACACACCTAAGTGCCTAACAGGTTTTGACATTAAATCTATATGTTATAAAATTACCTTCTACCTATGGCTTCGTCTGCGTTGAATACTTTGGGCACAATTTTGTAATAACTTTACCCTTTTCACTATTAAAAAAATCTTGACAAAAATTAATAATATCTAAAGGTAACTCAAAAACCTGAAGGTTTGAGTTATGCACACCATCTGATTCCAGCCAAACCTACCTACCAATAAAACATTCTTCTAACTAAGAAACATAAATCGATACAGAAATAACCTATAATGTACATAGACATATTAAAAAACAGTTTCTAACCTCTCCTGAAAAAAAACTTGCCTAGCTCCATTTAGACCTAGGTGTGTTATAAGCTACTTATTATTTTTTAGACATGACAAAATTACCTTTATAATAACGACATCCAAAACAATTTTTAAAAATTATTCACATAATTTCTTTATTCACCAAATCCACATATATCTAAACAAAACAATAAACCACTCAAATGTCATATACTTTTTTTATAAATGTCACTTATAATATATTTTATCCAAACACAAACCACGTCCACCCCGCGCGAGCTTACTGCTTAGTTTAAAACGTCAAAAACAAATGACGTCATAAACTTGTATAAGTAATATGGCGTATGCGCAGCTTTTAGTTACAGTCGATAACAGAAGAATGCACATGACGCTTGGGACCTTTTTGACATTGTGGGAATGCACTACTTAAGACATTTTTGATATTATGATTATATTTTTCTCAGCTGCTATTGACTTAGCTTAGTAGTGCAATTTCATTAAAGTGTGCCAAAATCCTTAACATTTAAATCCCTACTAATATTATAAATGCGAAAGTAATTTTGTCTGTCTGTCTGTTACGCTTTCACGCTAAAACTACTGGACCGATTTAAATGAAATTTGGTACAAAGAAAGTCTGGAGCCTGAGAATGGACATAGGCTACTTTTTAACCGACTGCAAAAAATTAGGAGTCCCATGCGGACGAAGTCGCGGGCAGAATCTATATAAAATAAATATAGGTTTTTTTTCAGGTGCCTTTGCTGTTATTATTGTCAGCAGTCTACGATTATGGAATCTGTAAAGACTCCGAAACGTCAGCCAATAAAATAAAATACGCGAAATCCGCCTATAGTTGTTTCATTCCAATAAATATTAATTTAAAATTTCCAACTCCAATAAAAAGAACGAATCATAACGAAATTTCAAAATAGCATTTCGTACAAATTGGCACCGCATCAAAGTTGCCGCAAAAAACACTGTTACAACTAGGTAGCCGGGAAATTTGGGCGACGCGCACTGACCAAACTTTGATCGCTGGAGTTTGTAGTTTATATTTCACGCAAACTTTTGTATCGATTCAAAATGTTTGTTTTATATAGGACTAGCGGCCCCGGCAGACGTCGTCCTGCCCGTCCGATTGTTTCGTCAAAGATCTGTCAAAATCTTCTGTCACTTCTTCATATTTTCCCCGTTTTTTACACATTTTCCACTGTTTCTTCGCTCCTATTGGTCGCAGCGTGATGTTATATAGCCTAAAGCCTTCCTCGATAAATGGTCTATCCAACATAAAAATATTTTTTGAATTCGAACCAGTAGATCCTGAGATTAGCACGTTCAAACAAACAAACGAACAAACAAACAAACTGTTCAGCTTTATAATATGTATTAGTATAGATACTCCGAGTTTGTCCAGACGCCATCAGATATATCGTAGTGGGCGAGGTACTATTTTAACATTAAAATTCAGATTTTATTGAAAAATTGCTCTTATATTTGAAACGAATTGGATGTTCAGACTTATCTTTTAACTTCTGTTCCCCTGTAACATAATAATCGGGTTAACACACCTCCTGACGGCGCGAGCCGAGGAGCGACCCTCACTCTAGGGGGCCCTCGGGTCGGTCAGGGCTAAAAACCCTAACCCAACCTAAAGGCTTGAAAGCCTCCTCTCAGGAGGCTCGCCACCCGTCCGGTTTTACAGTAAAGGCCCATTAGCTGGCCAACTGCGCTTCAGTATTCAGTTCGAACAAAAAAAGAATGTTCAGATATTATTGGCAATTTATTTGCCTTATTTACAGTATCGAATTATTGAACTTGAATGTTGTTCACATATTGAGTACCTCGGCCGCTAAATTATATCTGATGGCACCTGTCCTTGAAATTAGCTACAAATACACTTCGTGATTAGATTGAGTTAATTATCCTCGTGATTAGTTAATCAGTTGGTTGTCTGGATGGGTTAATCAAATACGTGAAATCCAATATCTCACCACAATTAGGCGCAATATGTGTCCACGTGCAAATACTGCTCGTTGCATGGATGTCAAATTGAAACAAATACATCTGCGCCCGATAAACACCCCTTTTACCCCCTTAGGGAGTGAATTTTCTAAAATATTTTACATGTTTTTTTTTCCGACGAAGAACTATCATACTGAATTTCATTTGAATCTATACTAATATTATAAAGCTGAAGAGTTTGTTTGTTTGTTTGAACGCGCTGATCTGAGGAACTACTGGTTCGAATTCAAAAATTCTTTTTTTGTTGGATAGACCATTTATCGAGAAAGGCTTTAGGCTATATAACATCACTCTTCGACCAATAGGAGCGAAGAAACAGTGGAAAATGTGTAAAAAAACGGGGAAAATATGAAGCCTTATGAAGAAGTGACAGAAGACTATGACAGATCTTTGACGAAACAATCGGACGGGCAGGACGACGTCTGCCGGGGCCGCTAGTAGCTTCATAAGCGGCAAAGTATTTTACTAATAAAATTGAATCCCCGTTTCGCCCCCTTGGGGGGTGAATTTACAAAAATCCTTTCTAAGTGCTCCCCTACGCTATAAAAAAGAACACGTGTGCTAAATTTCAAGTTTCTAACCCTTATAGTTTAGGCCGTGCGTTGTAATATCAGTCATGTCAACTTTCACTTATATAGGTAGATTTATCAAACCCAGGCAAGGCCCGGAAAATGCGAGATCAAAGGAAAGAGTTAAAGAAAATTTAAATCGGTATTTAAACAGCTACAAAATATGACCTCTAAGGAAAAAGTTAAACATAATTTTAATAGATTTAAACAGTTTCAAAATACAGCGCTTTCTTTCTCTCCCGTCGTATCATTTGACAATAAGTTTATAGGTACAAGCCTCTTGAAATACCCAACCCCTGATGTATATGTACTTAGAATTTAATTATTATATAGTAGGTAAATCCCTACTAATATTATAAATGCGAAAGTAACTCTGTCTGTCTGTCTGTCTGTCTGTTACGCTTTCACGCTAAAACTACTGGACCGATTTAAATGAAATTTGGTACAAATAAAGTCTGGAGCCTGAGAAAGGACATAGGCTACTTTTTAACCGACTGCAAAAAAAGGAGGAGTTCCACGCGGACTAAGTTGCGGGCAGAAGCTAGTAAGTTATAAATTGGACACGGTTTCGAGGTGAAAATAACAAGTTTTTCAGCGTAAAATTAAAAATTTTGCAAGGGTGCGGTAACAAGCCTTTGTTCTTTAGTGCGAAATACGCGTATAAATATTTATTTTTATTCTATCAAGGATACTAGGAACATGGTAGGCAAAATTTCATGGAATTGTTGTTCAAAATTTGTTACAGTAAACGAGTGCCTGTAACTGACAACCTCGAAATAATCAGAATTTATTATCCAAAAGTTTATCAACGGCACAATAACGGAAAATAAACTTAACTATATTAATCCCTACTAATATTATAAATGCGAAAGTAACTCTGTCTGTCCGTCTGTCTGTCTGTTACGCTTTCACGCTAAAACTACTGGACCGATTTAAATGAAATTTGGTACAAAGATAGTCTGGAGCCTGAGAAAGGACATAGGCTACTTTTTAACCGACTGTAAAAAAGGAGGAGTTCCACGCAGACGAAGTCGCGGGCAGAAGCTAGTATACTATAACGCGTTTTATACCGTAGTTGCCGGGGCGATATGAATATATTTCTGTTAAATTTTGAAAAAAATTTGGATCCGTGCGAAGTCGGGGCGAACCGCTAGTTATACAGACAGACTGCATTTTATTGCATTCGATCAAAAAGCCTTATTGCTTACTGGAGGCCGAATCTGCATTTTACCTCACGCCTCATTTTCCGAAATCCCTTTAAAAAGTCATTATCGAATTCTTATTTATGGATCAATAAAATATTTACTTTCTGGTTTTTTTATTACGATAGAGGTTAATGAACCGGACCCTTTCGTATCACGACTTGAAATGTTTAATTTGTGAGGATAAATTTGGAATGAAACAACTATTAAAGCAATGACAGACTTAGGTTAGACTATTGCCGGCTCAGTAGTGCTACGATTATGGAGACTGTGAAGAATCAGAAACGTTAGCAAATAAAATAACAATACGCGAGTTAAATCCGTTCATAGTTGTTTCATTCCAATCTATACTAATATTATAAAGCTGAAGAGTTTATTTGTTTGTTTGTTTGAACGCGCTAATCTCAGGAACTACTGGTTCGAATTCAAAAATAATTTTTTTGTTGGATAGACCATTAATCGAGGAAGGCTTTAGGCTATATAACATCACGCTGCGACCAATAGGAGCGAAGAAACAGTGGAAAATGTGTAAAAAACGGGGAAAATATGAAGCCTTATGAAGAAGTGACAGAAGACTTTGACAGATCTATGACGAAACAATCGGACGGGCAGGACGACGTCTGCCGGGGCCGCTAGTGTGTAATAACCGCGAAGGCATCAGAAGTTATTAAGATAAATTTGTTTAGTTTGTAAGTAATTATGTACCTGTTTTGAAAAAATGATACTTTATTGAGTTTCTTGTAGTTTCTTATCAAGTGAGGTTTTTCGGAAACGGTGTCTTCTGACCGTCATAAGAGTTTATAAAAGCCTGAATTTAATAAATATATTTTTGATTTTGAAATTCACTTAGCAATCGTAATGAGGGCCACCGCGTGTCAGAAATCCGCTAGATGCGCTAGTGTAGAATGAGGTCCAGCTGTCATGTACCACCAATCACAGGCCAGTAGCTTGCCTCTCGTTGGTGGAACATGACAGCTAGACCTCAATATCTCATTAGGTCCTCGGTTTCAAAAACACGCCTACAAATTATTTAACGATTTCTTATTTTGGATGTTGGATTGAAAATTGTAGACATAATAAAGATTAAACAGTGGGCGATGTTTTAATTAAATTTTGTTTGTTAAATAACTTTAATGGGTTCTTTTTTTTAGTCAATTAATGGACAGTATTATCACACAAGACAGGAATAAAATATATTTTATAACAGATATTTATTTTATATATTTAATCATTGACCATCGAGCTAATTACAAACACGTATTTTTTTTCAATTAAACCTTAATGGCAAAGGTAAACGCTTCATAAGTTCAGGAGTGGGGGCGCGTGACGTCACGTTATGGTACAATTTATACCATAATGTGACTTCACTTATCTTTGTCAATTTTTATTAAAACGAACGCTAGTCACCGCATAGTATAAAACAAAGTCGATTAAAAATCTTTAAAACTACGTAACGGATTTTTAAGCGGTTTTTTTTAATAGTAGATAGAGTCATTCAAGTGGAAGGTTTACAGCATGTGAAGCCGGGGCGGGTCGCTAGTATAATAAAAAACCTTAGGGTGCTAAGGGTAAAGATTGTACATAATTAATTTGTTTTCAATCACGACTAGATTTTCCAGTTAAGTAATATGTATGTTTATGTCTGAATTAATTAGTTGTTGTATAATACACTATATTATGCCCGTCAACAATGCAAGGTATTCTGGTACAGTTGGATTATTATTAACCCAACAAAGGCACATGTAGGTGGGTGGATCTTCGAGCGTTTGAGACGCCGTCATTATCCTCTACATCTATATTTAAGAACAGAGTCAATAAGTAAAGAAAATTTGAGTGATATTATCCCCCGGTACTGTTACAAATACTATTTCAATCGATACATAATAATATTATTTGCAAACATTATAGATATAGAATAATATAGATGTAGAGGACAATGACGGCGCGCCGCGGCGTCTCAAACGCTCGAAGATCCACCCAGGTGCGAGAGTAAGTATACTGCATATATTTGTTCATTTTGACTGCAAAAGTATAACCCACTTATATGACTTGACTAGCGACCGGCCCCGGCTTCACACGGGTGCCATAAACCTTCATCTTGAATCTCTATCTGTTAAAAAAACCACATCAAAATTCGTTGCGTAGTTTTAAAGATTTAAGCGTACATAGCGCATATAGGGACAGAAAAAGCGACTTTGTTTTATACTATGTAGTGATAACTGACAATCAACCTAGGGCCTATATTAAACCTAAGGGTTAGAAACTTGAAATTTTGGACAGGTGTTCCTTTTATAAAGCAGGGGAGCACTGAGAAAGAACTTTTGAAAATTCAGCCCTAGGGATGCAAAGTTAATATGAACAATAAAACAAAGACAATCACTTTAAAAGTGCAGGAGCGGGGGCACATGACGTCACCCTATAAATTGTACCATAGACTGACGTCACTAGCCCCCGCTCCCGAAATTAAGAAGCGATTATCTGTCATTTGTTATTGTTACTTGCGTCATTGTGGTTATTTATGTATTTTTGTGTGTCTATATATATTATTAAGTATATAAATTTATGTATTTATTTATGTAGTGTAATATCTTCCTATTTTATATTGTATTTATCATATGTGTATTATTTATTTGCAGAGAGCATGTGTAGGCATGCTCTCTGATCATTTCAAAGGTTGGCTGGTAGAGAATGCCGTATGGCATTAAGTTCGACTTTTGTACATAATTTAGTTTTTTTTTTGTGCAATAAAGAATAAATAAATAAATAAATAAATAAATTTGTTTGAGAAATAATAAATACGCGTCCAATAATATAGAATTACGTTTTCTTTACCCAGTCATTTGTCACCGACAATGATGTTGATGAAATAGGAGCTGACTGTATTGAATGGTAATAACTGCTGAATATTCTATGTCCGTTTAAGCCATTGTCGATCTATGGCACTTGGTGGGTTGACACCTGCGCCTACGCAGACCTGGCTCTCAATATTAATAGAAGTGTGGGTTAGTCTTACATACCTATGATTAAGTATATAATCAAGGTAAAACTTCACGCGAAATCTAATCCCTACTAATATTATAAATGCGAAAGTAACTCTGTCTGTCTGTCTGTCTGTCTGTTACGCTTTCACGCTAAAACTACTGAACCGATTTAAATGAAATTTGGTACAAAGAAAGTCTGGAGTCTGAGAAAGGACATAGGCTACTTTTTAACCGACTGCAAAAAAGGAGGAGTTCCACGCGGACGAAGTCGCGGGCAGAAGCTAGTAATTTATAAGAAATCTGTGTGACCCAGCAAGCCTCGTATCACGTTTTTTTAGATTTTTTTTTTTTAATTCTCTCACTGTAAGTATTAGCTTCATTGGACTGAAATTTTTGAAACATCAGCATAAAATAATTAAATGTAACTAGAGTAGAGACAGTAAAGTCTACACTTTACTGTTCGACTATTGCTTAGTCAAATCAGTAATTTTTCGAAAAAGTAAGTGTTAGCAAATCTATACTAATATTATAAAGCTGAAGAGTTTGTTTGTTTGTTTGTTTGAACGCGCTAATCTCAGGAACTACTGGTTAGAATTCAAAAATTATTTTTTGTTGGATAGACCATTTATCGAGGAAGGCTTTAGGCTATATAACATCACGCTGCAACCAATAGGAGCGAAGAAACAGTGGAAAATGTGTAAAAAACGGGGAAAATATGAAGCCTTATGAAGAAGTGACAAAAGACTTTGACAGATCTTTGACGAAACAATCGGACGGGCAGGACGACGTCTGCCGGGGCCGCTAGTTATATATAATACGAGAATTAAATATATGTTTAATTCCAATGTTATTTGTTGATTAATATACCTATTGTTTACGAACTGTATAAAAATAAAGTTCTTGGTTCTTAGTCATTTTAATAATTATAATCTAACTAAAACTGAACCGATTTTAATAAAATTTGATACACAGATAATCTACAGCCTGAGAAAGGACATAGGCTACTTTTACCAGCCATAATTACTAATTACACGCGGACGCAGCGAACAAAGCTACCATAAAATAATTATTTTATAGCATTTTAGCCAAGAACTCATTATTTTGCATAAAAAATATACCTTCACATATATCGCTCCCTCGGGAGAAGCAAGCACAATAGCTTAGAATTTTAACAGGCTCGACCAATAAATATCAAGAGTTAGACTAATAAAACCTGAACTTATACAACCACACTAAAATGCTGTCATTTATGTTATGAACGACTTACGAGGGAAAACAAGCCATATTAGTTTACGCGTAGGTTGAAAGTCGCCTATAACGAAATAAATGTTCACATCAAAGGTTCTTATTTAACAACTGTGCTATAACCAAGTGAAATGAAATGAGTTATTATATCCCAGCATCCGATATTTTAATGGAATAGTTTTTACCAATGATTTATCCCATTTATCTTTCTAGTAATGCTAAAAAAAATAACTTTACTTATTCTTCCATCGAAGTGCGTAATCTATACTAATATTATAAAGCTGAAGAGTTTGTTTGTTTGTTTGAACGCGCTAATCTCAGGAACTACTGGTTAGAATTCAAAAATTATTTTTTTGTTGGATAGACCATTTATCGAGGAAGGCTTTAGGCTATATAACATCACGCTGCGACCAATAGGAGCGAAGAAACAGTGGAAAATATGTAAAAAACGGGGAAAATATGAAGCCTTATGAAGAAGTGACAGAAGACTTTGACAGATCTTTGACGAAACAATCGGACGGGCAGGACGACGTCTGCCGGGGCCGCTAGTAAATTATAATCACCACATTTCTCTTCTACAGATATGCTATTTAAAGTGACTAAATAACTTCCTCAAGTCTTACGATAGCTTATATAAACGATTGTTTGTTTGTTCGGATTGAATAGGCTCCAAAACGACTGGGCCGACTTGAAAAAATATTTCGCTGTTTGGAAGCTACACTATTCCCAAGTGAGATAGGCTAAAAAAAGGGATCTGTGCGAAGCCGGAGCGGAGAGCTAGCTTATAATAATATGAATATTTTTGAAACAAAATTCTATAGCTATTTTAATATACAGTTAAAAAATACAGTAAAAAATCTATTATTTATACATACTTGACGTCTTACCCAGTGGGAGTATTACGTCATAATCGCAACCTTACGTCAAGTGTCATTGACAGTTCGACACGATGCTGTCATGCCATTCATAATGCTACCTAATCATCAATGTAGGTTTAAAAAGCCGTAATCTTTTGCATTTAATTATTTGATCATTGTTCTTTACTATTGGCGGTTTTTTTATTATTGTTATGGTGGTATGGTTCGGTTAGTACGTACCAACCGAACCGACCTACATAGGATCCAAGAAGCAAATATAATTCAGGAATTACTTATAACTATAATGGACTAGCTTCTGCCCGCGACTTCGTCCGCGTGGAACTCCTCCTTTTTTACAGTCGGTTAAAAAGTAGCCTATGTCCTTTCTCAGGCTCCAGACTTTCTTTGTACCAAATTTCATTTAAATCGGTCCAGTAGTTTTAGCGTGTAAGCGTAACAGACAGACAGACAGACAGACAGACAGACAGAGTTACTTTCGCATTTATAATATTAGTAAGGATTTAATTCTATTTACATTTTATATATCTATATATATATATATATATATATATATATATTTACTATACAGTTTCCATATTCGTAGCTAGACTGAGCTGACGATAGTCTGTCCTAACATAGCAAGTTAGGACAGACTATCGTCAGCTCTGTTATAAATGTTTCTTTCCAATGTGTAATAACCGCGAAGGCATCAGAAATTAATATCATAAAGATATTGCGGTAAACTCCTTTTAAGTACGTTATAAGACTTATTACCATGTTATAAGTTAGATATAGGAATAAATGCTCCTATAACTGCGCTGAAATCCTTGTTTAATCTATACTAATATTATAAAGCTGAAGAGTTTGTTTGTTTGTTTGAACGCGCTAATCTCAGGAACTACTGGTTCGAATTCAAAAATTTTGTTGGTTAGACCATTTATCGAGGAAGGCTTTAGGCTATATAACATCACGCTGCGACCAATAGGAGCGAAGAAACAGTGGGAAATGAGTAAAAAACGGGGAAAATATGAAGCCTTATGAAGAATTACTATTCCACGGGGACGAAGTCGCGTGCACAGCTAGTAAGAGAAATAAAATTAGTTCAGTACTCTCCGATTTCTGATTTTACTTGGTAGTACACCCTTAGTTTATTTTAATGTCGAAATTACTACTATAACCAAAGGATGTCCCGAACTGCTGAGCAAATCTTTGTATCTAGTTCGGGCTGGTGCCTCCCCCGTTCCTCTGACCTGTCAAGACGCCATCGTCAGCTCTGTATTATACACGTACATCACTCCACTTTCACTCGCGAGATCTCGAGATACAAGCACACGTTGTTATGTAATTATTGACTGTTTTCGGTCGTTGTGTTTTTGACCGACTTTCAAACTTGTTGAACAAAACAGATGGTTCGTTTCTGCGTCAATGGTACGTTTTGCAATTGTACCTACATTATTCCGTTGTAGACTATAAAGAAATGAGACTTTTGCAAAATAATAAAAAACTAGCAGTTCACCCCGGCTTCCATCCGTGCGGATCCCTTTTTTTAAGCCTATGTCACTCTGGAATAGTAGTTTTCCAACAGTAAAAGAATTTTTCAAATCGGTCCAGTCGTTTTGGAACATATTCAATCCAAACAAACCTTTCCTCTTTATTATATTAGTATAGATATAAAAGACACTCGTGCTTACACTAGCATCTGTCTCGGATTCAAACCGGCATACTCCAGTTTCGTCGTTCTGACCACTAGACCAACAAACCGTGAATACCTGAACACTTAATAGGTATTTAGGTATTAACTACGATCTATCAATCGATAATTCGATTGATATTTTTGGTTCAATACCATTAGTTTTTTTTGTCTTTGTACAAAAATATCATTATAGGTATTTAGGTATATTAAGAAATCGGGTCACAATTTAAACTATTCGTCTGTAGACAAGTTTGTCCAAATCTGACGAATATGGCACGCCATATGCGCCGGCGCAGCGGCCTTGCGCGGCGGCCTACTTACCAGCCAATCAGAGGCCTGATCAACAGTTGAATTTATAGCATTTTTGTGGTGCTGCTTTTGGCAATAGCGTGTTCCGTATAGGCACACCTAAATCTAAAGGTCTAAAACTCAAAAAAGAAATTTTTCGGGAGAGGCGAAAAACTAATATGTCCATATACCTAAACGTAGGAGTTTTCTGTATAGATTTATGATTTATAGGTAGGTAAGTAGTGCTGTAAGGAATTCGATGATGTGCAAAACTCAAAATTTCAGGTTTTAGACGCGAGAGAGCGGGAAAAAGTGACAATACAACCTCTGTGTTGTTCCTGCAGTGGTAGTGACGTTCGTACAGACTCACTTAAAATAATCGTATAGTATAATATGTTAGATAATCTATGTAGTCTTATTGTCTAGGAATTATTGACCACAGGTTATCGAAGTGTCATTGCCTCCACGACATACGTTGGTAAGCTGTGCCTGAACTGTCAACCAAGAGACGTAACGGCGTTATAGTTGTTGCATAATATTATTTTACAACACGTTTTCTAGTAAGTAATTCTATACGCTGCACTCCACTTTATAGTTGCTCAGTCCATTCATTTTATGTTTAAGGACAAACTTAAAATTTTAATCTTTTGTCAGTTGATATGATTAATATTGTTATTAAAGATAATATATATGTTATTCTGATGTGTATGTTATTTTTATGTGAAAGATTCATACATTCTTACAAAATTTTACGTTTATAATATAAGTCAGGATTTTAGAACGATAATTAAAATTGTATGACCCAAATGAAACGTTGCATCCAATGGTACTTAATTACCAAAGTTCTAACAGATCCTCTCAGAAGCAAAGCGTCCTATATCCTTATTTTCTCGATACAAATGAAATTTTGGTATTCAGACACAAGACGCAAATTACAACAATGGCGGATGAGAGCTACTTCTCTTTTGACGGCCTCGATTGTTTCTTCATTGAACGGAAACTACCGTAAAGGCTGATCGTAGATATAGATACAAATGAACCTTCACAGTAGGTACCTAGAACTTATGTACCTACAGTTTACAGTTTGCAATGAGACAACTTTAAGCGGATTTAACTCGCGTATTTTATTTTATTGGCTGACGTTTCGGAGCCTTTACAGATTTCATAATCGTAGCACGACTGAGCTGACAATAGTCTTATGCTAAAATGATTAATACAGCTATGCAAACTACCTTATATATTAAATTACGAAATTTTAAGTACCACCCTGTCCTAAAATATAAAATATATCTATACTAATATTATAAAGAGGAAAGATTTGTATTTTTGTATTTTTGTATTTTTGTATTTTTGTATGTTTGTAATGAATAGGCTCCGAAACTACTGGACCGATTTCAAAAATTCTTTCACCTTTGGAAAGCTACATTATCCCCGAGTAACATAGGCTATATAATATCACGCTAGGTCTTATAGTTGCGGAGCAGTAACTGAAAATGTTTCCAAAACGGGGGAAAAGTATCGTTTCTGAGGCCTTCCGTGGCGTGCGCTGAGCATATAGTTAAAGTTATACAAAAATGCTTTATGGGTAAATTGTTCATCTTAACATTATCTTTAAAAAAGTCCGCGAGAGCATATGTCTATCTTTTATAGTTTACCCATAACAATCGTAAAACTATGAAAAAAATCTTAAGTCCACCCGTGCGAAGCCGGGACGGGCCGCTAGTCTGTTATATTTTACTAATTAACAATTTATATATAATTGGCTATAGCTTAGAAAACATAATGTAAAAAAAATCGGACCCCTTGTACTTTGTTCAATAAAGGTGAAAAATTATGTATTTTTAAATGTCGAGTCCGCAACAAAATAAAAGAGAAAAAAAATATAAAAAAAACCATCCGTTTCGTTCGGTCGTTTAGGAGGTATGAAAAATAGATACCGATTCTCAGACCTACCCAAAATGCACAAAAAAATTATAAAAATCGTTGGCTGAGACATAGCATACGGAATAGGTGCTGTTTATCAGTTTTAATGAAAAGCAGAAACAGCCTGTTAAGTATCGGTGCGTTCACCCTAGCCTCTGTAGATTTTTAAGTAGTTGCTTCTTAGACGCGAGTTTCTAGGGTACCCTACAACTGGTGATTTCAGTTGATGCTTTAGGAAAAGCACTAAAATAACAGAAAAAAATAATTATTTAAAGGGGCTCCCATATAACTCACGTGATTTTGCTCTAAATGACTAGCTTCCGCAACTTCGTTTTACCCGCTTAAAAAGTGAATTTTCAAAAATCCCTTCCTAGTGTTCCCACTGTACAAAATTTCAAGTTTCTTACCCTTAATAGTTTAAGGCCTGCGTTAATATGTCAGCTTCCCCTTATATATGTCTATAGCTGCGGAATATTTCGCGAGTCCGACTCGCACTTGGCTAGTTTTCATTTTTAAGTCTATTTTCAAACCGGTCCCCCCCCCCTACTTACTGTCAACGGTTTACATTGTAGACTGTGTTTACGGTCAGAATTCTGCTCTATTCATGTGTCTGAGCTAACGAGTTGGTATCAGATATTACTTGCCATTCGCAGGGTTGACAGTAAAGCATAGTAAATATTTATTTGCAAGAATACGTATAAAATGGTGGTTACATAAAATGTGTTGTTACAGTATTCAGTCAATTTTAAGACAAATATTTTCTTTTATTATGGTACAATTTCATTATTCCTTAAAATTGGCTATGTATATTGTCATTAAATTCCATGAATTCTTTAACTGTATAAAAACAATGTTCATTGAGCCATTTTATCAGTTTTTTTTTAAATTACACAACAAGCAAACTAGTCCTATGTACAATGAGGGCCACCGCGTGTCAGAAATCCGCTAGATGCGCTAGTGTAGTATGAGGTCCAGCTGTCATGTACCACCAATCACAGGCCAGTAGCTTGCCTCTCATTGGTGGTACATGACAACTGGACTTCATTCTACACTAGCGCATCTAGCGGATGACGTAATCATCATCTAGACTCCCCTACCCCCCCATGTCATTCAAAATAAGCAATACATAGACCCCCCCGCCCCCACATCGTGTTTACGTAATACTTGAACGGCCCCTAACGCCGAATTTCAAAGTGTCAAGTCTAAGCACAGCGTAGCGCCGACTAGAGCGCAAGTTCGACGTTGAAAAGAGGTAAAATCAGTGACCCTAGTTAAGACATGGGTAACGGACCTGAAGGTTAAGAACCGGTCACATAGACGGTAACATAACACTGATGTCTAACCCAACCCAAAGGCTTGAAAGCCTCTCAGGAGGCTCGCCACCCGTCCGGTTTTGCAGCTATAAAGGTCCATTAGCTGGCCAACTGCGCTACAGTATTCAGTACGAAAAAAAGCTATGATGTCGTCGGATTTCGTGAAGCAAAAGCGTGTGACAAAAAAATTGGACTTGATATAATTTAAATTACTGGCAACCCTGGATTTTGTTCTCGAAACTCGTATTTTCACCTTGTTAAAGACCACTACCGACTGACGTTTACGCCTATTACAGCCATTCTAAAACGGCCAAAGTACAAACCCAACCCGTTTTTAGTAGAAAATTTATTTATTTTAAACACAATAGATAAGTAAGTGCAATAAATAATAGCTAATTAGGTTTGCGATGAAAATTACTTAATAAAATTAAGTTGTATTGAACTTTAAAATGAAACAGCATGATGACTTGTTTATTTGTCCATCAAGTAGATTATTAAAGTTTAAGTAAAGGCATAAGCGTGGGGTCGAATCCCACTGGGGGTCTAAGATTTTTTCTACTCTTGTCTTTGTACAAAATATCATTATAGATTATTAAAAATTAAGTTGTTGTTTTTTTTTTATTAGTTTATCAAGTATGTATAACAAAAATTAATGGACATGTATTTTATTTTCTCTAGCTTACAAAATTACCTACCCTTACGGGGGTGAAGAAGGGGAGCGAATTTTGTATTGGACAACGTGATTCAATTCCAACCTATTTCAAATTTTACATAATCATTCTTCAACAGAATTGATGGAAAACTTTTCATATTTTTATTAAAATTACATATTAACTAGCTTCTGCCCGCGACATCGTCCGCGTGGAACTCCTCTTTTTTTGCAGTCGGTTAAAAAGTAGCCTATGTCCTTTCTCAGGCTCCAGACTTTCTTTGTACCAAATTTCATTCAAATCGGTCCAGTAGTTTTAGCGTGAAAGCGTAACAGACAGACAGACAGACAGACAGAGTTACTTTCGCATTTATAATATTAGTAGGGAAGTAAGCGGGCGAAGTCAACGGAATAAGCTAGTCTCCTTATAACTTACCTAACATTTTACTAACGTAGAGGCTTCTAAATTTATAACACCTTTTTTTGCGTCAGTGTTCATAAACTAACAGTTTTTTTTCTGTTTAAATAACCTGACAATATGTTATTGTTCTGTCTTTTTTAAGTGGACAAAAGTCTTTTGAATGCGTTTGTTTTTTTTTTATCGTGTGTGTTTAGGACGGAGGTGTTATGGAGAAAAAAACCTTAGCCTTTCACAACTTTTTTCTGTTTTTATCTATACTGATATAAGAAAGAGGAAAGATTTATATGTGAAAGGTGACTATATATTTTAATAATCTTTGCTAATAACAATTCGCGTAGTTTTTTCGCAAATGTATATAAAAAAAAACACAAATATAATTAATTCTTCTTATGACAAGCAAATAAAAAGTGAAAAGAAATATAAAAATAGGTGTGAGCCTATTCAATCCAAGCAAACAAACCTTACCTTTTTATTATATTAGTATAGATATAATAATATATTAATATTTGCAAAAAAATATTTAGTACCTAGTCTAGCTATTAGGTACACTTACATCCCAATAAATACTTTTTCATGTTAAAATATGCAAACAAGGCCATATTATTCGTATTAAGAGGACTACATTTTCTGTCCTCCGGCCGGAAAGCGCCAACTTTCTGGCCGCTGCGCTAAATTAAATTGCCGCTTTCTGGCTTCGTCGAACAGAAAAATAGTATACTGACCTCGGCCAGTAAAATAAAAAAGCCTCAGATCACATTTTTGTCAACCTCGGCTTCGCCTCGGACGACAATTACATGTGATTTGAGACATTTTTTATTTTACTGGCCTAGGTGCGTAATGTACTATTACTGTACGTTTATCATTTACTGTACCCGTGCGAAAGCGGAGCTAGTTTATAAGAATACATCAACGCGATGCATTTTAGTGGAAATATATAATTGACATTGCGTTCTTTAGAAAACATATTCGCTGCTTCTCTGGAATAGTGTCACAACTCGAAATGTGTTACCATTCTGAATTGAAATTTATATGTGACGGTACACAGTCTTAAATGGAGTAACAAATTATTTCGAGTTGTGACACTATTCTAGAAAAGCAGATTATCGACTACAACTTGTTAAAACTTTTTAATGATGCGACGAATCACGCTTGAATAACTACTTATATAATTAGAAGTGTATTTAACATCTGAGTAAAGATCAATTTAAAGTGCTTTAATAAAATTTTAAAAATCCTTTCTTAGTGCTCTGCTTCGTTATAAAAGCCTTATGTACAATTTCAAGTTTCTAACCCTTATAGTTTAGGCCCTGCGTTTATATATCAGTCATTAAGTCAGCTTTTTCTATACTATAAAATATAATAAAGAGGGAAGGTTTGTTTGTTTGGATTGAATAGGCTCCAAAACGATTGGACCGATTTGGAAAATTCTTTCATTGTTGGAAAGCTACACTATTCCCGTGTGAAATAGACTATAAAAAAAGGGATTTAGGCAAAGCCGAGACAGGCCGCTAGTCCTTTTATATATATAGACTAGCGGTCCCGGCACGTCATCCTGCCCGTTCGAAGTTCACATTGACTCTATATATTAGTTACAAATGGTTTTTGGGGATAAAGCGGCTGTTTTTTGGAATTACTTAATTACTTTTTTCTTGTTGTAAAAACCATCCTTGGACTTCAACCATAATTAAAAAAAAGAATTAACCAAATTGGCCCAAGCGTTGTTGAGTTATGCGCTTATCAACACATTTTGCGATTCATTTTTATAAAAATAGTTATGATAGGTATGTTATCCTTACTATCCTTACTAATATTATAAATGCGATAGTAACTCTGTCTGTCTGTCTGTCTGTTACGCTTTCACGCTAAAACTACTGGACCGATTTAAATGAAATTTGGTACATAGAAAGTCTGGAGCCTGAGTAAGGACATAGGCTACTTTTTAACCGACTGCAAAAAAGGAGGAGTTCCACGCGGACGAAGTCGCGGGCAGAAGCTAGTATATTTATATATATACTATAAAGTTCTCCAAACGTCAGCGTAAAAACAATATACTTACACGAACTAAATCCGTTGTTAATGCAATCAGGTTTTACTATGCAATTATTTCCTTTAACTGTGCCGTAAAGTCGGCTTAGGGCTGTTAAACACTTATCAACCGGAGAACCAATTCAGACAAGTGGTAAAAAGTCGAACCCTAATTCGATTTAATTACAACTTAAGCTGTAATAAAACTAACTCGCCCATCGATCCCACGTAACCCGGGATATGTAAAAAGAAATATTTAAATTGTCTACACCGGCTGTCTTACAACCCTAGGACAAGCTGTATGAAGGCTGCCGCTAATACTTTTATTCAGCCAAGAAAGACTGCATGTACCTACTTTGATGTTACAGATTGACTTAAACAAAAGTATGTACCGACATACTTTGTTTTTTTTACTATAAATTTTGTAAGTGATATTAGAATGAAACAACTTTAACGGATTTAACTCGCGTATTTTATTTTTATTGGCTGACGTTTCGGAGCCTTTACAGATTCTTATGCTTTAGCATAAGACTATTGTCAGCTCAGTCGTGCTACGTTTATGGAATATGTAAAGGCTCCGTAACGTCAGCCAATAAAAATAAAATACGCGAGTTAAATCCGTTAAAGTTGTTTCATTCCAATGTATAATAACCGCGAAAGCATCAGAAATTATTATTCTAAGTGATATTTAAATACCTAACTAACACATTTTGAGTTAGGTTATTTTAATACTGCGGAAGTGATATGGGTTTAGTTTTCGTAACGTCAACTCTAAATTAATATGCGAGTCAAATCCGGTTGTTTTGGTTCAACTTTTCCAATGTACGTATTATTGACAGATTTTAGAATTATTTTAGTACTGACTAGCTTTTGCTCGTGACTTAATAAGCACTTATTTTATCCCCTTAGGGGGTAAATTTTCAAAATTTCTTTCTTAATACCTTCGTAGTAAATGAACCCCGGTACAAAATTTCAAGTTTCTGAACCTTGTACATTGGGCATATATATTCTTCCCCTCTCATATACATAGAAAAATAATTTGAAATAGCCATCTGGTATTCAAACCGGTGAAAACCGCGCGCAGATAGTTAACAAATGGCACCTGTCTATGAAAGCAAACCTTCATATGCCAAAGCACTTACGTTTGACACATCCACCGATAAGATTTACTGCCGAGATAAAATATCACAACTGTAATTTTTGTCTGACGGCCGGCTTCAACATGTTGCCTTTAATCTCCCTTGGCCACCAATAAATCTCACTGAAAGGCAGGTAGCCTGACTAACTAGTATACACTAGTTTATACCGGTTCCATATACCGAGCCTATGATGCCTTGTCGCGTCGATAAGGACAAGTTTTGCCATGACATCATTTCATTGTCGCGGTGGTCTGTCATACGGTAACTGGCCGCATCGTCATGGACAAATCTCGTCATGTCGATATCATTTTGTTGTGTCACAGTAGTCTGTCATACATCGGTGATTTTGTCATATCGTCATGGACAAATCTCATCATGTCAATATTATGATTTCATTGTCGCAGTGGTCTGTTGTACATCGGTAATTTTGGCACATCGTCATGGACAAATCTCTTCATGTCAATATTATCATTTCATTGTCACGGTGGTCTGTCAAACATCGGTAACTAATTATGTCGTCATGGACAAGTATCGTCATGTGAATATCATCATCGATCGATACTATGGTTTACTTTCGATTTTTACTAATCTTGTCTTGGTAATAAAAAATAATTATTATTGATTAAGTATTTCTGAATTCCTGTTAATGTTATACAAATGTCAATGTCAAATAATAAATATGAGATTCAGATTGGCGACACCAGTTGTCAGCATCTTCGTTGCACGCGTATTGTAAATTTAAAATAGAACTTATTATAAAGTTTATTCTAAGTAGTTAGTTCAATTCTACAACGTTTACTCGTGTTTAAAATTTCCAGTACGTTGATACACGTGCCGTTGGTGTTACGACCCACGTCGTATTGAACATATGCATGTTGCACAAAAGTGACACATTCTCTAGTATGAAAACGTATTTTGTAAATTAAATTTAAATTCACTTTGTAAATTAAATTTAAATTCACACAAGAAAATGTGTGAATTAATTTAACTGACAGAATGAAACCTTGATTTCAGCCGTTTCAGAGGAGTTTTTCGTTTGCACATCATTTTCAGTAAAAAAATCTATAAAAGTCACTCTCTTGACAAAAACCATAAAATCGGATCAAAATACAAACATACCCTCGTCCTAATCGCTTTCGCTAAATCTTTAAAAAAACAAATAAATCAAACGACTTAAGAAATAATGCACGATGTTGCAGTGGCAAAGTATTTAGCAGTATAACATATTGCAATTTAATTGAAGGAAACACCCAGTTATACTACATTCTCGAACTGGTTTGACATACAGGTATTAAAGAATCTATGTTTATAACTAATCTATCTTATATTCTAACTCAAAATACCGTATTCTTTAGATGTAATTCAACCATTTTTCAAAATGGCCGTTTCACAAAATTGTTTTGAAATACGCCGTTTCGACGAGCCGGACCAAGTGTCGCAGTTCTAACCAAACCTATCTTTCTTTTGTTATTTTCTCATTATTCAAGAACATAATTATTGCCGACCAACCTGTTTTAATAATTAGAAGTAAAACCTTTTGGAAAATAATTTACTTACTGGTTCTAACCAAAATTAAAATCACAATTACATTCATGTTTACAAATTTTATAAAATAGTAACTTACATGGCAACACTGATTGTCTATGAAGATTCAAGATGGCGGACAATCTGTAGGCAGGACAGACGTCGCCGCGTCACATTATTGTCTTCGTTATTCTGAAACAAATAAAATAAACAATTAATATTCGGTAGCTAAGTATAACAGAAACTCCCATTTTGGTTCGTAGCTTTGCCACACGCAAAATTCGTTATTTTTCGCACCTTTAAAATATGTACAAACATTCAAGTAAACCCGTTAAGCGTATTATCGTCTATCGATCATCGATACAGCCTGATGACGGATCAATAGACAGATAGACAGCGGATTCTCAGTAATAATAATATGTTTTACCCGGGTACGTAACCCTAACAAGTTAATAAGAAGTATCTAGTCTAAATGTATATTTTTTATGCAAAATATTGCAGTTAATCTGGTAACAAAAACAAGTAGCATTGTCAATTGACACTTGCAGTGGGCGTTTGACAGTTGTCACTGTTGTCAGTGTCACGGAGCTATCATCACATTATCATACAAAGAAATGGGTGTTGCATTCAAAAATATTGCCCGTCATTATTTTAATTCGGTTACGTGTGAAAATTACTGTCAGTTTATAAAATGACAGTTATCTTTGTTAGACCCGTATTGCTCTCTTAACGTCAGTCTGAAATGAATAGGATGGTTGTGGTGACAGTTGACTTTTCAGCGCGACATAGATACATCGTTTTATTTTTTCGAGGATTTTGCTTAAAATATTAGACAGATACACTAAGTCTAGTTGACCACATATTTGTCATAGACAGAAACTACATCTATAATAATTTTAATATTAGTAGGTAAGTATATATATATTTTTATTGATATTATTATATGATCCATTGTGTACTTATGTATTGTACACATTCATAAAAGCCTACTTAATACAGACTTAAAAACATAAGCAAATTAAAAAAGCTAATTAAATATTTAAAATGAAAAAGGTTTAAATTGAGAAAATATATTCAAAATTGTTTTTATGTTTGCCCCCTTACTTTTAGAGAAAATCGATAAAATATGTTATATTTTATGCTTATTTTAATTTCAGCTCTTGGTATGTTTTTCAAAAGAATATGAATTTCAAGGAAATGAAAAACACGAGTAAGGTATCTTTAAACTTGATCTTTCTAGCTAGACCATAAAAGTTAATAACTAGAGCTACCTTTATACAGAACCCGAGCAAGATCCAAATCGGCCTTTCGAGTCAATGTCAACTAAGACCTTTACAGTTTATGATTTTAACATTTCCACGTGCCTGCACATTCAAAGAATTTCCAAAGAAATATTTTCCATCGCTTACCAGGCACGTGTAAGGTAAAAATCATAAAAAACAGGTCATCTGCGCTTTAGTCGCCTGGAAATCCAGGAATTCAAAGTCGACCTGTACCTTGAATTTCTTATCTGGATAAACTTTTTCCTAGACATTTTCGCATTTTCCCGGGATGCCTATCGCTCGAGCATACCACAAATAACTTTAAACGTAAATCGAGGGAGAGCTTTTCACTAAGGTAGTTTTCTCTCTCAAATTTACGAAGAACGAGCGGGAGGTAAAATAAAGCGCTTCTGTCAACTCTATTCAGATATATTCTCCTTTTCTCCTCTCTTGACCTTGACCTTTTAGAACCTTCCTCCTTTCCCAGACAAGTACAATCGATAGCTAACTAAAGTAAGAGAATGAAATCCGATCACGTGACCTTTCGTTAGCTTACTGAACGACCTGAAACCTTCCAAGTGTTGCACCAACGGATCGAGTCATACAATTTGTATGGAAATTGATGTGATGACAATCTTGAATGACAATGACTAACGCATGTTAGACATCAACCAGGTATTTGTTAGTCATCACTAGTAGGTACCTATTCATTGTAAGTGAGGAAAAATATATATATCTGTACCTTATAATAGCCAAGCTTTGAATTTTACTACATAACTTTCCTAAACGGAACATATTTTTTATTACCTTTTAATAAAATATAATTGTCGGTTTTGAAATATAAACAGATAACTGTATCAATCACTTTAGCATAAGACTATTGTCAGCTCAGTCGTGCTACGATTATGGAATCTGTAAAGTCTCCGAAACGTCAGCCAATAAAATAAAATACACGAGTTAAATCCGTCTACAGTTGTTTAATTCCAATGTATAAAAACAGCGAAGGCATCAGAAATTATAATATAAACAGATTTATAATTAACTGGCCTGTTAATCTATCTATCATCATATAATTATATAATACTAGCGGTCCCGGCAGACGTCATCCTGCCCGTTCGCAATTCAAATTTAGTTAGGTACACAACGTTTGTATGGAAAAAGAAAAGGGCTGTTTTTAGGGTTTTCCCGGCAATTATTCGATTTTTTCTCGTCGTAAGAACCATCCTTGGACTTCAACGAACATTTAAAAAAAAAAGTTGGCCAAATCGGTCCAGGCGTTTTAGCGTGAAAGCGTAACAGACAGACAGACAGACAGAGTTACTTTCGCATTTATAATATTAGTTAGAATGTAGATATAATATGAGGAAAGGTTTATTTATAAGGATTTCGTAAGGATACGGTTTTGTAATAAGGGGGTCTAACTAGACCTACAGATCATCATATGTATTTTTTTTTCGAACTGAATACTGAAGCGCATTTGGCCAGCTAATGGGCCTTCACTGCAAAACCGGACGGGTCCTTTCAGGAGGCTCGCCACCTCATATGTATACCACTAATTTGTTTTTTCCGTTAAAAACGTGTACCTTTATAAATACTTAATACCTATCTATCAATGGTACCTCCATAAAGTTACAACTAAGTGCGAGTAACATGTTGACAAACCGCGTGTTTATTAATAAAATACATTTCTTGTAATTCAATATACCGATTTATTCCTTGAATTAGCGATAAAAAGATATCAAGAAAATAATATCGTATTCATGTGGCGTTTGAATCTGAGAATCGTAAACTATAAAATTCTTTTATAACAATTGATCGTTTTTGAGTCACATACATTTTTATATTCAACTAGCTTCTGCCCGCGACTTCGTCCGCGTGGTCCTCCTTTTTCGCCTATGTCCTTTCTCAGGCTCCAGACTTTCTTTGTACTAAATTTCATTTAAATCGGTTCAGTAGTTTTAGCGTGAAAGCGTAACAGACAGACAGCTACTTTCGCATTTATAAAATTAGAAGGCTAGTCCCTTCTAATTTTATATCACGTGGTCACGGCAGACGTCATCCTGCCCTGTCGAAGTTCAAATTGACTTTAGACAACGTTTTTATGGAAAAAGGAAAGGGCTGTTTTTAGGGTTTTCCCGGGAATCATTTGAATGTTTCGTCGTATAAACCATCCTTGGGATTCAGCGAACATCTAAAAAAATAATAACATATAAAAGAAATAATAACAAATTGGTCCAAGCGTTGTAGAGTTATGCGCTTACCAACACTTTTTGCGATTCATTTTTATAAGAAGATTTTAGTGTCCGTTAGTCTATTCCATCTACATACTTATAATAAACTTACAATGTTTTACGCGTTGTGTCAGTCTCGTATATCTTTCATTCTCAGATGTAAAATAATGCTTTTGCAAATATTAAATATCACTTATCTAGAGGACATACAAGTCTACATTTCTATAATTTTGCTTTGTTTGCATTTGGTATACTAACTGTGGACTATAATCTAACTAACTATTACCTAACATTTAAAAAGCGAGTGGTTTCTTTAACTGTTTATTACCAACTGACGCTAGAATTTTGAATATAAAACAAAACACAAATATAATCTCTTCTAAACATAAAACAAAAATTAAAAGTGTAAAACTATAAAAAGAGGTTGCATCGTCAACACTGACAATAACCACTACACTTTACCGTGGAATTAACATGTAGTTTCGGTAACATAAATTGGTAAATGTAAAATTTTAGAAACGTCGCAAAATTTAAACAAAATACGTGAGTTAAATCATTTTCTGAACGAAGCTTGTTACGGATTGTTATGTATTTAGTATAAGTATATTCATTTAGAGGAAGCTTGTTGCTAATTTAATATTGTCTTCATATTTTTGACGAAGCGAGTGGATTACATTTTGTAGCTTAATTATTATTTTTTTGTGTAAAAAAAGGTTTTGAGTCGAACGCCACTTGCGGCCAACCTCTAATAATTCAACTTAAAATCATACTAACGGAGTAAAAAACTATGATGTCAATATACTAAGTTGTAAGTTAGCAAACAAGCAGCGGAACCTGTTGAAGCGGTACGGCTATTTCACCAATCGCGTAAGAAAGACGTAAGTCCCGTATAAGGTTTACCTGCGAGTTACGTTTTTAATCCACGTACGGTGCTATTTCTGAACGTCACGTGCGATGACGGCATGCGTGTGCGCATCGAAGGCTATATAGAGGTTTAACCGTCTATTTATATATCTACTAGCGGCCCGCCCCGGCTTCGCACGGATCATCTTTTATTATAGCCTATGTCACTCGGGAATAGTGTAGCTTTCCAACAGTGAAAGAATTTTTCAAATCGGTCCAGTCGTTTAGGAGCCTATTCAATCCAAACAAACAAACTTTTCGTCTTTATAATATTAGTATAGATATACTTAAAAACTCTCTCATTGATACAAGTGTTAGAGCCTATATCAAAATGTTTAAATAAGTCTAAAGCATATTACCACTAATATTTTATGATGCCTTCGCGGTTATTACACATTGGAATTAAACAACTATAAACGGATTTTAAATGCGTATTTTATTTTATTGGCTGACGTGAGAGTTAATAATTCATTGAGCTTTAGCGTTAGACTATTGTCAGCTCAGTCGTGCTACGATTATGGAAACTGTAGAGATTCCGAAACGTCAGCTAATAAAATAAAATGCGCGAGTTCAGCGCTTGACTATTAACAGCTCAGTCGTGCGATTATGGAAACGGTAAAGATTCCGAAACGTCAGCCAATAAAATAAAATACGCGAGTTAAATCATTAGTCTTTTCTCAGCTCAGTCGTGCTACGATTATGGAAACAGTTAACATTCCGAAACGCACATAAAAATTGTAAAATACACGAGTTAAATCCGTTTATATTTGTTTCATTCCAATGTGAAAGCATGTGGTTATCAAAGTCCTGCAGACCTGAACAGACCGGACCCACAAACAGCACCTGACACGGGTGGAGTGCACGTGTCACGCTAGGTGTTACTAACTAGGTGCATATTCAAACCCTTCAGGTTAAATAGCAAGTGACAGCCCGTTGTCCTTTGCCTGGCACGTGTAAAGAGGGGGTAATGGGGGAAATACACCCCACTCCCAGCGCCTTGCTGAGATATAACGTGGGATGATGCACTCGCCCACAAATACCATTAAGCATTAATTAAAACATTAATTCTTGTATAAACTTCAGGATCCATTAGCAAATAATACGGCCATCTATTTGTAATAATACATTACTTTTTTCTACATTTATGAGAAACTAATTTAAATAAAACTGGTCTAGTTTTAACATTTATTTTTGAAAACGAGGCTATCATCCCTACTAATATTATAAATGCGAAAGTAACTCTGTCTGTCTGTCTGTTACGCTTTCACGCTAAAACTACTGGACCGATTTAAATGAAATTTGGTACAAAGAAAGTCTGGAGCCTGAGAAAGGACATAGGCTACTTTTTAACCGACTGCAAAAAAGGAGGAGGTCCACGCGGACTAAGTCGCGGGCAGAAGCTAGTTGATATATATTTTTATCATTTTAAAATTCAATATCTAGATATAAGACATAGTAAAAAATAAATAATGAGAAACTATCATTGCAATAGCGTATTTCTGGGATTTTTGTTTGAACTCAAAACGTAGTCAGACCTACTATGTAACAAAAAATTTGGTCACAGAAAGAACTCTCCCAAACTGTCAGATAACCCATAACCATTAAAATGCCAATTAAAATCAGATTAATAATCCAGTAATTGTTATTCAATATGAGAGTGACAAAACGTCGACACTGACACTGACAGCCGCCATGTTGTCCCGCCATCTTGTTTCCAATATTTATTCCTGTCACGTAAGCGACGTGCATTATGCATACTTACGGCATAACCGTGCTGGCACAATGGTCATATCTATCCGGTGATCGAACGGACTAAAACATTCCTTGGAATTATATATATATAACTAGCTTCTGCCCGCGACTTCGTCCGCGTGGAACTCCTCCTTTTTTGCAGTCGGTTAAAAAGTAGCCTATGTCTATTCTCAGGCTCCAGACTTTCTTTGTACCAAATTTCATTTAAATCGGTTCAGTAGTTTTAGCGTGAAAGCGTAACAGACAGACAGACAGACAGAGTTACTTTCGCATTTATAATATTAGTTAGGATCTATAATCTATACTAATATTATAAAGCTGAAGAGTTTGTTTGTTTGTTTGTTTGAACGCGCTAATCTCAGGAACTACTGGTTCGAATCCAAAAATATTTTTTTTGTTGGATGGACCATTTATCGAGGAAGGCTTTAGGCTATATAACATCACGCTGCGACCAATAGGAGCGAAGAAACAGTGGGAAATGTGTAAAAAACGGGGAACATAATTATGAAGCCTTATGAAGAAGTGACCGAAGACTTTGACAGATCTTTGACGAAACAATCGGACGGGCAGGACGACGTCTGCCGGGGCCGCTAGTTATATATATGCGTTATTACCCGCGGCCATTTTAAGGTGCATGGTATTAGAATGTTCAGTTTTTGACTAAGGTTATCTAGATAAAGTGCCGATGCAAAATAGTTTGGAATTGCCGCAAACGAAACTTCACGTGAAGTTATTTTGCTTTTGTTTCGTTCGATTGCTATTATCGATGTACGCGAAAGATAAATTAAGTTTTGTGGCGACTACATAATTACTAAACCGATTTGGTATAGATCGCAGTATTGTCAGAAAAAAACGCTAAAAATTTAATAGTCCACAGAGGGTAGGTATCACGAATTTGTCTACGTTGAAACAATGATATAAAATTTGATAACAAATCCACGTAATAGCTAATATAAAAATAAATACAAAACTTATAATTCCAAGAAACACACATTGTATGATGTTCAAGGTTGTATTTAAATGGTATAACTCGAGTGTTGTCCACAGGAAATTGACTCAGTCGGCCATTCTTGGGCAAAAAATGTGCACAATATACTTACCTACCCGTGTACTACGAACTATGACTAAGAGGTAAGTTTTAATACGTTTTCATTTTTAGAAGCTTGTTTCTGTATTAAAATAAATCTACACTTATATAATAAAAAGGAAAGATTTGTTTGTTTGGTTGAATAAGCTCCAAAACGACAGAACGATTTGAAAAATTATTTCACTATTGGGAAGCTACACTATTCGTGAGTGACATAGGCGATGAAAAGGGATCCGTGCGAAGCCGGGGCGGACAGCTAGTCGATATATAAAAATGAATACTTATCCTACTTGTAAATACTGGTCCTATCTGTACAGATATGTTTCACACCAATTTATAGATACTCGTAAATTACCGAGAATTCTTCAAATTGATTATTAAAATAAATAAAGTAACTTACACAATACGCAGAAAAACAACCGTAACGGATTCAAATTGCACAGGTATTGATATTCTGGTGACTTTCAGAGAATATTCCAATTCTCGTAATCACAGCAGGTCACAAACATTGACATTGTAACATTGAGAGAATTTTGCAATGTACCTTCGTAGTATATAAAACGAAGTCGATGTCGCTGTCAGTCCGTCCCTATGTATGCTTAAATCTTTACCACGTAACGTATTTTAAAGAGGTTTTTAATAATATAGAGTGATTCAAGAGGAAGGATTATAGCACCCGTGTGTAGCCGGGGCGGGACGCTAGATGATAATAAAATTATCGAATTAAGTAAGTATAATGAATTGCGTAAAGTGACTAAACTAGACTTCAGAGTTAGACTATCGACAGTTCAGTCGGCTACTAATTAACGAAGTGTAAACTTTAAAAAAAGTCAGCAATCAAAAATTACGCGAGTTAAAATCCTTTATTACATTCTAATTTCTAATAACCGCGAAGGCATTGCAAAATGATTATATAAATAACCAAAGGGAGCATAGTTTTATTACTATTATGAATTTGGAATGAAACAACTATTAACGGATTTAACTCGCGTATTTTTATTTTATTTTATTTGCTGACGTTTCGGATTCTTTACAGTTTCCATAATAGTACGACTGAGCTGACAATAGTCTAACGCTAAAGCACTACTTTAAAAGAGTTAAATCCGTTAACAGTTGTTTCATTCCAATGTGTAATAATCGCGAAGGCATCAGAAATTATTATTATGAATTTGTCCGCAATACTTCAGCTTCTTATAAACTTAGATATCCACAATTCGAAGTCAGTCTAAAATGCTAAGTAATTAATTCCACATCGGTGGGTGCGCACAATGTCAGCTGATGACCTTCCGACTCAACAATCAAATACAGTATAAATATTACGAAGGCTTTGCACCTACGCTGCCTCACCTCACCTTAAGGCCAGGACTGTAGGTTTTGATTCCCTTGCGAGTGTCGAAAATTACCTTTTTTGTAAAATACTAGCTACGCCCTTGCCTTAAGGTATCTCCACTTAACTAGCACTTTATATTTTTTGACATACTCGTACTTATACCTATGTCAAAGAAAGCATCATCATCAAAGTCAGTGTCATATTTTTTGAGTTGTTTTTTTTTAATTATAATATACTTATTCAGTTAACTTCCAATCTGGGTTTTTTTGTTCAAGGCGAAAGTTTGTAAGTATGGATGTATGGTGTTTGTTACTCTTTCACGTAAAAACTACTGAATGGATTTGAATGAAACTTTACCACAATATAGCTTATACATCAGAATAACATATAGGCTATGTTTTGTAACGACGCGTAAAGTACTCATCGTGCGCAGACGAAGTCGCGGGCAGAAGCTAGTATATTATAATAATGTAACCTAAAAACTGAACTGCGTTTTATTAGTCACGCTAAAACTCGAAAAGAGTTGATTCGTGGAAGTTCAGAAAAGATTTACAAGGTCGGCAATTGATGGGGTGGGGAAATTAAGATACAATTATTCAAGGAAAAGTTACGAAGTAATGAATTTTAAAACCGGTACAAAATTAGCCGAGTTAATGAGATGATAATATTGAATCATGCTAAACTGTCAGAGGCTACGAATATAGGAACTGTAAAGATTTCCAAACGTAAATTCGCGAGTTTAATCTGTTTGGTTCCAATGTGTAATAAGCGCGAAGGCATCAGAAATTATAATTTTTCTTTGCAGGGTAAGCGTCTTGCAACTCGTAGCCATGTTTGTTATATCTATTTGCGCCGGACGCGAGGTACCGTTTATAAGAATTTACACGTTACAACACGTGGGATGTTTACAATCTTTTTGAAGCCTATCTGAATATTGCGACATGGAGCGATGTAAGTGTGATGTTCGGGCTTACCGAGGAAAATAATTTGTAATGCTCTTTCAGTTTACACATTGGAATGATACAACTAATGTCTCATAACGCTTTTAATTTTTTTACATTGTCATATTTAAGTAACTGTATATTCAAATTTATCTAAAACCGACGTCAAAGGAATTTTCAGATTATGCAAATTTGACCGTAATCAATAGTTCTTCATAGTTCTCGAAATTTAGTAGACGTAAATCGTAATGTGATATCCGCTAAAAAACACTATTGTCCACTCAGTCATACTACAAATTAGATATTTTTTCGTGACAGAGTACTAGTCCGAAATATTATGGTCTCCGCTGAAAAAGACTAACAACTCAGGCGTGCCACGAATTCGGTAACAGTTCAGAAACGTCACCCAACAAAACAAAAGACGCGCGTTAATTCCGCTCAAAGTTGTTTACCGCGAATGCAACAGAAATTACAACTTTCCATTGTCAATTGTGGAAATATGCCACGTATTTTAGTTAGGAAGTTGAATTCCGATCGTAACCTTGACTCGTGTACGGCTCGAACTACACGCTAATTAATTTAAAACTATTGTCGGGATCCAGTTTAAAGCAAAGTTAAGCAGAGTTTTGCCTCGGGCTAGCATTAACTGCACTGCAATGCGAGACGTTCGAAGCAATTATAATTGGAACTGAATGTTAGACGGAAGCTAGAATTCAATTGGAACTCAGAGACAAAGGTTAAACTTTCTTTTCAAAATCTGTTTAATACCCAACAAGGGGCCCTAGACAAGTGCCCAACGTTCAACGTTAACGTTAAACGTTAGGACCGAAATGTATGGGATTTGACATCCGCGAACGACTGTCACGTACGTCACAAATGTCAAATCCCATACATTTTGGTGCTAACGTTTAACGTTAACGTTGAACGTTGGGCACTTGTCTAGCCCCCAAGCTGTGCTTACAGCGTTTGTGAATTTATTTTGTCCTTGCAAGGAACTTGTTGATTTAAACAAGGTTTTGAGCGCGGTTATAAGATCGATTATTCAATATCCTTAAAAATATGTGTACAATATTTTTTAATGATCGAACTGATAGACTAATTAGAATTCCGTTTTTTATTTATTTATTTACACTTTATTGCACAATAAAACACAAATGTACAAAAGGCGGACTTAATGCCATAGGTACGGCATTTTATACCCAGGTATCATTCCTATTATTACATTTTTTATATTAAACATTTTGTAATTATATAATAATATATACATTTAGACAAGTATTAAAAAATAAAGCAGAGTGATGTTACTTAGGTAACCTTATTTTAGACATATCAAAATTTAAATTAGGTACTATCCTTTTTTTTTTAAAAGTAAAATTTTGTTTTATTCCACGCGTAAATTAAGTAGGTAGGTAGGTACCAATGTTACAATGAGCAAAGCCTCTGTGGTTTAAGGAAATTATTAACAATTTAAATTATTCAGTTACTTACTACAATAAAACACCACAAATTACTATTATTATTAATATAAATTACTGTCAAAAGCAAACGACCTAACATGTACCGTCATTAAAATATTACAAAGCATTACAGAATATTACCGAATATTACTTCTCGTTACGTCAAATTATCGCGTAGCTTTTGAAGAGAGAACTTTTTTAAACTTAACACGCTAAGATAATGGTTATGATCACCACTTTCTTAAACGAAACTTGTAACTAAGTGAAAATAATTTGTATTCGTCCTTTACTTTAAAATTATGTTAATTCCTCTTTGTTACTTTTTTATTTTATAACTTGTTTACAGTTTTGGTTATTTCTACTATGCTAGCCGGTTTTAATCTATGGAAGAGGTTAAAAACGACGTCATCTTGTCTTGTACAAATACAAGATGGCGGCGTGCTTAGTTTCTTTTTTAAATATTTATTATGTACTAGCTTCTGCCCGCGACTTCATCTGCGTATGATTAGTATTTTACACTATATCGTTATAAAATATAGCCTATATGTTATTCTGATGTATAAGCTATATTGTGGTAAAGTTTCATTCAAATCCATTCAGTAGTTTTTACGTGAAAGAGTAACAAACATCCATACATCCATACTTACAAACTTTCGCCTTTATAATAGTAGTAGGATCTCCTTTTAGGTAGGCCATAGTCATTTAGGCACAAAGTGACATTAACAAATATTCAAACGCAATATTAAGTATATAATAATATTATAAAGAAGATGAGGACTAATAAGTACAAGTCTTCTTTAAAATTTTAATAAACATGCAATTGCAATAACCAATAAAATATTTATGAATAAAATAATAACTCATCAAGAACTCAGTTGTCTCAAAACTAACGTAAAAATTAACCTAAGTATGCCCCGTACTTTGATTAAATGAATTTTATGTTTTAATTTCATGCCCCCGCGCAATTAAAGTGCAAAAAACATATATTTTGCGTCCGCCCGAGGAAAATACAAATTGCTTATGATTATCATATTTCCCTACAGTTGTTCGCAGTTGAAACAGCAGACAAAGTATAACAGTAAGAAAAATATACAATATTATTGTTTTTTTTTATTTGAAGTTATCATCAGTTAGATTATTCAAACGTCACATATATTTTTTGCCAATTGTAAAAGGATAAGGATGTAATCCATTAAACTTTCTCGTAACACCGTATCCTGTTAAACTTTTCACCAAAAAGTGACGTCATATCCGCCACCTGAACTTTGATACGCTTTATCTTTCTCATTTTTAGTTTAGTAGACAAAGAAAACGTGTCTAATATTTTTTGATAACGTAATTTCATCTAAATATTTTCTCTGAAAGCCGTTTAATGTCATTACTCAACATAAACCCAGTCCTAAATTTCATCTCAGTATGCCAGTTTAACAATTTTAGCTAAAATTTATATTATTAGGATCCACTCGCTGTTATATTCTGAAGACTATGTTACACACATTAGTAAGCACTAAAAAACACATCAACCACGTAAATTGTCCTACAAAAATACTCAACGACGATTAAATACATTTTCTTATATGCCACTTTAAACCTTCGCACTAGCCGTTTTAAAAATAAAACAAAAACACAGATAGCGAAATTACAGTAGTACTGCGGCATAAATCTTGTCGTCGACAAACAACATGGCCGACTGGTCTATATTGTCTCTGATTTCAGTTTCGTTTTAAATATTATTATTATGTATCTGTGCAATTGTTTTAGACTTTATCGGGTTGTGAGAGGAGTTATTTTGTAGTGTTTTGAAAATTAAATTATTCTCGGACCGCCTGGGGATATTTATTGCGAGTATGAACATATGTGTTGAGATGTGTGCAGTAAGTAAATATTGTACAATGTAGGTGTTGCTTTATGGTGACAGTGCTTTTTATAAAAAAATGATTTATAGACCTGTTTTTTTAGACGTCGACAGGGAGTATAGAGATAAGAATTTTAATGTGTTTTATACCTTTGTTAATTACTTTGTCTACCGCGTCTACTCCGGCACTGCATCGAAATCGTTTAGTCGATATCTGAAATAAAAAAAAAAACTTAAATAAGTAAATGAAAAAAATACAAAAAAAAGGATTAATAGAAACTACACAAATTCTTTATTGAAAAATAGCAATGCCTTTTTGACAAATTTTTCACCTAAGCACTTTTATTACGTTGACAGAAACCATAGAAATTACTACAACAACAGCCCCATTAGTAAGTATCTATTGACACTCTGTAGTTAAAAAAAAAACACTGCTGTCTACGTTCCCAGGACCCCAAGGTCCTGTCAAAGTGACCTCTTTGACATTTGCGAGCCGGTTTCCAAGTTCAACTTTAAATTTTTTACCAATACACATTTGCATTTAAACGTGCACCCCATTCGGAACTCTAAAAACGGAGCAATAAGGTCCTTAATAAATTACAATTACTCAAACAGGTTGTTAAATGTTGCAACTGGCTTGCGAATTTTGGGTAGTTTTCGAATGGCCAATTGATAATTTTGCATAAAACTCCAATTTTAAATTAAGTGGAAGTTAATGAGGCGATTTTTTTTATCTCTCTTTTGAATTCGCCGAGAATGTAAATTAAGGAAATTTTGGCTTTAAAGAAACGAAAACTTAAAAAAAAAAAATTTGTTAAACCTACTAGAATCCTGACCACATTTCCGAATCTGTCATTAAAAAAGTGGCAACACAGTTGTATCACGACTGAGCTGACGATAGTAAAATAGTATTAGTTTATCGTCGGATCAGTCGTGCTACGAATATGGGAGCTATGAAGTTTTCAAAACTGAACAATTAAAATTAAATACGAGGTAAATTCATTAGGTAATTGTTTCATTCCAATGTGTAATAACCGCGAAGGCGTACCTATAACTTAAAAAATCCTCACTTAATAATGTATGTGTATTGGAATAAAACAACTATTAACGGATTTAACTCGCGTATTTTTATTTTATTTTATTTGCTGATTCTTAACAGTCAGTCGTGCTTCGATGAAAACTCTAAAGAATCCGAAACGTCAGTGAAATAAAATAAAAATACGCAAGTTAAATCCGTTAATAGTTGTTTCATTCCAATGTGTAATAACCGCGAAGGCATCAGAAATTATAATGTATAAGTAACTTGTTATGACTGTACTAGCTTTAAATAAACATCTTATAAAATAATTTACAAACGAACCACCGGCAAATCGAAAGAAAGGCGAACCCAGTCATTACATAAACAGCCTGATTGGACGCACCATTTTACATGTCTTGAAACAGAAAGTGGCCTTGAGAGATTTTTTGTTTTGTCAACAGTGTCGACACACGATTCATACATTATTTAAATTAAACCTTATGATGGGCGTAAAATTGTTGGATGTCTATTGTATTAAAATAATGCAATACCGAGGCTATGATGAATTGTCGAGTCGTCATGTCGATATCGTCTTATTCTCGCGATGATCTGTCAAAAATCAACGTTATCGACAACGAGAAACCTTGTCATGTCGATGTCGTCTCTTATTTCTACATGTCGATAGCAAAATAATATCGTAACGACAACATGTTGTCGACGGTTCATAATAGGCTCGCTGGTTTTGAGTTATCACCTGATCTTGTCCTAGTTATCTAATAAGAAATTCAATTTTGAAATTTTAGATCAAGTTTAGACACTTATTTAAGTACTAGTTTCTGCCTGCGACTTCGTCCGCGTTGAATAGTTATTTTCCCCGTTTTTTACACATTTTGCACTGTTTCTTCGATCCTATTAGGTCGCAGCGTGATGTTATATAGCCTAAAGCCTTCCTCGATAAATGGTCTACCCAACAAAAAAGAAGAATTTTTCAAATCGATCCAGTAGTTCCTGAGATTAGCGCGTTCAAACAAACAAATAAACAAACAAACAAACTCTTCAGCTTTATAATATTAGTATAGATTTGTTTGAAGATCATAAAGGTGGAATAAATACTTAAGTATCAATTCTAAATACTTTCTAATATTAAATTTTCTTTAAACGTTTTTTATCGATCATATTATATTTTTAATATTAAAAAAATAGCCTTACAAATTTCAATAATACTACCGACACGGGTGCTATAAACCTCTCGAATCACTTTATCTATTACAAAAAACCGCATCAAAATCCGTTGACAGAAAAAGCGACTTTGTTTTATACTATGTAGTGATTATAAACATTTAACAAAATGTGACACTTAATTCTTCAAAACTTATCAAAAGCTTTTACCAATTTGAATCCTTGCGTAAAATAAACAAACATGGCCGCCGTATAGTCATTACTCATTATTGTGCGTGGGCGCAGGGAAGGAACGCGGAAGTCGTGTGAGAGAGATAGAAACAATAGATAACAAGGGTGAGTGAGGGAGAAAACAACTATCAGCTTTTCCTTTTTTATATAGACCTACAGACTGCGCCTACTTGGGCTATAAAGGGTTAGGTACCTACTTACATATTAATTTAATAGGTTGCGAACCGCTTTGCTACAAAACAACTAAAGCATATTGGTTTAGCGTTAGACTATTGTCAGCTCAGTCGTGCTACGATTATGGAAACTGTAAAGAATCCGAAATGTCAGCAAATACAAAAAATAAAATAATAAGTTAAATCCGTTTATAGTTGTTTCATTCCAATGTTTAATAAACGCGAAGGCATCAGAAATTTTTAAACCAAAAGCATATTTTGCGTAAGCACTTTCTTGGCTTGATTTACATAAATAATACATGTAATATACATATATTCGTGTATATATAAATTTTAATACATTTATGTACTTATTCATGTAGTTTAATATCTTCCTGTTTTATAATGTATCTATTATATTTATTATTCATTTGCGCCTACACATGCTCTCTGTTCGCTTCAAAGGTTGACAGGTAGAGAATGCCATATGGCATTAAGTCCTTGTACATTCATACATTTGTGAAATAAAGTGAATAAGTAATGCACTGCAAGCGCGTCTAAGCACTGTCAACAGCCTTTACAGAGTACCGCAATACGTGTAGGTACCGTTGCCGATTAGCTTACATAACATGTTACTGTTTTCTTTTCACTTCTATAGAGACTAAAGTTGCCGCAATATTCGGCCACTATTCGGTATTCGGCATATTCGGCCACTTTTTTGGTATTCGGCACTATTCGATCGAATACCAAATCATGAATAAAAGACACTAATTAGGATTATAATAATATTATGTATTCATTACAAAATTTATATTTTGTGGCCTTATATTCGGCGCCAATAACCATGAAACCACCATCACAATACATCATTGAATTTCTTACAGCTAAACCTGCCTGCCAATAAAGTAGATTTAAGCTAGTTCAAGCTTCATATAAATATGATATTATTATTTATAAATACAGAAAACTACTTCAGTGCACATGGACATATTATTACCCAATCAGTTTTACGGCTCTCCCAAAAAAATCTTTAACTCCCTGTCAATCTAGATGTGGGATTAGGTAATATTAAATTAGAAAAATACTATTAATATTTTGCAACTGTCAGCTTAATCGTGCCACGATTATGGAAACTGTAAAGAATCCGAAACGTCAGCCAATAAAATACGCAAGTTAAATCCGTTCATAGTTGTTTCATTTGTGTAATAACCGCGAACCCGCGAAGGCATCAGAAATTATTAGAAAAATACTGATCTTTATCAAAGGAAAACTTATAGAAAGAAAGTAAGTGAAATGCACTGAGCATACATAAAAAATAATACAATGTGTTGACTAGAAAGTACTTAATGCACGAATCATCAAGTCATTGTTTATTTTATTGCATGGGAAATCTCTTGCGACATTATGATTTTTAATTAGCGCTTTCATAATAATTTCTGATGCCTTCGCGGTTATTATACATTTTACTTTAGCATAAGACTATTGTCAGCTCAATCGTGCTACGATTATGGAATCTGTAAAGGCTGCGAAACGTCAGCCAATATAATAAAATCCGTTAAATCCGTCTACAGTTGTTTCATTCCATTTGCTTTCATTTTGTACACTATTATTTTAACTGGTATTTATTGTATAGCTAATGTGAACTGTAACAAAACGAAGATATAAGTACAAAGTTTTTATTAAGTTTATGTATAGTTTATAATACCTACCCAGTGATTCCAGTCTCACCAGGAAACATACTTAAAACTACTTTTGTTGCGAAGTCTTTGTTCGCAACCTTCATACTTATTTGTTTTATGTATATTTTTGATATTTCATTGTTTTTCTTGTATTGTCACATTTTTATTATATATACTTATATGTTATTCTTATGTATAACTTATAAGCATCTGTAATTTTTACGTGAAAGAGGACCAACACACACATCCAAACATCCATACCTACTTACAAAGTTTCACGTTTATAGTATTATAATAATAAAAAAATAATAATACAAGTAATATTAGGATTTATAGACCCGCATAGTTATTAACACACGTCTTTTGTCAACAATCGATATTCTAATTTGTTCAATAAAATTAAATCCTAAACAAATTTTGGCTTCAAAACTCCACAATAATATAAAAGTCATTTCTTAACAAGACAAACTTTCGTAATCGTAACCTTATACTTATAAACCCTTCAATTATGCAACAGGATTACCGGCATACTTATATTATAATTGCACCACAATTAAATCTATACTTCTATACTAATACCTACACTCGGCGTCAAAAATATCGCCCCTCAGCGAAAATCAAATTCAAACAAATCTAGATGTTAGCGAAATTATGTCACCTAATTAATATTGGTATCAATTAAAAGCACGTTTAATGTGTTTTAAATTAACAATGTTTAATTTAAACTCAACATAATGGCTTGTGAATTAGAGCGTTTCCAAAAAAAAATGCATAAATGCTCCTTTGAAGGGTCGCTAGTTGTGCCCGTTTTCAGGGGTATAAAATGCCTGTAAGATGTCAAATGTCAATTATTCGCTATCCAGACGTCGAAGAGAATACATCTAAGGAACTCAAGCAAGAAACCAACCCTCGAACATGGAGACCACCGCAGCTGAATGAGTTCAAATGGTCGCACTATTGTAAGCAGGAGTTCGACAGTGCGATGTCGCTCGGCAACTCAATTTAAGTCGTCATGCTGTCCGCCGAGTAATTCAGCGGTTCCAGGAGACTAGGGGGTAACTTCAGAAGACATGGGGCTGGTCGGGGACGCTGCACATACGAAAGAGATGATCGCTTCATTGTGAAATCATTGCTACGCAATCGCTTCGCCAGTGCTGTTGAGGTGCAACAACGCCTCAGAGAAACTCGGACAACATCAGTTAGTGTCTCTACGGTTAGAAGAAGACTGCGGGAGAAGGATATTGAGGTTCACAGGGCTGCTACCGGCCCAGTGTTGACCACACAGCATCGCAGAGATCGCTTGTAATTTGCCCGTGATCACGTTCATTGGACGTTTGAGCAATGGAGGCAGGTTCTCTTTAACGATGAGACGAGAGTGCGTCTTTATTGCAACGATAGGCGGGCCAGAGTCTACAGAACATCGGGCGAACGATTCGCTCAAGCCTGTATTAAGGAGACGATTAAGGAGAGTGGGCTACGGAGGTGGCTCTTGCATGTTCTGAGGGGGCATATCTATAGACGGCAAAACCGACCTTGTCTGCGTCTCCAGGACTGGAGGACCTCGCGGCCAAGGGTCCCTGACTGCTCGCCGATACATTGCCGAGATCCTGGAAGAGCATCTGATGCCATATGCGGGTTACGTCGGCTCTAGGTTCACATTAATGCTCGCTCCCACGCTGCATTAATTGTTCGGGATTATCTGGAGGAGGTCGAGATCCCCATTTTGCCGTGGCCAGCCAGGAGTTCTGACTTAAACTCCATTGAACACCTTTGGGACGAGCTTAAGCGAAGGGTTCGGTCACGATATGCCGCCCCTACCACCCTGCAAGATCTTCAGAACGCAGTCATCGAAGATTAGGGCAACATTCCACAAGAAGACATCGTGAAGTTGGTGCGATCAATGAAAGACCGTTTGGAGGCTGTGATAAGGGCCAGAGGGGGTAACACTAGATTTTAAGTCAGTTTTAGGTACATTTTATTGAATTTTGGTATCCATTTATTGTTGCAAAGTTAAACTTGAATAAACTTGAATGAACTGTCTACAATGTCATTTCCTTTAATCTTTGAACCTAATGAAAAATCTTTTTATTTTGTTATTTTTCTGAAAAATACACTTTCTTACCTTTCAAATAATACCTAACAATCATATTGTTGTCCTTGATCAAATAGGGTTTAAAGTCGGTTGAAACGATTTTACGAGTAGGGGCGATATTTTTGACGCCGAGTGTATTATAAAGCTTAAGAGTTTATTTGTTTGTTTGTTTGGACGCGCTAATCTCAGGAACTACTGGTTCGAATTTAAAAATTCTTTTTTTGTTGGATAGACCATTTATCGAGGAAGGCTTTAGGCTATATAACATCACGCTGCGACCAATAGGAGCGAAGAAACAGTGGAAAACGTGTAAAAAACGGGGAAAATATGAAGCCTTATGAAGAAGTGACAGAAGACTTTGACAGATCTTTGACGGGCAGGACGACGTCTGCCGGGGCCGCTAGTATTCCATAGACAGCAGGTTTTAAATATGACCCCATAACCCATTGCTTCCCTGGCGCCAGCCGCCATCTTCCACCACGTGCAACTTTGACCTTAGATGTCAAGGTTTGGACGCTTAATGAATCGATACCGGCATTCTATACGTAATTAACTAATACATATATTATGTAAGCTCTACGCATGTCGTAATGCATTGATCTTGGTATTTTTTTATAATTAGAATTACTGCAATGCAGGTGACCTGGGAATATGTAGTGGGTGGATCTTAGAGAGTTTGAGATGACGTCATTGTCGTCTCTAGTGTCTATAATGGTTGCAAATAACATATTCTACTCTTGAAATGAAACTTTAAGCGGATTTAACTCGCATATTATATTTTATTGGCTGACGTTTCGGAACCTTCACCCTTTAGCATAAGATTATTGTCAGCTCAGTCGAGCTACGATTATGGAAACTGTAAGGTTCTATACGCGAGTTAAATCCGTTTATAGTTGTTTTATTCCAATATGTAATAACCGCGAAGGCATCAGAAATTATTATTATCTACACTACTATTATAAAGAGAAAAGATTTGTAATTTTATGTGTGTATGTTTGTAATTAATAAACTCAAAAATTACTGCGCCGATTTCAAAATTTATTTCATCATTGAAAATCTACGTTCACCCTAAGTCAGACTATAGAATATTTTTAAAAGTTAGTCAGTTATTGGTAATGGCCGTTATGCTAAAATTTTAATTTGTTTAAGAACTGAATAAATTCGTTAACGTCTATTTGGTCATTGTCATTTCAAATTTGTGGTAAAATATAAGCTATTTGACAATAAATTACAATAAGAATGGTATCACACTATATTATACTACATTGAGCCAATTCGAATACAATTGAAAAGCGACTCCAAGTTCATCAAATTAACGTACAAAACAAATCGCACAGCGCTTTCTCTTACATCGTACTTTTATAACGAAATATGCGCATATAACAGAGGCGTGCAAAACGAGAGAAATGTTAAAAATAACCTCTTCTGTGAATTACTGGTAGCTTTTGAACAATTTTCTGGAAATACTATTTTAACCAAATTGCATTCACCGCGGCCATGGATAGGATTTACGTACAAATATATTATACTATTTTTCCATTGAGGATTAAAACAGCTCTTTTTTTGCATTGAAAGAATAAATCCATTTGAACTGCGAATATCCCTACTAATATTATAAATGCGAAAGTAACTCTGTCTGTCTGTCTGTTACGCTTTCACGCTTAAACTACTGGACCGATTTAAATGAAATTTGGTACGAAGAAAGTCCGGAGCCTGAGAAAGGACATAGGCTACTTTTTAACCGACTGCAAAAAAGGAGCAGTTCCACGCGGACGAAGTCGCGGGCAGAAGCTAGTATTCTATATATATAAAAATCAATGCCACTTTTCGTTGTAATTTTATTACTCAACAATGCCTTTACCGATTTGGCTATTTTTGGTCTTGAATTATTCGTTGAAGTCCAGGGAAGGTTTGTAAGTAGAGAAAATTTAAAAAACATCTTGAAAAAGTGTAAAATCATCATCTTTCTATACTCGCATATACAAAGTGATTGACGGTAAGTGATAGAAGATTTTGACAGATCTTTGACGAAACAATCGGACGGGCAGGACGACGTCTGCCGGGGCCGCTAGTTTTTAATAGTTTTGTTGGCAACTATAGGTGTAGCCGCTGTATCGTCATGAGTTAATCCGCTTTGGGCAAACTAGAATCGATATTTGATTGATAATTTAAGCATTGGCATGCATTCCGCACAGGCACGTATTGAGTGCCTACCCTGCCACACCCACTGCACGCACATGTACAATCGAATAACTCTAGTAATTAGAGGACATTAAACTAAGGTTAAGGTGGTGAAATGAAAAAGGCAAATACTCTTTGGTTTTAACGGACTTTATTGAAAATAAATTTACATAAGTACGTTAACTTAACAACATAAGTAAATTTACCTTAAATTTTTAAACAGTAAAATAAGTTCAAATGAGATCTCCTTTATTGTACAGAAAATTAATTATAACAGATTAATCTTAAAAAAATTATTTGCTTAACTAATAGCAAAATGTACTTTATATACTATCTTAATTTAATAACTATTTAATATTTTGAATACCTAATATTATTTATGATTAGATTATAAATATCCAAAAAATCGCATCATATTGCTATACCATTGCATGGCAAAAGAAATCGCTTTGCTTAAAAACAACTATATTATAACAATTGGCAACTCTGGAGAAAATGTCTTCAACATACTAAAATAATAATATTTAAAATCACAACATAACCTTTTCGTAAATATGCGTTTAAACGATCGCAACTTAAATAAGTTAATTCTAATTAAGATAACTTACCCTAATTCTTATTATAATAACTGTTTACTAGAAGCATTTGCGTTCGTTACCGGGGGCATAGCATTGTCACTAAATTTCGCTTTCAGCTTAAATAACTTATTATCTATGGTATATAATTTTAACTATTCGTGAGTTTCATAAACTCAATCTCTATGTTTATTTCTATGTTAGGGGCACTTAAGCCCTTGCGTGTCCAGTAATCATGATCCGGGTAGTTGTCATACGATCGTCAGTAAAAAAAAAAATACAGGCGTCCATTTGCTTATTCCCAAGCGGCCCACCAGTTTTGGACTTTGACAAACAATCCAGGGTGTCCATTTTGGAAACAGTACATCTCGGCGAAGAATATGTAAAGAAGGAAAATCACGGACAGAAACCAAACGCCAACGAGCGATACTTTTAATATTATCACGACTATGGCGATCAGTCCGAAGTAGGATCCGTATCTAGAAAAAAAAAAGGAACTGTCAGAATGAAGTAAGTTACACGTTAGACCCATGATCGTGTAACGCAATTGGTTTGAAGCAACCCCAATTGGTATGCCTCAAAATGCTATTGCAACAACGTCTCTGTAAAACCAATTCACTTGGTTTGAAGTGAAACCGATCGAGGGCTTTAAATCAAACCAATTGACATTCCCGTTACAGAATCAGGGGATAATTATGTGACGCAATTGATTTGAATGCGATCCTAATTGGTATAATTAAAAAGTTTGGCATATCCTTAAGTCTCGTTTGTCTTCATCCGTCCATAATATTAAAGTGACCGGTTAAGTGGCTCAAAGCATACCAATTGGTGTCACTTTCAAACCAATTGTGTTACTAGTGGACAGGCCTAAAAAGCCACCGCAGCATATACTATTTTAAACTGGGGCCAGAGCATACTGTATACTCATAAAAGTGACAGAATCTTATACCCGGATTAAAATAGCTCATGCTAGAGCTGTTAGCTTGTAGACAATGTTTGTGAGCAAAGTTTGTGCAAGAAAACGCGTGTTTTTATTATAAAATAACAGAAAATTATTAAAATACAGAAATAACCGTTTTTATGTTTAAATTATTTCTTATTTTCAAATTTTGTTATTCATTGGAATAAAAGATTAGTATTGGAATGAAACAATAGTCTAACGCTAAAGACTTTAGCGTTAAAGAATCTGAAACGTCAACTAATAAAATAAAATAAAAATACGCGAGTTAAATCCGTTAATAGTTGTTTCATTCCAATGTGTAATAACCGCGAAGGCGTCAGAAATTATTAAAAGATTAGTAGTTGTTTCATTCCAGTGTGTAATTACTGCGAAAGCATCACAACTTATATGTTTTTTTTTTTAAATTATATTGCTTATTTTTTTCACTACTTTTGAATTATGCAAAGCTAGTACTTAATAGGCGTATTTGACATGCATAATTACATAACAGACCGTTATGTAATATGTAATATATAAATAAAAATAGCTATTAAAACATAGACTATATAAATACGAGATTGATTTTTTATTGAGTAACAGTTTAAAGTTAAATCTTTACGCAAATAGAATTTTAGAAAAAAAATGTTGTTTGTCTTTTTATCTCATTATTTATCTTGTCTATGCTTTCAATGCAACCTTTCAATAAAGGATCGTTAATTATATCCGGTATCATAAGATGGATTATTTTTAGCGCTAAATAACGGCTAAGCTCTCTAAAGCTGTGGAGTATTACGCAATTAAATTGCTATATAAATAATAATTAACCCTTTGTAGTGCAAATTACCTATCAACGACCACACGGCACGTTTCTGTAAATGAAAATCATATAAAATAAAATGTTAACAAAATAAAAAAAAACAATATGAATACTTGTAATTATGCATTCTTGGATTTTCTTAACTAAAGTTCAAATGAAATAAACACCCAGTACCTTTATTGATGTTTTCCAGTTAATTATCCTTGATTCGAGCAAGTACACTCATATACAAATATTTTAACTAATTACTTTAAACAAAAACAAAACCCAATCAAACTATAAAACGACAATAATTTCAAACTTACCGGGCTTGTTCCAAGTTGTCGCCTTCCTCTTCAATAGACATCTCCGTCGTGGTGGTAGCGTTATAAAGCATCGGCGTACAATTGAACTTATGCATTTCGTACCCATCGTTGCACTGATAACAATTAAGGGAACCACCGCTGAAGCAACTCTTGCAAGATGGGTCACACGGCAAGCAAAGAGTATCACCTTCATCCAGCCAGCAATACTCATCCTCCTCGCAAACCTTCGCTCGAATGCACTCCTGAACAGGACACCCCTTCCTGGTCGTCTTAAGAAATTCGTATTGGTCCTTCTCGATGCACTGATTCGGCTGCAAATATTGTAGCGGGCACCCCGAAATATTTACCTCACTGCACGCGACGCAGCGACTGGTGCGGCCGTAGTAGAAAAACATATCGGAGCAGTCATCGCACAATTCCCCGGTGTGTCCCAGGTCACAGTTGCAGGTACCTTTTCCCGTGCGAGTGCCCGCCCCGTCGCAGCGGCCGTTGCCATTGCAAATCACGCCGTATACCTTCGGGCAAGCATCGCAATTCGGACCGTATGACTCCACGTCACAGCACAGGAGTAACTTCTCGATGCAGATCAGCTTGTAAACTTCACTGACTCGACGACTCGAGGAGTACCATTCGATCAGAAGCGGTCCCGCCATAGCGGCCAGAGCGTGGCAATCTTGGGAATACTCCCCCGCTAAGCAAATTTCACTCAACGTTTCCAACAATTCCTCCTTGGTGAAATTCGTTTTGCGTTTTTCGGCGGCGTTGTCCGTGCGATTGAAGTAATGGGGACGGCGAGCTCCACGGATGCGACGGGTGAAATTACTCATCAGATGCTTGCACGTGGTGCAGGTGGCGGCGAGGTCCTGGCTGACCATCTTCCTCGGCACCACGCTGCCCAACGCGGTCAAGGTGAAAAAAATAACCAAGACCCACTTCATTTTTCTGTAAGCAAAATGAAATGTTTTAAACTTTGCGCGGGGACGCTAAACTTATCTTCGAGTTGGAATCGCAACCAACTGTTGCGCTGAACTCGCCCTTGACTCGTTTTGAACTTGAACTTGGGGTTGGGGCAACCCGAAAAAAATGGAAAATCACTTTAAAAAATCACTTTTATTATATAAATAATTTTAAAATACTTACCTAAACTTCGTGATCGGGATGCTGATAATTAACACTCACTTTAAAAATCAGTGTAATTGATATATATAAATAAATGTTCCGTCCACTGACAGGACCGCCAAGCTTGGTGTCCCCTCAGCAACTAGGTAGACTTGGTGATAACGGATACCTAGGTATATTTCTGTACCTATGCAACCCCTTTCACCGGTACAGGTGAGGGGGGCGGGATGCACCGGTAGCATTGACATTGACGCAAATTCAGTTTCGCCACATTTTTATTGAAGGTTATATACATTTTTAAATTAAAATAAGATATTATTGTTTACATTAATTAAATTACGTAAAATGTTTCTTTTTTTATACGAATAAGGGTGTTTTCTAGGAGTTAATTCACGTTTATAGAACGGCTAATTTTAAAAGTAACGATCGTTTTTCTGGACTGCCTAAAGGAAAACTGTTATTATTAAATAATAAGTATTTATCGCTTAGTACAGTAAGTAATTACTTATGGGTACCTACATTTTTTGTTCGCTATGTTACGACATAGGTACAATTTTGACAAGTCAAATGCTTACTGCAATAATCCTTACCAATATTATACCTAAACGCGAATGTTCGTAAAAATGTATAATATGATATAATGATTGGAATAAAACAACTATTAACGGATTTAACTCGCGTATTTTTATTTTATTTTATTAGCTGACGTTATATAAGGTAGTTTGCATAACTGTATAAATCACTTTAGCGTTAGACTATTGTCAGCTCAGTCGCGCTACGATTATGGAAACTGTAAAGAATCCGAAACGTCAGCTAATAAAATAAAATAAAAATACGCTAGTTAAATCCGTTAATAGTTGTTTCATTCCAATATGTAATAACCGCGGAGGCATCAGTAATTATTATGATATAATGATGGTTATAAAGATATAGTATGAAAAAACCTTAAGAGCTATACGTAGGTATAGTCTGTAAAGTACTCAATCGGCGCAGACGAAGTCGCGGGCAGAAGCTAAACCTAACTATATAATATTGTAAATGCGAAAGTAACTCTGTCTGTCTGTTACGCGTTCACGCTAAAACTACTGGATAGATTTAAATGAAATTGGTACAAAGAAAGTCTGGAGCCTCAAAAAGGACATAGGTTACTTTTTAACCGACTTCAAAAAAGGAGGAGTTCTACGCGGACGAAGTCGCGGGCAGAAGCTAATCTATAATAAAAGGAAAACATAAGTAGTTCAATCGAGATAAAAACGAAGATGTGGAACGAGCAATCAAGATACGTATGATCGATGGCTAATCGAAAAACATTGAATCATTTCGACCTCTTACGAATTTCAATCATTTCGGCCTCTTTCGGATTTCAATCATTTCGACCTTCAACAATTTCATTTATAAATTAATTAAAAATGCTGCAAGTCGAAAATGGCGCCTTCGAACTTTATTTTATAAGAATTTTATTTTCATTTTAAAATATCAACACATTAGTTAGTATGTAGTTCTTTTACAATATGTTATCCACGGGTTATAAAGGACTGGGTAAATAAAACGAAATACTTAGTCCTTCAGTTAGATTATTGAAAATTATTTAATACGTATTTTTTTTCTCAAATAACTAATAAATAAATAATGACAAAAATAAGTGCTTTGGAATTAAATAACTATGAACTGATTTAACTCGCGTATTTTAATAATTTCTGATGCCTTCGCGGTTATTACACATACATTTAGCGTTAGACTATTATCAGCTCAGTCGTGCTACGATTATGGAAACTGTAAAGAATCCGAAACGTCAGCTAATAAAATAAAAATACGCGAGTTAAATCCGTTAACAGTTGTTTCATTCCAATCGCGTATTTTACTTTATCTGCTGACGTTTCGGATTCTTTACAGTTTCAATAATCTTAGCACGACTGAGCTGACTATAATCTTTAGCGTTAGACTATGCTCAGCTAAATCGTGCTACGATACGCGAGTTAAATCCATTCATAGTTGTTTCATTCCAAAGTGTAATAACCGCGAAGGCATCAGAAATTATTATGCTTCTAATTTTGGGGAGTGGGGAGTCCAGTCTAGAACTTTCAAAGCGCATATATTTTTAAAAACCTTATCTAACGTCAAACGCAATATTTCCGTCTATTTTCGGCGTTCCCAAAAAAACTAACGATTTCCCAAATACAGCCACAAGCCGAGCTATGTGGTGCTACCGATACTATTGACTCAATTAAGGCCCAGGCAACCGAGGATAGGGTAAACATAAAAAACACATTTACCCAGGACGTAAATCGAAATTTCCGCTCATGTTAACTGCTATATTTCAAACAAGATTTTTTAAATGCAACTTAAAAATATACCAACAGTTGTGCATAATAATTTCTGATGCCTTCGCGGTTATTACTCATTGGAATGAAACAACTATTTACGGATTTAACTCGCGTATTTTTATTTTATTTTATTTGCTGACGTTTCGTGCTGCGATTATGGAAACTGTAAAGAATCCGAAACGTCAGCAAATAAAATAAAATAAAAATACGCGAGTTAAATCCGTTAATAGTCGTTTCATTCCAATGTGTAATAACCGCGAAGGCATGAGAAATTATCGCGAATTTTTATTTTATTTTATTTGCTGACGTTTCGGATTCTTTACAGTTTCCTTGTATCCGCTAATATTTGTTTCATTCCAATGAATAGTTGTGTATATTTGTTTTTATGAACAGTAAAATGATGTAGGTATTTGCTTAATTGGTAGTTTTAGTGCAATGGTGCGATTTTATAATTTGATGGGTAAATAGAATTTCAAATACGCATGTTATTACGTTAATGAAAGGGTATGATGCAATTTCTAACTAATCGTAATAACATAAATGACTATTATTAAACCAAATTAAATCCTTACTTATCCTTACTAATATTATAAATGCGAAAGTAACTCTGTCTGTCTGTCTGTTACGCTTTCACGCTAAAACTACTGGACCGATTTAAATGAAATTTGGCACAAAGAAAGTCTGAAGACTGAGAAAGGACATAGGCTACTTTTTAACCGACTGCAAAAAAAGAGGAGTTCCACGCGGACGAAGTCGCGGGCAGAAGCTAGTTACTTATATAGAGTAAAAAAATATAAAGACGGACAGATAACCTATTTAGACTTTTTTGAAGATTAAGTCGATCTCTCGATAATGGTTCGGTAGTTTATTAAAGGCTTTTATTTAATTTACAATGTATTTAGTACGGTTTTTATGTAGTACTAGCTTCTGCCCGCGACTTCGTCCGCGTGGATCTCCTCCTTTTTTGCAGTCGGTTAAAAAGTAGCCTATGTCCTTTCTCAGGCTCCAGACTTTCTCTGTACCAAATTTCATTTAAATCGGTCCAGTAGTTTAAGCGTGAAAGCGTAACAGACAGACAGACAGAGTTACTTTCGAATTTATAATATTAGTATAGATTTTGTAAGTAACATGTAATTTTATAATTTGACCGATTGAGTTGAAATTTTTTACACACGTTCAGTTTGACAATATGGTTAACTGTGTGACGTCATTCTTAAACCAAATTAAGGGGAAAAAGATCATATGTATATTGTAAAATTATAAAAATCTATAGGAACTAATATAATAAAGAGGAAAATTTTGTTTGTTTGGATTCAAAAGGCTCCAAAATGACTGGACAGATTCGAAAAATTATTTCACTGTTGGGAAACTACACTATATCCGAGTGACATCCCTACTATAATATTATAAATGCGAAAGTAACTCTGTCTGTCTGTCTGTCTGTCTGTTACGCTTTCACGCTAAAACTACTGGACCGATTTAAATGAAATTTGGTACAAAGATAGTCTGGAGCCTGAGAAAGGACATAGGCTACTTTTTAACCGACTGTAAAAAAGGAGGAGTTCCACGCAGACGAAGTCGCGGACAGAAGCTAGTAGGCTATAAAAAAAGGGATCCGTGCGAAGCCGGGACGGACAGCTAGTATATTATATATTAGCTAGTATATAGGTAAATACCGGAGCTAAGTAAGTGACGGCAATATTGTTACATAGGAGTGAAAGTGGGAAGTGCAGACATATCCGCGTTCATACAATTACTGTGCACTTGTCTGTCTGTCTGCAGCTCATTGTACCGTCTATGCATAGGTAATTATTTTGCTACATTATCTTGAAGATAAATTATATTTAATAGGTAATCTCTGATGCTTTCGCGGTTATTACACATTGGAATGAAACAACTATTAACGGATTTAACTCGCGTATACTTTATCATATATATACGTATCACTTTAGAGTTAGACTATTGTCAGCTCAGTCGTGCTACGATTATGGAAACTGTAAAGAATCCAAAACGTCAGCAAATAAAATAAAAATACGCGAGTTAAATCCGTTAATTGTTGTTTCATTCCAATAAATTATATTTTATCAACCCTTGAAGGATAAATCTTAGAGATATAGAGGATAAGAAATAAATATATTATCTTTGTGTTAAACTATCGTCAGCTCAGTCGTGCTGCAAATATGGGGACTGTAAAGTTCTCGAAACATCAGCAAATAAAATAAAATGCGCGAGTTAAAACCGTAGTAACTTTATTCCAATGTATAACAAAACACTTAAGCGAAATTATCTCCTGGTTATAAAAATAGGTACTGTTTTAATATAAGCTAGAAGTTGAAAAACATATTAATTTCTATTGCTTTTGTGGTTATTACACATTGGAATGAAACAACTATTAACAAGTTTAACTCTCGTATTTTTATTTTATCAATTTTATTCGCGCACGTTTCGGATTCTTTTCAGCTTCCATAATCGCAGCACGACTGAGCTGTCAATAGTTAAACGTCAAAAATACAAAATAAAATAAAAATACGCGAGTTAAATCCGTTTATAGATGTTTCATTCCAAGTTTATATATTTAAAATGTTCCCCAGCTTAAAACATACCAGATAATAATACGCCTCTAAAGATAGCCACTTAAAAAAATAAAACTGCGCCCCTTTTTTTAAAACAACTGCATGACAATGCAAAAAGAAGTTGGTGTACTAAAGAATTCTGTGCGCGTAGGCAATGGTTCAGGTTATACCATTGTATTAATGTGATAAGCCATTTACTACCTATACCGTATTACATAGCATGCATTCAATGCCCAGTTTTCCAACAACCAACACACAAGATGATCTGCATACAATTTTGAACACTGTGCAAGCATACGCTACGAGTATGACGCTCGCGCTGCCATTTAAAACAACAGTTTATAGGCTCCGTTTAAATGCATGATAAGTAAAAGAAAAAGTTTAAAAAAGCGCAACATATCGTTGCACTTAGAATCAGTACGTACATAAAATTTATAACTCGAATATACTAAACTTAATTACTTTATTAACAAAAGGTTTTCGCGTGTTTGTATAAACGAGGTGATTCGTTAGTCATTGTTGTTTTCCAATTGTGTTTATTTTGTTTTTAAATGACGATGATATGTAAAGGGTTATTTTTAACTGTACGTAGATCTATGTAAGTACCTATATCATTTATTAAATATAATCTGAAAGTAGAAACCTCTAGGTCCAGTATTATTATATGTACCTACCTACTAGCTATTGACTCCGTCCGCGTGCATTTCATGTCCTTTCTCAGGCTCTAGACCATCTGTGTACCAAATTTCATTTAAATCGGTTCAGTAGTTTTAGCGTGAAAACGCGGCATTTATAATATTAGTTAGGATTATATATATTACATGGTCCGTTATATAACGTAACAAAACACTAAGATGTTATTTTTGAAAAATCGTCCTCTAATGAGGTAAAACAATCCCGAAGTAGCAATGTTTGTATACAATTTTATTTATAACTGGACAGCCCGGCGAAGTTTGAAGCGCTATTTTTTTTCGTGAAATAAAAATATCTTTTTTTATACAACAAAACAAAAAATAAAACTCGTCTACAGTGGTTTTGTTCTCCTAGATAGGAAAATGATTTCGGATCTATTTATGCTCCCAATTAGTGATTTCATAGGATTTGCTCTGTTTTTTTTTATTTCTGACAAGCTGACAGTTGTTCGAAATAATATAAGATACTAGCGGCCGCCCGCGACTTCGTCCGCGTGGAACTCCTCCTTTTTTGCAGTCGGCTAAAAAGTAGCCTATGTTCTTTCTCAGGCTCCAGACTTTCTTTGTACCAAATTTCATTTAAATCGGTTCAGTAGTTTTAGCGTGAAAGCGTTACAGACAGACAGACAGAGTTACTTTCGCATTTATAATATTAGTTAGGAAGTAAGTTTGAAAATACGAACACACTGAGAACTTTTATGAATATCGGCATCTGGGCATCTGGTCATCAAAATTTGCAATTATATCCAGGGTACCTAGCAAAAAATAAGTTTTTTTGTTGTAGTGCTGTGGTATAATTTAGTGCAGTGAATCAAAAGTTATGCGTACATATATTTTGGTGATTCATTTTCATTTATAAAATCCGTTATATTTAGATGTTTCGTTCAGAAATTTTATTCTTGTTCTGTTCGCTGATTATCTAGGTACTTTTTTAAAACAACTTTTTCAATGTTTTTATGAATATAATCACGAGATGCGTATAATTAGTCACAAGTTACGTTAAACATTTTGTTTACTAAGAAATTAACATAAAAACTGGTAATATGTAAGAAATAGAACAAAACAGTAATCACTGTCAAGCCGCCAACATAACCAACTTAATTAACACCACGTCAAAAATAACTCTTTTTGCACTAATTTATTTAATAACCTAGTAGTTGAATAAACAAATTATTCTGCCAACATGAACATTAACGTTAATAAGTTAATAAAGAGATACTTTATAAATTTAATTTTATCTACTTTAAAAAACATTTAAATTCATAAATGTACATGTTAGATTCAAGCCCAAAAACGACATAACTAAGGTTAAAGTGTCTTAAATTTGACAACCAAAGAATGCCTAAAAACAACTTCTTTAAACAGTGGTAGGAAAGCATTTACGATGTCGTTTATAAATAATATTTTACGTTTGAACATTTATTCTATTTATAAGAAAGCAAAATATAACCTAACGCAGAACATTAAAAAAAAATCCTAATAATTTCTGATGCCTTCCCGGTTATTATACATTGGAATGAAACAACTTTAACGGATTTAACTTGCGTTTTTATTGGCTGACGTTTCGGAGCCTTTGCAGATTCCATAATCGTAGCACGACTAAGCTGACAATGGTATACTAAACTATTTAGCTCCGAAACGTCAACCAATAAAAATAAAATCCGTTAAAGTTGTTTCATTCCAAAAATAAATCCACCAAGTTATAATCAGTGTTCATAGCATTATCTTTGATCAGTTTTTAATTACGATCATTCCGATATGACTTGTTTTTTTTTATTTATACTACGCTGAGCTGCGCTGCGCTACCCATTCGATCTTCCAACTGATAAATCTTAGCGGAAATATAACTAGAATAGTGACGTCATAAAGTTACATTTGCATAAAAACACTTATTTTAGTACAATTCAAGATGGCGCCGCGTAACTCTCTTCCATAGACTATAACCGACTTTCGGCCAGATTGTCAAATATGACGCAACCTTTTTAGAAAAAAACCGATTTAATTTATGGTTACAATAAAATTTACAACAATATAACGGTTTAACTTGAAATTTATAAAATGGACTTCGTATCTGTCCATTTATTTCCCCGTACCTACACAAGTCGATATGGCTAAATATTTTTATAATTTTATGCAGACAAAGATTTGTTTCGAATCGCACCTACACATGTACCTTGAAGGCATAGCTTAGTCAGGCGATGACGTCATTGCTGATGCCAACCGGATCGCCAAGGACAAATGACAAGTCTATCTATTCTTAACGTGATGGAACAATACTTAACACAGGTTAGAAATTATTTTGACAGAAGATAACCTAACTCTATATTTATGTTTATAGAGTTAGGTTCACTATGACAGAAAATTTAAGTAAAGTAAGTTTTTTTAAGCAAAAACTAGTGCTACTAAGTAGTAAATAAGTAAGGTTTGGGATCTTGACCCATTAAGTGGTTATTCATTAAAACATTACTTTCAAGTCTTGACAAAAATAGAACCGCTTATTAAAAACAAGCTGTGCCCGCGACTTCGTCCCCGTGGAATAGTAATTCTTCATAAGGCTTCATATTTTCCCCGTTTTTTACATATTTTCCACTGTTTCTTCGCTCTTATTGGTCGCAGCGTGATGTTATATAGCTTAAAGCCTTCCTCGATAAATGGTCTATCCAACGAAAAGATATTTTGAATTCGAACCAGTAGTTCCTGAGATTAGTGCGTTCAAACAAACAAACATACAAACAAACTCTTCAGCTTTATAATATTAGTATAGATGTAAGATTATTACTTAAAATGCCGTTGATTTCGTTAGATTTGTGGAAGGTTATTTTAGATTCTCATTCGTACTCGTTTGTCTATAAGACAAATGCAGAGAAGATACAAATGTATGTAAGTATAAAAATCATTAGTATACTTTAATAATCTAGTAGTTCAAGGAGAATGTGCCATAATAAATCACATAACGTCATGACACAAAAGTTCCCGAATTCAAATCATTAATCGATAAATAAATCGATTATTTCAGACGTAAGAAGTTAATTAAAATGTAGTTATAGACAACAGAAATAGACTAATGTTAAAGATAGCTTTTGTTTATGCCGTGTAAATTCTCTCTTACTCTTTATGTGCGCATTTGATGATTGCCCAAGGTCAATTAGTTGAACCCTAAGAACGCAGTGTTTTTATAAATCAACCAGTTATTAAACATAATGATCAGTCGGCAACGGGTAGGTAATTATAATAAAATTAATTGCTCATAGACGCAACCTGCAAGAGATATCTCGAGTTTATATTTTTTTATAGACGACAAAAGTGGATAATAATGCAAATACACCGAGCTCTTAGTCTTTATTTATTCCATATCCTTTACTTATTTCCTCTTTTTGAATAAATAAATCATTTGTTTTTAATTTCGCCTTTACTTTGAGACTAGCTGACCGCCCAGACTTCGCACGGATCCCTTTTTTGATAGCCTATGTCACTCGGGAATAGTGTAGCGTTCGAACAGTGAAAGAATTTTTCATATCGGTCTAGTCGTTTTGGAGCCTATTCAATCCAAACAAACAAACAAACCTTTCCTCTTTATTATATTAGTATAGAAGAATTAGGAAGCGTAGGTAGACCAGCCAATGTAATGCAATCGATTCAGTCAAAAGTTACGTAGGAGAGGTGAACAATTTTATTTGTTTTGTTTGGTTTGAGCAAGGTGGCAAATACAACAAAAATGTGGGATAAATTCAACTTTGTACATTTTTATTGTTATCACTTCAACTTTTGTATGTGTTTTGTGTAATAAAGAATTTACATACCTGCATACAAATACAACTATTACACATGTAATTTTATTAAATTTTATTTGTTTTAGGCGAGGTAATAAGGTAAGTAAGTACTTAAACTAATTATCGTTACATTAGGTTACTTTTAGTTCTATAGATTTATTATGGTATTACGTGTTTGGAATCCTATAAATATTTTATTACAAATGATGTTTAAGATACAAACAATAAAGAAACAAACGCAAACTCAATATTTTTTACCTAAAGAAAAAATATTAATTCCTGATTTGTCTCAAGGAATATATTATTATTACTTAAACATAGAGTGAGATAGATCTATCTTAAACTAAATCTATGTCTGGTATTTTTATTCTGTGCTATGACCGGATGACGTCAGCAAATGCCACAAGTTTCTGCTTGTCTATGCCATTTTGCAATGGCGTTTAGTCCACGCGGATACTAACAAGTATTTTAAATGCATAGCAGATGTTACTTAAATTGCACGTGCATTAATAGTAGTTAAATAGTAACTACATAATAATATTACCGCTACGAACCGCTAGTAAGTTATAAATAAAGTTTTTTTTTTTACTTTACACAAAGTAATACTTCCTAAATACAAATACATTGTGAAATCACGATTAAAATCGATAGTTTAAACAAATAAAGTAAACAGAATGTTATCCACGGGCTGTAAAAACCATATAACTTATTTAGCACCTTTATTACCTATGGAACCATCGTAAAAGTTAGTGTGAAAATTAAGACCACAAAAGTGCTAACTTTTTTATTCTCCGAGTCACTGACGCGATGAAATATTTTTTAACAAAAAAACAATAATTATTTTTTGAAATGAAACAATTATGACGTGTTTAACTTTCGTAGGTATTTAAGCGGCAGTAGTGTTACGAATATGGAAACTGTAAAGTTTTCTAAACGTCAGAATCCGCGTAAAAAGTTTTTGAAGGAAGTTTTAATAATGTTTTTTTAATATCTAAAAATGATAAAATATTAAAAACAAATTATCAATGAACAAAGTTACAAAAACACATTTAATTTCTGATGCCTTCGCGGTTATTACACATTGAAATGAAACAACTATAGACGGATTTAACTCACTTTTTTTTTTTGCTGTCATTTCGAAAATTATACAGTTTCTTTAATCGTAGCTCGACTGAGCTGGATAGTCTTTAGCATAAGACTATTGTCTTGATAATGGAATCTGTAAAGGCTCCGAAACGTCAACCAACAAAATAAAATACGCGAGTGAAATCCGTCTATAGTTTTATACCAATTTATCCTTGCATGACGTCATTATTCAAAATCCCACCTCAATCCCTAATAAACAATGACCTAAGATGTCGAAACCGTTTCGAAAATCCAGTATCTCTTAAAAGTTTTTTTTTTTTTTTTCGAACTGAATACTGAAGCGCAGTTGGCCAGCTAATGGGTCTTCACTGCAAAACCGGACGGGTGGCGAGACTCCTGAAAGGAGACTCTTAAGCCTTTTGGGCTGGGTTTAGGGTTTTTAGCCCTGACCGACCCGTCTATAGTTGTTTCATACCAATTTATCCTTGCATGACGTCATTATTCAAAATCCCACCTCAATCCCTAATAAACAATGACCTAAGATGTTGAAACCGTTTCGAAAATCCGGTATCTCTTAAAAGTCCATCGAGGCCTATTACGGACTGCGTAGGCGTCGCACAAGCTCAGCTGCGAAATGTCGTAATGTTCTTATAGCATTCTTCAATTTATGTATATATCTATACTAATCTATACTAATATTATAAAGCTGAAGAGTTTGTTTGTTTGAACGCACTAATCTCAGGAACTACTGGTTCGAATTGAAAAAATCATTTTTTATTGGATAGACCACTTATCGAGGAAGGCTTTAGGCTATATAACATCACGCTGCGACCAATAGGAGCGAAGAAAATGTGTAAAAAAAAAACGGGGAAAATTATTATATGAAGAATAACTATTCCACGCGGACGAGGTCGCGGGCACAGCTAGTTTATGTATATTACTAACTTCTGCCCGCGACTTCGTCCGCGTGGAACTTTTTTTGCACTCGGTTAAAAAGTAGCCTATGTCCTTTCTCAGGCTCCAGACTTTCTTTGTACCAAATTTAAATCAGTAGTTTTAGCGTGAAAGAGTAACAGACAGACAAACAGAGTTACTTTCGCATTTATAATATTAGTAGAGATGATTCTATTACCTATCTTACCGTAACACAAACTATATTTACAGTTCCCATATAGTTATGTTAACGTTAGACTATCGTCGGCTCAGTCGTGATGCGAATATGGAAACTGTATAATTTTCGAAAAGACAGCAAGTAAAATAAAATACGAGTTAATGTGTAATGACCGCGAAGGCATTGCAAATTATTAAACTACGTGTTGTTACTTAGTAGGTAGGTATGTATTTTTTATTGTTTTTTTCTTGTTTTTATACTAAAAGTTTAAATTTTAGAGTCAAAATGTTTTATACTGTTCATAAATTATTTGCTTGCGTTTTTTTGTAGAATTACTAACTCTATGGTTGTATTTTCAAATAACATATGCCATATAAATTCAAACACAGAGTACATATTCATTAGATTGCATGTAAGTACGATTAATTTTTAAGGCTGTCAACTCGTAGTCAATAAAAATAAGTCACGTACCTATCACATCCTGTCGCGTTGTGTCCATAAAAACCGGTTAAAATTGAACATTTCCTGGGTACTGAGGTTCCGTATAACTAAAAATCTAATCTAAAGATGCGAATTTGGTACCCACATTACAACTATAGGTTTTAGACAGAAATGTATAATCTTAAGTACACATAATTTTAATAATGACTAGCTGTCCGCCCCGGCTTCGCACGGATCCCTTTTTTTATAGCCTATATCACTCGGGAATAGTGTACCTTCCCAACAGTGAAAGAATTTTTCAAATCGGTCCAGTAGTTTTGGAGCCTATTCAATCCAAACAAACAAACCTTTCCTCTTTATGATATTAGTATAGAAAAGTAAACGCCAAATGCAGCGAAAACAAGAATAAACGAACAGGTTAAAAAGAGTCAGTTGTTTATCCTTAATTTAGTAATGGAGATCTTCTACTATAGTTATTTTTATTAAGGAACCCAAAAAGCTAATCGCCGGTCATCGTACTCTAGTGCTTTCGTAAAATACATTTATTTTTAAACATGGCGGACAGGAAAAGCGAGTTCCATATTTGAATCCGTTTCTTGTGTTTGTACAAGTGTTGCCCGATTTAAGATATTACCTAATTTGGCAGACTGAACAAAGCGTGGTCTACATAGGTTTGTTGTTTAGTCACGTTGTGAATAAATTCGAGGTTAAATTTTAAATTAAAACAAGCTACTATTTTTTATAGTAAAAATAAGTTTTAAAAAAAAATATTCGACATTAAAACCATAGATAACCTCTTTCATCCAAACAAAGCCTTTCCACAAATCTGTTCAGCCATCAGCATCTATTACATGCCAGCATGTTATTTGCTTAAGTGGCTCGAATTCTTCGTAATAATTTAGAAAGAACAGCCCAGGGTACGCCGCCATGACACCTCCGGGCTAAATCTAAACTGCCTTGGATTGCAACAACGTCTTCGAATTGCGTTCCGTGTAAAATATCGGCCATTTTGTCCTCCACAGCTACGGGTTGAAAATGGAACGGAGATTTAAATTTCGATTGGTCGATACAGGCTAATAGTGGAACCGTGTACGACTTTTATTCTTTTTTTTAATTATTGCTATTTTCATACTAGCCTGTTTGGAATTGTTTTTTATTTATATAGAGTTTTTGAGTCGCTACTTGCATATGGTTTGGAAATAAAAATGCAACCATCAGGGTGGGCACTGGACCTTAACGCCGAATTCGTTTATTTGCTTAAAACGTTACGTTTCCTGCCCTAAATGTTTTTAGCATTCGATGTCCTAACTAATGCTTACTTCCTTACTAATATACTAAATGGGAAGTTAATCTTTCTCGCAGAAACTACTGAATGGATTTTGATTATATTACATATCAGAATAACTCGTCGTTTAAGGTAACTATGAAATGAAATAGTTCGTACCTAGTAAGTACCTACATATATAAAGAAATCAGGAGGTACCTATACCTATACGAGATAACAGGAGCATATTAACTAGGTATAATCATCATAAAGGGATATAAAAGGAAAAAGGTTAACATTCTCATCTTACATATTATTATCTAAGGAATAAAAAATATGCCTTTTGCCGTTGCACTTCGGAATAAAAAACCGGTGATTATGAATCATTCGACAGAACTCAGCGGGTGTCTTACAGGCTATCGATAATAAAGATGTTTTTCTAACACCATTGTTTTATTTTTCACCTGCTAACGCATTAAATAAACTACTGAATAATAACTAAAACACATGTGATAATTTCTGATGTCTTCGCGGTTATTATACATTGGAATGAAACAACTTTAGACGGATTCAATTCGCGTATTTTATTTTATTGGTTAACGTTTCGATGTGACTTTAGCGTTAGGCTATTGTCAGTTCAGTCGTGCTACGATTATGGAAGCTGTAAAGACTCCGAAACAGCCAATAAAATAAAATACGCGAGTTAAATCCGTCTAGAGTTGTTTCATTCCAATGTAAAACACATCTCAAAACAACTTTATATGCGGTATTTCTTAAATTGTAAAATGCTAATTTATTTATTCGAAAACCGATTAAGTTTTTGCGTCGGCAAAGGCAACAACTATACAGCCCTGACAAAAAGTTTTCATTATGTTTTTTTTTAAATATTACGCGACACCGGGTCGATGGTCTTATTACAATTAAAAAGTTAATCAGTGCATTATCGACTTTACAATGTAAAAAAAACTACACGTCGGGTTCGATCGTAAAATGATGACTAACCTGTTTGGTAAGTCCAATTTAGATCGTCGAATTTTTTATGTTTCAGTGATTACTAGTACTTGGGTACTGACCATTTTAAATAGGACCTTAGGTGTAATGTTGAAACTATATATCCCATATTCCTATAAATGTGTTTACCATTTATTTTGTACTATAACTTTATTTAAAATCATATCACCGTAGGTGATATTGTAATAAAAATAACACAAAATGCATAATTGCAATAAAAGGGACTTGCATATTTTCCTTTCAAAATCGGTTCTACTGTCGATTTTAAGAAGTTTAAAATACATTTTTTTTATATGAGAATAGATAGATACTTACCTACTTTTTACTTAAAATCATCCCTACTAATATTATAAATGCGAAAGTAACTCTGTCTGTATGTCTGTCTGTCTGTTACGCTTTCACGCTAAAACTACTGGACCGATTTAAATGAAATTTGGTACAAAGAAAGTCTGGAGCCTGAGAAAGGACATAGGCTACTTTTTAACCGACTGCAAAAAAGGAGGAGTTCCACGCGGACGAAGTCGCGGGCGGAAGCTAGTATTCCTATAAATGTGTTTACCATTTATTTTGTATCATAATTTTATATAAAATCATATCACCGAAGGTGTTATTGTAATAAAAATAACACAAAATGCATAATTGCAATAAAAGGGACTTGCATATTTTCCTTTCAAAATCGATTCTACTGTCGATTTTAAGAAATTTAAAATATTTTTTTTTTATATGAGAATAGGTAGATAGATACTTTTTACTTAAAATCATAGATTATATAGACTTTTCTTTATTCTAGCCAATGTAGAATAGATATTTATAGAGCTGAAGCAATATTATAATAAACTTATTTTAAAGCTGTGCTATAAATAAATTATATAAATTTTAATATATTCATTACCTATCTATTTATAATATTTAATGACACCTACAGTATGACGTCACATCTCAAGTTACTTTCGTAGATAATAGCTTAGACACTCTCTTGCATACTTAATATGGTTTGAATATTTATTACTTGCCATTTTCAAGAACATAAAGATTATGATTTATATAATACAGCGTCGGTGCATATTATCTACTTACAAATATTTTAAACTCAGTGCGTTTTCCGGATTTATAAACATTTTTCACCCTATTATTACTTAATTTCGAAAATGATTTAAAAATAATAGACAATCAGATTTAAACTTTATAATAAACTAGGGATTCGCCCCAGCCTCGCACGGATCCCAATTTTTTATTTTATTTCCTATAGCCTATGTCACTCGGAAAAAGTGTAGCTTCCCAACAGTGAAAGAATTTTTGAAATCGATCCAGTTGTTTTGGAACCTATTCAATCCAAAAAAACTAACAAACCTTTCCTCTTTATAATATTAGTAAAGATAAAGATTATTAGTATAAAAGTACAGATAAAAAAAAACAAAGTCTGCAAATCGTAAAAAAGTCGATTCTTGATATGCAATCTGTTCAACCCGTACGGTTACCGTAACACGGAAATCAGACCTAATGGGCACATTCCTTGGTCTGTGAAATGCCTGTGAATTTTCATTCACTAACGTCGCTCAGGGCACCGAGCGGGTTACAAGTTCAAACTTATTTAAAATGCTATTCAACGGTTTCTGAACGGATCTGTCACAGGTTTTCGAACGTCACTATATTATTAAAAAAAAAATGTTTTTGTAAACAAATGAGTCACATCGTCCGAAGATAATTATTATTAAGTTCTTAATAAATATAACTTTGGGACAGCTAAAGATTAAAATAAAGATTATTTAGTTCACTCGTAAAGGGTCTGATAATAATTAAATTAAGTAAATAATTGTGACGCTTTTATCCTAAGCAGGTACCTACTTTGTTTTAACGTCATAGTGAAAGAAATTGTTCATTTAATTCTAGACAGCAATAGAAGCATAGAGTAAGTACATAATAATATTAATAATAATTACATACATACGTAAATAAAAGCTTCGATAAAATACTAGTAAATTGGGAGAAAACTTCATCTTCCATGAATGTTGTACAAACTATCATTATGACACAATAATCAAGATAAAACAAGCGAGAACCAAGCATCTAAGCTTTCTATCGGCGTATCTAAACGATTAAAAACTCTACGTCGTTGCCACAGTGTTAGAAAGGGCGGTGCAAGCACATAGCGGCGACTAGGTTCAGAAACCTTAACCAACGGGATTCGACTCGAGTGCCGACGGCTACTTAGGTAGTTCCAATCCCTTTTCAAACAACACCAATGGCATTCTAAGCCGAAAGTTCAAGTTTGACAGTTCGCAAGTAAAATGGCGGATTGTTTTGGTTTTTTATGACAAAGGCTATGAACATAATGCCAAGTTAATATTTTTTATCTGTCAAATTATTACCCTTCACCATACGGTGTTTTAGTTTTGACAGGTGCGTGTAATTATTCTGTCCTTTTTTTGTTGTTGTCTTTTTAGAGAGTGGTTCTAATGAAAACGTAAGGTGGATAGGATTTTGAAGGTTGTTAGAGGCTTTTCTCACTTGAGACTATGTAACCATCTACATTTATGGCTTAGATAAGTATCAATTCATAAAGTAAATGAAGTTATATCCTAATAAACTAAAATAAAAAACACAAAATAGCGCATAGCGATAGCGAAAACAATTGCACAAATTAAAACTATACTTATACCTAACATGAAGGTGGTTAATTACAATCGCAAGGCAAACGCAAGGATACGAGGTAGGCGTAAAGCCTACGTTTTTTAAAGTCACACAAACCTATTTTTATTATATCATTACGAGGTCAAGCGTTGTGTAATCCTTTCATGCCAACATAATGGACACGTTACAAAACGATGCAAATGGACCCGCGAACTATTGACATATCGGTGGATTAAAAAAAAATTACGAACCTTGTCGTTGGCGCGTGTGTTCGTTGTTCAAATTTTGTGAAAATAAACAATCACAGAACGGTTATTGTGGCACTGCTGTAACGGTTTGACGGCGGCAGTGCGCCCGCGATCGTTCCTGCGTGGTGGGCCGCGACGTGCGCTCGCGCCGGTCGCACTGCGTTTACTGACGCTCGGTGAGCGGACCACGACCTTCCTGCTCACGAAGCCTATCGTATACAGCCTCTTTCCTTTGGAACTACCCACGGACCCTCAAGGAGAAATCAAAATTTGGTAGTCAAAACTGAATTTGAAAATAATTAGACTACGTCTTGTAGGTACCCCGCTACGGCGCAACACTTAGTTATGAAAACTCCGAAATGTCCTAAACTATGGTTCCTATAGTTTAGGACTCTTCGGGAGTTTTCATAAAACTCAATACAGTCAGTTTGCCTCCTGCCTTATTGTGGTTATTTAAAATAGGCACCTATCGGTCTTACAGACCTAATACGTTTAGACACCATAGATAAATAATGTAATCGCTGATACATTAACGAACTTTACGAGAAATCATGCCATATATCGCATAGCACGCCTAGATCTAAAGAGAGCTAACTCAAAAAAGGTACTTTTTCAGGAGAGGCGAGAAATTGATTAATATGTCCATTGTCCATATGCACGCATGAGTTTTCTGTATAAATTTATACTTTTTATAATAAAGCTAGCAGCGTATATTAGCTGAAATCAGTTTTAGTGTAGGTGGGTTTTGCTGGAATCCGATGATGTGCATAACTCAAATCTTCCGGTTTTTGAATTAGATCCCTTTAGATCTAGGTGTGCGATATAAAGAGCCTCTGCTTCCCACTTAACTACTATGCCTACCATATATCTACCTATCTATGCGCTTATTTGCTATCTACGCGCCATGTATAGGTAATGAAATTGTGACATTCTAGATAGGTACCATACATATTAAATAAATTATTGTGGTAGAGACTTGCTTTACAGCTCTATCATTTATTTATTTACATACTTACTTAAGTAGGTAGTAACTGTAGTCAGCTTCTACCTAAGTATATAAAATAAAAGTCAAATTTATTAGAGTCATAACATAGTTATGACAATCTTATTTTTTAATTAGAGAGAGAAATGATGCCCTACCTAAATAGTCTTGAAAAAAAAAATATACCTACTTCACTACCTACCAATATTATACCCACTTACTATAAACAATACATTGCTGTAAGTACCTAGGTACAATATTTATATTTTTTTAAGATATAGGACAAGTACAAAAGGATTATTTTAAACCGTAATAATAATGACTTTCAACAAATCATTCTAAGTCGATACTACAAATGAATGAAACTTCTGATGTAAAACAAAACTTACTTTTCCGTTGATAAAAAGTTTTGAAAAAGTTTCAAATTAACATCAAATCGGAGTAATGAAACGTAACCAGTGATACCCTTTAGTATTGAAAATGTTCCCTAATTGTGAGCATATTATTATTACCTTAGTACAATATTATTTATATCTAATTAAAATAATACAAGGTTTTCATTTCCACATTTTATTGCTTAGATACTGTGTGATCATTTTATTACATTTTATTATTTAAAACATCATAAAATTCGAAGTATCGCATAATATAATAGAAGAAAATGTATGTTATACTTGCAACACTGTCAACATCTGTCAAAGGGACGTCAAACCCTTTGATGTCCAAATTCCGCTGTTTTCTTCCACTGTCTATATAAAACTTTTTAATTCCATCCATTATTATAATTACATAACAAAATTACAATAAAAAATCAAGATGCATCATTTGCGACAAATTATATTCAACACAGGTACCGATTATAGGTTATGTTTTTTATTTTTTTCGAAGATAAGTTACCAAAGTATTGTGTCATAACATATTTATGTAAATAACACAGAAACTATTCAAACGATTACTGTAACTCTTTCACAGTAGAACAGAGCGTGTAATAAGCAATAAACTTAATCATGTTTAATTTTGAAACATGCTTATTCTTTATTAGTAAAACCAGTGTTTTTTTTCTTTTATTTCTAGCAACAAAAGGACGAAAGAAACTTTTTAGAAAGCCGTTAGCACAGATTAGATGCATGTCAGTGGTAGAGAATCCACCTAGTGAGAAATCTATACCGAACATATGTATTCCGAAAGGTATAATGGGGCAACCTACTTGCCATACCCATCCTCACTTAATATCACCGGACCATCTCACCTGTGGTATAACGCAGATGGAATACAGAGAGAGACGAGACACATTTGTCAACAAATTAGTTTCCGAAGTCAATAATTCTCATACATCACATATTGTAAGTACATACGTTTAACATTTGCCTTTAAACATATATTATGTATTGGTTTGTGAAAGTGTTGTTATACTTATGCAATGACTTCCAGATAGTCATACCAGCAGCGAAAAAGCAATACATGTCCGACAAGATACCGTACGTGTTCCGTCAGAACTCTGACTTCTTCTACCTTACTGGCTGTATGGAGCCTTCAGCCATATTGGTACTAATCAAGCCAGCGCAGACAGAAAATTACAAAGTAAGATATCTATACTTATATTATAACGACGAAAGATTGTATAGGCTCCAGCACAGCTGGACCGATTTGAAAAATTCTTTCACTGTTGGAAAGCTACACTATTCTCGAGTGACATAGGCTATAAAAGATCGAAGATGAAGATGGAGGACAGCTATCTATACTAATATTATAAAGAGGAAAGATTTGTACCTATTTTTGTATGTTTGTAATGAATAGGCTCAAAAACATTCACCCTGAGTAACATAGGCTATAGAATATTTAAAAAAAATTAGGGATCCATACAAAGCCGCGGCGAACCGCTAGTAATATATAAAATGATTGTTACATTAAATTTATTTCCCATATATCTATTTAATGATTGTCCCTAATACTGAATATTTATTTTATTGACAAATTTAAGTTGCATACATAATTTTATCCCAGTTATTTAGCATACCTAATGTAAAATCTTTAAAATGTTAAATTTGTATTACAAACATGTAACAAATTTGGAATCTAAAGTTACCAAAATGTCAGTATATAATAATTATTTAAATGTAATTCCAAAGTATTATAGAAATTATTGCCGTCTTTTTCTCCTCAGAGTATAATGTTCGTGCACGACAAGGACAGCCATGCTGAATTGTGGGAGGGGCCCCGCACAGGCTGTGGAGCCGCACCTCATCTGTTCTCCGTCGACGAAGCGAGGCCTGTCGAGACCTTTGCCAATTTCATCAGCAGGTACTATCGCATGCATTCGGGGTGCGCCATTTTAGAAAAAAATTGCTTGCACTTGTTGCTTCACACACAGCCGCCAGGTACCAGGGTCGTTCAAGCGATTATTGCCTTAAAGGTGTAACATCGCCAGCACAGTTGATAGTACATAGCAAAATATCAAAAGTAATAGTGCTACTGCGTGCGACAGAGACAAATAGAAAAAGGGCAATGTTCGTTTTTCGCTGTGCTTCGCGACCATCCTTTAGACTGGACATAAACTCTGCGATTTTTATTATAATTATTGTAATTTGGTGCAAAGAAGGGGTAACGACATTTAAAACCTCTACTGGCCTACACAAATATGTTACTAGCTTTAATGACTACAGAAACAAATAGGATATTATTTGGAATGAAACAACTATTAACGGATTTAACTCGCGTATTTTTATTTTATTTTATTTGCTGACGTTTCGGATTCTTTACAGTTTCCATTATCGTAGCACGACTGAGCTGACAATAGTCTAACGCTAAAGTCTTTAGCAATTTCATTCCAATGTGTAATAACTGCGAAAGCATCAGAAATTATTAGGATATTATTTTTGATAAAGCCATTTGTCATGTGCTTGCGATTGATAGGTCATTTTATGCTAGTGTAGAGTGAAGTCAAGCTGTAGTCTGTAGCTTGTCTCTTTGAGAATCCATTACTAGCCTGCTATTTTGTCATGCTGCGGTGCCCATTCCTAACCTAGTATTAATTCTACAGTGAAATGTGTAATTTTTTGTCCTCAACATTTTTATATTTATAATAATAACCACGACCGCTCTTGACAGCCAAGAGCAGTCGTAGTCACAAATAGGCGTCCACATTAATCTTAAAGGTCATTAATCATTTCTCCCTGATTCTAGATTGTCTGTACCTTACTATAATCTCTCACGCAGAACCACACTATCATCGCGTCCATCGGTCCTCTGGTATCACTCGGAATCTCCTGCCAACCCCGACATCCACTCCAACATCAAGGCCACCCTGAAACAAGACGGCTCGGTCACGCTGGCCGACCCACAGAGGACGCTTCACTTCATGAGAGCTATCAAGTCCCCGGCTGAGATTGAGCTGATGAAGGAAGTCTGCTTCGTCGGCTCCCAGTCTATCAACATGGCGATGGCTTGTACTAAACCTGGTGAGTTTAATAGCTAGCAGGCGCGTGCAGTGGGGTGGCGCCAGGGTAGGCACTCTACATTTGTTACACTGTGCCTGTATGGAAAGCACGCCCTTGGCTTTTACTAAACCTGGTAAGTTCTTGATGGAAGTCCTTCATCTTATATCCAATGTCTGATGATGTCTCTTCCATTCGTCTCCGACAACCGTCGAAACAGTTACAGTTCCCATATTCGTAGACTATCGTCAGCTCAGTCGTACTACGGATATGGGAATTGTAAAGCCTTCGAAATAAAATACGTGTGCTTAAACCTTCCTCTTGAATCACGTATAAAAACCGCTTCAAAATCTGTTGCGTAGTTTTAAACATTTAAGCATACATCGAAATCGGTCAGACAGCGAAGTATAGATATATTTTTTTTATTCCAATTAATAATATAAGTTTTTAATAATCACCTATTTTTGATTACCTATTTATTTGTTTATCTCCTGTAAATTCATAAATCTTATCCAAAGGCGTGCATTGCATACAGGCGCGAGCTGACACTTGTGCGTACCCTAGCAGGCGCGTGCAGTATGGCGCTAGGGTAGGCACTTTATACATTAGTGACACTGTGCCTATGTGGAATGCACGCCCTTGACCCTAGCTCCTCACATTCCTGATATGTCCAGGCGTCTCGGAGCACTACCTGACCGCGATCCTGGACTACAGCGGGCGCGCTGCGGGGGCGGAGCACCCGGCCTTCCCCCCGGTGGTCGCCGGCGGCCCCCGCGCCACGCACATACACTACGTCACCAACAACCAGATACTCAATGAGGGGGACATGGTGCTTATTGACTCTGGTAAGGGTGTTGGATGCTTCTTAACCTTTTTAGGTCCGTTAGCCTTATGACCTGACTAGGGTCACTGATTTTATCCCTGCTCTCTACGACGAACTTGCGCGCTAGTCGGCGCTACGAAAAATTGTCAAAAATTTTTTTTATGATGGATTAGCCTTAACATTTAGGGGTGTAAAATAGTGACTAGATGTTACCCGATATGCACTCGAAATTTCATAAACATCAGTCCAGCCGTTGCAGAGAATAGAATTTTGCAGGGGGGTTCCTTATACACTAAGAAAAGATTTTTTGTAAATTCACTGTAGGAAGTGAATTTTCAGGATTAAAATGGGGGTGCTTATCGTGCTTCACGGGCCGAAGTTAATTTAGCCATATATTTTTGTTTTCATATATATTTTTTGTCATATATATGTTTTTTTTTTCAGGGAGCCAGAGGTGGTTGTACAATTCCGACATATCGCGCACGTGGCCCGTATCGGGGAAGTTCTCTAAACACCACAAAATTCTTTACGAACTCGTCCTATCAGTGCAAGTAAGTTTTCTTTCCTAACTTGTATTTGCTTAAAACGCGTTTAAGTATTATAGCGAAGAGGGGGTACGACTGTAGCGAGCGGTACGGCAGGCGCGTGCAGTGGGTGGGCATAAGTATGGCGCCAGGGTAGGCACTCCATACATTAGTGACACTGTGCCTATATGGAATGCACGCCACTGTGCTCGATCTTCGGCTGCTCGCATCCAGCTCCTGCCAGCCATCTTACGCAAATCGTCACTCCACCAAGTTTCCAACTTTTTGTTTCCTGACTTCTATTCGCTTAAAACTCGTTTAAATATTACCTAAGCACTATAGGGAGTGGGGGGAGAGGGAGGGGGTCATGGCTTTTTTAATTTCTGATGACAGTTTCTTGCCTTTTATTCTCAAGTAAAGTTTTTTCGGAAACGGTATCTTTTGACCTGCATAAGCGCTTGTGAAAGCCTAAATTGATATAATTAATTTTTGATTTTGAATTGATAGATTTTATTGGAATGAGACAACTATGAACGTATTTAACTCTGTTACGAATTCTTAACAGTTTCCATAATCGTAGCACGATTGAGCTTTTATTCCAATGTGTAATAACCGCGAAGCAGGCGCGTTTGGAGGTGCGTAAGTATGGCGCCAGGGTAGGCACGCCATACATTAGTGACACTGTGCCTATATGGAGTGCTCGCCCTTGCCGCTTAAGCATCATAAATTATTATTTTATTGTTTAATAATTTCTGATGCCTTCGCGGTTATTACACATTGGAATGAAACTATTAACGGATTTAACTCGCGTATTTTTATTTTATTTGCTGACCTTTCGGATTCTGGTTTACATAATCGTTGCACGACTCAGCTTTCATGCCAATGTGTAAATACCGCGAAGCAGTATGTCGCCAGGGTAGGCACTTCACATTAGTGACACTGTGCCTATATGGAGTGCTCGCCCTTGCCGCGAAGACATCAGATTTTGTTTTTTGTAGAAACGTCTGATCGATCTGCTGGGCCAGCACCGGCCGGCCCTGGACCAGCTGTTCGACAGCATGTGCCGACTGCTGGGCAAGCACCTGCAGCAGGAGGGAATCCTGCCCAAGAACATAGAGGGCAATGAACTCATCGGGGTAAATACTAATCCTAACTAATGTTATAATAATAATAAAAATAATTGATTGACAATAAACCTAATATTGCCAACCTCATTGGCTCTCCTGAGAACCAGCGTCACGTCCGCCAGGTCCTGGGCGGGTGTGTTTTACTCCAGTCTTTTCTAGTTGTTAAGTAAAATTATTTGTCTAATTATAAATACTTATTTATTAATAACATTTTAGTATCAAATGAAGTTTTTCTATTTCTAATATAAGGTAAAAGTAGAACATAGGTAATACAAGATTTGCATTACATTAAATTATGTCACAATTCAGTTTAGGATATTGACAAAATAAATAATTTAAGCTAATTAGGTTTGTAATAACATTAGTGCTCGAGTTGGTAACTACGTACGTAGAAGTAGGTAACTGTCTCGCTTTCACGCTAAACCTACTGGAAGATAGTCTTAAGCCTGTGGAAGGAATTACTACTACTACTTCTAATTGCGAAAAAAAGGGTAATAAGGGGTTACCCCCTGTTGTCATTGCTAATGCTACGCGGACGGAGTCGCGGGCAAAAGCTAATCCATTATATTTTAAAAAAGTTAACATGTTAACCTAGTTATTATATAATGCCACCTACTTAGTTTTATGTAAATATCGTTAAGGCACTTTGTACGAGTATGTTTATATTTTTATTGTTTTAAATATATATGAAAGTCCTGGTAATTTTTTATATAGTTAATTTAGATACTATAAATAACGTTATCATAAATAACTGTATGTGATCTAATAAGTATTATATTTAATTAAATAATTATATAATAAGCGCGAAGACATTACTAAGTTGAATGCTTTGTCACGAAAATCATACTGAATCACTATATTTTTGTCTCCATCCTCACAGAAAGCGTACCGGCTGTGCCCCCACCACGTGTCCCACTACCTGGGGCTGGACGTGCACGACACGCCCCTGGTGCGGAGACACTCGCCCGTCAGACCCGACATGATTGTCACCGTAGAACCTGGTAAGAGAAACGTACTCCTAAACAGTGGCGGATTTACCAGCAGGCTGAGTAGGCTGGAGCCTAGAGCGGCAGATTTTAGGGGGCGGCAAATATGTCCCAAACATTTTATTTTGTCTTACAGAAATAAAATTATATACCTACACAAAGAACTTTGACCTATATATTAAATTAAATACGTATATTATGATTGTGAACTAAACTAGCGTATGAGGTCAATAGGGGCGGCAAAAATTGAATATATAGCCTACTGGCGGCAAATTTGTAAATCCGCCACTGCTCCTAAACGGCTGGACCAATAAGAATGATTCGTTTTGGTATGCGTTTGGATTAACGACGACCCAGTGTTGCCAATTTAGCGACTTTTGCTTAAGGCTTACCGACCAAAAAAAAGTTTTGACGACAAAAATAGTTTAGCGACTTATCTGGCGACTTTTGGAGTACAAATTAAATTAGATCTAGAGCCAATAATAGATACATTTTTTGTCAAATCGATACAGATTTATTCAATGCCAAGAGATAACATAATATGGAAAACGACAAACGCGATAGCGCACCAAATTCAAACTTTATTTAATTGAAGTTCCATTTGTATATCATTATGGGGGGGAACTTTTTATGGTTATGTTTTAGTTTTAGCGACTTTCTGGCGACTTTTGACTTTAAGTTTAGCGACTCGAATTTCTAGGAGTTGGCAACACTGCGACCAACGTTCAACGTTAACGATCTGACATCCGCGAACGACTGTCGCGTACGTCGCAAACGTTCGCGCATGTCAAATATTATACGTTTTGGTCGTTTCGTTTAACGTTCACGTTGAACGTTGGCACCTTGTCTACGCCCCCTGGTGAGAGAAACAATTCACAACGTACAGAAAACTAAGATTGTGAGCTCAGTAACTCGCCTAATCGGCCACTTTTTTTGGGTATTCGGCCGAATAATGAAAAGTGGCCGAATAGGTCGAATACCGAATAGTAGCCCAATCGTGGCATATCTATATCTATTGCTTTAATTTCGGTCTGTTGTAAATTGTTATAGTACGCATTATTCGGCCGAATACCGAATAACCTAATCATGAAGAAAAAATGTTATATTGATCAATTCAAAATCAAATTACAAGTAAAATCGATAAATGGTAAGCTGTGATTATTTGTGATGGATAATAACATTTGTTGGTAGCAAACGATTACGCTTTTCGTCGTTATTTGGCGTTTTGTGACGTGATTTACTTGCAATGGAAACAAACAATCAAATGCCCAACCTTTTAACTTTCAATTTCCGAACAGACTATTTTAAACAAAATAGTACATTACGCACCGAGGCCAGTAAAATAAAAAATGTCTCAGATCACATGTAATTGTCGTCCGAGGCGAAGCCGAGGTTGACAAAAATGTGATCTGAGGCTTTTTTATTTTACTGGCCGAGGTCAGTATACTATTTTTCTGTTCGACGAAGCCAGAAAGCGGAAATTTCATTTAGCGCAGCGGCCACAAAGTTGGCGCTTTCCGGCCGGAGGACGGAAAAAAAAATAGGTTTACAATATAGCTAGCGCATTAATTACATGCACGATAAAAAAAAATCCGTTTTAATCAAAAAATTAAACAATTTTAATGAAGTCTGTTAAAAACTTCCCCTTTATTCCAGGTGTTTACATAAGGCCCGACGACGACACCGTGCCGCCGGAATTCAGAGGAATCGGCATTAGGATAGAGGACGACGTGTTGATCACAGAGTCGGACCCCGTAGTGCTGACAGAGGCGTGTGTCAAGGAAGTGCAAGACATTGAGGCGGTAGTTGGAAAACATAGCATGTGAATCTTAACCTCCCTTAGTGTGTTTTTTGGTGTTAAGACTAAAGTCGTTGGGATGCAAAATTTATAAACAGATCTTGGGGCGTCAAGGTGCCAACGTTCAACGTTAACGTTAAACGAAACGACCAAAATAAATAAATATCTATGGACAATTCACACCAATTGATCTTTTCAATTTAAGCAAAGCTTGTACTATGGGTACTAGACAACGGATAAACATACGTAGATACATATAAGATATCCAAGACTCAGGTACGGATGCCAGTGCTCATCACATTGACATCTGCCCCTAGCGGGATTCGAACCCGCAACCTCCGGTTTCGTAGTCAGGGGCTCTGACCACTAGACAAATTTGACATCCGCGAACGATTGTGACGTACGTGACAGTCGTTCGCGGATGTCAAATCCCGTTTGGCACCTTGTCTACGCCCCCTTGATGGTAATAATTTCTGATGCCTTCGCGGTTATTACACATTGGAATGAAAACTATAAACGGATTTAACTAGCGTATTTCATTTTATTGGATGACGTTTCGGAATATTTACAGTTTCCATAATTGTACGACTTAGCTGACTTTAGCATACTCAGTTAACCAATAAAATAAAATACGAGAGTTAAATCCGTTTTATAGTTATTTTATTCCAAGACCTTGATGGTCTTTCTTGTATTGTCCTAATAAGTCTTGGGTGAGCTATCTGTCTTTCTATCAAATAATAATAATATATTTATATAATTATTATATGTAATAATTTCTGATTCCTTCCCGGTTATTACACATTGGAACGGTAAACAGAAATAACAGTTGTAATATATTTACCTCGCGTATTTTATTTTATTTGTTGACGTTTCGAAATCTCTGCAGTTCCCATATTCGTAGCCGACTGAGCAGACGATAGTCTAACCAGATATGAATAATAGTTAATCCACAGTTATTTTAACCGTCCGTCCCTTTTTTGAATATTGAAAGAATATGATTTAAACTAGACTGAACTTACAAATAAATTTAATTCTAGACGTAGCACATTTCCTCGATATTTAGAACTAGGAACTGACGGTTGAAACGCATGGAATCCTATAATTAGGCAATCATATGGGAATTAAACGCTGTTTTTGTAATTGAAAAGTGGCAGGTAGCTCAATTGAACTGTGAAAATTGTTGTAAAGTCCTTACATAATTAACCGTGACATCTGGAGATTTAGACGTTGGTAAAGCCGCGTCCACAGTTGCTGCATTTCTGTGTATATATGGGCTCGGCGTGTATCATGATCACTAGTTTCTCACAAGATGATACCGTTCAAGCAACCATGATACGCGCTGAGGCCGCGCAACTGAGATACACAGTAATGCTATAAATGTGGACGCGGCTTAATTTTTTCATGCGAGAAATTGTTACAAATTTATAAGCGACAGCTTTCACGCTCGAAATAAAACCTTACATCCTATGTGGTTAGGTCGTGTTATACCTATATTAGGCTATTGTAGTAAAATTAATTGATTTTTTATTAATTTCTGATGCCTTCGCGGTTATTACACATTGGAATGAAACAACTATTAACGGATTTAACTCGCGTATTTTTATTTTATTTTATTTGCTGACTTTTTGGATTCTTTACAGTTTCCATAATCGTAGCACGACTGAGCTGACAATAGTCTAACGCTAAAGTGATTTATAAAGTGATTTATACTTTATAAATCACTTTAGCGATCACTGTATAAATCACTTTAGCGTTAGACTATTGTCAGCTCAGTCGTTCTACGATTATGGAAACTGTAAAGAATCCGAAACGTCAGCAAATAAAATAAAAATACGCGAGTTAAATCCGTTAATAGTTGTTTCATTCCAATGATTTTTTATTCCTATTTTATAATTGAGCGTGTGGATGTAGTTCTTTGTTGAAAAAATAGAATGACTTGATATATAATATGATATTATATTATATATGATATTTATTCGTGTGGCAAGCGGCCGCACAAGCCGGTGTCAGAAATGACTTAAGTGGCAAGCGGCAGTGAGACGGTTCATACATTTTTGTAGTGATAGATGCTTGCAATGTGGGGTGTTAATGTATTTCGAGGTAGGCAGATAGTAATCAATGTTTTTTTTTAATTGTGTTTGTATGGAATGTGCTCTCGTGATAATAAGACACAGATTTTTGATACCTCCTGATTGAATACCACGAGGTTTACGCTAAAAATGGCGTCACCGTTTGTTGAAAGTTGTCAAAGTGGCGTAAAATGGTGCTGCCATTTGTTAAAAGTTGTCAAAGTGGCGTAAAATGTCAAAGTGCCAAGGGCGTGTATTCCATACAGGCACAATGGCACTAATGTATGAAGTGCCTACCCTGGCGCCATACTTACGCTCCCCCCACTGCACGCGCCTGTGTAGTGCCTACCCCTGTAGTACATATTACATCTCTCACTACACAGAATGTCTGCTGGAATTTGTCTATTTGCAAAATTTCGCCCTAAAGGGTGATGCACAATTTTATATAATGATTATATCCAATGATTTCGATTCCGCTAATCGTGCAATTTGTTGTACAGTCCTGTTAAGTTATTGTGAGTTCTGTTATGTATATAGAAATTGTAAATAAAAAAAATTTGAAAGAAATTTGGCGTTATTATTTATGACTAGCGGCCCCGGCAGACGTCGTCCTGCCCGTCCGATTGTTTCGTCAAAGATCTGTCAAAGTCTTCTGTCACTTCTTCATAAGGCTTCATATTTTCCCCGTTTTTTACACATTTTCCACTGTTTTTTCGCTCCTATTGGTCGGAGCGTGATGTTATATAGCCTAAAGCCTTCCTCAATAAATGGTCTATCCAATAAAAATAATTTTTGAATTCGAACCAGTAGTTCCTGAAATTAGCGCGTTCAAACAAACAAACAAACAAACTCTTCAGCTTTATAATATTAGTATAGATGGGGCTGTTTGTCAAAATCCAAGATGGGCGTCGTGTAGAATGAGGTCCAGCTGTCATGTTCCACTAATTACACGCCAGCAGCTTGTCTCTCATTACTGGAACATGACAGCTGGACCTCATTCTACATGACGCGTATCTAGCGGATTAAAGACACGGCTTACTATTGACCTTAAGTTATTTTAAACCTTATGCTTATGAGTTAAAGTTACTAATGAAGTAACTTGTTCTGAGTTCACTTCATTTGTCAAAGGAAACATTGCTCAGTATATGAGTGGCCTAGCGATTGTGAGGTCGCGGGTTCAAATCCTGTCGATGACCATTAATTATTTACATTAAATCATAATGTCATTTCATGTCACATTTTATATATTACTAGCTGTGCCCGCGACCTCGTCCACGTGGAATAGTTATTCTTCATATAATAATTTTCCCCATTTTTTTACACATTTTCCACATTTTCTTCGCTCCTATCGGTCACAGCGTGATGTTATATAGCCTAAAGCCTTCCTCGATAAATGGTCTATCCAACAAAAAAAGATTCTTTCAATTCGAACTAGTAGTTCCTGAGATTAGCGCGTTCAAACAAACAAACAAATAAACTGTTCAGCTTTATAATATTAGTATAGATTTGAACACAGGGTATAGGAAATAAAACAAACTTAATTTAACGATATACTTATAATTTACTTATTCACATGTACTAGTAGGTACTTAAAAAACTTAGAAAGGCTTAGATATTGGAATGTACTTAAAAAATAACTTATATATTCTATTGATCGAAATTTCAGATAAATTGTACTTGAAACCAGAATCTGGTTTCTGGACAGATCGACATATTCGAGCAAAAAATATTACCAGATAACAACCTTTTTAATTTGAGGACCTATTTCACAACCAAGTAAATAAGCATTTTTGAAAATTAAATTCATAAATCATCTACGACCAAGTTGATTTATATTTTCTTTTTTTTTGTAGCTTAACTCGGAAATTTTATGAAACAGGCCCCTATATTTAATCATTTATCTATATAATACAACTATTATTAACAGTATTTTTTTATATAAATTTTGCCGTCACATCAAACACTAATTATTTTCACATAATCCCGTATTCATAGACTGCTTTTCCGAAACCACTCGTATGAGATTCTAAATACGGAAAAATCCTCAAAATCAAGCTAGACCTATGAATAGGAGCTATAAACTTTTAACAACGTGAAATTATACATATCACACATCTAGGGGCTAGATAAGGTTATAATGTTAACGTTAAACGAAACGACCAAAATGTATGGGATTTGACATCCGCGAACGTTTGTGACGTACGTGACGGTCTTTCGCGGATGTCAAATCCCATACATTTTGGTCGTTTCGTTTAACGTTAACGTTGAACGTTGGCACCTTGTCTACGCCCCGACCTTTGAAGAGCTAACTTAAAAAAAAACAGTATATGCGATATTTTTATAAAAGTGTACTGTACGAGTTTTCTGTATAAATTCATACTTTTTATATGAAGCTAGAAGAGTTAGCTTAAATCTGTTTTTCTGGTAGATGTTTTTGCTGTATAGAATTCGATGGCGTGCATACCTAACAAATCAAATCAAATTTATTTGCAAGAAAAGTGGTACATCTATTAATTAATTAACATAAATTATTATTAATTGTTCAGCACATCTCGCTAACACAAGCATACAAATATTTGTCATTGGTGTTATTTTCTTACTGTTTTTATTCAAGTCAAATCTTTAGGTTTTTAAGTTAACTTTTAGATCCAGGTGTGCGAAAACATAAGTGATTGGTGAACGAGTGCGGTAATCAAAATAAAAACATAAAAAATCAACTAATTTAATATCGAAGCCTAAGTAAATAACGCGCAAATTTGGTCCGTGCTGCGTTCGTGTTAAACAAACAAACGAGTATCCCGTATACGTGTTTAGGGTGGATCTTCGAGCGTTTGAGACGCCGCGGCGCGCCGTCATTGTCCTCAACATCTATATTATTCTATATCTATAATGTTTGCAAATAATATTATTATGTATCGATTGAAATAGTATTTGTAACAGTACCGAGGGATAATACCACTCAAATTTTCTTTACTTATTGACTCTGTTCTTAAATATAGATGTAGAGGACAATGACGGCGTCTCAAACGCTCGAAGATCCACCCTTTAACATGAACGCACCCGCAGACCTTACACTTCAACGCGTTTATATTTTAATTACAATTATTAATTATAAAAGTCGAAACCAGCACGACTTCAAAAGAATATAGAAAAATACATGTCTGTACTTAAACGTATAGAAAGCACGACGTGAAATGCGACTTATAATAAAGGCACTAAGGAATATTATTAATTACATTCACTATAAAAAAAAACAAATATAAAAATATATTATTGAATATGGCTAAGGGTATACTTTATGTCAATGTAATCCAAATTTTATTTCCGTTTTGTTGCCACTTACCGTTAAATTTATTATGTGGCTAATTGGAATCTTACGAACGGGGCTTAAATAATTATTTCTATGCCTTCAATACTCAATGCCGTAGTAGGAATTATCGTTACATTAAGATGCTAGGTAGAACCCGAGCGAAATTATTTGTTTTTGAGTAACCAAGTAATTAAAAAAAAAATACAACACGCCAAGTTTATCTGTTTATTGTCTATGGTTACACGACGCCATCTTTAATTGTAATGACATTTTAATTTTTTTAATTTATTAATAAGATTCCGACGTTTTTGAGAATGTGTGTCATTGAGATTGAATCCTCTATTAGGTATATATGGGGATCCCATATAAGATAAGTCAAATGGTCAAATGTAGGCAATGTTCCATTATATCCGAGATGCCATATAAATAACAGTAGGTACACAATATTTCTGATGCCATCGCGGTTTTTACACGTTGGAATGAAACAACTTATTTTATTTGCTGTTTTTCATATCAGGATATAACCGCGAAAGCATCAGAAATTATTATTATAAAAAAAAAAAAATTTAATGACGTAGGTATTGCAGCATTGAAGGCAGAACTAACAAATTGAAGGAATTTGTGAAAAATGTTTACTTCTACTTATTCCAGAACTATGAAGGTATATTATTGGCTCTTTCAGGCATTCAAAATTAGACTGTATATATCTTGCATTTAAAATCATTTTCGTATAGGTTATGCCTAAAGTCATGATCTACGGGACAAGAGTTCTTAAACCATGACAATGACAATGTTACAGTCAAATGACCATTGCTTTGTATACGACGCTGAAGTAAGGACAGTCAGTGTTTTTATAGTATTTACTGTCATACATAGCTACGTATGCGTAAATATAGTCAAATTGATTCGATCACTTGGTATACGAGGCTACAGTCATAAAACCATATACAAGGTTACAGTCATAGAGCCATACATATACGAGGTCGCAGACATTAAGCCTCGTAAACCACATACGAGGTTACAGTCATAGAAACAAACCGATATTACAGTCACAGAGCCACGAGATTACGATATAGTTAATCATAGTCATCACACATATATGAGATTACAGTCATAAAGCCATTACACATACGAGGTTACAGTCATAGCCTAACCGTATACGAGGTTGCCAGTCTGTATACGAGGTCGGGGAATACCGGTAGGTTCTCACCAGTCTAGGTCTTCGGGCAGTCCCCCGGGGTAGTCCCCGGTAAGGCAGGCTGTGCAATGCCCGCCCACGCCGTCTGTGGGTGTGGCCTTCATATTGTAATGAATAGCGCTGACTAAACCTTCCACAGATAAATATTCGAGGCTGTCGGCACCTGGAATCAACAAAATATTTTGATTATGCAATACTGGTAAGTATCAAACAACTTTAAACGGATTTAACTCGCGTATTTCATTTTATTGGCTGACAATTCGGAGCCTTTACAAATTCCATAATCGTAGCACGACTGAGCTGACAATAGTCTTATACTAAAGTTGTTTCATTACAATCCTAACTAATATAATAAATGCGAAAGTAACTCTGTCTGTCTGTCTGTCTGTTACGCTTTCACGTTAAAACTACTGAACCGATTTAAAAGAAATTTGGTACAAAGAAAGTTTGGAGCTTGAGAAAGAACATAGGCTACTTTTTAACCGACTGCAAAAAGGAGGAGTTCCACGGACGAAGTCGCGGGCGGCCGCTAGTGTATAATAACTGCGAAGGCATAGAAATTATTGTTTTATTTTATACTTACCGACGTGTTCGGCTAATTTGAAGGCATCCATTTTGTTTGCAATCAGTTCCTCGCGCGTCGGTATGTTGATGCCCATGTAGCAAGGGTACTTGAGAGGCGGAGAGGCTATTCTTATATGCACCTGTAATATATAACAGTCCTTAATATTAATACGTACTTGGCTAGACAAAGTGCCAACGTTGAACGTTGCCACCAAAGTGTATGGGATTTGACATCTGCGAACGACTGTCACGTACGTCACAAACGTTCAATGTCAAATCTAATACATTTTGGACGTTTCGTTTAACGTTAACGTTGAACGTAACTCTGTCTGTCTCGCTAATACTACTGAACCGATTTAAATGAAATTTAGTACACGGATTGTCTAGAGACTGAGAAAGGACATAGACTACTTAGAATTGAGAAAAAAGGCTTGTAAGTAGTCAAAAGGAGGGGGGGGATTTATGAAAGTATCGTCATTTTAAAGCCTCTTTTTAGGATATTAATACCATTAATAGAGTTAAATAAATAAAAGATGAAAGTTTGAATAGAAATCTGACATTATTCAAAGTAGAACTATGAAACTATCTTTTTTTTGGCCGCTAGTCTATATCTATACTAATAATAAAGAGGAGAGGTTTGTTTGTTAGTTTGAATTGAATAGGCTCAAAAACGACGGGAACGATTTGAATTTCTTCTTTCACATTTAGGAAGCTACATTATTCCAGAGCGTCAAAGGCTATATTATATTTAAAAAAATCCATGCGAAGCAGGGGCGGGCCGCTAGTATCCTACTACACACCTCAGCAGCACCAGCATCTCTTAGCAGCTTGATAATCGGTCCAATAGTATTCCCCCGCACTATGGAATCGTCGATCAAGACTATGCGTTTCCCGCGGACGTTCTCGGAGAGCGCGCCGAACTTCTTGGCGACGCCCAGCTGCCGAAGCCGCGTCGACGGCTGGATGAACGTGCGCCCGACGTAACGGTTCTTGCATAGTACTTCCATGAACGGTATTCCGGACTGAAATTAAGATTATCTTCTTATATATAAAAATGAATCGCAAAATGTGTTGGTAAGCGCATAACTCGACAACGCCTGGACCAATTTGGCCATTTTTTTTTAAATGTTCGTTGAAGTCCAAGGATGGTTCTTACGGCGAGAAAAAATCGAATAATTGCCGGGAAAACCCTAAAAACATTCTTTTCTTTTCCCATACAAACGTTGTCTAACTAAAGTTACCTAATTTGAATTTCGAACGGGCAGGATGACGTCTGCCGGGACCGCTAGTAATAAATAAATATAGGAAAATATTGTTAACAATAAATTTTACAATATTATTATTACTAACATAGTATACAAAAGGCGCTGTCTGTGCGTCCCTATGTATGCTTAAATCTTTACCACGCAACGGATTTTGAAGCGGTTTTTTAAATAGATAGAGTGATACAAGAGGAATGTTTATAGCACCCGTGTAAAGCAGGGGCGGTTCGCCAGTTATTTATATATATGTATGTATTTATGTGTATAAATAGTGTGTATTATGTAGTGAACTTGACACACATCATTCTGCAGTGGAGTCTCTTCTGGCTCCAGTTAAACATTATTTTATATTAATTTTCTAAGTTCTGTTTGTACACTTTTATTTTGTATTTCTATCCCTTAACCCTACCAATGTACTTGTCTGTAATTGGTACATAAACTAATTCTAATCTTTGCATTCTCGTGGCTAGTATATTATTATTGCTTATATTACTGTTGGTGTGTCTAAATCAGTTCTTAACCATTTAGGTCCGTTTCACTTATGACCTAACTAAGGTCATTAATTTTACCCCTCCTCCTAACGACGAGCTCGCGCGCTAGTCGGCGCTACGCTGTGCTCAGACTTGTCACTTTGAAATTCGGCGTTCGAGACAACTACCAGCTTATTGTTACGCCCGCAAAATACAAGAATTACCTCCAGATTAAGAACCCAGGGTTAGAACTATTGAAATTCGGCGTTCGAGACAGCTACTAGCTGGTAATTGTTTTTTTTTTCGAACTGAATACTGAAGCGCAGTTGGCCAGCTAATGGGCCTTTACTGCAAAACCGGACGGGTGGCGAGACTCCTGAGAGGAGGTGCTGGTAGTCTCGAACGAATTGTTACGAAATTACCCCCAGGGTTTAAGTAAATAAAAAAACTACTGGGGCGATTTCCCACCTGTCTCGCGTATCCGTGCGCCGCTGCTGTGCCGCTCTCCGGCACAGAAGACACTATGTCGGCGTCGACGGGTGATTCACGCGCTAACATTCGACCGCACTGCATACGGGCAGAGTACACCATTTGACCTGAAATGTAATATAATAATTAATTAAACATAGTAAATAAGAATATTTTTTTAGTTATTGAAAGTCATGATTTTGTTAAATAAATCATAATATATTAATTTGATTAAAATCTGGGTATTTTTTTGTATTTTCATTTACCTATTTATAATGCTTTTTTCTTTCTAACTATATATATTAAAATCAACAATCAATCACGATTTAAGTTATATCAACAAAATCATCCCCTAAGGGAGTAAAACGGGGTTGGAAGATTGTACGAATAGTTCTAGTAGCCTATCTCCTTTCTCAGGCTCTAGACTATCTGTACCAAATTTAATTTAAATCAGTAGTTTAGCGTGAAAGCGAGACAGATAGAGTTACTTTTCCATTTATAATCTATACTAATATTATAAAGCTGAAGAGTTTGTTTCTTTGTTTGTTTGTTGGTTTGTTTGAACGCGCTAATCTCAGGAACTACTGGTTCGAATTCAAAAATTATTTTTTTGTTGGATAGACCATTTATCGAGGAAGGCTTTAGGCTATATAACATCACGCTGCGACCAATAGGAGCGAAGAAACAGTGGAAATGTGTAAAAAACGGGGAAAATATGAAGTCTTATGAAGAATTACTATTCATTAAGTGACAGTTAGAAGACTTTGACAGATCTTTGACGAAACAATCGGACGGGCAGGACGACGTCTGCCGGGGCCGCTAGTTAGGATATAAAAAATAACGAGTCTATAGAAAGGCTCGTGACGTCACTTTCCGCTATACATTACCAATAACCACGTACCTTCAAAAATACTGTCCGCCCTGGCGAAGTACACGTATTCGAATATGCAGAACGCCTGCTGCTTGCCGGCGGGGCGTTCCACCACGGCCACCGTGCGCACGCCGTGACGGGACATCTCGACTATCTCGCCGGGCAGCACCTCGCGAACGTACCGAGCACCTGTACAGCACAAATGGTCCCTGTTAATCGTGTAACCCACACGAGCTAGTTGTGAGATATCGGCGGTTAAAGTTTTTTGAGAACATTCTTTAATCGGTAAAGGTGCAATTAAACGGCGCGCAAACACACGAGCCGAGCTTGGCTCCGCTCGTGCGCTCGGCGCGGCTCGGCAAAGTTCGCACGATCGTGCTATCCCGCGCCGTGTATACGCGCAGGCTTGCATCTCCACGACGGCGCGGCTCGGCAAAGTTCGCACGATCGTGCTATCCCGCGCCGTGTATACGCACGCGCAGGCTTGCATCTCCACGACGGCGCGGGGTAGCACGATTCTATGCGAGCCGCGCCGTCGTCGCACCTTCGTTGGCACCAAAATGCATGGGATTTGACATCCGCGAACGAATAGAATAGAATAGAATAGAAAACATTTATTTGGTGCAACATTACAAGATAATATTATTTTACTTTAAACTATAAAGATCTACGTAAATACTAATAAAAACAATATAAACATTCAAATTTTAAAATATAACAAAAACACCAAAATGTCACGTACGTCACAAACGTTCGCGGATGTCAAATCCCATACATTTTGGTCGTTTCGTTTAACGTTAACGTTGAACGTTGGGCACTTGTCTAGGCGCCCTTTACGTATATCGTCACTCCAGAAATGATTATGAATCTGAATCTTACCGATGGATAGGAACCCGCAGGACTCCGAGGAGACGACCCAGCCCTCCGCCTTGTCCTCCATGCCGTTCTTCACGCTGCCATTCATGAGGACTGCAAATTAAAAATATATTAACTACATGTACTTATGACTATTTTACTCTAGCCGAGGGCGCTGTCACAGTTAAATTATATTTTGAAGATAGTAGAAAGATATTGCTTAGAGAAATATCTACTACTAACCCAGAAGGGGGGAATAAACCTCCTCACCTCACCGACCATAGCTCAAAAATCTTATAAAATATGAATTTATATTATAGCTCAGAACGCCCCAAGACGTATGAAATGAAAAAAAAAGGAATGAAGCTAACATTAATGACAGACATATTAACGCAAGTCCTTAACTGTAAGGGTTAGACGGCCTGTTGGTCTAGTGGTCAGCGGCCCTGACTACGAAACCGGAGGTCGCGGTTTCGAATCCTGCTAGGGGCAGATGTCAATGTGATGAGCACTGGCATCTGTACCTGAGTCTTGGATGTCTACATGTATTTATGTATGTTTATCCGTTGTCTAGCACCCATAGTACAAGCTTTGTTTAGTTTGGGACTAGTACAATTGGTGTGAATTGTCCATAGATATTATTATATTAAAAATCCCCCCCCCTCCCAATGGGGTTGATTAACGTCCGAAGACGAAGTCGCGAGCACAAGCTAGTTGTTGTATTTTATTAGTAATGATAGCTTAACTTACTTTTATTGTGTGATGAAGTGTTACATTAATATAAGCAATGTTGCCATATTAATTTAATATATGCTTATGACACAATTTTATGAGTTATGTTGCAATTTTACTGAAAAACGCACTTAATGATTCCCTATTCATTGGACTATACGTTATATTATATCACTGTGAGTTCTCCTCATTGACTGGACTATCCCAACATGCTTTCAATGTTACATAGTGAAAATATGAATATCCAGTTACTTTTTTTAAAGAGTTAATTAATGCATTATGATATACTGTAATATTTCGTTAGCTGCCGTCAATACATTACTTTCGTTTCGTTCGCAAAATATGTCGACTTGGGGCCTGGACAAGGTGCCAACGTTCAACGTTAACGCTGAACGTTGACACCAAAATGTATGGGATGTCAAATCGCATACATTTTGATCGTTTCGTTTAACGTTAACATTGAACGTTGGCACCTTATCTACGCCCCCTGGTTTAGCACCCAGTTTTCGTCAAGCGACAAAATAGTCTTTATCTAAACAAATGCATGACAGTGTCAGATTTCTCGCGCGACCAAAATGATACCAGTGTAAGTATAATTATATAATGATAATGATTCATGCATTACCCGCAGCATGCTGAGCCGATGTTTGTTTGTAGGCATCTGAAAATATTAATTGCAGTTTTAAAGTAAACATTTGGGGCCGTCGCGTGTCAAGAAACCGCTAGCTGTGCGTCGAGTAGAATGAGGTCCAGCTGTCATGTTCCACCAATAACAAGTCAGTAGCTTGTCTCTCATCACAGGCCAGTAGCTTGTCTCTCATCATAGGCCCATGCCTAGTCTCTCATCACAGGCCAGTGGCTTCCTCTCAACATAGGCCAATAGATTGTCTCTCAACACAGGCCAGTGGCTTATCTCTCAACACAGGCCAGTGGCTTGTCTCTCAACACAGGCCAGTGGTTTGTCTCTGATCACAGACCAGTGGTTTCTCTCTTATAACAGGCCAGTAGTTTGTCTCTCATCACAGGCCAGTGGCTTATCTCTCAACACAGGCCAGTGGCTTGTCTCTCAACACAGGCCAGTGGTTTGTTTCTGATCACAGGCCAGTGGCTTCTCTCTTATAACAGGCCAGTGGCTTGTCTCTCATCACAGGCCTGTGGCTTGTCTCTCATCACAGGCCAGTGGCTTGTCTCTCAATGTAGGCCAGTAGCTTGTCTCTTATCGCAGGCTAGTAGCTTGTCTCTCATCACAGGCCAATACCTTGTCTCTCATTGGTGGAATAGACAGCTGGCCTTCATTCTACACGACGCGCATCTAGCGAGTTTTTGTCACGCCCTTTAGTAACGAATGATGTCAAAGTCAATGAACAAAGTGAATCCATGTATGGAAAGCATTGATTAAAACGATGAAGATATTATCTATGTTTATAAAAGAGACCAGTATGACTATATGTGGTACTTACATGAGGACCCCATAGGCAATATCTTGCCCAGACAGAGGGGTCGGTTCCCATAGGGGTCACGGACGGCGTAGATTTTGTCTTTGAACATTATCACCAGGGAATAACTTAGAGGTGCCAGTCTGGAATGTATTATGAAAAAAAATACACTTAATAATAAACTTATGTTACCTATATAAAGCAACACTAACCTACAAAGTCGTTTGTGCATCAATTTTTGTAAATGCAGTAGCGAATAAAATTAATGCAAACTCATTTAGATAACCATAATAATAATAATAATAACAGGTAAGCTTAGTAACTTTTTAGGTCCGTTACGCTTATGACCTAACTAAGGTCACTAATTTTACCCCTCCTCCCAAAGACGAACTCGCGCGCTAGTCGGCGCTACGCTGTGCTCAGAATTGGCACTTTGTAATTCAGCGTTCAAGACAACTACCAGATAATTGTTACCCACGAAAATTTTACCCCCGCTGGGGTAATTACCCCCAGGTTAGGAACTTTGGCCTTAGACTAATTCATTTAAAGGTCATTTTAGGCTAACTCATCTAGGTAACCTTAGACTAACCCATGTAAATCAACACACAAAGCTTACCTCATAAGATGGTTGATGCGCGCTGGCCAGTCAGGGCCGTTGGTCTCGCCCTCCGGCGGGTTCAGGCACAGAGCCTGAGTTATCAGCTCTGAGTCGGAGTGAGTAGACAGCCCCACGCCTCTCCCGAGCACCTGGAAAACGAAATAACAGATCTCACCAAAATTTTAATAAAAGAATGAATGCTTGTCTCTCATCGCAGGCCAGTAGCTTGTCTTTCATCGCAGGCCAGCAACTTGTCTCTTATCACAGGCAAGTAGCTTGTCACTCATCACATGCTAGTTAGCTTGTCTCTCATCACAGGCCAGTAGTTTGTCTCTCATCACATGCAAGTAACTACGCAGAATTTCTAACAGAAAAATTAACCTACAACTACAACAGATTTAAGGAGTCTGCCCACTACACCGTATCATACCATGACCGTGCTATGAACGTGTCAGGCAAAAAAATATTCTTTGTATAGAAAAGCATGATACTATGTCCACTAGACCGTTCCGTCACCGACTCGTACCGCCTTACGTATTACCTTCCGTGCTTAATACGTTCATAGCACGGTCAAGGTATGATACGGTGTAGTGGGCAGACTCCTTTAAGCTAACTCTTTTAGCTTCATTTTAAAAAGCATAAATTAATATTGGAAACTCCTGCGACTTAGCTCCCTTTACATCTAGGTGTTACGTACCATCTTTCTAAGGCTGCTGCAGTTGACAAGCTCGCCGTTGTGGGCGACTGCCAGGGCGCCGTGGGCGGTATGCACGACAAACGGTTGACAGTTCACTTCCTCCGACGCTGCCGAGGTCGAATACCTGAAATAGACTTTATTGTTATATGCTGTAGAGGCTTTATTCCAACGTGGATGCTGGCTGTTAGGTAATGTTTATATTTAAATGTTAGTTGGAATATAGAAGATTTTTATTAGTGTCTATAGGAATGGTTGAATAAGTGGGTTACCTGTCTATTTATACATAAAATGTTCTAGGTAACTACTAGAAAAGCTGCAGTTGAGGCATATTTGTTTCTAATTTTACTTACCAAGGAACCATAACGTGAGCATGTAAAATATTTTCAATACAGTCATAATAAATACTTATGTAGAAAGGCTTTTAATTTCAAGAAACATTTTCGTCGTCAAACTGACTGTTAGCTATTTCTAACCTAAGATTTTTTTTGGAAATAAACTAATACTTTACGAGTCTTACTTATACATAAACCAGACTCTAAGTATTATAAACACGGTTTGGCTTACCTGGTGTGTCCAATACCCAAATTGCCCTTAAGTTTCTTCATAGCTTCGTCGTTGAATATATTATTAATCAGACCCATCCCTTTGTGGGTATTGAAGGTTCGCGCGCTCTTCCCCTCTGAGGTTACAATACCGGCCGATTCCTGGCCCCTGGAACATACAATCACAATACTATGAAGATGACAAAAAATGGCGCCCAACGTGGGGCAATTTCTTATTGAACTTAAAACCGAATAATCCGCAAAATTTATAACTATGTACTGTGAAAAGTGTTATTAAAAGAGTGAGTGTTATTAAGTACAGTTCCTGTCAAGTATAGTCAAGTCATCGTCATATCAACTGCAAGACGTCCACTGTTGGACTTAGGTCACCCCCAAGGACCTCTATAGTGGGTACCCATCAGCAGACCACATTGTAAAGCGTTCAACCCACCCAATGGCGTGCATTTCATACAGGCAATGTGTCACTAATGTACGAAGTGCCTACCCTGGCGCCATACTGACGCTACCCCCACTGCACGCACCTGAACCCACCCAGCCAGGTGGCCACTCGATTATCAGGTCATAGAAGACAAAAACTAATTAAAAAATTATATCTAGTCGTATATCTGCAGTTCTCATTAAGGATAAAAGAATAAGTATAGTACTGACCTGTGCTGAAGGGCCACTAAGCCCAAGCATATAACTTGTCCGATGTCCACCTGAGTCGGCCATTCACCTGTCCCAATGGCGCCAAACACACCACACTCGTGAGTCAAACCTGCGGAAGAAATACGTCACCTGTCAGTTTTCAAAGAATTGTCATAAAAACAAGAATACTCATAATTGTACGGCGGAAGATTGAAGTTGATATATAAGCTAAAACATTTTTTTATGATTATCGAAAAAGTCTTTTGGAAAGTTTGAAATCCCATTTTACCATTTGGGCGCCATGTGTAACTATAACCTGTATTGAAAGAGACCGAAGCGACTTCGTGCACGAGATTCTTAAATGTTATTTATAAGTATAATCACTGTTAAATGACATGAAATGATGTTATTGTTGTACTAATAGGTTTATTATATTATATTCCCCTTTAATGTGCCATTATCTACTTGAGTTACACCCCGAGAAAAACAAGTTTATATCAAATTAATAGACAACATATCAGAGCTACAAGAACAAATGAACTTTCTGATCCACAATGAAAGTTATGTCCATTAAGTTAAAATGCGACTGACGCCAAACGCACATTTTAATGTTAGGGCAAAATATTATGACGTCACGGGAAAAACTTAAAAACTGTTTGGCTTATACAGTTGAAAATATACACGTCACATTCCTCCATAACAATTATACGGATCAAAAATGTTTTGTTTACTCACAACACGGTTTTTTTTTAAACGCAAGTGTTGCCACTATTTAATTTAAGGCACCGTCACTTCGTTATTTTGGTCAACCTGTTTTTCTAGCTGTCGATTGGGATTTCAGAGCGAAGTTAGTTAACGCAGTGCTGCCAACACCCACGGCACACGAGTAGGGTTGAGAAATGCATTATGGTCTATTCGGATTAATCTTCAATTTTGACAAATTCGTAGTCAATTTTTCGCATCCCTGTTGCACTTTATTGATTTAATTTTATGACGCAACCTGTTGTGCGCATCACCTACATACATATATAACATATAAAATGATACATAGAATGCTTGTTCGATATAAATGATCTCTTATTGAAGACAATCCCGTTTTTGTACTTCATTATCTTTTTATGAACCTACTGCTTTACTTATTTCATTAAACAGAAAAATATATCAATATGAGGACATAATTCATAAAGATCTACATAAATAAAACATACATTTTTTTATTATTTTTCTTTGTGTAGGGGAATCTTTGTATCATGTTCCCCGTGCAAAGCCGGGGCGGGCAGCTAGAATCAAATAAAACCCAAATTACATGAATATATTTCATAATAGTTGCATTTAAGAACTTTTCTCAATTAAAAACATTAGTAGGTGGATCTTCGAGCGTTTTAGACGCCGTCATTGTCCTCTACATCTATATCTATAATGTTTGCAAATAATATTATTAAGTATCGATTGAAATAATATTTGTAACAGTACCGGGGGATAATATCACTAAATTTTTTGTTACTTATAGACTCTGTTCTTAAATATAGATGTAGAGGACAATGACGGCGTCTCAAACGCTCGAAGATCCACCCCAGTACCATTCATCTGTTCAATAATCCATATAATTTAGATAAATAATAAAATAAATTAAGATTTAGTTACTGCGAAGTTACTGGTCAGCTATTCAGGGAACATATCTCAAACAGATACCATATGCGGTCACCTTACAAGTTAAGCAGATGATATTAGGGGCGAGATTCGGGAAGCGACGCAAACAAAGATATATCTTACGGCCTTGGCAACAGACATCTAATTATTTATAAGTACGATAAAATAAATGATTCAAGTTACCCGAATATTAGATGAGGAAACACTTAAATACGTAATTATCGTATGAAGATAACATTTTTGAAGTTCCGTAAACAAAGGTTTACACGGGACCTAACTAAATAACTGTTAAAAAAATGACATTTTGATAAGTTTTTAATTTTAGAAAATTTATTAAATTTAAGTTAAAAACTTACAAACAGGGTAAACCACAACGCAGGTTTCGTCAACTAAGTATTACAAATGTCATGATATCCACCGAAATTTCGTCAAAATATGTAAAATATAGGTATTAGGTATTTTTAACGGGACCCTATTTAGACTTCGATGTCAGTCTGTCCGTCACGCTGTATCTCTTGAACCATGATAGTAATCTAGGTGAAATTTTCACAGATTTTAATATAATATATTCCTACTTTCCTGCTAATATTATAAATGCGAAAGTAACTCTGTCTGTCTGTCTGTTACGTTTTCACGCTAAAACTACTGGACCGATTTAAATGAAATTTTGTACAAAGAAAGCCTGGCGCGTGAGAAAGAACATAGGTTACTTTTTAACCGGCTGCAAAAAGGAGGAGTTCCACGCGGACGAAGTCGCGGGTAGAAGCTAGTATTTGTATAATTCTGTTGCAAAGTCCAAGAGCACATTTAGTTGTACTTCCTTGAGACTTTTTACTGAAGAACAGGGGTAGATGGTAGAAGAGTGATAATTTAGGTTTCTAAGCATTTTGGATTGAATGGATTTGTGGTAGGCGACATAGTAGAATACGTAAGTAATCCTGTGTCGCCTCAACATGACGGTGCGGGACTGGTTTTTAGTGGGTAGGCTGGGCACTTGCTCAGGAGTCCCACATAACCACCCAATGCTCCCCCGAGCTTGGGTGGTATGCGTAAAAGCATTTTCCAGCGATAAAAAAAAGGGTAGGACTCAGCAGTCTTACTACGAAGTAGAGATTCCAAAAATCTATTTTTTACGGAACGTCCAAAATACCTTTGCAAGAACGTGAATTATCTTTGTCGGATAGTATTCAAAACTTTTGAGTGCCAAGAAGTTGTAGGTAGGTACTTAGTTTCACGGACATTACAACCGTCTCAATCTCTTGCCCTGAATATCGAAGGAAGATGCGATAATATTTCAATCCATATTCTGCTTAATAGAACAGTATATCGTCGCATCAATACGTAATTCTTTATGTAGTTCAATTCCTATATAATCTAAGGACTGACGGCCTTGAAACGCCCGGAATCGAATCCAGCTAGGGGCAAAAGTATAATCGACAAAAAAAAATTGTTACGTTTATCCGTAAAGCAGTACCTACTTTTGTTTTACAAAATATGTTTTTTAATGATATATGTGCCTAGACAAGACTAGAAAAAATAGACCTCTAGTGGGGTTTGAACCCGCGCCTTTACACGCGGCACCTTACTAACCTATCACCATAGGGACCACTAATGAGTCCTCAATATGTACTTAATATGTTTTGTTGTATATTTATTTAAAACTAGCGGCCCGTCCCGGCTTCGCACGGGGGGACTTAAGATTTATTTAAGGCCTCAGAAACGATACTTTTCCCCCGTTTTTGAAACATTTTCGGTTACTGCTCCGCAACTATAAGACCTAGCGTGATATTATATAGCCTATGTTACTCGGGGATAATGTAGCTTTCCAAAGGTGAAAGAATTTTTGAAATCGGTCCAGTAGTTTCGTAGCCTATTCATTACAAACATACAAAAATACAAAAATACAAATCTTTCCTCTTTATAATATTAGTATAGATTAAAGAACAAAGCGAATTATTCCATCTACTGGGAGGCTGCACGCATGTCCGAGAGTATCGATTCGATTGCACACAAGCATAATAAATGCGGTTGCACATGCACGGTGCACACAGCTGCACGGAATATGCGTCGTGAACTGATTTACCTTCGTGGAAAATTTTCTGCATTACAGGGCGTGTCTATGGGTGTTACCTGTCACACTTCACAATGTGTAACAAAAGCTTTATTTACTTTAGCGCTAGACTATTGTCAGCTCAGACGTGCTACGATTATGGAAACGAATCCGAAACGTCATCAAATAAAATAAAATAAAAATACGCGAGTTAAATCCGTTAATAGTTGTTTCATGACAATGTTTAAAAACCGAGAAGGCATCAGAAATGATTAAAAGCTTTATTTTAATGACTGACGTTTCGAAAACTACAGTTCCCATACTCGAAGCACTTTAGCGTTAGACTATTTAAATTTTCGAAACGTCAGCCAATAAATTAAAATACGAGAATCCATTTATAGCTTTTATTTAACTTGCAATGTAAGTATAAATAAGGGTTGCATCTTGCAATTGAATTTTGAAAATAACTGTAAAAAAAATACTCAAAATTTCATACAACCTAAATCTTAAATCGATTTGAACGCAGCACTATACAGTATTGATCATTAATATCAATACGAAAAACGTTATATATAATAAAATGAAGTAATCAAGTAGGCATATAAAGAAATATATAAAATCGAACGTAATCCGTCCATGAAATCAATAATGGGCTATGAGCAGATCATAGTTCATCGTACATGATGAAACGGCGAGGTCAATCGGTCACGTGACCGATAAGACGCTGATAAGAATCTGTCCACGACAATTATGTTTTACAATTATATACATATAAAAATATCGATTTATAGAAACCAATCTCCCGGACACTTAAGCCCTTAGGGTTCTATGGGCGTTTCAACCGCCGCCAGTCCTTAGTTCTGAATATTGAGGAATGAGGGTCACCGCGTGTCAGAAATCCGCTAGATGCGCTAGTGTAGAATGAGATCAAGCTGTCATGTTCCACCAATGAGAGGCAAGCTATTGGCCTGTGATTGGTGGTACATGACAGCTAGACCTCATTTTACACTAGCGCATCAAGCGGATTTCTGACACGCGGTGGCCCTCATTGAGCTTAATTAAGAATTACGTTTCGATGCAACGACATACTGCGCTCGTAGATGTCAGAATCAAACGAGTTTAAATCTTATTCCTTCAAAATCTGTTATATTTGTTTCAATCCATTGTCTTAAAACAGAGCTTTATGTGTTATGTTCTTTATATCTTAACTAGCGGTTCGCCCCGGTTTCGCACCGATCCCTATTTTTTTTTTTAAATATTCTATAGCCTATGTTACTCAGGGTGAACGTAGCTTCCCAACACTGAAAAAAATATTAAAATTGGTCCAGTACTTTTTGAGCCTATTCATTACAAACATACAAAAATAGGTACAAATCTTTCCTCTTTATAATATTAGTATAGATAACTAAAACTGAATAGTCTTATGCTAAAGTTTAGCATAAGACTATTGTCAGCTCAGTCGTGCTACGATTATGGAATCCGTAAAGGCACCGAAACGCCGGCCAATAAAATAAAATACGCGAGTTAATCCGTTTAAAGTTGTTTCATTCAAATGTATAATGACAGCGAAAGCATTAGAAAATATTATAAGTGAAGCTTTATATAATTGCATATTGCTTAGTTATCGTCTTTGAAATAATATTTCTGTTGAATTTATTGCAATAACTACACCTCAATAATGATAGTCTGTCTAACATACATTTGATTTTAATTTGTAATCGACACACATATTATAACATAGTTTTCTTCTTCTCACCTTCATAAGAGCTTTTTAGCCTCAATTGAATAAATATATTTTTGTTTTTTTTTTTATATTATATAAAACATGTGAACTAAACGCTTATCTATAAGACTGATTGGTAAAAATACCAAAATGACATTCTTAAAAGCAAATTCCAAAAACAAAGACCTTTTCAAAAACTACGCGTCATTACAGGCGATGTCTGCAAAACTGACCATAACTAATTATTCAAAATTAAACCCTAGCTGTTCAACATTAAAGTCCTTTCCTTTGATATTTATACTATTGATTAATTAGACATGTTAACGCGCAATATTACGCAACGGGACTGCAGTTGTGATTCCAGGAAATCGCGCAAGCGTCCCTAGGTACCCTATGCCCGGCCTGCCCGGATAACCTGTATCGACCACATTACATATAACTACCTATTGCATTATGCATGCACTACGCAGGCGTCACCTGCAAAATTCTAGAGCTTACTAGGTCTGTCGTTTAATATGTAAATTTGCAATGAAACAACTATAAACGGATTTGACTCGCGTATTTTATTTTATTGGCTTTACAATGACCATATTCATATGTATAGGTACATTTACTCTTAGTTAAACTTATAGTAATTAGCTCTACCCAGCTCAAATATTTGGCAAAATGAATACCTTAGAGTGATGGCACCAATTATGGACATGTTAAGCGCACTAAATTAGAATTTCGTTTAAAAATGGGATGTTTTTTGGCAATACAAAAATGGTGATTTTTTGTTCGGTACTCAAATACATGAGGAACATTTAAACAACACCAAAAATCCTGTATGAATAATACATAATTAATAAAAAATACATAAATTGAAATTTACGATATCACCATTGATGGACATCGAAGATTCAGTGATGGACCCCCAGTAATGGACATGGACCCAGTCATGAACATCCATTAATGGACACTTTTTTATTGCACAGATAAATAAAACAAATGTCAAAAATCTACAGTTGATTAACTCTATTTGAACTTTTAACGTGATCAGCCTTAGATTTCAAAGTTATACTATAAGGCTTTCAATCAACGATCTGGTTTTTAATCATTTATTAAACATTAATTGAGGCTTTGCCTCTTTGCCAGCATCTGCAGCTTAGAATTAGTAACATAGGTAATAAATCAATCAACTGAGATCTATCAGAAACTGCGGTGTATATATATATATGCTATAGTGTAAGCATGGGAAAGCATGCCACAGTATTTCAGGCAGAGACGTATGCTGCATATGCACAAGAAAATATAGACAGGCACCTGGACGAAAAACCATCTATATTTTGAGTGACAGCCAGGCTGCGGTGAAGGCCCTTGGAGCCCATAAAGTGTAGTCGGGGCTGGTATATAATGCGCATGGCGTTCAACACCTTTAACACAGGCCTTAAGGAAAACGCAATCAAGAGCCACACCGAAGAGTGGAAGGCATGCTTAGGTCTAAGGTCCTCACTTATAAGGGCAATTTATACAACACCCAAATGAAAACTGGACTAAAAAACTCTGGTTTCTCAACTGAAGACAAATCCGACTTATAACAGGAGTCTTCACTGGTCACTTAGGAGTCAACGAACTCTTACACAAAATGGGACTTACAAACAGCAGCGACTGCAGAATGTGTGGAGAGGAATGTGAAACTGTGGAACACTTGGTGTGTCACTGCGACGCCCTCACCAGATGTAGAATGAAGATACTTGGCTCCGGATACCTGGAGCCTGGAGAATTTTTTGCACGCTTTCTGTTAATTTATTTGAAAATTTATGTGAAAGTGCTTTTAACTCATTGCGACCAACCATTTCACCAAATTGCCCTCTTCCCCTGCCGTGAGAATAGTTTGAAGTCCCATAGCACAAACTGCAGGACTTTTGCCTGGACTTTGTTATGCAAAGTTATTTGAGGGACCCCAAACCGGAGGGCGAATCCAACTGAGATGGAAGATTTTGGTAAGCTCTCAGACGTCCTGAAAGACAAACGTGTGCGTCTTTATAACTCAAGCGTCGCACGTTTCAACAGTGCGTTCTTCTCGTAATGGTCTATGGAGCCGGGACTTCACGAGGCAGATCATCCATTGACTCCAAGTATAGACTCCAAGTAGTATAAGGCAAGAGCTATGTTAGGTATTTCTCTTTGTGACCGGGTCCGTAATACCGATATTCAGAAGAGAACCAGACTAACCGACGTGCGACATAACAAAAACCATAGCTTTGAAGAAAAGGAAGTAGACGGGCCATGTCTGTCGTAGGTCCGACGGAAGAAAGGATGCTGGATTGGAGACGGAGAAAGGGGTGGCGAAATGTCGGAAGACAGCCAGCGAGGTGGACCGATGATCTGGTGCATGTAGCTGGGAAACATTGGATGCGGGAAACTTGAGATCGTGGGAAGTGGGCTGAAATGGAAGAGACCTTTACTCAGCATTGGGTAGAATAAGGTTGAAGAGGAAGAAGAAGAAACCGGAGGGCAGCTGTGATCATCATTTCTCCCATCCTCAGCAGCATCATGCAGCATCATACAGCATCATACAGCATCAAATGCCCTCCCTATTTGTTCCGGGGTGTAATTTTTTATTGGCGCCATATAAGATAAAACAAAGAACCCAATGATGGACGACTAAAAATAGCCATTTATGGACATTGTCCATCATTGGAAAATAAAGAGCAATCACAAAATCAACTCAACCGAAATGTTTAGTGCAACAAATTAAATAATTTAATACAATAAACTAAAAAAATATTAAAAAACTTAAGAATGGACACTTGTCCATAACTGGAATTCGTAAAAAATCGAATCCAGTGATGAACAAACCCCACAAAAAACTTATTATTGGGATTGGACATATTCAACTTAGCTCAATTTACTTGCAATATAGTATTATTTCGTAAAAATAACAAAAAATCTCATTACAACACAACACAAGATAATACCATGCACAAATATGTACTCACCTCCTTAACGATTTCAATAACAAAAACGGATTTTTATGACCACCGCGCGAAACGAGATTTCAATTCCCAACCATCTTTAAAGAAAACGGGCAATTTTGATGAGGTGTATCAAAATGAAAGCCCAAACGTCTATTGCTTATGTTTTAGTATCTCCAATTGAAAAATGTTGGGCCAGTTGCTTAATAAATTCGATCAACGAAAATAATGTCCATAATTGGTGCCATGTCCATTACTGGTGCCATCACCCTAGGCTTTTAAAATCCAAAAAAAATTTCCTACCGATACAAATTTTTAAACCTCTTAGTTTCAGGATTACGATATTATAGAAAAAATAATTAGGCTAATTACAAAATAATTCATCATGGGCTTGGAGAGTAGCTTTTAAGTCGCTGGTACAAGCTTATACTTTCATTGAACAATAAAGAAACTTCTAAATCAAAATATATTTCAATTTGACCAGTTTACCTGCATCCCTACAACCCTGCATTAGCGATGTAAACATACTAGTAATTACCTTACCCTAGTTAAAATGCAATAAACACAAATTACCCGATACTTGTCTCACAATCAACAGGTCGCCTGGGGCGGTATGCGACATCGCTAAATCCAGCTTTACTTATTTCTCATGACCTTTGTCTAGAAAATTTAGCAACACTTCGTAGCATTGAATGAAATTGAGGCATTATCCTAACTAATATTATAAATGCGAAAGTAACTCTGTCTGTCTGTCTGTCTGTCTGTTACGCTTTCACGCTAAAACAACTGGACCATTTTAAATGAAATTTGGTACAAAGAAAGTCTGGAGCCTGAGAAAGGACATAGGCTACTTTTTAACCGACTGCAAAAAAGGAGGAGTTCCACGCGGACGAAGTCGCGGGCAGAAGCTAGTATTGTATAAATACCTACTGTCTACTATTATCTGTGGTCAAAACAGTATTATTGGCTGAGTTACTTCTAATACTTTTTTTCTTAACTTCAAAACGTTAAATACCGTCAAATATATGTTAAAAAGAAAGGTGTATCATGGTTTCTACGCCAATTAGTCTATGCCGTTCGGATTCATGTCTGACTTCTGAAAAAGGTACTGCTGGAAAAGGTTCAACATTTTAATACCGACATACAAATCTATATAGACGAGCTAACCCGTCTGTTTGTGAAGTCATCTGTCACTGTCATACTTTTCGAAGAGCGACTTTTCTCCCGCGAAAAGGACCTAGAATAATCCAGCATATACAAACAAAGGAGAAGTAGGTACCTAGGCATTGCGTCATCAACCTAGGCACGTTGACAAGCAATATTCCATTACGCATGCGCGAATCTGCCCAGGAACGCTGGATAAATCCGGGACTGCATTTAGTTGCATCGATTACAATCACATCTGGGTTCCACATTAAATCACACGCCGCCAATTGAAAACAGACCTTTTCGCATACCGCATAAAGCGCATATTAGATTGAGAGTTTAGTTGTGTATAGACGACGCTGGCTAAGGACCAAGGGACGCTGCGCATGCGTCGAAAGCCTTTGAAGTCAAATACGGAGAATTTTGTTCTAGAACGCTGCGTAGTTTTTTTTTAAAGTCTGTTGCATTTTGTGTTTTTTGCGACTTGACATGGAGCTTATGTAAATACTCGTACCTATATACTGATAAAGTACTTTAATATGGCAACTAAAATAATTGGCAACTTTTTCAAACTTTGCTTGGTTTAAAAGTATATATAATATAGGTATGGCAATCAATAAACAGCCAAGTGCCCGTACCGTACTATTATCTATAGAAACCCCATAAAAATCAAGTTTATTGTATGAGCCTTAAATATTAGGGCATAGGGTAAAATTTCAACTGGCTCATGCTTCATGAGATACAGCCTGACGGATGGATAGACAGGGGAGTCTCAGTAAGAGTCCCTTTTTACCCTTTGTGTACGGAATCATAAAAATGGTAGAAACTTAGAAGCTTTCACCGTTTTCAGTAGCCATTTAAATAAAGTACCCATAAGGCCATAAGTACCCTATATACATGTGCGTAACAACCCTTTCGTATAGGAGGGAAAAGAGACCTCATACTTACTTACTAGAAAACTAACGTACCTTTAGACTCAAAGGTCGTAAACGCCATTATGGCTAAAACAATTTTTTGATGCATTTCTGTTCAGTTTTTATTCTCTATCGATCTCTGTAGTTAAAATTCGCAAATTAGCAAAATTAAGAAAAATACGACCCACGTGTCTATTGCAGCTATTTTCCATATATATATATATTTTTTTTGATCTTTTAATAAATTATCAAAAAAACAAAGGTCGTATGAGATACAACTTAACTTTTATGGCGTTAAATGTATTGTATCTATAAAATAAGTTAGATTTGATTAATACCTCCCTATCATAAAGCCTACTTTACTTATAAGTCATATTAAAAAAAAACCGTTGGCTTCTCCCGAAAATGGCGTGGCATATTGGCTTTTACGCCTTTTGACTGTAAAGATGGATAATAATATTTACACCAATTTTTTTGGGTTTTTGCGTGGCATATTGGCTTTTACGCCCTTTGACTGTAAAGATGGATAATAATATTTACACTATAGGTATATACAAGCAATAGGTAATGCATTTACTTATCGGTGAGAAACGACGTCAAATCCTAGGCACGCAGGCGCTACCTGTATCTTATTTTAGACTTCTTGCCTTAACCTCGCCATAACGGCGCCTTATATCTGATCAAGTGCGAAATCCATATGGCAGCTATTGTCAAAACACCTACATACCAACAAGTAACCCCATGGAATATGTCTAGCCAGTACCCAGGAGGCAAACAGCGTAAAGACCTTATAAAAGTTATGCGAAATTCATCGTGTTCCGTTGTAGTTAACGCACGTATTCCAGTGACAGTGCAAGAAAATGATTCTTTATCAATTCGATCAGATTATAAGGTACCTATAACGGAGGTATTGTGATTGGAAAGGTTAAAAGGATTTTCCTTGAGGTGACCTAGGCATTGTTAATGTCTAAAGGCTATATAAATGTATATTTTTACAACCTACGTTGTTAAGTAAGTATTGAAGGCATTAAACAATACAACCTAGACATAATTCATGCTAACTATAAATTTAGAGAAGATATTATAAGAGCCCAATAAATTAAAACTTCCGTGATTTTAGAACAGATGAAATTTTTAGGGTTGGTAATCTATAGTAATATTATAAAGCTGAAGAGTTTGTTTGTTTGTTTGAACGCGCTAATCTCAGGAACTACTGGTTCGAATTCAAAAATTCTTTTTTTGTTGGATAGACCATTTATCGAGGAAGGCTTTAGGCTATATAACATCACGCTGCGACCAATAGGAGCGAAGAAACTGTGGAAAATGTGTAAAAAACGGGGAAAATGTGAAGCCTTATGAATAATTACTTTTCCACGGGGACGAAGTCGCGGGCACAGCTAGTATAAAATAAACTTAGAAGGGAATGGATATTCGCTAAGCTGAGAGCAGGCCGTTTTTTACAGTTAGCAGGTTTCAAAGGTGGAAAAAAATCATGTTTTTTTTTTATAAGTACCTATCCTTTGTCCGTTCCCTGGTTCTAAAGTTTCCCACCAATTTTCAGTCAAATCGGACCAGCCGTGACCAAAGGAAATAGGGATTCATTTTTAACCGACTTCAAAAATGGAGGAGGGATTTTTTTATATATATAGGTACTAGCTGACCCGGCGAACTTCGTACCGCCCTATAATCAAGTTTTTTTTTCTTATAATTTGAGATTTAAACTATCCTATCTCTCAAGTTGGATCGAACTGCACATGGTGTGCGAATTTTATTATAATCGGTTAAGTGGTTTAGGAGTCCATTGAGGACAAACATTGTGACACGAGATTTATATATATTAAGATAGAAAATAATATACTTAAACGCGCACTAAGCACTAATCAGTGGGCAGCTCTATACAAAATTACAAATTAAATTATACAAAATACGAAATCGTAGCCCAAGTACGTTATATGAAAACAATATTGTTTTTGTTCACTGCGAATCTAAAGGTATTTTCGTCCTTAATAATGAGGTAAGCAACGGAAATGTTTTGTTTATTTGAAAACACTGAACGATGCGTGGGCGGTTGGTACACGTGTAGTGAAAGGCTGTATAGGAGTGTTATAAGGTGGAACATAGACTATTTGAAATGCCATTGTCGTCTCAGACTATAAGAACAGAATCTATAAGTAAAATACCTTTTTTCAAAACGAGCTTTTTTCATTTGTTAATAAAGTAACCCCCGTTTTTAAAAGAGACCCAATTTTATAAATAAAAGCGTTAAATGATCCCTATTATAACATCATAATCAAACACACATCTTCTTCTTCTTCTTCTCTTATATATAAAAATGAATCGCAAAATGTGTTGGTAAGCGTATAACTCGACAACGCCTGGACCAATTTGGCCAATTTTTTTTTAAATGTTCGTTGAAGTCCAAGGATGGTTCTTACGGCGAGAAAAAATCGAATAATTGCCGGGAAAACCCTAAAAACAGCCCTTTTCTATTCCCATACAAACGTTGTCTAACTAAAGTTACCTAATTTGAATTTCGAACGGGCAGGATGACGTCTGCCGGGACCGCTAGTCTTTTTATAAAATTGGGATTGAATTCAAAACGAGTGTTATTTTATTTTTTTAGTTAATTTTATTAACAAATAATAAAAGCTTATATGTTTGACGAAAGGTGAGGTCCATAGTGATGGAGTTTGACCATTTAGTATAAATAAAAATATCAAATCCCCAAATGAGACTAGAATCCACATTAACTCCATTCCCGTTCTACCGATCGCTCCTTTGACGTCAGTAATCGAGTCAAAGCAATTATCCATTTTTTTTTTTACTAGAAACATCTTGTCTTAGCCATTCGCATATGCCCCAGATAGAAAGTCACAATACCTGACTCTACCGCTCCTCGTCCATATCGCTTGCTCTTCACGTTGACTTCGCCGGGAGTGCTGTCATTTTGACAGCTGTCACTTTGACAGCTGTCATCGGCGAGTCGGTCTGCGCAGGAGGCGCGGCAAGGAGGCCCTTTGGGACCGTCCATGTTTTATCTATAACAATTTTCAAATATAACTTAGTTGAATTTCATCTGACGTGTTCAATTTTAAATAAGAAAATCGCGCTTGCCGGTATCGCGTAAATTGGTACAGCGCCGATAATAAATACACCTTTTCCAGGATAATACGCCCCTGTAATTAGGTGCAATAAAGTATTTATATACGTACATATAAATACTTTATTGCAACTAATTACAATAATATTGGGATGCAAGCAGCCCAAGATAGAGCAAAGTGGCGTGCAATTGGAGAGGCCTATGTCCAGCAGTGGATTGCGATGGGCTGATGATGATGATGATGATACGTACATAAACACAATAATCTCTGGTGCCTTCGCTGTTATTACACATTGGAGTGAAACAATTATAATGGATTTAATTCATGTATTACAAACACGGATACTTACAAATAAACACACTTAAGTTTGTAATTCCAATTATAAAAATATTCGTTGAAAAACAGCCATGCTCGACAGTAAAATAAATTGGAAAAACCGTGAAGGCATCAAAAATCATTAGTGAAATAAATTGTTAAAAAGATTATGTATAATTTTGACGTAAAGGAAAAACATAACTTTGGCTCTTGAAGTTAAATCCTCTGACGTTTAACATAATTATTCATACTAATATAATAACGAGGAAAGGTTTGTTTGTTTGGATTGAATAGGCTCCAAAACAACTGGACCGATTGGGAAAAATCTTTCATTGTTGGGAAGCTACACTATTCCCAACGGACATAGGCTATATCCGTGCGAAGCCGAGGTATACGCAAGATTAGCATGTATTAAAGAATAGGAATTAATTAGATTACAGACTGGCCAATATGGTCTAAAACAACAACAGCATATCAGAGAAGGTAGAGAATGAAAAAAGTAGGTAGGTACCTTATTTACGGAAAACCAAGCACAACAAATATTTAACAATCACTGCACTATTTCAATAAATAATAAGCAAAACACTTTATAAAATAACGGACTTTAAACCTTTAGCGTTAGACTATTGTCAGCTCAGTCGTGCTACGATTATGGAAACTGTAAAGAATCCGAAACGTCAGCTAATAAAATTAAAAAAAAAAATACGCGAGTTAAATTTGTTATTTCATTCCAATGGACTTTTAACCGTCAATACACCGATTGTAAATGAAAAAAAAAATTAAAACTCAATTTTGAACCTTATTGAGTACTAGCCAGTACGATATCAACAAATCAAATGACGTCAAATATAAAGTGAAAACATATATATGCGATTGTTTTAAAACAAATCACTGATTAGGAGGACTATATACATAGTGACGTCATCGAAATTTGATATAACGTTAACAGTTCCATAAACATAGTAGGTACATATATGTTTTTGATTCAAAGAACTGTAATAGGGTTGATAAACAGATTGTTATTTACAATTGTAACATAACATATTTATCTAATTGTCAAATATCATAAACATGCTATTTATAATTGTTTACGGATTTGCATAAACAATATTATATTCATGTCGCATTTCTAGGAGACCTTTAGGATGTCTAAAGATGAGATATTTCATAGGGGACAGTTTTTGCTCACGATAAAGCACAAAAATATAATAAACTAGCTGTCCGCCCCGGCTTCGCACGGATCATCTTTTTTTTATAGCCTATGTCACTCGGGAATAGTGTAGCTTCCCAACAGTGAAAGAATTTTTGAAATCGGCTCCGAAACGTTGGACCGATTTGAAAAATTCTTTTACTGTTGGGAAACTACACTATTCCCGAGTGACATAGGCTATTTTATATTTAAAAAAAATAGAGATCCATGCGAACCGCTAGTTATACATAAATAAAAAATCTACAAAAAAGACCCCGCCCCTGCGGTCAGAATCAGAGCGTTGATCAACAGACAAGGAGCTTTAAACAGCCAAATATGGACATAGCCAAACTAAGGGCCACCCAACAAGATCTCGCTTAGCCGGATCAAATACAGCCGGCGCTAGCAGAAATCCAAAACGCATCAATCCATATTACATATCAGCGTAAATTATAGGCATGTTACATACAAGCAGATAAGGGGGTGTTCGCAAGACTGTCAGGCCGTGTCGTCATACAGAAGCCGAGGGGGTCCTGTTATCAATGACACTTGTACTATTCCGTTCAGGTCAAACAACAAGTTGGTAGCGACAATTGCAATGTACGCCGATGATTACGTGTTATTTTTAGCGGACTATAACATGTTGGAAACTGACGAAATTGTTTTGTTATGGTTCCGTTATCTGCTTGTACATAGCTGGCTTTATTACGTCGTTGATGTTGGTATTGCTGTAAATTTAAGTGGTGGTATTGGAACGGCGTTATGTTAATAAGTTTTTTAGGCGATATATTGGTGTCTAGTAGCGAAGTACTAACTAACCTACCTGGATATCATGTGAAATGACTTGTCATGCGAAAATCACCTGTTCTTTTACTAATTTGAATAATAATTATAGTAATAATAATAATATTTTTGTACTAAGACATGAGCAGTTTTTTTTCTGTTAATCTCGTATACTCTACCAATGACGGACAAACTACTTGCCTGTGATTGGTGGAAACAGAAAATGTTTTTTTTTTTTAACTGAATACTGAAGCGCAGTTGGCCAACTAATGGGCCTTTACTGCAAAACCGAAGGGCATGCGAGCCTCCTGAGAGGAGACTTTCAAGCCTTTACGTTGGGTTAGGGTTTTTAGCCCTGACCGACCCGAGGGCCCCCCAGAGTGGGGGTCGCACATCGGCTCGGACCATCATGGAAAATGGAAATGGACGGTGTACGTATGTTTTTTCTGGTGGATTGAATTTTTCAATCAATATCCGACAGAAATATCAATTAATAATTTTTAGTAACATTCCATAGTAACTAAACATTTTTTAGCATAGGAGAGGAGACATAAATACAAAATTCATTCTATAATATTTTCACCACGAAAAATATAAGAAAACAAAGTTACGTTTGCGGTCAATACCATAGAGTGTACTACGCATGCGTCGGCAAATGTAAGGTTGTTTTAAAGATAGTAGGTAAGGGCGTAACTCCTATTCGCACTTGGCCGCCTTTTCATATTGACTGTACTTTGCTACGTTAATATATAGAATCAGATAATATTACAAGCAAATTGTGTCAATGATGTTGTGTTACTAAGACAGTGGTATGGTTAGGGCTATCACTCTCCAATTAATCTGTACTAATATTATAAAGCTGAAGAGTTTGATTGTTTGTTTGAACGCGCTAATCTCAGGAACTACTGGTCCGAATTGAAATTTTTTTGTTGAATAGACGATTTATCGAGCAAGGCTTTAGGCTATATAACATCACGCTGCGACAAATAGGAGCGAAGAAACAGTGGAAAATGTGTAAAGAAACGGGGAAAATTATTATAATAAATAATATTTTCGTGTCGCGGAGTTTGTTGCCGTTGTCTCTGGAGGAGCATTTTTTTATTAAATGTTATATACGTAGTATATAGCTCTGAGAATTGGCCAACATCTTTTTTTTATACCCTAACAGTGGTCCCAACTCGCACCTCGATGTTTTTTCATATTTTTTAGTACCTAAATGAAAAGCTTATTCATAATTGAGCATTAAAAAATCGTATAATCCTAAATTTTCACCCTTCTACCATCAACCAATGTTATAATAAAAATTTCAAAAAAAAAACGCGTTACCGAATGCGATTTTTTCCGGGTTTATTTTTTAAGAGTGGTAACCCTATGCATAATCCACATTCACTAGGTACGTTGAAAATTAAACCCTGTTACGATATCTGGTTGGAAAATTGAGCCAGACATTTTTTTTATAAAAGTTGCGCCATAATTAAAAATCGCCAAAACCCCAATAATGCTGGCCGGTTAGGTTATCTATGTACCTATGTATTGTATAGGTTATCTATATTTGCAAAAAAGAAAACGGTAGGTACCGGCGCCATTTTGTATTAAACGAATGTCATTTTTAAATTTCAATTGAGTAAATACGAAAATATTACTATTAAAAAAATTACAATAGTTGTTAATGATTGTCTATTAGGTAATAATTTCTGATGCCTTCGCGGTTATTACACATTGAAATGAAACAACTTTTATTGGATTTAACTCGAGTATTTTTATTTTATTTGGTGACGTTTCGGATTCTCTACAGTTTTCATAATCGTAGCACGACTGATCTGACATGAGTCTAACGCTGTAGTAAAATAAAATAAAAATACGCCAGCTAAATCCTTTTTTTTTTTTATTTTTTTTTTTTAATAGTTGTTTAATTCCAATGTCTATTAGGAATTGGTTGATTTGAAATGTTATTATGTAATTACTTTTTAATTTAACCATAATCATGGTGTAATACCTACATATTTTTAATTTTAATATACTTCGCTGTTATGTTTTTTACATTATAATTTCTTTGCGTAACTGTAAACATTTTATTGCCCATATTTTCCAATATCCTTAAGGCTGATCTTTTAGGGTTCTGTACCTAGGATAAAACGGGACGCTATACAACAACTCCGCTGTCTGTCCGTCTGTCACCAGGCTGTATGTATCTCATACACTGTGAAAATTTCAACTAACTACACAACATTGGAATGAAACAACTATTAACGGATTTAACTCGTGTATTTTTATTTTATTTTATTAGCTGACGAATCGGATTCTTTACAGTTTCCATAAAATACTCGAGTTAAATCCGTTAATAGTTGTTTCATTCCAATGTGTAATAACCGCGAAGGCATCAGAAATTATTAAAATTTTGAAATTATTACACAATAGTTAGCCAGTTGAAATTTTTCAAAATAAAATGAACAGAATTTAAATGTATACTTAAGGGGGCTCGCATACAACAAAAACATTTTTTTTGACGATTTATTAAATACTAGCGGCCCCGGCAGACGTCGTCCTGTCCGTCCGATTGTTTCGTCAAAGATCTGTCAAAGTCTTCTGTCACTTCTTCATAAGGCTTCATATTTCCCCCGTTTTTACACATTTTCCACTGTTTCTTCGCTCCTATTGGTCCAGCGTGATGTTATATAGCCTAAAGCCTTCCTCGATAAATGATTTATCCAACAAAAAAAAGAATTTTTGAATTCGAACCAGTAGTTCCGGAGATTAGCGCGTTCAAACAAACAAACAAACTCTACAGCTTTTTAATATTAGTATAGACAGAACCCTCGTGAACGAGTCCTACTCCCACTTCGCCGTTTTTTTACTATTTATCAAACTTTATTTTGGGTCACACAACAACAAATATCGCTAACGGTAAAATTCCTAACGATAATATGTATAAGGTCTTAAGTTGACTTTATCTCAGTGCGATATTGGCCCACTGACTTGGAACCGAGTCTTATTACTTATTAGATAACTTGCCTTAAATACCTAATAGACAATCATGTATATTAAACTTAGGTATATAACCAAACAAATTTGACGATTTCATACAGAATCTGTTAGTTACTTTCTATGTGTATATATATCTATACTAATATTATAAAGAGCAAAGGTACACACCTTGTTTTGATTGAATAGGCGCAAAAATTCTTTCACTGTTGGAAAGGTACACTATTCCCGAGTGACATAGGCTTATAGCATAGGAAAAGATGATCCGTGCGAAGCCGGGCGGACAGCTAGTAATACAATAAATCGGAAAGGTTTGTTTGTTTGTTTTGATTGAATAGGCTCCAGAACGGCTTGACCGATTTAGAAAATACTTTCACTGTTAGGAAGCTACACTATTCCCGAGTAACATAGGCCATAGAAAATTTAGAAAAAAGAATATGGATCCGTGCGAAGCCGAGGGGAACCGCTAATCTTATATATTTTTAAAACAAAACAGCTTCAAACTCAGGTACAGACATACAGCAACAGCGACTTTTCTATACTAATATTATAAAGAGGAAAGATTTGTACCTATTTTTGTATGTTTGTAATGAATAGGCTCAAAAACTACTGGATCGATTTTAATAATTCTTTCACTGTTGGGAAGCTACGTTCACCCTGAGTAACATAGGCTATAGAATATTTTGAAAAAAATAGGGATCCGTGCGAAGCCGGGGTGAACCGCTAGTATACTATGTAGTGATGATAGTGATGATTATATGTAAGACTGACTGACCCAACAGTGAAAGAATTATTAAAATCGGTCCAGTAGTTTTTGAGCCTATTCATTACAAACATACAAAAATAGGTACAAATCTTTCCTCATTGTAATATTAGTATAGATTAGAATATGAAAACAATAACAGTGTATATTCCATTAATGCTAACGTTTTAAAAACTTTGCCGTCTCAGTTTTCGTCTTAAGTACATATCTACACATACAATGACGCAATGACTAGCTGTCCTCTTAAACGAGTCGAATCTAAAATGTCTTGTATATATGTCTTGTAACTCTAATAAGCTTGAAAGCCTCCTCTCAGGCGGCTCGCCACCCGTCCAGTTTTGCAGTAAAGGCCCATTAGCTGGCCAACTGCGCTTCAGTATTCAGTTCAAAAAAAAAATTATGTTATCTGTGGTCTTCGTAGAGTTTTTTTTTTATAATAAAAGAGAATATAATAGCAGTTATTGACACTTAATAATGTCATCGACATCCATTTATCAATGTTAATGTTCCTGCTATTTTCTAGATAGTTTTAATTATATACATTAAGTAAAAAAAAATATTAGGGTCAACGACCATTTCATTAGATAATCAAATTAATTACATCTTGTAATACTATATATTTTTAAATTTGTGCAATATAGCTACCTACCTATAGAATATGGAAAATTTATTTTTTTTGCAATAATGTGTTTGGTATACCAATTATAAATGAAGTACCTAAACCTAAAGCAATCCCCTGATATCAGAATCAGTGGATATGTTACTAGATTCCCAAAAATGTACCATCAAATAACATCTCAACATTTGACATACACATAATTACAGATACGTAAAATAAAAGTGACCATAGATTTTTAATTTACCAAAAATTGTGAGAGCCTATCTAATTTATATAATATACATGTTGCGTTATCTATGTCTACGATACTGGCTGTCAAATCATAAGGTACTTTCCATAAGGCAAAATCACTTTAGTGCTAGACTATTGTCTGCGTCTGCTCTGTTGGCTACGAATATGGAAACTTTTAAGGTTTCAAAATATTGGCAAATAAAATAAAACATGCGAGTTGTGTATGTATGTAATATATTGTTTCATTCCAATGTGTACGTAGTATAAGAAATTATAACCGTGTAATTAATTATTCCAGTGAATGCTACACTGATATAATAAACCTTTAAATCAGGTTTAATCAACCAAGTGTCCTAAATTTAATGATATGATTGTATTAGAACCAATACAAATACATGTAATGTTTAAAAGTACAATGTAACATATGGAGAATCATATTAAATTATTACCTGACCCAGCAAACATTTTACCTAATTTTTTTTGATTTTTTAACGAAGTTGATGGTTTAAAATTTACGGTTATACATTGTATATTTTTCATAAAAAAGTTCTGTCATAAAATAAAAAAAAAGTGGTGTGGGTATGATAAACAGACGATGGTCTTTTCTCCCTATCTGATATGAACACAAAATTTCATAAAAAACAGTTGAATTATTTTGAAGGAGTTTCGCTAAAAACACCTCAAGACAAGAATTTTATATAATAATATATTAGATAATATATATAGAAAAACAAATTAAACCATCCTGGCTAGACAGTGAGTCCATGATTAATTTTTTTTGTAATATTTCCCCATCTGTTATTTGTTTGTTACGGAACAATACATGTTGCTAAGTAACCATCCAATCCCTTGTGTACAGTTGAATGGTAAACCTTACCATCAAATTTAATAAACGCTTAATAAAATATAATACTAATTAAATTTGAACACTTTTAAATGTTTATTTAATTTCTATTATTTTCTGCAAACAAAGTTATAACTGAAAGTTTTTATTAAAAAAAATTGATTAATTCGCTTGGCTGGCAGAAAATGTTTGTAAACATGCACATGAAGCTGTTTAGAAAAAAAAGTTGAAAAAGGTATTTTTACTTTTAATTGAAGTTCTAGTCCAATATATAACTTTTTAGAAGTAATTTTTTTAATCAGATAATATTTCCAATAAACATGTATTACAATATGCATTTAATATAATCAAATGCATTGTGAACTATTAAAAAACTTACCAAGTCCAATGTACTCAAGCTAGCTAAACAATGTTAACCAAGAAAAGAAATACACAAGGCAGCAAATTTCTCAAAAAAGTTTTCAAACGCGGGAGGTTATATTAAAAACCGAATCCCCATAATAATTGCATAACTTAAAAACTACTCATTGTTGTCGAAAGTTGTATGAAACCACATGGCACGCGAAACGCCAAAACTTAGTTTAACTCAAGTTAACTGTCAAGCGTATACCCAAACCAAATTCAAAAGTCCTTAAACGCCATAAGATGCCATGGAATACAGGACAATGGAAATTAGTCGCATTATTTGATTAGGAAGTTTTCGCGATGTTTTTAATATAAAAATCTACTTGGAATTGTTGTTATGGGCTCACCTGTTAAATTTTTTCGGGATGATGATTAAGATTAATTAATGCGAAACTTTTCGTTGCGTAGCAGGCGACTTGTGTACAAGTGTCAAGAAATAAACTGATTGAGTAGTCGCATTTCAAGTAACTGTGCGAATGAGATAAGAATTTAAAAGAACGAAACAGCTATATTATAGTGCAACTGAACAGTGTTAATACTTGACATACAATACCACTTTACAAGAATTGGCTAATTGGCGCGGAGATTAACCGTTTTTTACTACCTGACTCAATCGCATTTTAAAATTTCATCATTTTAAATTTTTCTACTCAGATTGTATATGATCTAATAAGTCTAAAAGTTAGTGTTAAATAACGTGTTCGACGTAATCAAGAAATAACTACATAGGTTTATTCTATAGTAATGTTTTAAAAGACCGATTTGGTTTCGACAGTTCCCTGATTCAATAGGTATATTTAGCAATATATTGACTACTTAATATTATTAGTACCTAAGTAAGTACTCAACCTGTTTATGTACAGATAATCTCATTGATTGTTCTTAGTAAATTCTAAAACTTTATTACTTTAAAATAAGAAATAACCAATCTCAAAGTACCAAGTACATGTGGTCCTCCGATAACAACTTGTTATCAAAACTCTTGTCCGACTGCGTATGCGCACGTGGTGCTTGTCTGTGTAGGTTGTAAGCTTGAAAACTTTATAAAAGGCACCCACTCTGCTCTGGACCCATCGCGCGATTCCCACGGACCAAACAACTCGCTTCCCTTGCCTCATCGAAAAAAAAATGTCGAACATCAAAGAAGGTAAGTTTTTACCCAACTAACAATACTACATCATAAGCATTACAACCCGGCTATTTCAAACTGTCACCCGCCATATATCTGAGATTGACGATGTATGTCGTTATGATTTTGTTGGGCTGCCGTTACAACCGGCCTTATGTGAATAAAAAAACCAAGGCAAATACGGCCTTGGTTAAATTAGTACCAAGTGTTGGATTTGTTTTATTGATCTGTTGATATTTTGCGTAATAGATCTGACCTTATCATCCTTAGCGATACTGTAGTATATTTATTTGTCACATTCAAAATTAATGTGAAACATTTTTGTAAGATGGTAATTATGTGTGGGTAGGCATACATTGATAACATTTTAAAACTTCCGCCTATTTATGAGAGTACTTATTGTTTGTAAAAGTCAGCAGGAAAATACAATAAGACATTATTTTACCGTTCGTAGAAATAATTAATGCTAATGTTTTTTTGTAACTGTAAGGTACAAAAATAAACAAAATGTGTTCTACGAAAGAAATGTATATAATGATTATTGGACTTATTTAAGGACTATGTACATAATATAAAAATGTTGTAGCAGCTCAAATGTTGTAATAAATCTATATATCTATATAATATTATAAAGCTGAAGAGTTTGTTTGTTTGAACGCGCTAATCTTAGGAACTACTGGTTCGAATTGACAAAAAACTTTGTTTTGTTGGATAGACCATTTATCGAAGAAGGCTTTAGGCTATATAACATCACGTTGCGACTAATAGGAGCGGAGGAATAGTGGAAAATGTGTTAAAAACGGGGAAAATTATTACATGAAACTATTCCTCGCGGACGGAGTCGCGGGCACAGCTAGTGTTGTTTATGTAAATATACTAGGTACAGCCTACCCTAACTACCGTAATGACTCTAAAAATACGCTCATTTTTTAGTTGGCGGTTACAAGCTTGGCAAGCTTCTCATCGAGGGTAAAACCAAACAGGTGTTCGACTTGCCAGACGTACCTGGTCACTGTCTCCTGCTGAACAAGGACAGGATCACAGCTGGTGATGGAGTTAAGGCCCACGATTTGGAAGGGAAGGCTGCCATTTCGAACCAAACAAATGCCAAAGTCTTCGAGATCCTTAAGGCTGCTGGTATGAAAACAAAAGCTATTTTTGGAAATTATTAACTATGTATTCATAATAATATCTGATGACTTCGCGGTTATTACACCTTGGAAACAACTACTAACGGATTTAATTCGCGTATTCCTTTTATTTGCTGATGTTTTGGTTTTCTTACAGTTTCCATAATCGTAGCACGACTGAGCTGACAATAGTATAACGTCTATGTATTCATATTTTAATCGTTGATTATGAAGACGTAATGAACTTTGCAGTTTCTCTTAAACTTGATGACTCAAGCCCCGTAAATTTCTTCAACTTTAATTACTGCTCTGTTAGAATGGTCTTCTTAATATAATCATAAATATTTTTTCTAAAACGTTAACATGTCATGGAAGTCAGTATTATCAGTAATTCGTTTAAATATTAATTTCATTTTGAGTATATCTTTTTTAAATAAGGTAGTTTACGTATCGTGAAATTCCTTAAGTGATAGACTATCGACAGCTGAGTCGGCTACGAATATGAAAACTGTAAACTTATCGAAACATCAGCCAATAATATACGCGAGGTAAATTTGTTGGAATTGTTTCATTCCAATTTAATTTCGTTAAAATCGATCTTTGATGATTTGATCATCAATTGTTATTCTTAAGGCACCTATCTCTATTTTGCTGATCTCCATTGACCCTAATGACGTACTAACAAGACAACATCAGATAAAACTCTCCTTGAAGTTTAACTTATTATAATTTATAGGTATAATCGTAAATGTTACACAAAATTGCATAAGCTCTGGAATAATAAGCGATAAGCAAATTGTGTTTATTGATGATAATGTCCTTTAGTTTGTGTTTGTCTAATTACCTACCATATTAAATGTAACAGAGACTCCTAATTACTTCAATCATTTATTAAATACTAGCTTCTGCCCGCGACTTCGTCCGCGTGGAACTCCTCCTTTTTGCAGTCGGTTAAAAAGCAGTCTATGTCCTTTCTCAGGTTCCAGACTTTCTTTGTGCCAAATTTCGTTTAAATCGGTCCAGTAGTTTTAGCGTGAAAGCGTAACAGACAGACAGACAGACAGAGTTACTTTCGCATTTATAATATTAGTTAGGATATAGCAATTTTTAAACAAGATCAAACAATAATTTGCTAAGTTACATAATTAAATCTATTTTCTTATTTCGTAGAATTTTGTACTGAGTATTTTTAAATATTTAAAGGCATCAAAACCGCCTACGTGAAGTTGGCTTCGCCGACAGCGTTCATTTCAAAGAAATGCGAAATGGTCCCCATTGAGTGGGTGACCCGTCGCTTGGCTACCGGATCCTTCCTCAAGAGAAACCCTGGAGTGCCAGAGGGATTCCGCTTCACGCCCCCCAAGCAAGAGACTTTCTTCAAGGACGATGCCAACCACGACCCTCAGTGGTCTGAAGAACAAATTGTATCGGCCAAATTCCAATTTAACGGACTTGTGATTGGTATGTTTTGAAAACTGTCGCATTTATAAAAAATATTTTTTCTAAAGCACTTTTTCCTATTAGTTGAAATTATTATAACCATTCCACTTTAATTTTGAACACCAGGTCAAGACGAAGTTGATTACATGAGAAAGGCTACAATCTTAGTTTTCGAGACATTGGAAAAGGCCTGGGCTCTGCGTGATTGTGCGCTTATCGACATGAAGATTGAGTTTGGAGTAGACACAGAAGGTAAATATAATAAACTATGTATTATTATCATGCTAGGGAATTAAAGTGTTTTATAAACTGTTTTTATTGTAGGTAACATTGTCTTGGCTGATGTTATTGACTCTGATTCCTGGCGCTTATGGCCCTCTGGAGACAAAAGATTGATGGTTGATAAACAGGTAATAATTAGATGTTTTAAACTGAATTTACAAGTACTTACCTAACACTCTTTATTAATTTCTGGAATCTGAAATTGTGGTATTAAACAAAGATCATTACCTACAGGTATACAGGAATTTGACCACCGTAACCGCAGCAGATTTGGATACTGTCAAACGCAACTTTGCCTGGGTTAAGGACCAGCTTGACAATTTGAAACCAACCATCCACCACAAAGTGGTCGTTTTCATGGGATCCCCTGCTGACCAGGACCACTGCTTGAAGATCGCCAAAGGCAATAATTTTATTATATAAAAAAAACTGTTAACAATCCACAGACACTGTTCAAGTCCCTAAATTAGCAAAGTTTGAGCTATGGATACTATTCAATGTATAAACATATATAAGTATTTATACGCCATCCAAGACTTAGGTATGCTCGATGTTCATTATTTGTTCCTAGCAGGATTCGAACCCACGAACTCTGTTTCGTAGTCAAAATCTCAGATCACTAACTCAACAAATTATAAATGACCTTAAACAATTTTCATCATACATTATATACGTGGTAGGGACAAAACAAACGTTCGAACCGTCTGAACAGAACACAGGAGGAAGAAAGGGCTACTTATACAATATACTCATAGCACGTTGAATGAAATTGTAAACAAATATATTCCTAACCAGTTCTTTTTGTTAAAAGTGTACAGATGTACGGTTTTATTTGGTCTCTTCTGATATAATGACATGCTTACTTTATATAAATAGGCAATGGGTATTGATTTTTTGTTATTTCTTTTCTGCAGCTGCCCAAGAGTTCGGTTTGAACGTCGACCTTCGCGTCACATCAGCCCACAAGGCCACAGAAGAGACTCTTAAGATCATGCAGCAGTATGAAGATACTCATGGTGCTCTGGTGTTCATCGCTGTCGCTGGACGTTCCAACGGCCTGGGACCAGTACTTTCTGGAAACACATCTTACCCAGTTATCAACTGCCCGCCGCCTTCCGATAAGATGCCCCAAGTGAGTTTTACCAATTTTGTTATGTTTGACGTCAAACAACTGAGTCTATTTAAGTAAGGTAGAGGCTAGGGCCTCTAAGATTATAATAAACTAGCTATCCGCCCCGGCTTTGCTCGGATCCCTTTTTTTATAGCCTATGTCACTCGGGAATAGTGTAGCTTCCATACAGTGAAAGAATTTTTCAAATCGGTCCAGTCGTTTTGGAGCCTATTCTATCCAAACAAACAAACAAACCTTTCCTCTTTATTATATTATTATTATAGTATAGATTAAGCGTGTTTTTCTCAATCAAGGATTAAGTAAAAAAACACTAGTTATAATTTATAATATAATTAAAAATAAAAAAATAGTAAAGTTGAAACATTTGTTCTTCAACGACCTACTTGATGTGTCATTTCTATCAAACCTCAAACGCATAGTGCGTTTCACTTACTAAGAATTATCCCTTTTTATAGGACATCTGGTCGTCACTGTCCGTGCCTTCCGGTCTCGGATGTGCCACGGTCATCTACCCCGACAGCGCGGCCCTAATGGCTGCTCAGATCATCGGACTTCAAGACTACATCGTCTGGGCAAGACTTAGGTCCAAGCAACTCGATATGGCTACATCCCTGCGACAGGCCGACAAGAAACTCAGAAATCTCAAACTTTAAATGGAATCTCAGGAGGAGATATGCGCTCAGTATTGTTTCGGGAGTGCTTACATTTCTTATATTCAGATATGCCACAAGCTTATTTTTATTTTGTTATATGTAACTCCGTAATTAAACTTGTTTTATTAAGCAGTCTATTGTTTTCACGTTTTCATTACACGATTTAAATGAAAAAAACCTTACGTTTAAATATTATTGCAAAGGAACTTAACATATAAAGGACGAGTTAAAAAATTAACACTGACCATGTGACAGAGTGGTATGTACATCGTAGAAAGTTGTAGGATAGAATGATACTACATGCAGTAGTAAGATCATTCTATTCTACTACATGCACGATAGAACAATCCTATCCTACTTTAAAAATTACTACCTGAACATCGAGCCATAATCATTCAGTCAGTATAATTTAAGATAAACTTTGCATTGTCAAAATTTGATGAAACCTTTTTAACAATTGAAATTATGACTTTCCACATAATTTTTCCTTAACTGCTCTCCTTGAGATTTGCTATAACGAGGTAAGTTACAACATGTGAAATATTTGAATAAACTTCGCAGCCCTAAGAAGTTATTGCATGCCGTTTTATACAATCTTCGCTTCTGTCTAGTAGTAAAACAGTTTTTTTTTTTCAAAAATGAACGCTATCTTATTCCTTCCTCCTGTAGGTACATCGATTCATTTTAAATTTCATTAAGGGTGTTATCTAGATTGCTTGGCTTGCCATTTATCATAGGTAGGTACTTGATAAATTCGCTTTGCGTTTAATAGGTACTAGCAAGTATCAATATTTATTTGGAACTCTATAATAATCAAATGTTACCCGTAAATGTGGAATTTTTCATAATTAATTCAGTTTACCTATTTAAGGGAAATAAAACAGCAATAATTACAACACTGAACATTTATTGTCACAAACATATATTTTCTCACTACATAATATCGAATAAATATTAAGTATAATATGAATTGACACAGTTAGTTAAAATACACTAATTTCACTTGTGTCTTGTCATCCATCATAGTAAGTAAGTATACTGACGCTTGTAGTGTCAGATATTTTACACATAAATTCGTGGTATTCACCTTTTGTAGTAAGTTATGATTATAATTCGTTAATTTGATTATTATAATAGTTAAAATATGTCTAAGCTACGTGGTAGAATGTTGAAATATGTCTAAAAGTGTCAATAATGACAGAAGTTTAATCGAATGGTAGGACGTCATATCCGGTAAATTTACGAATAAGTAAAACGTTGTCATAAACATTGCCTACACTGGAACAAGTATTCAAGAAATGTTAAATATAGATTGGAGTTATGGAAAATCTCTCAAACTGTATAAGAAATCAATAATTATTTATTTGAACTAGAATGAAACTTATTTGTGTGGTGAATCACAGTGATATAGGATAGGAAATTCATGGACCATGTTACCGTTTGATTTAAAACTGGTAAATTAACCATTCAAAATTTTGGCTGTAACATTGAAACATTGATATAATATAACATGTAGCTTAATACCTAATCAAGACATTCATGTAATACATGTATACATCTAGTTACATTAATTAGAAAAAGGTAAATAGGGTTTTAGTAAATAGAATTTTCGAAACAAATTTTACGTCATTAAATTGGTTCATTCGCTTATTAGCAGATGCACATAGATAAAATATAGATAGGTATTAGAAGTAGGTACTTATTTTGGAAGTGCGAAATAATTAAGTTCCTAATAAAGTATAATTTGTTGAAAATATTTGAGATATTTTTTACTAAATATAATTTAATATTTATGATTGGAGACAAAAAATCCTGTTTATTTTTTTTGTTGTCATAGAGTCTAATTATAAAATACCTAGTCACAATATCTTTCATCTCGCACCTTTAAAGACGGAACATGTCTTAACAAACTTTAAAGCCTAACACCCCATCCCCCTTTTGATCCCATAAGTGTTAATTTTGAAGTATTCATTTCAGAGTTTAGAAAATATTAGGTTTATTTTTTTAGGCCAGTACTTAATTTTTACTATGTAATTTTATCTATGATTTTGTTTATTTTTACTTGATATTTTAAAACAATACCGAATATCTTATTTATTATTTTTATAATAAAAAAAATAATTATCTTCACTGCTAAAAAAATCTACCGTAAAATACCCATAGAGCTCACGAGATAAATATTTGAAAAAATTTTTTTAGGAAAGATAAAATTAATTCATCAAATTATTCGTACTTTGACAACCATAAATTTGAGCGTAAATTTTGACAAACTTAAAAATTTACTCGCGACCCTGATTTTCGCCGGATTTGAAGCGAATAGTAACTTCGAGTGTTTTCTCTTGTCCAGGGGACCCGCGGGAGGTGCCAGCGACGGATTCATTATTCTGGCCGGCGTTAGATTCCTCGGAGTTGAGACGCTTAAAGTTTCGAACCACCATGCCGATCATATCTTCGGCAATAGCAATTGCTCTCATCTTTCCGCGCAGAGTGATCACTGTGACCGGCTGGTTAGTACGATTGATCTGTACGGAAGCACCGCTTTGATTCTCAATATCTCGAATGCGGTTTCCAGCTTTCCCGACGATACGCCCTACTTTATTTGTAGGAACCGTCATTGTTTTTGTAACAATGTCATCATTAGGAGAATTTACGGTAGCTTGGCGCTTGTTGCGTCGCTTGCCCTTTCCTTTGTCATTTCTGGATTCATTCGACGATGCCTTAGAAGTCGAAGGAGTAGGTTCAGCGGCCTCCCCGCGTTCATTGTTAGCTTCCACTCCGGAATCACTGTTAGCGTCCACTCCAGAGTCACTGTTACCGTCGTCGTTGGTATCAGACGTGTCTTCTTCAGAGGGACGTACTTTTTCCTTCTCTTTATCGTCAGATTGATTAGCAAGTGAAATTACCCCCTTGACATTTGAAGTGTCTGTCTTGGATGTCTCGGGCTGATCAGGTTCTTTATCTTCTTCGAAAGGAGCACATAGAATTTTAAGTTGTGCCGCTTTGTATTGAATCTCTTCCAATTTTTGCTGGAGAATGAGGCTATTATCCAGAAGCCCTTCAAGTTGGGAGGCTTGTAGCTCTATTACGGACCAATAAATTTGTGGATTGAATGGCTTAATTTCAGAACCAGCCACATTCGTCTCCTCAGGAGATTCAGGCTCAGGCGGAGAAGGCTCGACCGGGTCTGCTTCAGCTTCGACTTCGGTTTCAGTTTCAGTTTCAGTTTCACCTTCCTTATTTAAATCATCAACTTCGTTTTCATTAATTGATGGTTCCTCACTAACGGGCAATGAGAATTTTAGAGCTTTGATTTGATCAAGAAGCTGTCGTTCTGTAATTGTGCGGTAACCAGCGGCTACTGGTTCATCACCATCAGTTGCTTCAAAATCAATTATTATATTTTCAGAATCTTCGGAACTCGAACCTCCTGGATTTTCGTCACTTGATGCAGTGACTTCTTCAATCTTGATTGAGTTTGTATCGGCACTTTGTGGTGCGTCATCCGGGAATGTCACTGTAGGACGTTCTTCCACTTCTCCAATGTTGACAATTGGTATAGGTAGTACAGCTAAAATGCCGTTACTTCCTGGTACCACTTTATATGTGGATGTAAACGTCATTGGTGTATACAATGGCTGTGGGTCTGGTTTCGGCTTGCACCTAAAGAGATTCATCTGACTAAGCCTTTCGAAAGCTTGGTCTCGATACTGGCTCAAAGTCATGTTATCGGCAGCACGATATATCGCGGATGAAGAAGCCTGCGATTCCCCGCCAATATTGATTGGCTGGGAAGCAGGTGGCGCCCTTGATGCTTGCATTTCGGTCAGCGGATCCAATTCATCGTCATCGTCTTCGATCCCTTCTGGTTTTTCTTCAGTATCCCTCTCTTCATCGTGATTTTCTTCCTCGTTATCCTGATTTTCCCCTCCCGCTTCTTCTTCTTCTTCTTCTTCGTCTTCGATGTCAAACTCGTCAATTTCTTCAACTTCTTTATTACCTCCTTCGGGAAATTCATCGCGTTCATCAAATTTGAGAGCACGAATACCGCCCTTGAGCCTAGGGCAGTCTTGTAACAGCACAAATTGATCCATGAGTATATCATCCAGGTTCTCACCCTCTTCCACCAAGTCCAACGGCAGTTCTACCTCTTCTGTTACCAAAGAGGACATCTCTGCCGAGTCTTCGGATTGTGGTGGCATTTCATTAGCCCAAATAAACTCCGACATTTTCTTCCAATTACTAAGTCAATGTGATTGTATTAATACAGATGGATGATTTTTTTACACAAACACCTGTGAATGAACCCCTGCATCTTATCTCATGGAAATGTAATTTACATGCTAAAAGATTTTTTTATTACAAATTTTTGAACCAAGTTTTTACGTATGAATAAATCGCGGAATTTATGTGAGATATTTAATTACAATCGATCCCTATAAACTAATTTTTTAAATTGTAATAGTTCTAAAAAGCTACAGGTGTTCTCTCTTTTAATTTTTTAGGTGTTTTATGAAAAAAAATCATCGTAATCCAATTTTACTTTTCACTTCACTCACTTGAAACACTTCACTTTTATGCTATGATTTGATTTAACTTTATACCACAAGTGTATTTTGTATGTTCGACTGCTCTGCTTGATGGATGAGCATGTAATGAATGAATAATCGCAGTCGCCGTGGGCTGCTGGGAGAGTGTGTATTGATCACAATTATTTACTGACTTTCAACAGATAGCACTGTATTCGAAATTTGTGCCTGCACGACCGACCGGATATTGCTCTGCTTTACAGGCTGTAAACACTAAAAAGTCGAATGGCTAATAATTGCCAGCTGGAAATAATCTTTCAGTTTTTGATAACTAAAATTTTATTTATGTTTAAATTGCAACTATATTATTAGAAAAAATTACAACATAATTTTGCAAATATAACTATTTAGTTTGTTACGGTAAAGGTAAATATCATTTTTCATAGACCAAGATAATTATCAGTTTAAAAGTAATGTAGCTGAAATTTGGTGATACGTAGTAATTTAATCTATGTATTAAGAATATTAAAGAAATGAAAGTTAAAGAATATTTGAACATTTTGGTTTGGAACGTGTATAAATATCCTTAGAAAAAAGTTATAAACATTTAATATTAGTGGCAACTATTCAATAAATGTCATGTCAGCATCCCTGTTAGGTTCCCGTGTTGCTGCGCATTGTGGTATTTTTACTCGAAAATTTGTTAGGTCAATCTATACATTTAAGAAAATGACCGACAAAACTTCGGACTACTCAACTGCCAATGGATTTGAGAGCAAAACGCCGTTCCTCATCGGCGTGGCTGGCGGAACAGCCAGTGGAAAGGTTAGTTGCACCATATCACTTTTTATTGATTTTCCTCTGATCCTCATTGAAAATTCGTTACGTAACATTTTCAGTGTCGAGTGAAAAAAGTGTTTAATGGAATTTTAACCTCTATGGTGTTATGTAGAGGCTGGTTCGACATAACCTATCCTTTAACACTTATGGTAGAACAATAACATCCGATGAGAGGTTATTTTTTTGTTGATATTAGGCCCATTGTGTTATAACATTTCACAGAATTGATATACAATTGCATACATTATATTATAATTTATAAATATAATACTAGCCTTTATGCTGTAGTTAACTTTCAATGTAGGAGTTATATTGAGAGAACATATTGGTCATACGTAACATTTTAGTCAACAGTATGCCAAAGGATTGTGGAGAAGCTTGGACAGCAACACAAGGAGCAGACAGAGAGGAGGGTGGTGTGCATCAGCCAGGACTCCTTCTACCGTAGCCTGAGTCCCTCGGAAAGACTCCGTGCTGAACGGGGACAGTTTAACTTTGATCACCCGGATGCCTTCGATGACAAAAAACTATTGGCAACACTAAAAGATATTTTATCTGGAAAGAAAGTTGAGGTCCCAGAGTATGATTACATCACAAATTCAATAAGGTTAGTGATTATACTGATTATTAACATTTTTTTTTCAAAGTTTGTATTATCAACTACAGTAGAACTCCAATTATACCCATTCGGTTTCCATTAAAAATTGCCATTGGAGAGAATAAAAGTTACGTTTTGATATTGCACTATTTTTTTATTGAATTAAATGAAAGAAACATGAAATTTTCACATGTTTTAAATTGCTACACACGCGGGGGGAAGTCAGTGTAGGCACAACGGCAAGTTAAGACAAGTCAAGTCCAATTTTTTGTGATTCGGATAATCGGCGATTCGGATAGTCGGAGTTCGGATAATTGGAGTTCTACTGTATAAGAATAGAAAAAAATTAAATGTTAGAGATGTTAGAGTACATTCGCACACAGTTGCTACCTGTTTATGGGAAACCTTTGTCTAAACATAAATTAAAATAGCCTATTTTTCACATTTATGTACTTACATAAATGTATTCATGTATTTTGTAGGAACCTAATTATTGAGATCAGAAGGATGTGTTGGGTTTTTACCTATTATAATATTGTCAACAGCACAAACCGATCGCACACAATATACCCAGCTGATGTGGTCCTGATCGAGGGCATCCTGGTGTTCTACTTCCCGGAGATCAGGGAGCTGTTCCACATGAAATTGTTTGTGGATACCGATTCTGATACCAGGCTTGCTCGACGAGGTAAGTTGCTCGTAATCTTTAAATTTTTTATTCTTTTGTATCTGCATAAGCTGATTTAATTTTGAAAAAATTATTCGGTCAATAATAAAGTCAATAATATGGTCAATAATATATTAAGAATACAAGAATTATGGTTAGACATATATATGCTAGCTTCCAAACATACAATCTCTGCCTCTGCTGTGTTTCAATCAATAAGTATAGTATACCATATTGACTTAGCTCAAGGTCATAAATATATATGTACCACATAGTATCCAAAATATGTACATGAACTTTACTGCCACTAATATTATTTCGTGTACATAATATAACATTTTAACATTATTTTTGTTAAAAATTGACTTTGCTTGCCTACCTCACTCTGTTTCTTAATGATGTCTTAACAGGAGGTGGACTTTCTTAAAAGAAAACAACACTTTTTTTATTACTTTTATTTAAAATGTATTTTTTTTAACGCAAATGCGAGTGCGATGCGAATGTTTGTAGCTTTTAAACAAATATTGAATCATCTTAGGCAACACAACATGTTTTTTGGTCTCATGTGTTCTGTGATATAAATTTCATCAAAATCTTTCCAGCTGCTTAAGCATGAAACCGTGAAAAACTAACAAAAGACACATGTTATATATCAATTATCACTGAGATACACATCATACTCGGACACTGTTTGTGCTTGTTCAGGCAGGATGGACTTTAGAGATAACCACATACTTTTCTTTGGGACGAAATCAGAATAATCTATACTAATATTATAAAGCTGAAGATTTTGTTTGTTTGTTTGAACGCGCTAATCTCAGGAACTACTGGTTCGAATTGAAAAAATCTTTTTTTGTTGGATAGACCATTTATCGAGGAAGGCTTTAGGCTATATAACATCACGCTGCGACCAATAGGAGCGAAGAAACAGTGGAAAATGTGTAAAAAACAGGGAAAATATAAAGCCTATATGAAGAATAACTATTCCACGGGGACGAAGTTGCGGGCACAGCTAGTAATACAATATAGTGTCTGACAATATATGATTTATACAATATATGATTTATTTTTCTTTTATTTTATATATACAATATATATACAATATATGATTTATTTTTCTTTTATTTTATAAATACATATTTAATTGCTATACATACATTATATAATGATGATGTGTGTATAAATTGACTTTGAAGGAAAGACTTGATTGAGTTTCTCATAGAGTTTCATCGCAGCATTGTCACTAGTAGACCAATGGTTCTTAACCTTTTTGTTTCGTTACCCTTATGACCTAACTAGGGTCACTGATTACCCCTGCTCCCAACGAGGAACTCGCGCGCTAGTCGCCGCTACGCTGTGCTCAGACTTGTCACTTTGAAATTCTGCGTTCGAGAAAACTACCAGCTTATTAATAATTTCTGATGCCTTCGCGGTTATTACACATAGGAATGAAACAACTATTAACGGATTTAACTCGCGTATTTTTATTTTATTTTATTAGCTGACGTTTCGGATTCTTTACAGTTTCCATAATCGTAGCACGACTGAGCTGACAATAGTCTAACGCTAAAGTGATTTATACAGTTATGCAAACTACCTTATATTTAAATTACAAATTTTGAAAAACTACCCTTTTCTAAATTATGAAATATTAATGTTACATTTTACGCAAAATATTTTACTATTATACATTACAATTAAAACCTAATAGGGGGCGTTACTAGCGCTTCTTTTCGAAGCGCTAGTAACGCCCCCTATTAGGTTTTAATAAAATAAAATAAAAATACGCGAGTTAAATCCGTTAATAGTTGTTTCATTCCAACCAGCTTATTGTTACCCACGTGGAATACAACTTTTACCCCCGCGAGCGTTATTACGCCCCCGATTAAGGACCTAGGTAGTAGACTGATCTGATGTTTAATAGTAGTTTTTTTTAATTCTATTTACTAATGAATAATTTATTGTCAGTGCCTCGTGATATTATGGAGCGAGGCCGCGACCTGGAACAAGTTCTGAATCAGTACATGAACTTTGTGAAGCCAGCCTTCGAGGAGTTCTGCTTGCCGGTGAGTTATATCTATATTTTCTATACTAATATTATAAAGAGCAAAACGACTGGACTGGATTTTAGAAATTCTTTCACTGTAGGGAAGCTACGTTCACCCTGACATATAGGCTATATATAAAAAAATTAGGGATCCGTGCGAAGCCGGGGCGAACCGCCAGTGATATTATATTTACGATAAATAACTTTGGGTTCTGTACCCAAAGAGTTAGTGAGGCTCTGTTGTCTGTCAGTACAGCCGTAGTGCCTTTGTGTATATATCACACCTTCAATAGAAAAGTGTGACAAGGCGAAATGTATCACGACGTGAATTCAAATGTAAATGTGCAGACTTAGAGTCTAAAATTGAGTAATAAAATATTTCGAGATATGTTTTTTTTATTCTTGTTTTGTTGATAGGCATATTTTGTTTGACACTTTTTTTATAGTTAACTGATCTGATGCCTTCGCGGTTATTACACATTGGAGTGAAACAACTATAAACGGATTTTCAACTATTAACTCGCGTGTATTTCATTTTATTGACTGACGTTTAGTAAACTTTACAGTTTCGATAATACTTGCACGACTGAGCTGACGATAGTCTATTGCTAAAGTGGTTTATACAATTATGCAAACTATCTTATTTTTTAAATTGAAAAATTTAAGTAATACCCTCTTCTAAAATATGTTTCATTCTACACTAATGATGTTGTATATGATTGATACGAATACTTAAAAATATTTAGAATTTACAAGGTAATTTTGTCATTCGATTTCAGACAAAGAAATTTGCTGACGTCATCATACCCAGAGGCGCGGATAATTTTGGTAAGCATACTTATTGTTTAAGGCTTCACTTCGCAAAGTGCCTCTTAAAATAAACAACATTTTTTTTGGGCAAACATATAAACGAAAAAACTTGAACGATCATTTCAACAAGTTGGATTAAAAATAGTACATCACATACACCTAGGCCAGTAAAATAAAAAATGTCTCAGGTCACATGCATTTAGCGCAGCGGCCAGAAAGATGGCGAAGGACAGAAAAATAGTATACTGACCTCGGCCAGTAAAATAAAAAAGCCTCAGATCACATTTTTGTCAACCTCGGCTTCGCCTCGGACGACAATTACATGTGATCTGAGACATTTTTTATTTTACTGGCCTAGGTGCGTAATGTACTATTAACGGTGGGACGGGAATAATTTAATTTGGAATAAATCCATAAAGACTACGAATTTTATCGATTCTTTATTACTTCATTTGGAGATACACTCTAACGGAGTTTAATTTTGTATAATCTTACGTACGTTTGCACTGTACCACATCTACTATTGTTGTGTTAATAACAAGTCAAGCTAAAAGCAACTTTAGGCACGACGTAATAAAGTGCATAATATTAGCCCGCGCTAATCGTGTGCTTAATCTTTTAACACGCTTTTATTGAAACAGTTACTGTGTATTGGTAATTAATTACACAGTATGTGAGTATCGTATGTTAAAAAAAAAAACAATATATCGCACACCTAGATCTAAAGAGAGCTAACTCAGAAAGGATACTTTTTCAGGAAAGGCGAGAAACTGATTAATATGTCCATATGCACGCATGAGTTTTCTGTATAAATTTATACTTTTTATAATAAAGCTAGCAGAGTTATATTAGCTGAAATCTGTTTTAGTGTAGGTGGGTTTTGCTGGAATCCGATGGTGTGCATAACTCAAATCTTCCGTTTTTTGAGTTAGATCCCTTTAGATCTAGGTGTGCGCTATGTTTTTTTTACAAGAGTCGTCATTTTGTTTTATACAAGATGGCGACGGTAAACAAGCTTTTTAATTTTCGGACAATTGTTACAACCGGCTAGCATTATCCGCGGTAATGCACTTAAATTAAACTTTATTTTTATTTTATAATTTCTCGGCCATTCCACAAGTTTGACGTTTACAAATTCCAACGCATTTCCAAAGATTTTTTTTTCGTCCGCGAACATTTTTTCAGCTAGTTTCATTAAAGGTACGAATTACCTAAACGATAGTGAGAATGTCATTACAAAAAACAAAGTGAATTCGAAGAAGTCAACGTATAGATATTTGTGTGCCCACAGTAAGTATAACAAGGGGGGCTAGACAAGTGCCAATCGATAAGAGAACGAACGATAATAATAGTGAACGAGTATAGAATAGGCATGACGACTGGTTTTTTTCATCGTCCATCTTGTAGATTACCAAAAATGATTGAACACGTATTTTTTCTTTTCTCAATCGAACAATAAATGACAAAGATACGTGCTTCTAAGGTTCGGGAGTAAGGGCACGTAACATCGCGTTATGGCACAATTTATATAACGTGACGTCACTAGCCCCCACTCCCGAACTATTAACGCGCTTGTCTTCCGATATTTTTTTAATATTATAACTGGCGGACTAAAGGAAATATGTTTTTCTTTACGCAGTCGTCATCCCTACTGACGTAGGCCAACGAAAAGTCACGTGATCAATTTTCTTTCGCTTAAATAAAGGACGTTTGCCGAGCACAGCGAAACATGGACATTGCCCCTTTTTCCATTTGTCTCTGTCGCACGCGCGTAGTAACAGTGCCCTTGCGCTCGCACAGCAACCCGTTAGGGCAATAGGGCAACGTCCGTTTTTCGCTGTGCTCCGCGACCGACCTCTATCAATTGCATACAATTTCCCATTCGATTCGTTGTCATATCTGTCGGCACCTGTCTAGGTGGGAAGGTCATAGCCACTGCAATAAGCGAACTGCAACAATGTCACTGTGAACCGTACCTTTTTGCAGCGGCTATCATCTTTGTAGCTGCAACCTTAACGTTATTAGCTTAAGGTCGTTTTTTCATTGTTGCAGTGGCTATTGACTTAATAGTACATCACACGTGGGATATCATGTATAAGAAGCGCCCGCTCGCACCGAAGGTGGTATTGTCTAATGGGAACTGCAACGGTTTGGAAGCCGAAGAGTCCAGGATCAACGGCAGGAGGATATCGGGCAGTTCCGAGGACACGCTCAGTCGATAGTCTAAGTTTGTATACGGATCGTCACTTCTGTGGTTTGGATGAGTTTTTGTATCCAGTTTTGTTTGTAGACGTAACTTAAACCAGTGCGTTTTGAGTTTTTGCAATCGTTATTGGTAATGTTTGGGTTACTATTTACCAAGCAGCATAGTAAGTCAATTGGTTTTGTTTCGCGAGTTCAAATTCGAATGGCGCTTAATTGTAAAAAGGAATATCTAAAAATAAAACTGATTTGGGAGTCGAAGCATTTCGTTGATACGTTAAATATCGATTTACCCTATTTTTTGACTTATTGCTTTTTATAGTTAAGCGTGCGACATATTTTTGTTTTGTGTCACTGACTGTTATTTATCCGGTGAATAACTTATTTATTTGGTATTTGGAGCTTGACATTGTATGGAAACTTGAATGGAGGAAAAGTTTACTTATCACAAATAATTTGATTAATTGCAAATTTTTCAGTAAAAAGGAATGTTATATTGCTAAAGGGTTATTCTACTTTTTAGGGCAGGTTTTTGTCTAAGAGAAAAACAACTATGTTACCCTAAAACTCCACTTTGATACCGTTCATATTTTGAAGTTAAATACGGCAGTTTCACGTACTGGGAATTTTTCTTATATTTTTCCATATCCCTACTAATATTATAAATGCGAAAGTAACTCTGTCTGTCTGTTACGCTTTCACGCTAAAACTACTGGACCGATTTAAATGAAATTAGGTACAAAGAAAGTCTGGAGCCTAAGAAAGGACATAGGCTACTTTTTAACCGACTGCAAAAAAGTAGGAGTTCCACGCGGACGAAGTCACAGGCAGAAGGTAGTTATATTTATATAGTTTATATTCGTTTTACATGATTTTTTGTGGGGGACACAAAAACCTGCTCTTAAAAGTAGAATGGTCCTAAACAATTTTAATCAACTATTTGGAGATTTGCAATTAAACTTACCTGTATCGGGCAATGAAAATTAATACCTATTTTAATTCTGACAGGTTTTTATAAGTACTGCATTAGTTTAGTCGGGCCTGATTTTTTTTTGGATTGTTTGCCAAAACGAAGACCTCCTTTCATTGAAGTCGGTTAAAAATGTTGCCAAATCAATGTCATTGGTTTACGAGTGACTATATTTTGTATACAAGTATTAAAATCCAAAAACATGATATTTACTTACGTGTTTATATTTTAAATCGGACAAAAGTATACGAAATCTGACGTTACAGAAATATGAATAAGATAATAATCTGGAATAGTTCACACCAATCGATTATAGATGTATAACAAGCAAAGCTTGAAATATATATATGTTATTTTTTTCATGCGTGACCTAATGACAATCATACGTAGCTTTTTTAGTAAGGTAGTCGAATATATTTTTTAGATAACTTGATATATATATATGATTAATAATTAATAATAAAATTCTCGCGCCTCGCCCATATATATATTGCGGACCTCATGTAATACAATGCACAAAGGCTGTATAAAATCGCTCTTATAAAGCCTTTGTACATCTTATGCGCGTCGTGTAGAATGAGGTCCAGCTGTCGTGTTCCTAATTGGTGGAACGTGACAGCTGGACCTCATTTTACAGGACGCGGCGGCCCCAATTGCATATCCCACTGTTCCCGATTTAGATATCGCAAGTTCCGTAGTAAAGGTGTGTCTATATATGTATAGATAGTATTTAAATTGATACATTACATCATAATCTTACTAAGTATGAAGCTATTCATTTTAAAGGTATAATGTTTTTTTTAATTTAACATCGGAATAATAGTTTTCCGAGCGTAATTTTTATTTGACCCTCAAAACACAGAAGTAGCGATCTTTTTTTATTATTATTTAGTTTTGGGCATAAATTTCCTAATAGGTACCTCAAGTTTTACACAATATTTGTAGTTTCTATTGTTCGATGTCCATTTTTTAAGTTTGTGTACGAATTTGAATAATGCGTATAATGCCGTTTAATTAGCACTTTTATTCATTTTATTATTAGCGTATCGAAAATATGCTAGATGCGCGTTGTTCAAAATGAGGTCCAACTATCATCCATCAGTCACAGGCCAGATGCCTGTGTTTCATTGGTATAACAGCTGGACCTCATTATACACGACGCGCATGTAGCGGATTTTTTCAAAAATTATTATATGTAAATGAAATGATATTTTTAATTTGAAGTTATTCAAATTAGTACACTGACTTGAACTAATTGTTTAACTAAGTATTTTAATTAACAATTTTCGAAATATTTGTAAATTACCTAAGAGCATATCCAATATTATTGTGCGTAAGGTATGAATATGTATAATTGGTTCCATTGTATCCTCTGTTAAATTGTATTTCCGGGGCTGCTGTCACATTTTTGGCTTTAGTTGATAAGTATTATTTCTAGCGGTACATTTAATATGTAAATAAGATTTTGAATTATGTTTGTACTAGCTGTGCCCGCGACTTCGTCCGCGTGGAATAGTTATTCTTCACATAGGCTTCATATTTTCCCCGTTTTTTACACATTTTCCACTGTTTCTCCGCTCCTATTGGTCGCGGCGTGATGTTATATAGCCTGAAGCCTTCCTCGATTAATGGTCTATCCAACAAAAAAAGATATTTTTCAATTCGAACCAGTAGTTCCTGAGATTAGCGCGTTCAAACAAACAAACAAACTCTTCAGCTTTATAATATTAGTATAGATTTAGAAATACAAAGTTCAGAACTGTGCGTACAATTTTAAATTAATTTCGACCTGGGTTTTGGGATGACTGGGTAAAGAAACGAAATTCTATTTAGTTAGTCTGTTACTCATCATATCAATATCAATCATCGAAGCTTGCACTCTTTTGTGGTTATTACCGTATTACGAAAATCCCGAGCTGACTAGTGTATTATTATAATAATTTCTGATGCCTTCGCGGTTATTACACGTTGGAATGAAACAACTGTTGACGGATTTGACTCGCGTATTTTTATTTTATATTATTTTCTGATGTTTCGGATTCTTTACAGTTTCCATAATCGTAGCACGACTGAGCTGACAATAGTCTAACGCTAAAGTTAACTATTATGAAAACTGCAAAGAATCCGAAACGTCGGCAAATAAAATAAAAATACGCGAGTTAAATCCGTTAATAGTTGTTTCATTCCAATAGTTTATTACTAAGGATTTATTAAAATTACGTAATTTAGCAAAATTACGATTAAAAACCCATGTTCTGAACGAAGCTTGTTGCGGATATGTAATGTGTACTTATTATAGGTATTTTTGACGAAGCCTGCGAATGGATTACTTTTTGTATATTGTGTGAATAAATAAAATTGATGTTTTACAATTTTAAAAATAATGGTTTAAATTAGCATTGTAATTGAACGTTTTTAATAGTACATTACGCACCAAGGCCAATAAATAAAAAATGTCCCAGATCACATGTAATTGTCGTCCGAGGCGAAGCCGAGGTTGACAAAAATGTGACCTGAGGCTTTTTTATTTTACTGGCCGAGGTCAGTATACTTTGTTATCTGTTCGACAAAGTCGGAAAGCGGCAATTTCATTTAGCGCAGCGGCCAGAAAGTTGGCGCTTTCTGGCCGGAGGACAGGAAATTATCTTCGTGGCGGCAGCCTCGTGACTCTGTCAAATAGCTCTTTTCGATTTGTCCATTACATTTTTTAAATAAATTCACGTTACGTTTATAAATTAGATATATATCACTACATATATAAAAATCGAGCTATGTGATAGTGTCGTAGTAAACTATATATATAAGGCTGATTCTTTACGTAGTGTAAGAGTAAATTAGTTTACGGTGTTCAAGATTATATATAATATATGTATATGTATAGTATTATGTTATATGTAGTAGTATATTTCAACGCCCCCCAGTTAGCAAATGTATGACTATATATATGATTTTCAGCATACATGTTTATTGTATGCGACACTTTATATTTACATATAAAATTTGTTTTTATATTTGACAAAATATATAGCGCAGACCACAGTGGCTGTTACGGTGATGCCGTGTCAACGTTCATGTTTGTTTAAAACAAAAAAGGAGAAAAGAAAAGTTTTCTAGTTTAATTTGTTTACGCAAAGCAAAAATGTTTTATCAAACTATTTTACTGCCAAATGTATTTAACCCATCCAATGAATTTATTTGTGTCGGTTTTTTTTAACCCATAACTAACCGTCTAATTGTATTTGAGTGAAGATACTCTTATTCAAGACAAAAACAATATTTTTTTGAATTTGAACCGACGTAAAATATTATATTATACCAGTGATTATTATTATACCATATAAAATTTTATGATAAAAATAGTGTTTATGCTTTTTAGCTTTATATTATTGGTAGGTCACTGACAGTATATAGGCTAGACAAGTGTTTATTTTGACAAAAGTAAGCCAGCATGGCACATTGATGCTTATTTTTCTAATAATTTCTGATGCCTTCGCGGTTATTACAAATAGGAATGAAAGAACTATAAACGGATTTTACTCGTGTATTTTTATTTCCTGACGTTTCGGATTCTTTACAGTTTCCATAATCGTAGCACGACTGAGCTGACAATAGTCTAACGCTTAAGACTTTATCGTTAAAAATACGCGAGTTAAATCCGTTAATAGAATGGAACTATTCCAATATTTTTCTAATTCTAAAATTAAATTTGACAGGAGTGTGCGTTTTGAATATTTTTTTAACGGCTTTAAAAGTCACCTGTCTTGTTCATATACTGACAGTTGTAGTGGTGCAATATAATATGCTATTTTTTTTTAAATTAAAATACGCTACCTATCTTTAACGCGGTAAGTTCATATTTTGGTTTGTGATTAAAATAGCGTATTAAGGTACGTTTACACGCTTGCCAAGGCTCGACAAGTATCCACAAGCACAAGCGTGTAAAGAGGCCGTTTGGCTTGGCTTGCGTGAACTTGCGGACGCTTGTATCCGATCCGGACTAGTGTCGGTTTTTTGACACAGATCAAAGGGAGTTTGCGGCAAGCGCTTGCGACGCGTTTACACGTTGGTGCGCGTTTATTAGCCGCGTTGATTTCATGACGAACGGACGTAATAGCCGATACAAATTCAGTGTCAGCTATACTTGGATGTCCGTAGCACAATGACGCATTCGCAAGTGTGTAAACTTCCAAATGCCAAGCGATATTTGTGAACGCTTGGGGCTTGTGGATACTTATCGAGCCTTGGCAAGCGTGTAAACGTACCTTTATATTGCCACCATGTCATACTAAAGCAATTTGAAGTTAAAATAATTATTGACATATCTTTTAAAATAAATCACAAGCCTTTTCATATTAGGCCATTAAATAAATCATATTTTTATAATTTTAATTGAATTATTGAACACATAAAAATCTTCGATACATTCTTCGGTGTGTTTCTTGTATTAATACTGAAAAGATTGTTTTAAATTGTAAATGTTTTCATGTACTAAAAGTATGTACCTTTGTCAAATTCTGCATTTTCCGAATTGTTCTCAATATTTTGAAAAACTTGTTGTGTAACTGTTTAAAATAAAAAAAATACAGCCAATTATCTAAAGACTAGATAGCATTTGTGACAACGCACAAATTATGGTCAATAAAATATTAATAATATGTTGAGTTCAATACACAAAAGATTTTTAAAGGACTGATATTTTAACATAAACAAAAATTATCTGACCTAGAGACACCATTTCGTCAACTTTTGTATTTATAAACGCTAAGTTTGCGAAAGACGTCCACTTTGTCACAAAAGTCCGCTAGATGTCGCTAGTTTTAAGCGAGGTCCAGCTGTCATGTTCCACCAATCACAGGCAAGCAGCTTGTCTTTCATTGGTGGAACATGATCTAGACCTCACCCAAGACGAGCGTCATCTAGCGGATTTTTGACTCGCGATATCCCCAATTAATTACTTAGATGTTTTAACTTTCCAATGTGTTTTGTGTCTCTAGGTTTTGTAATCTTTGTTATATACGCAAAGGCATTTTTAAACGACTGATATTTCTTTCAATGTTCGTATTCTGTCCCAATTTTCTCGTAGATTTCTTAGATTGTTTACGATTTAGTTTCTGTTGTAAGTAGTAACGACTATTTGGAGCTTGAAAGAGGTAGAAAAATTGTAAATAGCATAATAGACGTAAATCATTCTCGTAATGTTTTCTCTACTAATTGTGAATTAAAAAATAGGTCCATTTTTTTAGTCCGTTTTGACTTAAATCTTAAGTGGAATCGATTTATAGAGTACCTACTAAGCTAAACAAGTAGTGGTCTTAGTTCCGGAAAATTGAGAGTTACAATTGAAACAATAAACGAAGTGTGGTTAAAAATAAGCGAAAATAAACTCGGGGATCAAGGTTTATGTCGTGAATGTAAGACGCATGTTCTAAGGTAATAAATTCTAAAATTTGGCGATTACTATAATATACTCGTAAGGTCGAGATAGCTCAGGTCTGTTCTTTGCCTATTGGGCCGTTTGATTATTTTATTGATGTAAATGGCATGCGGTTAAAATAAAAAAATAAATCCTGCAGATATTGCTCTCCGGAATATTGAGTTTATTTTAGTACGTGATTTTGACACTTCTATTGGAAATAAAACAACTATAACGGATTTAGCTCGCGTCTTTTAATCATCCAACTTTCATTTTCCGCCAATTAGAGATAAGGTACGGGTGTGCGATTTTTGGAAAATGACAGCTGGACCTCATTTTACACGACGCACGTCTGGATTTTGAAACACTGTATTTTAAATTACAGTTAAATCTGAATTTTATTGTTGAAATACTGACTCAACGTGACGTGACTGTATCTTATGAAATATTATATAAAAAGCATAAGTTTGTAAGGAATCGAACGGTAACGATAAATATTTTTATAAGAATTTCTTTTTTCGTTGCCGTGGTATAACTTGACTTCAAATATATGAGATAAAATTTTTGGTGATTTGCTATAGTATGGGGTAAAATCCGACAGCACAAAAGTTTTCCACTTTTTAAAAGGCTGAAATATCCACAACTGAATCAATATATGTAGCTGCAAATCGAACATAATATATAATGTAATTGGGGGCAGCCGTTTGTCAAAGATCCACTAGATGCGCTAGTGAAGAATGAGGTCCAGCTGTCAGGGTGATAGGCCAGTAGCTTGTCTCTCTTTGGTGGAACATGACAGCTGGACCTCATTCTACACGGCTAACATCTAGCGGATTTTTGACCGCGTCAGCACCCCATGTATTTATTATAATGTTTTTACGATATAGTATTATTTTAACTACATATTGTTTCGACATATCATATACCTGCAATTAATAATTAAGCATTTATTGTTGTAATCCTGTAGGACTGTTGAATGTGAATATAATTAAATTGGTTCCTTCCTTTGTGATAATTATGTGTTCGTATTCGTAAAGTGGTAATTGATATCTGATTATAACATACATTTGGTCAATAGAATACAGCTGTTAATAATTTCTGATGCCTTCGCGGTATTACCCATTGTGTTGAAAAAGTGCAAGCGCTTAAACTATTTTTTTTCTCGTTCCGTTACACATCCGTTACATCTGTATTTAGGGAACACAGTCAATAAGTAAAAAAAAATGATGTGATATTATCCCCAGGTACTGATACAAATACTATTTCAATGAGGGCCACCGCGTGTCAGAAATCCGCTAGATGCGCTAGTGTAGAATGAGGTCTAGCTGTCATGTTCCACCAATGAGAGGCAAGCTACTGGCCTGTGATTGGTGGTACACGACAGCTGGACCTCATTCTACACTATCGCATCTAGCGGATTTCTGACACGCGGTGGCCCTCATTGATACTTTATAATATTTGCAACCATTATAGATATAGATAATGACGGCGTCTCAAACGCTCGAATATATATAGTATAGTGATTTTACGAATACGAATACAATTTAATAAATATTCCACAATACCGTTGGTGAATATTATTTTAATGTATTTAAATATATTGCATGCACAAACTATATTGTGTAATCTGGCTGTATTATACGTACCTATATATACATATGTATTTTTTCATGAAAGCATTTTGTTATTGAACTCCAGTTTATATCGAAATAAAGTGTTTGCAACCTTCATTTGTTTTTTATTACACTGGTTTACAGTGGTTTTATTGTAAGGACGGTCGCGGATCACAGCGAAAAACACAGTAACCTTCAAGGTTACTGTGCGAGCGTGAGGGCACTATTACTAAGCGCGTCCGACAGAGACAAATAGAGAAAAAGGTAATGTCCGTTTTTCGCTGTGCTCCGCGACCGTCCTTTAGGTATGAAAATTATTTTGGGTCTATTTATGTCCACAATTCATGAAACTATTAATGATTTTGTAGGATTATCGTTTTTTGGGTTCAATGCCCGAACGGTAACTACCCTATTACTGAGATTCCGCTGTACGTCCGTCAGTCTCTCATCGGGCTGTATCTCATAAACAGTGATAGAAAGTTAAAATTTTCTCATTTTTTAAATACTACAAAAACCAGAATAAAACAAATATTTTAGGTGCTCTGTACAACAAATGAAATGATGAGCGGACTCGCACTTGGCCGGGTTTTCACGACGTCACGCGATTACTGTCGCGGTGTTCATCATAAAATAAATCATAAGGTCGATAATAGGGCGACCGCGTGTCAGAAATCCGCTAGATGCGCTAGTGTAGAATGAGGTTCAGCTGTCATGTTCCACCAATGAGAGGCAAGCTACTGGCCTGTGATTGCCAGTAGCTTGCCTCTCAGTGGTGGTACATGACAGCAAGACCTCATTCTACACTAGCGCATCTAGCGGATTTCTGACACGCGGTGGCCCTCATTATATTGGTGCACATCTATTACACGTCTATTGTCAAAAGCGAATAAAACATAACCTAAAAAAAACCTATAGAATATTAGAAATTAATCCTCCTTTAATATTATTCCAGTGGCCATCGACCTGATAGTGCAGCACATATCTGAATACCTGAAACGCAATGTCCGGGACAGGAACGTGGCGATATGCCTCGACTACCCCGGGCTGGCGTCTGTTCCGGGCAGCCCGCAGCGCTCCGGGAAGAGCGGAAGACCGCACTAGGATTCTCAACCTTATGTCTTATACGTTTAGGTAGGTCGTAACGCTTGCTACAAAGTGCAGCCGTGGATGTTATTTTAAGTGCCATTCGAGAGTGGTAAGAATGACGAATTTATAGAATTTGCTTCAGCGAAGGACAAGTGACTTTTCGTTAATATGGATCAATTCTGTTTAGTTTATGTTTTAATGTTTTTAAACCGACGAAATAAACGGATGAGATTCTCAAGTCGACGCGTATATATTTTTTTTTATGTATGATCACGCATAACTTTTTACAGAGTGGTTCGATTTTGATAATTCTTTTTTTATTGGAAAAAAATCCTACCTTAAGGTTACGAAAATAGGGTAGTGAAATAGTTATAAATTTTTCACGCACCGATTGTATCGTATGACCACGAATAACTTTTTACAGAGTAGTCCGATTTTATCATTCTTTTTTATTTTAAGTCAAGTATGTAATTATATTTGAGGAATGGAATCTAAGCATACACGGTACTAAAATTTTTAATTAATTTATAGCCTACTCCATTCGTAAACTGTATGCACATTGCATACGCACGATGTCCACGGCTGCACTATTTGTCTTAGAAAAATTCTCTAACGATTAGTAAACGTAAATCTGCATATACGGTGGAGCATCCATTATACGAACAAATTGGTATTTGGAAAACATAATATGTGTATTGATTCAGCCATACATTTACGTACAGGTAAAAAAGTATTTACATTTTTTTTTAATTAATTAATTAAACAAAAAAAAAATTGGCAACCCTAACATACCCTTACATTATATTCGACGCTCCACTGTACCATAATTTAATTAATTAGTAGAAAAATACGGTAATATTTAATTTGAATTTACGAAATGTGATGTTATACCTAATAGTAACGAAAATCGTATTTTGTAATGCAGTGAAAAAGATCTATTACCTACTTAGGAGGCTTTAGTATGAATTTTGTGAAACAAAAGCAACGCTTCTGTCACATTTAACTCATACTAAGTCCCCTGATGTGATTGAAGATTTTAATCTGTCAACTAACTGTAAGCATTTTTGGTACACATCCGCTTCAATAGAAATAATATTAATTTCAATACAACACCTTTAAAGTTAGCTTAATAGTAATGGCAACACTATTTGTTGACAGTTTAAAATGTTGCCAGTAAATAAAACGATGTTTAGTTTTTAGCCAGTTGAAATACGCCTATTTATAATATAATTAGGTATATGTTTGTATTGCTTACTAATTCTATATCTAAGTTTTAGCCAGAAATCTAGGTTTAAGATATTACATTAAATTCTAAACTTCACAAAATCAGTGTGGATAAAAAAAATTCAGGAAACATATCTACATTAGACAGTTTAGCGATTCTCTAGTAAAAGAACTAGTCAGATTTATTGTGAAATTGTAATTAAAAAGAAAGGGTTATATGCTCAATGGCATAAGTACTTATTTCTTAGCCAAAAATAAATTTAGAAAAAACGTTTTCTTAGTATAGGCCATCGCGAGAAACAGTAGGCGAATTCGATCTAGATTTTCAAAAATGGGTGGGATACAAGTGTACTGTACACTTCTTACTCTTGTCTATTACCACAATGGAGCTACTTACAGTTGCCAGACGCTCTTGATGTTTGCAAAAACCAAGGGTGGATCGAACTGCTATTTCTGTTCTGTGGCCGCACGAATACTTTGTCTCCGTTCCTCGTCTCTGCAGGAGTGTGTGGCGGAGACATTAAAATGCTTCTATTTTGACCTTTTAAAAATTTATTACCTAGATTAGATTTTCAACTAGACTTCTTGACATGAGAGAAATATACCGTAGCGACGACGAAAGAAGTTCGCGAGCGGCCTCTTTTAAAATTATTCTAGCCTTTGCGAGTGCTATAATTTGGGTTGTTATATAATAATTGATAATTTGAATGTGTAGTTCCTATAATTGTCGCCTTTTTGGTTGTGCTTTCGTAATCGGAATAGTAATAAATCTTGAATTTTACAAATTTAAATTAGGCGAAAGTTTTAAATTTTCAAATTTCTCGTTATCATTGGTTAGTTGTCTGTCGTTTTTTGAAATTATACGTAATAATGATATTATGGAAATGAAATGGTATAAATCTTTACTTTTGGTCACGTAGCTCAAGCTATCTGCCAAGAGAGCCTTGACTAGTCTCTATGTGGTCAGATTCATCCTATGTTTGGATTGTATTTAAAAATAATGGTACTATACCATAAACATTAATCAAATATTTAACGCACACTTTAAATATATTAAGAAAACAAATAATAATTCATACTGGACAGTTTGTATCGTCTAAATAATATATATTTTTATTATTTATGCTCTAAGGCCGAGCGCGCACCACGATTTTTTGTGGCGCGATAATTTTATCGCAGAAATGCAACGTATGGGTTTCTATGGCCTAGCGCGCACCTATAGATTTACTTAGAAAATCTAACGTAACATTTTGATTGTTTGTTAAAATTGTTAACCTCTGACTTTTTTTCCAAAATTCAAAGAAGTTTAGATATAAACTAAGAAAAGTGAGTTATCCCTATAATGTGGTTCAGTTGTTTTGTAAGTAGGTACCTATATGTTTACATTCGGAATTACTTGTTCTTCAAGATGTGATGTTTGACTTTTAGCGTTACTAGAACACTATTTCGCTTACTGCCGCGGTGATTATTAACATGCACATATTATGTAAAAGTTATGTTAAAATTAAGCTTTACATATAATTTAAGGTAATGAAATACCTGTTTTTAAGAGTACCTATACCTGCTATTACATTGTTGTTTAGGTTGCACGTAAGGTTTTTTAGCGCGCGTTTTGTTTCTGTTATACTTTAGGTACCTAGGTACAAATAATGAGGGCCACCGCGTGTCAGAAATGCGCTAGATGCGCTAGTGTAGAATGAGGTCTAGCTGTCATGTTCCACCAATGAGAGGCAAGCTACTGGCCTGTGATTGGTGGAACATGACAGCTGGACCTCATTCTACACTAGCGCATCTAGCGGATTTCTGACACGCGGTGGCCCTCATTGCAGGAGCTATAGTGACAGAAATTTTAATCGCATCGTATAAGTTTATATCTTACTGTCAGATTCATATCCGAATTGTGAAAACCTTTCTTAAGACCAGGGGCGTGCAGTGGGGTGAGCTTAAGTATGGCGCTAAGGTAGGCAGTCCATACATTAGTGACACTGTGCCTGTATGGAATGCACGCCCCTGCTTAAGGCCTATAAAACAAAAATCAACTATGTAACAGTCACAAAATATGTCAAAACGGACAACCGTTTGTTGACAGTCACTTTGACATTACTCGAGTCATACTCAAGATCTGTGTGCTTTACTGTACATTACATTGTTACTTCAAAATTATACACAGCTGCATAAAACATGCATATTAATGGATTCATGCGTCAATCTAGTCTCTCAGTGAGGCATCGTGATATCGAGATGCGATAATATTCTGTATACCTGCTAGGTAAGCTCGTTTGTTGTCGCGCGATAAGGAACCTGTCACTGTCATACTTTTGCAAAATGGAAGAGAGACTTATTTTTACAAGTTTCATAAAAGCCTGTCTGGGTTTTGGACTCCAAAATTAGAGATGGCAACCCTAACGGCGACATATGTTTTAACGAGAATCACTAGTGCTATTTGTGTCTATGTCCGGTATTAATAGATAAATCTTAACTCGATATCGTCTCAAGATATGTTCTCTATAAATTGACATATCTTGAGATATATATCGCACACCTAGATCTAAAGAGAGCTAACTCAAAAAAGGTTCTTTTTCAGCAGAGGCGAGAAACTGATTAATATGTCCATATGAACGCATGAGTTTTCTGTATAAATTTATACTTTTTATAATAAAGCTAGCAGAGTTATATTAGCTGAAATCAGTTTTAGTGTAGGTGGGTTTTGCTGGAATCCGATGGTGTGCATAACTCAAATCTTCCAGTTTTTGAGTTAGATCCCTTTAGATCTAGGTGTGCGATATGACAATCAAGATATATTTATTAGTATGTTTCCTATTAGGTATAGTCGATAATGTTTTACTTGATTTCTTGATTGTTAATGTGTTGTTAATCATATATTTTTGTAAGGTTTAATTTTATCTTAATATAGTAATTCAATATGTACCTTTACGTAATACATAAATATTCTTGTTTGATGTCGTAATAATCGTGCCGCTTTGTTCTGCCAATACATATATCGCACCCCTAGATCTAAAGGGAGCTAACTCAAAAAAAGTAACTTTCTGGAGAGGCGAAATTGTTGTAAGGAATCGGATCCTTTTTTTAGCGTGTGTTTAATTTAAATCATCAGATTTTTGAGTTAGCTCCCTTTAGATCTAGGTGTGCGATATATAATTTTATGTGCTGTTCGGAAAAACAATTACGTACCTATTAGTAATTAGTGTATATTATATAACACCCAGACCTGATACTCTGAAAAGCAATAAAAAAAAAGAGAAGATAGAAACAGAAAGTCTTCGCACAAATGATAGTAACATTTTTGCAGTTCTCTCTTACTAATCATAGTGCTTATAGACCTGCCATGATTCTTTTTCACGCTACGTCTACAAGGAAGCAAATGTAAAACCGCGCTGTAATTCCTTTAATATAGAACGGTTTTACATTTCCTTCCTTTATCTTAGTAAAATTGGAACAAAATATTGCTTAGTTTGAGACACCATTTTGTAAACAAGTACACACAGTACCTAATATAGATTGTATTGTACATTGTCGATAACTTTTAGTCAGCAATAGCTTGCTTTTGGGAAATGAAGAAGTGATTTTAACATTATTCAAGTGTTCCACTGAAATAATCACTCAAACGCGTCGTATATATTTTTTTCAGTATAAAATTAATGCATTATAACGTAATCTGACGCGCCAGAGTATATCGGAATAGAAACTGATTTTTTATTATCGTCCTATTTGCTAATTCCACGAATGGCTAAGAAGTAACTGCGAGTAGGTATCTACTTGACAACTCTTTTTATGTTAATGAGGGCCACCGCGTGTCAGAAATCCGCTAGATGCGCTAGTGTAGAATGAGGTCCAGCTGTCATGTACCACCAATCACAGGCCAGTAGCTTGCCTCTCATTGGTGGTACATGACAGCTAGACCTCATTCTACACTAGCGCATCTAGCGGATTTCTGACACGCGGTGGCCCTCATTGGATGCATTTGAGAATGGTTGTAAATCACCTCTTCGTTTTCCCTACTATAGCGTTTGTTAATAAATGCCAGTTTATTCTTGCCACATCGAAACCTTGTTAAAAATATAATCAAATTAATTTTAGTTGAAAAATTTGTAAGCGGTAATATTTTGATTAAAGGTACTATATATATTTTAGTATACTGTGTACCTATTAGCTGAGGAATTAACTACGATAAATGTTTTCGTCTATTTTTAATTCTGTAAGTCGTTTTAGGCAACAATGTAGGAGAATGACACCAATAGGGATGGCGGGTAATGAAAACGAATTTCCATTTAGACCGCCAGTTAGATTGTTGAAAATTCTTGGACTCGTATGTTATCTTTTCTCAAAATTAAAAATGATGAAGTGAAATGCTTCTAAAGTTCTGGAGTCGTCTCCTGACCTCGCGTTATGGTACAATTTGTACAATCACGTGACGTCATGAACATGGTACACCGACTGACTATATTATTATTATATAGGCGATTTAACCGGCGTTCATTCCTTGGACAGAATATTGAAGGAATAAGCTACAATAAGATTTGAATTAAACCAATTCTGACATCATTTATGAGTAAAATGTAACGTTGAATCGAAAGATACCCAATTCTCGCTGTACTTTAGGTACAGTAATCGTCACAGTTATCTATCCCCACTTAATATCGTATTAAGTAGGCAAGGGGGCCTAGACAAGTGCCCAACGTTCAACGTAAACGCTGAACGTTGGCACTAAAATGTATGGGATTTGACATCCGCGAACGACTGTCACGTACGTCACAAACGTTCGCGGATGTCAAATCCCATACATTTTGGTCGTTTCGTTTAACGTTAACGTTGATCGTTGGCACCTTGTCTACGCCCCAAGGTCAGATATCTCTGATGCTTACTGTACTAATTTCTTCAATATTTACAACCAAGGACTGACTACATTATGATTATTTTTTTGAACTTCAAAGCGAGTGGTCGTTGTTGCCATATTACCAAAGAGTACCTAAATATTATTTATGTTTAAATTTAATGATTTGTTGTGTTCAAACGTCTATTTATTTGTTCGTGTTTTTTTTATTTATTTAATCGACGTTTTAGGGCAGCGGAGTATGTCGTACTCTTATGAAATTAGAAATTAAAAACATGTTTGGGAACAGTAAAAAAATTGGAATTGTATCTGTTGAAATTGATCTTTATTACACTGGATATGTTAATTATAGTTCGCTCTGTACATTTCTTTAGCTTATCTCTACGTTACAATAATCCTTCAAGTTTATACGATTGCCACTACTTTTTAATATTAGAATTTCCATATAATAAACACAATCGTTGGTCTTAATTATGATTTTCTTCACACAAATTTGCCAAGTGTTTGTGTTATTAAGTGGAAGAATCGAGCGCATGAGCTTTCATTGTCGTCGATATTTAAGAATATAATCAATAAGTAAAAAACTTAAGTGAAACTATGTCCCGGTACAGGTACAAATACTATTTCAATTTATACTTAGGTAATTATCATACTTGCAACCATTTTAGATATCTAGAGGCGTTGACAAGGTATCAAATGCCAGAAGATCGACCCAAATAGGTATCCTATAGATACGATTAATAATGGGCGGATCTTCGAAAGTTTGAGACGCTATCATTGTCGTCTACATCTATATCTATAATGGTTGCAAATAATATTATTATTAATATCATTGGCCAGTTCACACCAATGAGGTCCAGCTGTCATGTTACACCAATCACAGGCCAGTAGCTTGCCTCTCATTGGTGGAACATGACAGCTGGACCTCATTCTACACTAGCGCATCTAGCGGATTTCTGACACGCGGTGGCCCTCATTGAAATAGTATTTGTACCAGTTCCAGGGGATAATATCATTTATATTTTTGTAACTTATTGACTCTTCTTAAATATAGTGTTAGACAATGACGGCGTCTCAAACGCTCGAAGATCCCACGTTTGCCTTGACTCACCTCGTTACGTAAATATTTATTGCACCTTTTACACTCTAGTATTAGAAATTAGAATTATGTTTATTTTAATATAGATGATTATGTTAAACCCCAAAGATTGTTAGTAATAACTTGCCCGTGTACCTAATTGCCTATTTCACAATGACAGCAGCTTGTTAACAAAAATAACTTACTTATTTGAAAATGTTACTTAAGTATATGGTGATTAAAGATGTGCCCACCTTTGGTAAGTGCCAATCGATTATAGCGAATGAAGGAAACGAATGGATAATTGGAAATGACATAAGCGAACGAAAGCTAAATACCACGTGTTTTTTCGTTTGCTTACGTCAATAAACAATTTTGCAATCACTTATTTCGTTCGCTATTAGGTAACTCATTGACCATACCTCATTTCGTAGTAATTTTTTTAGATTTTATTTTGACCTCAACCAACTTTTCCTAGTACTTAAACTGTTTGCAAATTCTCTCACGAAGAAAGTCATCAATCTTTACTACAACTAAGTACATACCAGATAAACATCCTGAAAAGTAAAAAAAATACTTGAACATCGTAAAATATGTCATTAGGTACATTTTAGAATGTGACGGTGAAATATTTTTGTTCATATTTAGTTGAAACCGTCACAATATTTAACCGCAGTAATAATATAGTTTGAATTGTATATTCCATTATCCATAATTTTGTAATCTATGTTTATTCACGCGTTATAAATGGCTGTTAAAAGATTTAAAATTATTTTGTTGTTCAACACAAATTATTATTGTACAAAGACTATTTTAAATAAAGCTATTTTATTTATTGCATGACTATTTTTTAAACGCCACAGGTAACATCCGTAGTTATGTAGATTCATTTATAAAATTATGACGTCATTTACCTATTACATGACATTAATGATTAAAATGTATATAGATACCTACAACTAGCTGTCATCTTTTTTTATAGCCTATATCACTCGGAAATAGTGTAGCTTTCCAACAGTGAAAGAATTTTTGAAATCGGTCCAGCCGTTCTGGAGCCTATTCAATCCTAACAAACAAACCTTTCCTCTTTATAATATTAGTAAAGAAAAGTCAATAAACTGATTTCTAGTAAATGAATGATGTTAGTCGTTTGAGAATAAAGTTAATAAAAACACACACATTGTTTGATCCATCTTTATTTCAATAATATATAATTTTACAATAAAATTACAGACGTAATAGAAAATCAAATTTATCGTTGTCTATTAAATATTTGTTTAAATAAATTCTTAATACTAATGCGCGTTACGCGTTTAGCTCGAGACTAGGGGCGCAATGATTCGGACTGAACGGCGACATTGTTTAATAAATAATGTTTTATGTGATGATACGTATTTCGAACAATTCTCATTTAAATAGTCATTCAAGTTAAATAAATAAATTGACCTTAGGTACGGAATTTCGGCTTATTGCACAAACCATCCCGGTAAGATACGTAAAATAAAATCGAGAGATCGAGTGAAGTCAATTCATAAAACATGCAACTAATTATAATGATATTTTTTTGTGCAAAGACGAGCAGAAAAAATTTAGACCCCCAGTGGGATTCGAACCCACGCCTATCCCTTTACTAGCGGCAGCGTGCTGAACCATTACACCATAGGTAGGGACCACTGACAGGTCATCGAATTTCTCCACTCCTTTCAATTCGGTCTTTGTACTATATTATTTACATGCGACTAATTACTATAAAACAATACGAAATATAAGACCGCTATTTAAATAGACTAGTAAGTTGTGATTTAATGTTTGATGTCTTCGCGGTTATTATTCATTGGAATGAAACAACTTTAAACGGATTTAACTCGCGTATTTTATTTTATTGGCTGTTTCGGAGCCTTTACAGATTCCATAATCGTAGCACGACTGAGCTGACAATAGTCATATGCTAAACTAAGGCTAAAGTATACTTTAGCCACCTTATGATAAATCCGTTTAAAGTTTTTTTTCCGAAATAGTGATTTCTTATTACATCTTTGTAAGTATATAAATAATAAACAGCCCTTTTCTCGACTTCAAAATTATAAAATGGTATTTTTTATTAAAAAAAAAATACCTACACACAAAATTTACTGCATTAAGTCAACCTTGGACATTTACAGTTTTTTGCTGTGAAAATTATAAATAAATAAATATATCAAAGAGTAAATTGTAAAAAAAAATGTCCGCCGCTCGAGCCCCGGCGCCATTAAATTGTATCTTACAAATCTGTCTTGGACATTGTCAGGTGGCTAATAGAAAAATAAAAAATATTAAAAACAGTAAACACATTTTTAAAACGTAAGATCTGCCATTACGCATATATGTAAAAAATCCAGCTTATTATTAATTGTCTAGTACTCATCGCAACAAGCTATAATCGGACTAGATCAATGGGGGCTATCGTGTACTATTGTCTTTAGTTGGTGGAACACGACAGCTGAACCTCATTCTACACGACGCGATAAAGACATGCGGCGGCCCCCATTGGTCGAGCAAGACAGCTGGACCACATTCTACACGACGCGATAAAGACATGCGGCGGCTCCCAATGGTCGAGCACGACAGCTGGACCTCATTCTACACGACGCGATAACGACATGCGGTGGCCCCCATTGGTCAAGCACGACAGCTGGACCTCAATCTACACGACGCGAAAAAAAGTACGCGGCTCCCATTGGTATGCTCAAAGATATCATTATTAAGTATCATTTGTATTTGATAATAAACATAATTAGAATCAATGCAGATATATCTTACGTGTAACAAAAATCAAGTACCTACGGCCATCTGACAGATCGATCCAAGTTTGAAATTAAAAAAATATTCTAAAACCTAAACATTTGGTCGTAAATCATTAAAAATTATATCTATAAATTACAAAAGAACAATTGCAAAATTATAAAACCATAGTAAAATAATAAGAGGGACCAGTTAAATACAACATACATTACGTTTATCTACATCGCACTCGCGATTCACATTATATTTACAAAATAAAAACATATTTTTTGCACTATTATTATTGTAACATGATCGCTGTATACAGAAATTTTAAAACAAGACGTCATTCCGAAGAACCTTATTATACTTTCACGTGAGCGTGTTACAGCGTCGCCGTGTCGAGTTCTTCGAAATAAGTTCAAAACCGAATTTATAAAAACTTCCTTGGTAGTATTGCATAGATTTATATTAAAACTAGCTTCTGCCCGCGACTTCGTCCGTGTGAATCTCCTCCTTTTTTGAAGTCGGTTAAAAAGTAGCCTATGTTTTTTCTCGGGCTCCAGACTTTCTTTGTACCAAATTTCATTTAAATCGGTCCAGTAGTTTTAGCGTGAAAGCGTAACAGACAGACAGACAGACAGAGTTACTTTCGCATTTATAATAATAGTTAGGATGTTATACTTTATCCGCCTACCTATTATTCAAAATTTGAGTAAAATCGGGTAAGTGCGTAAGAGTCTGAATACAGGGATCTATGATAGTTTGCTTCTTTACAGCCATATTACTACTAACTTAGTATCAATATGTCTTTAAAATATCCAACAGTTATTACAAGTTCCAAATGACTGATTGTAAAATAATTAATAAGAAGTTTTTATAAAAGCGATTGCTACATCTATCGAAAGTACCAGCCTTACGAAGCGATCGAATAAATACGCAACTAAACTTAACCTAAAAAATAAAATAGCATTTATCTTGAATAAATATAATACATCACTTATAAATAATCTTTTAAAAATACAGGCCGACAAATAAAGTGATTTTTCTATACAAAAGTAAAGTGTAGTTTACACGTTACGATACCGATTTAGTGGATCACCCGATCGTGTTATTTTGAGGTCACTTGAGCAAGGAGTCTCGCAACGTTGCCAGACTTAACACGACGTTGTTGATGATAACGAAAACGCGACGTTGCCCGAGGGAAGTTTGGCAACGTGACGCAACTTCACGTCGCCTGCGTCACGAGTTTAGTCTTAAGTAGATCCGCGGATCAAAAAAGTGAGTAGGTAATTCACAAGTAATCAAAAAAGCCGTCAAAAGGGAAACGACAAACTCTACAAGTACATTTATCAAAGAAACTGAAACTTGATATACCTACATAATTGTAGGCAAATTACGACGATCACTTTCTAACTATTTAAAGGCGTCCGGGAGAAACATGCACGTATGTATTTCGCTTAGATAAGGTCTGTGCCATAATAAACCATGACGTCGTGAGGAACGATAAAGAATATATCGAAAAAGAATAAATGGCATTCGAAAGTACAGTCATATCGAAAACGCTCTAACGCCTTTGTGAATGACTAGTACAGTTAGCGTCATTTATGACCTCACCTTGGTATTAGGTGGGATATATCTCCGCCGCTGACTATACCGATATATTTGAGTAATTATACCACTCGACTTGACAGGTCAATAGTGTGAAGGAAGCGGGACGAGCCCGAACTAAATACAAAGATTTGTCTGGACGTCACTAAAGGACGGTCGCGGAGCACAGCGAAAAACGGACGTTGGCCTTTTTCTATTTGTCACTGTCGCACGCGCGTAGTAATAGTGCCCTCACGCTCGCATAACCTTCAAGATTACTGTGCGAGCGTAGGGGCAAAGTCCGTTTTTCGCTGTGCTCCACGACCGTCCATTAGTTACGTGATTCAAAAAAGTTGCAAACATCAAGAACGTCGGACCACTGGCCATTTGATGCTGATTTACACAAATGTTCTGGTCACTTTTAAAACATTAGTCTATATATAGGTCATGTGACCTTTAAATTTTGATCTTTATCCATATCCTACGTAGTTATATACAGAACATTTTTACATACCTACGACTGTCACATAGCGCGTTTCACGACTGAAGCTAAGGAAGCCATTTCTACCGCTGTTTATGTACAGACTAAGTTACTTTATTTTTAGTTTCGATTTCACAGCGTCCAATTAAGTCCAGGGTATATTTGTAAATGATCTAGAAGGTAATGTTTCGTCATACAGTTAATCAATCTATACTAATATAATAAAGAGGAAAAATTTGTTTGTTTGGATCGAACAGGCTGCAAAACTGGACCGATTTGATAAAATCTTCCACTGTTGGGTAGCTACGTTCACCCTGAGTAATATACGCTAGGTATAGATTATTAAAAAAAATTAGGGATCCGTGCGAAGCCGAGGCAAACAGCTAGATTTCAATAAAATTTTAAACTGTTTAGTACAATACAAGATGGCGAAATTCCATATAAATAAATTAACCGACGAAAATTTATCTTGAGGTTCAAAATAATATGCAGCCTCCTTTAGCAATTTAATGTACCTGCTAGTTTATTAAGAAAGTGGAAACTTACTTGAACACTGTGATAATCGTTATCATTATTTAATTTAAGTCATGTATTCTACGGTACTCGTCAATCTTAAGAACGTGCAATGGGGCCTAAATAGTACAACAAGTTTTTCCGCCATCCCTTTATGGACCATGCGGCATACGCCCAAGGTTGATTTTAACTTGCCGGCGACAGTTATCATCTCTAACACTTAACAATCAGATCATAGGTGCTTTTAAATAACATTCATTTATAGTCACTTTAAATATACACACCAAAGTTTATTATATTGTCATAATTATAATACAAAGTCAGTGCATTTTGCAACAGAAGTGTGCAAGATGGCGGCGCGTTGTTTAAATAGAATCTGATTCTTCACGAGAAACAACTAACTATATTACAAGCCTACCAGTGAGAGTACAACTCGATTAATACAATACAGTATATCACCACATTTAAATTTTAAATACAGTGCCGAAATTTACAGGAATTCCTAAACACCCAGAGATAAAACAGCGACATTTACCGAAAAACGTTTCATTCCACACACACACGTACACCCTTGCACATTTCTATCGTCAATTTATAATTTAGTGATGCGCCTTATGATTCGTTTGTCGTCGACGATAATATCGATGCGGTAGTCGCTGGAGGTCACGCGGCGCGAGGGCCCCGCGCGGGCGGCGCCCTGGTCGACGGCCTCGGCTGTGACGCCGCGCCGGGGGACGCTGCGTGGGCGGCGGACCTCGACCGAGGACTGCCCAGAACCACTCTCGGGGGGACGTCTGCCGTGGTCGCGCTCGCGGGCGCGTCCCTCGCGAGGTACGTCCCTCGCGCGCCCCTCGCGGGGGTGCTGATCACCGCCGATATCCACGCGACAGTGTCCCTCGCGGGCGTGTCTCTCGCGCGCGTTTGCCTCTCGTCCGGGTTGTCCTTCCCGACGGGGGTGTCCCTCCCGGCGGGCGATCTCGAGACCGCGTCCCTCGCGCGGTTCATTATCGTGGGCGTCTCTCGTGCGTGCGTCTTCGAAGTTGTCTCCCTCGCGTAGATCGTCTTGATCGGGGGTCCGCGGGAAGACAAAGGCGCACCGCTATTCAACCGGGCGCGACGAGGGCGCGCGGGGGGGCAGCGGGGAGGAGGGCAGGCTCCAGCTGTCGGTGTGGACCCAACTGGGGGCAGAACAATGTGCGACAATTACACGCTTGTGTTCCGTAGACGCCGCTCTTTGTATTACTATTCCGACCGTTTCAGTTTTATAGTAAAGTGTAAAAGAGTATTGAGATTCGTAATTTAAGTTTATTTGATGTTTGACTGGTGGGAATGAACTGTATGACCTTTACAATGCTATCTATAGAAGTTTGTGTTCATTGACAGTATTTCATAGTCCTTTTTTTAGGACAAAGACACCGCTACTTAGAAATTATATCATAATCACTGATGAAATTTAATATACAAAATATAAATTTTTGTTCTAGTAGTTAATATGTTTCAAGTTCTTTATATATAAAATATAAAGATAACTAATAAGCTTAACTATCACAATTCCCAATAATCAAATTTAAATATGAAATGGCGTGAAACAAATTCATTCTAAATACACAACACAAAGACCTATCACTATGAAACATTGTCAACAACTCAGGTCTGCCTTGAAAGACAAATGGCCCATATCTGTATTGTTTGTGAATTATAATGACCATTTAATCGAAATGAGATTGGGTTTAAAAACTTGATTCAAGCATCAACCAGATTTGCAAGCGGAATGATTAATCGAACACATGATCTAAACCTAATTAATCATTTAATCCAGAAATACAAGCGTACGGGTATTAATAACGACATCTACTAATTCTTAAAAAAAAAACGAGTACAATTACCAATAGCAGCACAATGCTCGGCGGTTGATAGTCGCCACAGCTCTCGACGTTTACCTTGTTACTGGCGTTAAGTGCCTTAGCTACGGTGCCTGTCAGGATGTAACTAATATTCCTTTGTTTTCTCACAAGCACATAACTAGCAGTTCAATATCAAAGTCAAAACGACTTTCACTTTTTTTAGATGTCTTACCGGTTAGATTTTAGAGTATTATTTGTGTTCTATATCGTAAGAACCGGGAATTGCCTATACTTATGACGACGCGACGTTGTACCTAAAGCTAACAAAGTAGATATCTACTTAATGAGGGCCACCGCGTGTCAGAAATCCGCTAGATGCGCTAGTGTAGAATGAGGTCCAGCTGTCATGTACCACCAATCACAGGCCAGTAGCTTGCTTCTCATTGGTGGAACATGACAGCTAGACCTCATTCTACACTAGCGCATCTAGCGGATTTCTGACACGCGGTGGCCCTCTTTGTGCAGTAATTCCACGCTTACCTGTGAAGGGTTAACAAATTTCCGTTGTTGCTCAAGTTACTGCAGTGCGTCTGCCATTTTGAGACTCCACACAGCTCTGTGTATGACGCATGAGAAGCTCAATCACTCTTCCTTAGAATTACTCGATTCACTGCCGTACTATTGCCGATGCGAAGCGTGACACTTACCGGTGACGCAATAGACCAGACCGTCATGGTTCCTTGAATGAATTCTTCTGTAGAATAGCTCGACTCACTGCCGTGCTATCTGAATTTAAAGCGCATCACTCACTTGTGACGCGTCAGTCGAGATCGTTGGGAGTCTTCAGCAGAAATTAGACTTACAGCCGGTGTGAAGCACCGCACTCACTTATGACGCAGACGAGACGATCGTAGTCCTCAGCGGACTCGCCGCCTCGCTAAGGCCAGCGTGAAGCGCCGCACTCACCTGTGACGCGTCAGACGTGACGGTCGGAGTCCCCCGGCGGGAGTCCTCGGCGGAGTCGCTAGACTCACCGTCGTGCTATAGCCGTTGTGAAGCGCCTCACTCACCTGTGGTGTTGCAGGTGCACGTGAGGCTCTCGCCGCCCTGCAAGGTGGTGCCACTTGACGTAACCCCTGCTGAGCCTCCGCTTGAGGAGCCCGCAGAGCGAGTGCAGCCAGCCTGCGCGTCATGGTTGTTCACGCGACGCCCAAAAGGGAACTCTGGTTGGCATGGTCGGCGGTAGGTATCGAATTGAGTCGGTAATGATTTCGAGTGGTATATTCTAAGCTCTTTATATTTTTGCCCCAGATACGTAATATCGTGTAGCCGAAATAAATTGTGATATTCTATTTTCTAATAACATAATACTGTACCGTAACGGCTTTTACCTTTGGGTTCTCCTATTTGATTTTTTTTTCAGAAGTGTTTATCTTGATACCTCCGTCTCAAACCGGCCATGAACGCCCAGAGCCCCCCTTGTGAAATGTGTGAGATGATCCGACCCATACCCGGCTAGCAAGCCAACTGCCGCCGACTGTTTGCACTGTTTTAATTTATGATATCGTAACATTTCCCTAACTCCCATTTGATAAGTGGATCGAAAGTGAGTTTGTAATCGGTAAAATTTTTATGCTTCTAAAAACTTAAAAACAAATTCTTTTTTCAATGTCCCGAAAATCAATATGAACAATACATCAAAGATGTACAGTGTTATCCTTACCCATACATAAATACAGAATAACAGAATATCCAGTTGCTAATATTTTTATTATTTTAAGATATATTTGTTACTAAACTAGATTGACATTTTGCAAACTCAGTCAGCGGCCGTTACCAAAAATCTGCAAAGCTATTTCGGTAAGAATAGTTTACCTATTAATTCATTACAGGATAAAGAGAAGTCAAGCGCTGATGATCAAGAAATATTATTTTAAGATAAAATTTCTAATAGATCTGATTTTTCAAGCCAGTCATAATAATTACTGGTTAATTACTAAATCCATATAACATTATAATTCGTATAAGCAATTTAAATTGACCGCGGCTAGGTAGCGTTTGTTTTAATGACGATCGGTCAACAGTTTTTTTAAAAATCGTCATTTTTAAAAGTTTACTACGAATGTTATTTGATTACATTACCAATAGAAATTAAATGAGAATAAAATTTATTTCCAAAAACAACAATATACATACATATCTCTTCTTGTCTTCATGTCAAGAGACTAAATTTATAAGATAAACTTATAAAATAAGATTTCCGAACAATCCGAGTATACTCTTTATCCTGTTTCAATTGAATTTGTGCCCTGCTAGCTGGGTATTACGGTCGTTTATGAATGTGCTGAGCGAAGATGAAAGGCAATGTTGTAGGGCGTGAAGAAAATAGCAGCAAAGCGTTTGGACAAATATTTGAACCAAATATTGAATTAATTTGAAAATAAAAAATGTAGGAACAGGAATATTTTCCAATGAAAAATCTCGTTGGGATTTTGTAAGACTAATTCCATTTCCGTATTGAGTCAATTTGATTTGAATCGACGAGTTAAAGGCAAGGTCAACTATGGGAGTGAAATTGACTAAACATTTGAAAACAAGTTACTTAAAGATACTCTTCAATTGATACTTGTCTTAATCCAAGAGACGATAGAATAATACGCCAATAATACGTAACTCAATATACAAAAAGTTATATTGCACCGCGAGAGACTTGTCCCTTGGCCACATGCCTTCGATCCGCTCGTCGTGTAGAATGAGGTCTAGCTATCATGTTCCACGAATGAGAGACAAGCTGCTGGCCTGTGATTATGCGTTACAAGCGGTGTGAAGCACTGCACTCACTTATGACGCATCACAAGTGATTGGTGGAACATGACAGCTGGACCTCATTCTAAACGACTGGCATCTAACGGATTAAAAACAATCGGCGACGCCCGACTGTTCTTTATTAAATTTCATATATAAACTTCATTAACAAAACATTATATGGGTACGTTTAATTAAAACTGCAGCAATTAGAATGTCACGGTGTATTTAAACTTCATATTCATATAAGTCTATGGAGAAACGAAAATACATAATAAAATAATTTCTCCCATAGATGAAACAAATAGATAAAAGTAATATTTGGTTCAGACAAGTTTGACCAAATAAAAACAAATCGTACACATTTGATTCTGCAATGTATTTGATGTATTAAAACGACAAAAGGAACTATTCGCATTTAATGATAATGTTATAATAAATAAAAAACAGCAAATAATTCCCAATAAACGATGACAAGCGACAGTTGTTAGTGGGGGGGCTTAAATCTACCGTAACGAATAAACATGTGTCAAAATTAAAAATTCAGTGATATAATTCATTGAAAATAATCAAAATAATCACAGCGCCTGTATTGAAATGGTAAATAGAATCTACAGTAAGCAACACTAATGTAAAATTACTGACAAATGACGTTACACTAGCGCTATATAATTAAGCGTTGCCGTACCTAGATTTTACCACCTCGCGTATCGGGCTATATTACCTTGACAAGAGAGATTACACTGAAATATTAATTTTCACACTGTTGCCAAAGCAGTTATAATAAATAAAAAATGATATACATCGATGTAAAGGATCTGGTATCAGACCAGAGTGGACGAATATATAACAATGTACATGTATCGAATGATCATGGATTTTCATACAAATAACGGTTACTTTTCACGAATGCTTTTCATTCTACCCAGTGTTGCCAATTTAGCGATTTTGTCGCTAGAAGTAGCGACTTTTGCTTAAGGCTTAGCGACCAAAAATTAGTTTTGACGACAAAAATAGTTTAGCGACTTATCTGGCAACTTTTGGAGTACAAATGAAAACAGTTCTAGAGCCAATAATAGATACATTTTTTATAAAATCGACACAAAATTATTCAATGCCAAGAGATACTTAATATGGAAAACGAAAAACGCGATAGTGCACCAAATTCAAACTTTATTTAATTGAAGTTCCATTTGTATATCATTACGGGGGGAATCCCGAACTTTTTATGGTTATGTTTTAGTTTTAGCGACTTTCTGGCGACTTTTGACTTTGAATTTAGCGACTTGAATTTCTAGGAGTTGGCAACACTGATTCTACCACTACAAAGTCAACTAGGAAAAGGATGTATACTAGATAGTATAGTGGAGGCCTCCAAAGATATAATAGTAGAGAATTAGAAGTAAGGTCATATTATGTCTATTAGATTAAAAAAATATAAAAAAATCCAGTGAAGTTTATTAATATAGACCTTATTACGGATCGAGGACTATAATTCTATTTTTCTGATTACAATCAGACATCTTTTACTTTCATTTTATCGTTTCTCTATCTTCGATACAACAACCTAATTCCTACTTTTTTAAAATAAATAATTTCGACCAGCCGAAACAAAATCCTAGAGTGACCTCTACTATACATAATCTTGATTATTTTGAATAGTAAAATAAGCGTCTAACAGTGTCACCCTTGACTGTCTGATGATCTGTCTTTAGACCCCAGTGGGACTTGAACCCACGCCTATAAAATCACGCGAAGTACCGTGTTTCCAATTACACCATGGGCGTCACTGATTGAGTCGACCACTTCTCCCACTACTTATGTACTATCACCGTACTTTCCTGATTTTTATTTTATTACCATCAAGAATCGTAAAGAGCATTGAGAAGCCCTTTCGATTTAGAAAACATCGCTTATTTAAAAAAAAATACACTATTTAGCGCTTTGTTGTTTTATGCACTATTTCAGTTTAGTATGCAGTTATACATCACTACATAGTATAAAACAAAATCGCTTTTACTGTCCCTACATCCCTAACGCTTAAATTTTTAAAACTACGCAACGGATTTTGATGCGTTTTTTTTAATAGATATATAGTGATTCAAGAGGAAGGTTTTATAGCTCGTGTGAAGTCGGGGCGGGTCGTTAGTATCTCTACTAATATTATAAATGCGAAAGTAACTCTGTCTGTCTGTTACGCTTTCACGCTAAAACTACTGGACCGTTTTAAATGAAATTTGGTACAAAGAATGCCTGGAGCTTGAGAAAGAACATAGGCTACTTTTTAACCGACTGCAAAAAAGGAGGAGCTCTACGCGGACGAAGTCGCGGGCTGAAGCTAGTATTATATAAAATATCTTTATAAGTATTCGTGATAGTAACCGCTAGTAGATAATAAGGCTGAAGCATATTTAAGCTTTTCCTTCAATTTGGACACATTATTTACAAACATTTAAAATAATGCTATATGGTGACGCAGAGGAGAGATCGTATGAACCGCTTTTGAACAGCTTGATTTTATAATCTATATACATAAAAATTAATTGCTGTGCGTTTGTCTCGAGAACGGTTGTACCGTTTTCGTTAATCTTCGTGGAAGTCCCAATAGGGTTTGCACTGTGAGGTATTTTGTAGAAGAATACAAGAAAAAAAAATCTGGATCAACTAAATTGGTATATCTTGTTTTAAATCATTCTGATTTTATGACTAATGAGTATGAAACATATTATTTAATCTATTTCAATGATTCCAACTAAATAAAAGAATAAAAATTCATACAAAATATATGGACCGTGTTTAACATTAGTGTGTCAACCCACAAAAAATCGGGTTTTGAGTTATGAATGCAGTTTTATTAAATAGATCATGAGGAATACAGCAGTGAAATCCATTTTTTTTTAAAAAAGTCGTAGAATATTCTAGAGCACAAAATTGGTTATTGCTTTTTTCCTATGTCAGATTTGTATTTTTGCATTAATGTGTTAAGCCACATATAACACATTATTGCTTATTTCCCATGTCAGATTTGTATTTTTGCATTAATGTGTTAAGCCATATACCTATCACATTAATGCAAAATTCTAATTTGTTGTTTTAAAACGAATAGGTACCTATACATATTATGCACTAATTTTTAGAAAATGTAATAAAATAAACAACTAACGCATTAAAACTTTAATGTAAATACTTATTTATTTAAAGTTTTTATTGTTGTATAACATGTATCAAATAACATTATAAGTTCTGCTAAAAATGAGAAATAGGTACAAGTTAACACTAACTTATTTTTTTATTACTTATTATTATTTTTATCATATTAAATAAAATATTTTAGGGTTCCGTATCTAAAAGGAATAAAAATTAACCCTTACAGGATTACTTTGTTGTCTGTGTGATCCTTTACCTCAGTAACGCGTGGAGGTAGGTATCAAACGAAAATTCATAGTAATATCAAATACTCAGGACTACCGTCCCTTGAAATTGTAACATAATTACAAAAAAATCGCCGACGCAATCAAAAGAGCCGCCGTTTATGCATAGATACAAACGTCATTAGATTTAAACGTGTGTGATAAAAATTAGAATATTATAATAAATAATAATATTAAAGAATGTACGAATTGTCGCCACAATTTATCAACTCTTCGAAAAATGGTTTTTAGGTGGTTTATTAACTTTTTAGGTACGGAAGTATATATTATTGGTTTAATTCAATATGATAAAATAATAATAATAAATCAATTTGGTTGAGCTTTTAAGTAATTGAAATAATATAAGTGTTAATTTGTTGTACCTATTTCTCATTTTTAGCAGAACTTGTAATGTTATTTAAAACATGTTATAACAATAAAAACTAAATAAATAAGTACTTAAATTAAAGTTTTAATACGTTAGTTGTTTATTATTTTACATTTTCAAAAAAATAGTGTAAAATATATTCATTATAAAAGAACAAATTAGAATTTTGCATAGTGTTATGTGGCTTAGCACATAAATGCTAAATGTAATAAACCTTATAGCCGATAAGCATTAACCATTTTTCTGCATTTTCTATTTAATTATGAATTTATTGAAATAAATACATTTATATCCTTAATCTAGGCACTTCAACAAAAAAAATGATACCACATAACAATATTTTTTTGCTTAAAATAAGCGGAAAAAGAAGAATGTTCTCAAAAAACTTTAAGCGCCGATATCTCAAAACTAGCTTGGTGTGGGTTGAAACACTAATGCTAAACACGGACCATATAATATAGTACGGCCGAGTTTACTTTTTATAAAAGTGTCATGGTATTTGTTGCCAAACGGCTGGACCAATTTTTTTATGAAATTTTGTGTGCATTTTCATACTCCCAAATGCTGAGGCCGGTTCACTCCATTTTTTTTTATTTTAGTATTTTTTTAACGATTCGGCATTGAAAAACACAACCCAAAATTACAACTCCCAAAATTACAAGTCTCAAAAAACACTGTACTAATTTAACTGGATCAGCTTAACTATACATTTTGCTTGTAAAAAAAACGGTTCATACGTTCGCCCCCTTGGCCATAAAAACATAATATGTGACCAAATAGATGAATGAAATATGTCGGCAAGCGCACCACCGGAGCAGGCTGGCTGCCGCATTTCATAAACGAAACCAAACATTATCATAAGGGTGATTCCACGGGCGTTTCAACCGCCGTCAGTCCGTTGTCCTGAATATTGAAGAAATGAGCTACAACAAGAATTACGTGTTGATGCGACGACATACTGCGCTCGCACTTGTCGTCAAAATTAATAGAGTATAAATCTTATTGTAGCTTAATTCTTTAATATTTATGGCCAGGGACTGACGACGGTTGAAACGCCCGTGGAATCACCCATAATTATTATAATACATAACATACTAGTGGTTTGGCTTGCGAGCATTCAAAAGTTATGAAACGCCCGTATCACCACGTGACGCTTCACAACTTTCATTTTGTATCATTAGTAAAATATAGTATTCATTAAGATTTATAAATGTATTAATAATTAGACGAAATAAAATAGTTAATTTATATATCTTAATAAAAAAAACTTCGATTAAAAACGTTAAAACATATCAGGGTTATTTTATTAATTATATTTTAAACAATTGCTATGAAAATGACATATTTTTTTTTTAATTTTTAAATGACAAAACTATTATGTTAAAGAATATAGGGTAGCGAGTTCAACATGGACAATATATTCGGTACATTCAATTCGATATTTATATACAATGTTATGAACTAATGAATAAATATTAATGCTTTGAGTTGTGTCGTAATCTTTTTGATAATGTAACAATAAATATATGATTCTCGTTCACTTACAATTGATATTTCATATACGCTTGTCCATCTTAAACTAAAAATGTTGCCATTTTTGTCTTGTCCTATATGAGAGATGGCGTAGGGCTTTACCTTACGTTTGCACGATTTCATTGAATAAAATAAATTATATTGATTATACATCAGCTCTATCAGATCAGAACTTTAATGTCACATTATAAAATTATTATTATAACTTTGTACAACGACTAGAAAATTATCTATATATCTAAGATTTCATACCTATTAAATTATACTAGATCAAGTAACGCCGCAATGATTTTAAAGCGATTTAATGAAGGCAGCTAGATGCGTCTCGTGTTGTGTGAGGTCCAGCTGTCATGTTCCACCAATCCGAGACGAGCTACTGGCCTGTGATTGGTGGAACATGACAGCTGGACCTCATTTAACACAACGCTCATCTAGCGGATTCAAAACACGTAGCGGCCCCTAATGGCATGCTTCAACACGTTAAGACGTTCGTTTCTACACTGAATGACCTCGATAGCCTTCAATCGAAGTCAATTGAATTGGTTTAAACACAATCGAGTCGTAAGGAATACCTAAAGCGATTGCGTTAACGTTTACAAGCATACCAATGAGGGCCACCGCATGTCAGAAATCCGCTAGATGCGCTAGTGTAGAATGAGGTATAGCTATCATGTTCCGCCAATCACAGGCCAGTAGCTTGCCTCTCATTGGTGGAACATGACAGCTCAGCATGAGACCTCATTATACACTAGCGCATCTAACGGATATCTGACACGCGGTGGCCCTCATTGTGACCGCTCTCAAGCTAATCAGAGAGCTTAAGTCAACACAGGTGGCCAATAAAATTGACGCCTTGTGTCCGAACGTTAAGCTCGACATTTCAATACAAATTACCTAGGCCAATTATCATTAGACGGCTACATAAAGTACCAAATAGATTCACACTTTATTGCACCGCGAGAAGGTAGCTATTCGTATGTCCGGAGCGTCACACTAGGTGTTCTGTTTGTGCAAACTGTAAGGGCCCACGCCATATCTCAGCCAACAGTCTCGTATCCATTGCGTGACAGTGTGTGCGTGTCTGTGTGTACGCTTGTCTGGTGTGTTACCTTGCTCGCCCCTCGTCAGGTGGCGCGGCGAGTTAGGCGACTGGTGGCAGCCGTTGCAGTGCTCCATACGCGTTAGGCTGTGACTCCGGGTCTCTACCAATCTGAAATTGTTACGTTTAAAAACCACGTTACTACTTAAGGCCGACGTTAAAACTTAAAGTTGTATTAAAGAGTAAATATTAATATATCGCACACCTAGATCTGAAGAGAGCTAACTCAAAAAAGGTACTTTTTCAGGAGAGGCGAGAAACTGATTGATATGTCCATATGCACGCATGAGTTTTCTGTATAAATTTATACTTTTTATAATAAAGCTAGCAGACTTATATTAGCTGAAATCTGTTTTAGTGTAGGTGGGTTTTGCTGGAATCCGATGGTGTGCATAACTCAAATCTTCCGGTTTTTGAGTTAGATCCCTATAGATCTAGGTGTGCGATATGTAGGATCTTAGGATTAACTCGCGAGAAATTTCATACAAATAAATTAACTCTAACTTATTATTATGCTTTATTTTTCTATACTAGTATAATAAAGAGGAAAGGCTTGTTTGTTTCGATTGAATAGGCTCCTAAACTACTGAACCGATTTGAAAGATTCATTCACTGTTGGAAAGCTACACTATTCCTGAGTGACATAGGCTATAAAAAAAATAGGATCCGGGCGAAGCTGGGGCGGACAGCAAGTTATTAATAAAGAGACCTTAAAGTGCTTTTACACGTCAATTTGAATCTACTAACGCTTCGGAAAGACCATCATTGCAGAGAAGAAACGCCGCAAAAAAACTTAGAAGAAAGTTTTTTTAAAATATCGCACACCTAGATCTAAAGGGACCTAACTCAAAAACCCGAAAATTTGAGTAGCCCGAATCCTTGTGTTGTGAGATCTTGTGTTACCTGTCATTGCGCAAGAGTGCCGCCGCCGTCGGGCCGTTGAGTCTGTCCAATAGGGACGCTAGCTCGGAATCGGTGCTGCCGTTTGCTGTAACAACAATTGTGGATTACTATATACTGTAACTAGCTTCTGCCAGCGACTTCGTCTGCGTACGTCATTCAGTCAGTTTTCGCTTATATAGATTTATCTATTATCTATACTAATATTATAAAGCTGAAGAGTTTGTTTGTTTGTTTGTTTGTTTGAACGCGCTAATCTCAGGAACTACTGGATCGAATCAAAAAAAAAAACTGTTTTTGTTGGATAGACCATTTATCGAGGAAGGTTTTAGGCTATATAACATCACCCTGCGACCAATAGGAGCGAAGAAACAGTGGAAAATGTGTAAAAAAACGGGGAAAATGACTATTCCACGCGGACGAAGTCGCAGGCACAGCTAGTATTAAATACACAGTTAGAGTACAATTTATTTTTTAAATCACAATGTAAGAATTTATCGCGACTTAAATCCACTATACGTGCCTAGTCTTGAGGTCCAGTTGTTAGTTTCCACCAATGAGATACTAGTTACTTATCCTAACTAATATTATAAATGCGAGAGTAACTACGTCTGTCTCGCTTTCACGCTAAAACTACTGAATCAATTTCAATGAAATTTGGTAATCTAGAGCCTGAGAAAGGATAGGCTGCTTCTAATTGCGAAAGTCTGCCGTAATTACTAATTTTACGCGGACGGAGTCATGGGCAAAATATCAGTCTATAATAAACAACAGAATCACGTTGCCCAAACAAACTTTGCCACCCTTTCATTCCCTTAGTGGTAAAATCTCTAAAAATCTTTTCTTATCAGTTGTCTACGTCATACAAAGAGCACACCCTCCAAGTGTCAGGTCTCTAGGATCAGTGGTTCAGACAGGCGCGTGCAGTGGGGTGAGCGTAAGTATGGCGCTAGGGTAGGCACTCCATAAATCAGTTACACTGTGCCTGTATGGAATGCACGCCCCTGGGTTTAGACTATCCGTCAGTTAGTCGGGATATTTTTATATATATCGCACACCTAGATCTAAAATGAGCTAACTCAAAAACCTGAAGATTTGAGTTATGCACACCATCGGATTCCTTACATCAAAACCCATTTACCACTAAAACAGATTAAAACTAACTATGCTAGCTTCATTATAAAAAGCATAAATCTATACAGAAAACACATGCGCGCATATGGATAGTTTAACCAGTTTTTCGCTTCTCCTGAAAAAGTAACTTTTTTTGAGTTAGCTCCCTTTAGATCTAGGTGTGCGATATCCTCACTAATATTATAAATGCGAAAGTCTGTCTGTCTGTCTGTTACGCTGTCACGCTAAAACTACCGGACCGATTTAAATGAAATTTGGTACAAAGAAAGTCTGGAGCCTGAGAAAGGACATACGCCACTTTTTAACCTACTGCCAAAAAGGAGGATTTCCACGCGGACGAAGTCGCGGGCGGAAGCTAGTATAATATAAGATATAGATATATGTTACATCGATTGTCCTGCGCGCCCAGCCCGTGGTGCCGACTAGTCCGCGGCGGGGGCTCGGGAGAGCGCCCGTTGCTGTGCTCTCTGCTCAAGCTGAAAAACATACCATCATAACATAAATATTACACCTACATACTATAAAATATGAGCATTTCCAAAGGTTAAGAAATTTGACGATTAAAGTACCCATTTCGTTACTAAGTAGAAAATATTATATCGATAAGGGAATTAAACAAAATCCGCAAGATGTCGCTAGTTTAGACTGAGGTCTAGTTGTCGTGTTCCACTAATGAGAGGTAAGCTACTGGCCTGTGATTGGTGGAACATGACAGCTGGACCTCATTCTACACGACGCACATCTAGCTATTTTTGAAACGAGATAACGCCCCCTAATAAATTGTTTGCATGTATTTATTTATGTATGTTTATCTGTTGTTTAGTATCCATAATATAATCTTTGCTTAGTTTGGGACTACATCAAATATTAAAAGGGTTAGTATTTCCATTATGGCAACCAAATGGGAAAAATAAGCAGCCAATCTAACTTTTCAAAATTATTAATTAACCTTTTTGGAAATACTCAAATAGAAACATTTAGACATTAATGCGACATCAAGAGAAATATCCATAGAACAGGGCCTTATTTCACAAATAAAAAAAAAAGATATATAGTCATGGCAAAGGCATGCTGGTCACTTATATCGAAAAACTAACAAAGAGGAAAGGTTTGTTTGTTTGTTTTGATTGAATAGGCTCCAAAACGGCTGGACCGATTTGAAAATTTTTTTGGGAAGCTAGGTTCACCCTGAGTAACATAGACTATAGAATATTTTGGAAAAAAAAATAGGGATCCGTGCGAAGCCGGGGCGAACCGCTAGTTGTTAATATATTCGCTATTGCGAACTCAATTCTTAGTTTGATGCAGTCAACGTATCAACATTCAGAATACAATATATATATTTAAAAAATCGCTGACATTATTACCGTGCGAAGCAAGATTAAAAAAAAAACATATAGTAAAAAAATATATAACGAAGGCTTCGGCACAACATACAACATTTTCATATTCCATAAAGTCAAATTAAAAAAAAGAAAATAAATTTATGTAAAAAATTCTTGCTCAGTCTCAATAAAAAATAAACATTAAAAAAAAAACTGTCAGCAGCGAAACGTAAGCAAAATATGTCTGAATATATGAGTACCTAATATTAATCGTGTATGAATAATCTAAGCGCAAATTTCAACTGTTGAAAAATAGTTCTTATCTCTACAGTGCTTAAGTCTGAATGTTATAAACAAAACAGAGCACATAGTGGTGTCTATACTTTGTTTGAAAATTTTATAAAAAAAAATTGTACATAGTGTAAAAAAGTTAGCAGCGCTTGCATAAAAAAAAAAACAGGCGCCTGGCAATACACGAATGGCAAATTAAAAAAATACTTAATAACCCCAAAAGTTTCGACACATACTAAGTAAAACCATGTAAATGTCAGTTCGTCGTCTGATACCACAGAAAATATTACATCCACCCCAGTTTCCAGAAATACATATAACACAGGCAAACTAATCTGTGTCATGTACCTTACACAACTGCCGAATGTACGGCACAGCCATCGAATACTAATGAGAGAAAATACGTACATATTGCCATAAACGATGTTAAATAACGCAGATACAAAATGGGCGTGACGAATGGTTTTTTTTTTCTTTGTCCAATTCCAGGGATTTTGTCACATTATTAGGCCGTTGATTTTTCACAACTTGCTAGAGTAACAGTTTCGCAAAACCATTTTTAACTGCTAATGAAACCAGTCACAAATTAATAATTATAAAATACTAATTACCAATAGTTCTTTTACTTAATGTCGTATTTATCTTGCAATATGGACGACCACTGGATAAAGAACACGAAATTCTATCTAGACCTTAGATTAAATTTAAAAAATTTGACACTTTCTTTTCTCAAACAAACAAAAACTGACAGAGATAAGTGCTTCTAAAGTTCGGGAGTAGGGAGGTCGTGACGTCACGTTATTGTACCTACAGGTTAAACCATACCGTGACGTCACGATCCCCCACTTTTTTTCTGAAACCTTATATATGTCATTTATTGTTCAATATAAAATGCAAAAACGTGTCCAATATTATTTGGTAGTTTGATGGACAAAGAAGAAAAAACAGTATACATGTCTATTGGAAAATTATAATATTACGTTAGAATCTAATGTAACGTTATATTACAATTTACTAAATAATTAACAGGTTTATTCGCTGTGCAGTTGAAAATAAAACAATGACATGTAATAACGAAATTTTGCATATTTGAGCCAATTCATAAAAAACATATTATGATATGAAAATGTCAAAATAAACTACAGAAAAGATGATTAACCCTTTTGAACGCCAAAATATATATTCCTTGCAGCGTTTTATAATAACATATACGACATACCTTAGATGCTTTCGCAATTATTACACATTATTATGAAGCAATTATAACAAGACACCATTTTGGAAACAAGTAACCAAATGGTTTATTTGACAAACTTTAAGTTTTTACAAAAAAAAAACATTCAACGTTTATTGTTGCAAATAAAATTATCTACAACTTTTTTCACGTAGCTAACTTTTGCAATTTAATTTTGCAAATATCATATTCTCTATTGATATGCAAAAAATGCACGCTAAGCCCAAAAAATTAAACATTTACATGACTTTTACTATGTAGAATAGTAAAAATGTCAGTTTGTCGCGCTGCGTATAATTTCACACGCAGTGATTACTTTTATCCTCTCATATTGTATAAAATTCCTTTTTTTTTTTCAATTATCAAATTCAAACATACAAATGGCAGTGCAGATTAAAATATTTTTTATAGTTAAAATTCGCGTTGTTTCTCAAAGAAGTGTCAGGTTTAATGCAATTCAAGTGGCGTCAAAAAAATCAATACAAAGATATATAGACAAGAGACAAAAGGACTAGTAGAAAAATAAATTGGCAGTCCGAAGACCGAAATAAACTTATGAACACTGCTTAGTCACCTTTTTTTTTTAATAACATTAATAACCTTTAAGTAACATTTGGTTGTAAATAGATATTAATCATAATGTAGGTAGGTATGTATGTATGACGACTGGGTCAAGAAAACGAAATTCCCGAACTGTAGAAGCGTTTATCTTTTTTTGTTTGAATTAGAAAAAATACGCGTCCAATAATTTTTCATAGACAAAGAAAAAAAAAATCGTCATGTCTATTATATTAACATAAAGACCAACTAAGCAGTGTTATTAGTTATTTGGAATATAGCGTAGTAACAGAAAAGGATGGCAAAAATACTGATTATAAACATAATTCAATGATCACAACACATATATTTTCACTTCAATTATTTAGAGGAAAAAAAAACTATTACTTTTAAAATAGACGATAACGACAATGAGGGCCACCGCGTGTCAGAAATCCGCTAGATGCGCTAGTGTAGAATGAGGTCCAGCTGTCATGTTCCACCAATCACAGGCCAGCAGCTTGCCTCTCATTGGTGGAACATGACAGCTAGTCACCTCATTCTACACTAGCGCATCTAGCGGATTTCTGACACGCGGTGGCCCTCATTAGGAATAAAATGTTAGTGTATAATAGTTTCAAAATTTAATTTTCTTCATAAATGAAGTGAAAATCACTCAAACGGTAGCTAATATTTCTTGGGCAGATTTTGCTTATATATTTTATTATTTCGCTCCATTTCGCAAGGCATATAACATTTTTTTCAATTCGCAAATGCATATAATTACTTTTAGTAGTGATATATTTACCTCCTGTGCCTCGGCGAGTGTAGGTCGGCTCTGGACCGCCTCTGCTGGCTCTGGTGGAAGAAACGTTGCAATACAATTGGGCTTGTATTTCCGGAATTCTGTTTGTAGGATTGACACGTTAGAATAAAACTGTATATAATCAAAATTTACCATGAATATATTCTATGATCTATGTACAGCGTTAAGCAATAAATAAATATGGCTTTGACTAACTGGTGTCTAGTATACAATTAGGATAAAAATATACAAAATCGAAATTTACCATGAGTATATTCCTAACTGGTGTCTAGAGTATTCTATAATGATCCTAAATATATGAAATAATGCTATAGTGGCTGTGATATTTCTGTTAACACTATTTTGATTCGCTCGAAACTTACTAGCACATTATGAAAAAGGATTCAAAGTTATAGAGATCCCTGTCACCACAGACTTATGTAATTTTAGGAAAGATATTTTTTTTTCCGATCGCTAGTATAATATAGTATATACTTGTCAAAATCAAATAAATCTAACATTTTATATACCTATCGTTTAATGTTTAAATTTACATGACGACTAAAGAGAAAAATTATGATAATGACATATGTAAAATTCAAAAATAGCTTTAATTTAATTTCTTGTTTTTTTTAATCCTTACATCCTTACTAATATTATAAATGCGAAAGTAACTCTGTCTGTCTGTCTGTCTGTCTGTTACGCTTTCACGCTAAAACTACTGGACCGAATAAAATGAAATTTGGTACAAAGAAAGTCTGGAACCTGAGAAGGAACATAGGCTACTTTTTAACCGACTAGAAAAAAGGAGGAGTACCACGGGGACGAAGTCGCGGGCAGAAGCTAGTAATGAATCTAATCTTATCTGATCTATACAATCGGACTTACGGAGGTTGGCTTCCACCGGTGGTCCGCAGAAAGCCTCCGCGCGGGCGGCTGCGGGGGCGACGATGACATTTCCAACGTCCTATGAACATACAAACCTTACTACAATACATATACATATCGATTTTATATTATATCGAACACCTAGATCTAAAGGGAGCTAACTCAAAAATCTGAAGATTTAAATTAAATACACACTAAAAAAAAAGGATCCGATTCCTTACAACAATTTCGCCTCTCCCGAAAAAGTTACTTTTTTTGAGTTAGCTCCCTTTAGATCTAGGGGTGCGATATATAAAAGAATTTGTATAGATATAATGACATCGATACTCAAAAACTATATGACTCATTTTGTTTTTTTTTTATATTGCGATCGTTATGATCAAGAGAAGATTTGTATATAACAAAATCGTATATCGTAATCGTATAGAAAAAAACGACATACGAAGTTTGTCGGATGAGCGTTTTTTTTTTATATACCGTCTACTACTTGTCGACAACGAGAAATCTTGTAAAGTCGATGTCGAGAGACGACGAATAATCTGCTTGTCAACGTTCTCAATATTATGTCAACTTGACAGTACATCACAGGTGGTCGCAGTAAATAATACTGTATTGTTGGACGTCACTAGCGAACTTGATTTAGCCACATCCCTACTGACCAATGAGAAGCCAGAGAGGAGACGCTTGACAAGATGGACACTTTTGCTTGCGATTTTTTTCTGATTTGTTATTTAAACGTAATTAGTTTGTTGATAAATATTTATTTTTAGATGATGATATAGTACATTACGCACCTAGGCCAGTAAAATAAAAAATGTCTCAGATCACATGTAATTGTCGTCCGAGGCGAAGCCGACGTAGACAAAAATGTGATCTGAGGCTTTTTTATTTTACTGTCCGAGGTCAGTATACTATTTTTCTGTTCGACGAAGCCAGAAAGCGGCAATTTCATTTAGCGAAGCGGCCACAAAGTTGGCGCTTTCTGGCCGGAGGACGGAAATAGTACATTACCTGCGTCTCGGATACGGGGAGTAGTTCGAATAGTCCGCCTCCAAGCTGGCCGGCTGCGAATTACTGCTGCCGCTGTACGACGATCCAGCCGTCGCCCAGTACGGCCTGCGACCCACGGACACACACACACATTAATATTTATGCAATAGTGATGACGAATGGGTAAAAAAAAAACAAAATTCTATTTAGTTAGTCATGTAGATTATTAAAAATTATTCGACACGTATTTTTTCTTTTCTCAACCAAATAAACAATGCCAAAGATGAGTGCTTACTTGCTTGCGCGGTTAGGTATAAATTGTACTTAGCCGTGACGTCACAAGCCCCCCACTCCCGAAGTTTGGGAAGCGCTGATCTTTGGCATTTATTATTAGATTGAGAAAAGAAAAAATACGTCTCGAATATTTTTTGGCAATCTACTTGATGGTCAAAGAAAAAAATATATTCGTCATGCCTATTATCACTTGTAATGCCTGCCATTAATCTATACTAATATTATAAAGAGGTAAGGTCAGTTTGTTTGTTTGTAATGAATAGGCTCAAAAACAACTGGACAGATTTGAAAAATTCTTTCACGGAGATCTACACTATTCCCGAGTGACATAGGCTATCCCTACTAATATTATAAATGCGTTAGTAACTCTGTCTGTCTGTCTGTCTGTCTGTTGCTCTTTCACGCCTAAACGGCTGAACGGATTTTGATGAAATTTGGTATGGTAATAGATGATAACCTAGAAATGGACATAGGCTATAAATAATCACGCCATCGTTCTTAGGGGGTAGGCAGTAGGCAGATAACTAAATTGAGATAGTGATTTTTAGTCGTTTTGGTTGGGACTTTTGCTCTATTGCTCTATTGCTCTATATATATTATAACTCTGTCTGTCTGTTACGCTTTCACGCTAAAACTACTGGACTGATTTTAATGAAATTTGGTAAAAAGAAAGTCTGGAGCCTGAGAAAGGACATAGGCTACTTTTTAACCGACTGCAGAAAAGGAGGAGTTCCACGCGGACGAAGTCGCGGGCAGAAGCTAGTGTTATATATAGCACATCTCACCTGGAAGGGGTCGGGGTGACCTGCTCCGGCGTCCAGTGCTCGCTGCTGACGTAGCTCCGCGGCGGCTGCGGCGGCGGCGGCGTCGCGTCCACGTCGCGCGACACGGCGTAAGTGGAGGTCGTCGTTACACTGCCCTATATGAAACGGGGACAAATTTTAACAACCTGCATGAACAAAATAGTCTGTCGAGGAGTCTTTTAGCTAACACAATTTTAATATAATTAATTTCTGATGCCTTCGCGGTTATTACACATTGGAATGAAACAACTATTAACGGATTTAACTCTAACGCTAAAGACTTTAGCGTTAGACTATTGTCAGCTCAGTCGTGCTACGATTATGGAAACTGTAAAGAATCCGAAACGTCAGCTAATAAAATAAAATAAAAAATACGCGAGTTAAATCCGTTAATAGTTGTTTCATTCCAATGTTTAATATAATTTCCAATATACTAAATTTATTGTAAACTAGCGGCACGTCCCGGCTTCGCTCGGGGGGACTTAAGATTTTTTTAAGGCCTCAGAAACGATACTTTTCCCCCCGTTTTTGAAACATTTTCGGTTACTGCTCCGCAATTATAAGACCTAGCGTGATATTATATAGCCTATGTTACTCGGGGATAATGTAGTTTTCCAAAGGTGAAAGAATTTTTGAAGTCGGTCCAGTAGTTTCGGAGCCTATTCATTACAAACATACAAAAATACAAAAATACAAATCTTTCCTCTTTATAATATTAGTATAGAGTACGCTTAGTAGTATTAATGTAGTCTGGAAATAAGCACAGTTTGATATTATGGGTGTTAGACAACGGACAAACATACATAAATACATATAAGACATCCAAGACTCAGGTACAGATGCCAATGATTATCACACTGACTGCCCCTAGCAGCAATCTAAACCGCAACCTCCGGTTTCGCAGTCAGGGGCTCTGACCACTAGACCAACAGGCCGTGAAATATCAATACTAATACAATAAAGAGGAAAGGTTTGTTTGGATTGAATAGGCTCAAAAACGACTGGACCGATTTGTAAAATTCTCTCACTGTAGGGAAGCTACACTATTCCCGAGTCACATAGGCTATAAAAAATAGATCCGTGCGAAGCCGGGGTGGACAGCTAATATATTTATATATTCTCAGTTTTGTTCGCACAGTTAAATAATTAAGCTACAAAAATTAATCCACTCGAGATACACCGAATGCGGTATGTGCGGCTCGGTCTTCCAAACTCACCCTGGACGGGGTGCCGTGTGCGGAGAGCGGCAGAGACGCGTACCAGTCGCCGACGGAGACCTTGCTGCGAGCCGACTGTACCACGAAAGGATGTTCGAGCAGCTTCGCATACTTAGGTCGTTCACGATAGTTCTTTGTTAGGCTGTCGACATAAATACAAATAAAACATAGCTAAGAACACTCCCGACATGTACACCTTTCAAACAAAAAAAAACAGAATCAAAATCGGTTCATGCGTTAGGGAGCTATGATGCCACAGACAGACACACACACACACACACACACACAGACAGACAGACAGACAGACAGACAGACAGACAGACAGACAGACAGACAGACAGACACGTCAAACTTATAACACCCCGTCGTTTTTGCGTCGGGGGTTAATTAATAGACACTAATTAATGTGGGGATCATGAAACCACACAATAATCAAAAAAAAAATATTAAAATAAGAAAAGAAAAACGTCGTTACAAATCAAGTGTCAGAATTCGAATAATGATATAAAAAAAAAAACGAAAAGACATTCATTCATATTAACTTCAATCTATCAATTGAAATTCGATTAATATTTTTGGTTCAATACCATTAGTTTTTAATTATAATGATATTTTTGTACAAAGACAAGAGTATAAAGACAAGAGTAGAAAAAATCTTAAATCCACTGGGGGTCTAAGATTTTTTCTACTCTTGTCTTTGTATAAAAATATCATTGACATTCATTCATCTTTATCGCTCATTCATACGTCATATTGTGTTACCATTCATTTCGTACACATCCTATATTAATATTTTTTTAAGCATTTAGAGATTAGATTAGATTCATTTATTTTTTTAAAAATATAATTACATAATGTCGAATTACATGCACTAATATTGAGATCGTTAAAACAAAAACAATGAGATTTATCAATTTATAAATAACAGCAAAATATAAAATATGATAACACAAATTTTATGATTAATTTTAAGGAAACTGGCTTTATAGTTTTCCGTACCATTTAATATAAAATTCTCGTGTCGCAGTGTTCGTTGCCAAACTCCTCCAAAACGGCTGGGTCGATTTTTATGAAATTTAGTGTGCATATAGGGTGATGATGAGAATTGGCCATATATATTTCATACCTCTAAATATTAAGGGTGGCCCATAATAGTTCACACCATTTTTTTTTTTATTTTGGACAATTTATTTGTTTTTATTTTCATGATTTAACATTGTCAAATTCATACAATTCGAAAATTTCACCCATACATCAACACCTGTATAGAGGTACAAAGTTTGTCGGAATTTTAACTGGCTTACTATCACGGTTCACGAGATACAAGCCTCGTGACAGACGGACAGTGGAGTCTCAGTATTCCGTTTTACGGAACCCTAAACATGGTTGGATGTCACCGATGTATATGGTGTAAGACAGAGGTTAATTCCCTTACCATTTGGACACAAACGACTTGAATTCTGGCGAGAAATTACTGTCATCAGGTAGTTGCGGTGGATCATCTGATATAACCTGAAAAAATAACATTTGCGTCAGTACACAACGTACAAGCAGGCGCGTGCAGTGAGGAGAGCGTACGTATGGCACCAGGGTAGGCACTCCATACGTTAGCGACACTGTGCCTGTATGGAATGACGACTTGGTAAAGAAAACAAAATGCTATGTCCGCCAGTTAGATTAGGTATTTAAAATTATTTTTCAGTCCTCCGGCCGGAAAGCGTCAACTTTGTGGCCGCTGCGCTCAATGAAATTTCCGCTTTCTGGCTTCGTCGAACAGAAAAATACTATACTGACCTCGGCCAGTAAAATAAAAAAGCCTCAGATCACATTTTAGTCAACCTCGGCTTCGCCTCGGACGACAATTACATGTGATCTGAGACATTTTTTATTTTACTGGCCTTGGTGCGTAATGTACTATAACACGTATTTTTTCTTCTCTCTAGCAAACAAAAAATAACAAGGATAAGTGCTTCTAAAGCGCGGGAGTGGGGGGCTCGTGACGTCACGATATGGTATAATTTATACCATACCGCGACGTTACAAGCTTCCATTTACCACTTCTGAAGTATGGAAATGTTTATCTTTGGCATTTATTCTTCAATTGAGAAAAGAAAAAATAAGTGTCCAATAATTTATGGCAATCTACTTGTTAAACAAAGAAAAAAACATTTTCTGTCCTCAGCTAGCTTTCTGGCCGCTGCGCTAAATGAAATTGCCGCTTTCTGGCTTCGTCGAACAGAAAAATAGTATACTGACATCGGCCAGTAAAATAAAAAATGCCTTAGATCACATTTTTGTCAACCTCGGCTTCGCCTCGGACGACAATTACATGTGATCTGAGACATTTTTTATTTTACTGGCCTTGGTGCGTAATGTACTATTATGTCATGCCTATTCCCATATGTCTGATAAACCTTATGGTATACAGGTTCATACCTTGGTGAGTACTTCGAAGTCATTCTGACAGTTCCTGTACGGGAACGCTCCAGTGGCGAGCTCCACTAGCGATATGCCCAGGGACCACACGTCCGCGCGTATGTCGTAGTCGGGCCGGGTCGGATCCGGCGGATCTATCCGCTCGGGCTGTTCACATATAAGAAGATTATATATTATACACACAATTAGATAATTAAACTGCGTAAAGTAATCCATTTCTACGTAAGATTCGTAAAAAATGTAGCTAGAGACAATATTAGATTAGTAACGAGCTTCGTCAAAATGAATGAATATTAGTAACTTTTGACTTTTTGACGTTTGACCTGTCATTAAATAAATCGTTCTCTTTTCCAAACAACGCACATAATTTTATTTAAAATCCTTAAATCGTTATGAAACCACTACAGAGAGTTAAAATACCATACAATAGTGACACTGTGCCTATATGGAAAGCACGCCCTTGTTAGTGACACTGTGCCTATATGAAATGCACGCCCTTGTTAGTGACACTGTGCCTATATGGAAAGCACGCCCTTGTTAGTGACACTGTGCCTATATTGAATGCACGCAATTGTTAGTGACACTGTGCCTATATGGAATGCACGCAATTGTTAGTAACACTGTGCCTATATTGAATGCACGCAATTATTAGTGACACTGTGCCTATATGGAAAGCACGCCCTTGTTAGTGACACTGTGCCTGTATGGCACGCCCTTGTTAGTGACACTGTGCCTATATGGAAAGCACGCCCTTGTTAGTGACACTGTGCCTATATGGAAAGCTCGCCCTTGTTAGTGACACTGTGCCTATATGGAAAGCACGCCCTTGTTAGTGACATTGTGCCTATATGTAATGCACGCCCTTGTTAGTGACACTGTGCCTATATGGAAAGCACGCCCTTGTTAGTGACACTGTGCCTATATGGAAAGCACGCCCTTGTTAGTGACACTGTGCCTATATGGAAAGCACGCCCTTGTTAGTGACACTGTGCCTATATGGAAAGCACGCCCTTGTTAGTGACATTGTGCCTATATGGAAAGCACGCCCTTGTTAGTGACACTGTGCCTATATGGAAAGCACGCCCTTGTTAGTGACACTGTGCCTATATGGAAAGCACGCCCTTGTTAGTGACATTGTGCCTATATGGAAAGCACGCCCTTGTCAGTGACACTGTGCCTATATGCAAAGCACGCCCTTGTTAGTGACACTGTGCCTATATGGAAAGCACGCCCTTGTTAGTGACACTGTGCCTATATGGAAAGCACGCCCTTGTTAGTGACACTGTGCCTATATGGAATGCACGCCCTTGTTAGTGACACTGTGCCTATATGTAATGCACGCCTATAGATATTGTTCTTACCGCCATATACGCAGCGCAGCCGGCGCTCCGCGTCTTAGCTTTGGAGTCAACCAGTCGGCCGCTGATGCCGAAATCGCATAATTTCACATTCCCGCGCTCGTCCAGTAGTATATTGCTCGGCTTCACGTCGCGGTGTATCACGCCGTGTGTGTCTTTTAGATATGAGAGGGCGTTTACCGTCTGTGAAAAAATGTATAAATGAGTATTTGAATGATATTCTCGCTTCGCTGTGATGTTGGCAAACTCCTCCCTAAGGGCTGCAGTCCTAGCCATGTGCCGCCCCTTTCTCAGCACCATATTAAGATACTTTATATCAGTGATTTTTTTTTTGGCACATTTCGCCACTTGGGGAAAATCCGTCACTGTATAATATGCAATAATAACAAAATCCACTCACAGCCACGGTGACCTTGCCCAATATGGCCTCCGGTATGGGCTCGCCCAGTTTCTTGAGTAGTTTGTCAAAGCACGATGCCATCAGTTCCATACAGATCCAGACGTCCGCGTCGGTCACGAAGCAGCCGAGACACCGCACTATGTACGGACAGTCGTGGGAGCCCAGCACGACGTCGAGGTCCATCAGGATTCGCTTCGTCTCCTCGGAATTGCCCGAGCGACGCATTTGCTATGAGAAAATAAAAAGAAATTAAAAAACAAGCTTTAATGCAGATATAATAATTACCAGGCGCGTGTGGTGAGGATCGCGCGTGTACCACGTCAGGGTAGGCACAGCATACATTTATTCCGTTGTGCCGATATGAAATGCCCGCCCTTGATAATTACTGATGCCTTCGCTTTGTTGCACATTAGAATGAAACACTTAACTTTAGCTTTTAAAAGATATCTGCTTCAAAATCGAGTTGCGAGATTTCACTCATACATATTTATTTACTTGCTTGCATACATATGTTGCAAATGAAATAAATACTTTTATATCTAATAAATTAAATCAAAACTGAAATATCAAATGTGCTCACTAACCCATACAAATAATTGTAGATCCAAAGTGACATTTTAAAAAAGTAAACAGATGTGTTTTATTTCTTACTAGCTTCTGCCCGCGACTTCGTCTGCGTTGAACTCCTCCTTTTTTGCAGTCGGTTAAAAAGTAGCCTATGTCCTTTCTCAGGCTCCATACTTTCTTTGTACCAAATTTCATTTAAATCGGTCCAGTAGTTTTAGCGTGAAAGCGTAACAGACAGACAGAGTTACTTTCGCATTTATAATATTAGTAGGATCACCAAAACCGCCTAGAGACACGGCAACTTTCACTGGTCCTTCAGAGTTTATCATCTTGGAAAAGGGGTATCTTCCAATATGTAACTCGTATTAGCTTTTGTTGGCATTTTACGAGTAATGTCAAAATGTTATCATGTCTGTTATAATATCATAGATCATATTTCTATTACATTTTTTTTTTTCGAACTGAATACTGAAGCGCAGTTGGCCAGCTAATGGGCCTTCACTGCAAGCAAAACCGGACGGGTGGCGAGACTCCTGAAAGGAGACTCTTAAGCCTTTTTAACTATTAGACCTACTAAAAATCAACAAAGAACTATTTGATAGAATATGTAATTTACACAACAAACATTATTTGCCTAAATGTTTTTAACCTATTATCGTATGTATGCCCGACTGGCACACAAGTTCTATATAAGTCATGTAAAGGCTGTACAATGGTGATTACCTTTCTTCAGCCTTTGTACAGCTTATATAGAGCTTGTGTGCTGCTTGGGCGTTAAATAAATGTCAAAATACCTTGACAGCGATGACAGCGCCGGAGGATTTGTGCAGCATCTTGACAACGTGGCCGCAGGTGCCGCTACCGAGCTCGCCCAGGTGTTGCAGGTCATCCACATTCGAACGGTACTTTACCCCGTTCACGGTCAAGTTACCACTGACCTGGGGGGGAACAATACATATTACCTAGTGGCACTAAATTTATATATAAGCGAAAGCTGACTGACTGGCTGATCAATCAGGCCTGAACTGTGTGGAAAAAACATTTTTAGATCAAATTTAATTCATCATAGGTTAAATGAATTACAAAACTTATATATATGTTCATTTCTCACCCCCAAAAACCCTAATATTTTAAATATAATTGAATTAAATCTATTTTCCAGAACCCATTTACAAATTTATTCATATTTTAAACTAGCGGCCCCGGCAGACGCCGTCCTGCTCGTCCGATTGTTTCGTCAAAGATCTGTCAAAGTCTTTTGTCACTTCTTCATAAGGCTTCATATTTTCCCCGTTTTTTACACATTTTCGGTTACTTTGGCTCCGCAACTATAAGATCGCAGCGTGATATTATATAGCCTAAAGCCTTCCTCGGGGATAAATGGTCTATCCAACAAAAGAATTTTTGAAATCGATCCAGTAGTTTCGGAGCCTATTTATTACAAACATACAAAAATACAAAAATACAAAAATACAAATCTTTCCTCTTTATAATATTAGTATAGATAGTATAGATATAGATATAGATTACGCACCTAGGCAAGTAAAATTAAAAATGTCTCAGATCACATGTAATTGTCGTCCGAGGCGAAGCCGAGGTTGACAAAAATGTGATCTGAGGCTTTTTTATTTTACTGGCCGAGGTCAGTATACTATTTTTCTGTTCGACGAAGCCAGAAAGCGGAAATTTCATTTAGCGCAGCAGCAATCTATTTTCTAGAACCCATTTACAAATTTATTCATATTTTGAATAAATATATTTTTGGCACATATATCAACTAAATACAATGGATCAGCATCATTTAAAGAGCATATTTTACATCATTTTAGTGCTGGCTCTCTGATCTCATAATCACATGCAATGCTCAATAATGTGAATAAGGAGCCATGTAAAGATTACTAAAAGGCTCGAGTTAAGCTGCCAATCCAGTGCCGAGTCGATATCTGTAATATAATGAGAATTCTACCATACCTTATGAACCTCCCTCATTCTGTTTTCTGTCTCAGCTGCATGCGGTGATCTTGGAGGGAAAGCTGGAATATCCCTGAATACTGAAACAAAAAAAATTACTCTTTTATATTGATCACTAGTGGCCCGCCTTAGCTTTGCCTGGATCCCTTTTTTTTATAGCTTATGTCACTTGGGAATAGTGTAGCTTTCCAACAGTGAAAGATTTTTTCAAATCAGTCCAGTTGTTTAGAAGCCTATTCAATCCAAAGTAACAAACAAACTTTTCCTATAGATCTATATTAATAATTTCTGATGCCTTCGCGGTTATTACACATTGGAATGAAACAACTGTTAACAGATTTAACTCGCGTATTTTTATTTTATTTTATTAGCTGATGTTTCGGATTCTTTACAGTTTCCATAATCGTAGCACGACTGAGCTGACAATAGTCTAATGCTAAAGTGTAATAAAAATACGCAAGTTAAATCTGTTAACAGTTGTTTCATTCCAATCTATCTATATTAGTAAAAATAGTATTTATAATCTAATGTAAAGGCTTTTCATTTCAATTGTGCAGAAACTTATAAAAAAATTAAAAGTTTAATGCCAAATACACATCGCTGCTTCTCTGGAATAGTGTCACAACTCGAAATGTGTTACCATTCTGAATTGAAATTTATATGTGACGGTTCACAGTCTTAAATGGAGTAACAAATTATTTCGAGTTGTGACACTATTCTAGAAAAGCAGCGGACATATAATTTGTTTAATCTGCTTTAAATAGAACTCTAACTCTGTAAAAAAATCTGTTTCAATTACTAAGTATTTTCTAATTTTGCAATGTGATCATAAATGTCTCACTACTTTTGCTTACTAAGGAAAATAAAGGTTAATCCAGCAAAAACACTGATTATGCATTTGTATAAAATGCACATTAGTGCATAATAAATATCAAGAGAAGCAAAACATGTTTGTGACATATCTTCTTAGCAATAACGGTCTTTCTGAAGTGCCATCTGGTGTAAAGTAGTTGATTTGTGCATAGAATTAAACATCAATATTTGATATTATAAAAAAGGAGTACTTAAAAAGGAAAATCTATATATAAGTTTGCATAACATAACACCATTTTTGTTAAGACTATCATCGGCTCAGTCGGCCACAAAACTGTAAAATTTACAAAAAAGCTGCATAAAAAACTAATATAAGAGAGTTAATTCCATTATATAGTTGTTTTACTTCAATATGTTATCAGTTATTAGGAAATATATTCAAAACAAAGGAATCTATTTATACCAAAATCTATACCGTGACCTTTACTGAATGTCTGGGGAAAAATCAATACTTCCCACTATCCTATAATAGACTGCAGGAAATGCATTTTCACAATATATGTACAGGTATATAAATATACTTTGCTAAAATGGTTACAAAGATTTCTATAGCTCATTCTCCACCACTAAGACCCTAGACAAGACTTGCTCACTGCACTTACCTTAAATAAATACTTGAAAAAATATGTTCCCTGACCAGAGCCAGTTAATGCAACAAGTGCCGAATATTCCTGTTTAATAACAGCGCACGCGCTATGCACTACATCAATACGATTTAGACGCAAATAAAGCTTGGTAGGGGGAAAAAAAAACACGAACACTAGTTACGAACCAAAATGTCATTCAAACAGATGTAGTGGAAACGACGTTGAATGAAAGGCCTCCGCGATGTAATTTTGTAATTATTAGTAAATTTAAGACTTACGGGGCCTTGGTCTCCGCACGCTGCCAGGTCTAGGCGAATCCAGACCGCCTTGATTGGAAAAAGGTGCATCCCTTCTTGTACGCAGCATTTCATTTTGTATGCGCTCATGTAAACCTTTCAGTTTACCTTCTATTGAACTGTTAGACATGATGGTAAATAAAACTGTCCCACTATTTATCACATTTAAGTACTTGTTACATTGATTATTCTTAACACAAAATACAATAAAAAGGAGCAGCAGTCCAAGGATTTACTTATTTCCTTCCATGAGACCACAGACTAAAGACAAGATTGTCATTGCCACAGATATACAACGTTTGCGTGATATGTCATGTCATATTGCCATATTTTACACTCCATGCAATATACATTGCTTGTTATCGTATTTGTTATTGGTGTTGTTTGTGGTTGTCGTTGTCGTCTAATATTATTTTGTTAATAAGTGTTTTAGTTACGGAAAGTTTAAACTAAATTAATAAATAATTTCGTTTAAATATTTGGTTATTATCATGGTTTTAAATAATATTTGGTAGGCTCTATTCAGATAATTTTGAGTTAATGTAACATACAACAATATCTCTATGCATACAACAGTACAGATAATAATAACAAGTCGAAATAATTATATTAGTCTAAAGAATTTGAAAGAGAAGCAACATTAAACAGCCTGTCTCTTTCTAAGTTTCGACTGATTGTTTGAGTTCGGGCTCACCCTAACATTTTGACATTAACTTCCTTTCAGAACGAAAGTGCCATTCCTTTCATTCACTTAGCACTTCGCGTTTGCATTTATCATTTATTGTAATTCTCGTTTTTATTCCTTGTGGGCAAACGTTAGGCCGTAGTAGAACAGTGTGCGATATGTTTAATTTTACGTTTTTTTGTAAAGAAGTATGATGCAGTCGACAACAGAGGGGTGTTTGAATATAGCGGAGCTGGCTAACCAGCTGACTCGAGAGAAAATTTTTATCAATTCGGAGAGACAGCTGCTGCAGAATTTGAATGAGGAAGTGGAGAAGAGTGCCTTAGAACTGCTGCAGGCTGCCTGGATATGTTCCCAGCAGCGCCAGAACCTGACGGACCTTATAACTTCGAGATCAGAACAGGACTCCGTTACTGCTTGCCAGAGAGCCAGTCTCCTTGAGAACACCACTTTTGTAGATGTCTACAAAGTCCTCAAATACAAGGTAAGTTTTTAACTGCTGAGAGCAAGGGCATCTCTGTGACTGCATAAGTGAAACTTCTGCTGTTCTCAATGTGAAAGTTTTAAACCTTGCAAGTAAATCACCAACTTTAAAATGATAATTTAAATACTAATACACTTTTTTGATATTTGGAGATCAAATTGGAAAATTGTAGAAATGATCTTTGTTGTGTTGGCCTGTATATCCACCCACTTTTATAATTACTGAGAAATGAGATTACATTATTTCATTTGCTTTGTTTTAATGAAATTCTTTTATTTATACATTTCGGGTTGTCTTAATGGGTGTAAGGTCAAGGCTTCTAATTCCGTCTACGGGGCTATTCCGTCACGTACACGTTTTTGGCGAATCTAAGCACAGTTCGCCGCTGCCGGCTCAGTTGGTAAAGCAGTAGGGTTTTCTAATTCAAACTAAAAAACACCCATGACGCTGTGCAATAAAGGAAGAAAAATATCTGCTTTCAAAGTTCAGCTGTGTTTCGAAGTCGAAGTGCGAGTATAGTACTATGCAGTTTGATCGAAGATAAATATGAAATAGTTAGACTTCTAGGCTTGTTTGTATGATTATTACAACGTCTATGATATGTATAAACGTGTCTGCCTGTTCGTGATGCGTAAAACTCCGATAGTTTTTAGTAATTCACCATGAAAAATTAACAACTTCAAAATAGTCAAGTGTGAAATTCCGTCTATTTTTTAAGGGGCAAAGGCGTCATATGCCGGTATTTCCCGATTCCAGACATCGTCAACATTTTTTTTAGTGTATTACATTTTAAAATAGGTACACTTGTCAATCTGGCAATAATAAGCTTAGCTGTGACGAAATATATGAGTAGGTAATTCAATAGAACGTAGTACGAAAATACTCCGGACTGCAAAATGCATAAATCCTTACTTTATGAAATAATATATATAAAAAATATATATATTAGTAAATTTTTAAAAGGTTGAGCTCATCTGATTGGCAAAACATGCCGGAATAGCCCCAAAAAATTGTGTTTGCGGATAACTCCTATTGTAAATCTTATATCTAAGGTCTAATAACACATATTTGATTGAAATCGACGTGTCTTCATTTTCCGCTAGGTAAGACTTCAAAAAACTGCGTAGTTCTAGGAGAAACTGCTTGCATGACGGAATAGCCCCACTCAGGCGGGAAACTCCGTCTACCTGACTATTTTTTAAAAAAAATATATAATAAATTAAGCAACCTAGATACAGGGAATATCATACTATTATTTGATAGCCAAGTAAATTGTTGGGCTAATACATACGCGCCATGGGTAAATAGTTAAAAATAAACGTCTCAAAATTTTAACCAAAGTTGATCTAGCTCAAAAATATGCCGGAATTAGAAGCCTTGACCTTATATTGTAATGTTTGACACATTAATGAACGTACACACAAACAGATCTCTTAATGAACAGAATTGTTTGTATATTTTGATAGTCAAATATTATGGGTATTGTTTATTATGTATGTTGGAAACAGTTACTATATTTGTTTTCAGAGAAACTATTACCTGACCAGGTATATTTTAATTTATATAACAAACTGACAAAAATAATATTTGGAAATGTATATAAGTAAATTATTTTATATTATTTAAAGTTATGTGTTTGAATAATAGTAATGAAATCGTAATATTATCTCATTAATAACAAAAAAATATTGTAGTTAATTTTACAATAGGTATATTTGCACCAACTGGATTTCACACAGACTTTAAGGGTGATTTCCGGGATAAAAACTATAGCTTTACATTCCCTGAATTAAAGATGATCAAAATAATATATGCAATTTCTTATCTCTTCCTGTATTCCTGGTACACTCTGTCTGACTCTGTCTGTTTACTTGATTCTTTACAAAGTTACAAATGGCTTGACCATATTATGTCCCATTTAGAATGGGACAGTCCGGTTTTGTAACTATGTGTCCCGGTGTCCCCGAAATAATATCCGGGATGCATTTTCCCATTTTCCAAAAACAAAACAATTATGACAAATATCTAAACAACGAATATTTATCTTTTTGGGAACACACACAGACAAGTTAAACTTATAACACCTCGTCATTTTTACTTCTGGGGTTAAAAAGTGCTATTTTTCATTTACTAAAAGAAGGTCGCAGAGCAAAGCGAAAAAGGGATGTTGCCCTTTTTCTATTTGTCTCTGTCGCACACGCGTAGTAATAGTGCCCTGTCGCTCGCACAGTAACCTTGAAGGAGACAAATAGGAAAAGGGCGACGTCCGATTTTCGCTGTGCTCGGCGACCATCCTTTACCTGTAAATTGAACTAAATAAACCAATGTCCCGTTTTGAGTCAACAAATAACGTTAGTTATAACTGGCATATTTCCTCAGGAGGCGTCGGCCCTCGGCGAACTACTCGGTTGGCTACGCGACTCTCCTCACCTGGTTGCACTATGTCTTCTCCTGGGCGAAGAGCACATGCCTCCATCGCTCCCTGCCTCCCTGGTAGCCGGGCTGTATGGTAGCTGTAGACTGCCAGCGGACAGAACAAGGCTCCTGGCTGTTATAAGATCATTGATTAAGCACCAATTGGCGCCGGCTAGCGACCCGCGGAAGTAAGTCGTTTATGAAATTATTTAAAGGTTTGGGTGCAGAGAAAATTGGTGTTTGAAATAGATTAAGTATGAGTGCATTGTATGTCAACGTTACACGCACGTCATTGTTCGTAATATTTCGCTGAATAATGACACAGACCGAAGTATGAAGTTACTCCCTTACTTAAAGATAGTAAGCTCGTCGAGTTAAATAACTACTATATTAAAGCATATGCATATATTTAACTCAATTTTCAAGCAAATATCTAAGTCTTTTTTTTTGCATGATCTTTTTCGTTCAGTTTGGATGACAATGCATGGTTGATTGTGTGACAGGGGCCGTATTTACCGTATCAATTATACGAGGCCCCCGGGCCAAAGTCTGTAAAGAAAAAAAAAAACTTTTAATTTATTTTATTTTACAAATGACAAAATTCTATAAAGCAATTCCTATAAATGATTTAATAAATCAGTTTGCCGAAAAAAAGGCAAGGAGAGTGAATATTTAAAATTTTATTTTTATTTGTAAAATGGGTAAATATTTTTTTTTATTTTGTGAAAAATCTTTACCCCCATATAAGGGCCTCCAAAAAAAATTTTTATACGGGGCCCCGACAAGGCACGCTACGCCACTGTTGTGTGACGTCATTCTTAAACCAAATTAAGGGCGAATGAAAAATCAAATGTCTACAAATATACTCCGGGGTATCAAATGAAAATCGTCGTTCAAAAATCATCTCCATAATATCTATTTTTTATGTAATCCTTATAAAACTTGTTATATATTTAATTAACGATGAGTCGATATGTCTTAGTTTTGGTATTGAATTTTGGCCCAGTACGTTGAACAACCGAACCAGCGAGATAAAGATGCACCAATGCATTTACGTATGCATTGTATGTATGCGATATTGCAATTTGATACTGGGACAAATTGTATTGAATACCAAGTTACACAAATACAAGCGTTCAGAAAGTTTCTGTATGAGCTAGCTATGAGTGTATTTAGCGTGGAGAGTTGTATTAAACACGGTACAATGAAATTATATCGATATATACTAGCTTTTGCTTGATACTTCCGCCCAGGGTTGATATGGTTTAAATCAACAAATATGGATAAGGAAAGTAGGATTCTATGTCTAGCGGAGAGGATAAATTGTTGCATGTAACATAAGAGGACCCGAGTTCGGTTCCACCTTCCTTTTTTTGAACTAGACGTTTCCTACTCTCTATTCTGACTCTATTGTTTATTATTTTTTTGCTATTATTCGTGAAAAAAAAAACCGCAATAAAATATTTAAGTTAAGTTTGACTTTGCTAAAAATACTTTTTTTTAATTGTTGATTTTAGGAAATTTCTATAAATACGTTGTTTTAATTTTACCAAATAACTGAACTGGCTAGTTATTTAATTAATAAAAAAGATAAGAAAATGAAAATATGAAAAAAAACTGATTTTAATCTAAAAAATCCGATTTCAATCAAATTAATCGCATTATTTTTATCAACCTTAAGTAAATTAATAAATGTATACATATGTACGCGCATAAACTTCCGAACGACTGCATAGAATTGGATAATTTATGGTTGTTTTTTGTTTGTTATTGTCAAGACAAGGTTTGTATAGAAAAAAAATAAAAGAAAAATATTAATGAAAAAAAATTGCGGTGCGAAGTTTACTTAGTTATTAATATTTTTAAAGCATAATAATTTCTGATGCCTTCGCGGTTATTACACATTGGAATGAAACAACTATCAACGTTAGACTTTAGCGTTAGACTGTTGTCAGCTCAGTCGTGATACGATTATCGAAACTGTAAAGAATCGCAAACGTCAGCAAATAAAATAAATACAAATACGCGAGTTAAATCCGTTAATAGTTGTTTCATTACAATTTTTGAAGCAATTAGGAGTACATTATTTTAATTTAAATAACTCGAGATCATTTCTAAGAACGCTCCGCAGCTGTGTAGTGTTTATTTACCTGTGTCATCAAATATGCGCTCAGCGAATTATTAAACAAACCAATTGTATTTATACATATACATACTATATTAAATATTATCAAACAAACGATGATAAATCCTACTACTATTATAAAGGCGAAAGTTTGTAAGTATGGATGTATGGATGTTTGTTACTCTTTCACGTAAAAACTACTGAATGGATTTGAATGAAACTTTACCACAATATAGCTTATACATCAGAATAACACATAGGCTACAATTTTTGAGGTTTCTAATGTGAGGTCGTAAAAAAACACATTTTTTGCGCTTACATTGCAAACGCTGACTGAATCCTGAAGTCCACGCGAACGAAGTCGCGGGCAAAAGCTAGTATAATATAAAGAATGTAACATAAGCCACTGTGATGTCTACAGTCAGATTTTGTTCCAAAGTTAGTGAACACATTATGAAAATAAAACAATGAATTAAATAGTACAAGTTAACGAATTCTTGGGCCCTAAGCTATAGCGTAACGAAGTGTTTAAATAAGGCTATCTAGCGCGTACTGTTCATAAACTGCTATTAAAAACATACTTCCCTTTCACATACAACTTGTTAAAAAGTGTCACAAACTAATATTGTGCGTGGTCATACATAATATATATATATATATATATATATATATATATATATATATATATATATATATATATATATATATATATATATATATATATAATTATATATATATATATATATATATATATATATATACGCGTCGACTTGAGAACCTCCTCCTTTTATTTCGTCGGTTGAAAATAGCGCCAGCTTGACTGATTTACTAGCTTTTGCCCGCGACTCCATCCGCGTGAAATGAGTAATTGCAACATTTTATCTCCCCTTTTCACCCCTTACAAGCATCTTTTCGCAATCAAAAGTGGCCTATGTCCTTTCTCAGGCTCTAGGCTATCTTTGTACCAAATTTTATTTACATTTACATTTATAGGTTCAGTAGTTTTAGCGTGAAAGCGAGACAGACAGATTTACTTTGACATTTACAATATTAGTTAGGATATTGTATGCTACCTTACTTGGAACCTTTGTAATCACATTTCATAATTATCAATAGGTATTTCGTTATCAGCTTTTATGTGTGAAATTTGATACCCCAGAGTCACTTTAGTCTTGGTATGATCATTTTAATCTGTATGTCATATATATATTTTGTGTGGGAGGCGTACAAATATATAGGACATTTACCGAAGTATATGATGCTATTACAGTTCAAGGGCATAGCTAGGATTTTGATAAGAGGTGAGGGAGGGGGCGTAAACAAACCAAAAATATATCTAAGGTAATTTTCGACACTTGCAAGGGAATCAAAACCTACAGGTTACCTACTTCTAGGAGGGGCAGTTGCCCCCCCTGCCAGTACCTCGCTACGCCCTTGTACTTTGACCTTCATAATTTTGCTAGCGTTGCGAACCTCGAGAACTATTATATGTATGTATATATTTATATTTTTTTTGTATACTTAATATGTTCATCAAAAATATATTTTATTGCCTTATTTATCTCCTATCGCTCGCCATGCATTTGTGTCTAGAATAATCCTAATTCTATATTTAAATATCGATATTTTAACTTAAACTTTATTAGGTCAACGTTTATTCATTGAATACCTCGAATTTGTGCCCTATGCTATTAGCTTAAAGCTTATTGTAGCTTAAGCAGCTCATGTTATATAAGTTTTGACAAGTTGATCTCGATTTCCAACTCTGGCGTTTTCTACTAGTACTAATTTTATCCGTACCCCGAATACGGGTGTATTATTATCTGTTTTAATATGAACTTCAATTTTAAGTAGGTGTCTACCTAAAAAATAATATATGTATTTTTATTTTAAACTAGCGGCCCCGGCAGACGTCATCCTGCCCGTTAGATGTTTAAATTGATTCTACATTTTAGTTATGATAAAAATCATGATTGAAAAAGATATATATTCTAATATTTTTTATTACTTACTATTTAAGTCAGTTATTAAATAAAACAACGTATTATTTAATTTATTAACATCTACAATTTAAAAACAGTATTTTTGAAAAATTGCAAGAAAAGTCAAACTTAATATTGTTATTGCAGTTTTTACATGAATAATAGCAAAAAAATAATAAATAATGTCAGGATTAGAGTGGGAAACGTCAAGTTGAAAACAAAAGGAAAGTGGAAACGAACCCTATTTTTCCTATTATGTAACATACAATAATTTATCCTCTCGGCTAGACATAGAATTCATCAAATATCATCTACACTTCTATACTAATATTATAAAGAGGAAAGATTTGTACCTATTCTTGTATGTTTGTAATGAATAGGCTCAAAAACTACTGGACCGATTTTAATAATTCTTTCACTGTTGGGAAGCTACGTTCACCCTGAGTAACATAGGCTATAGAATATTTTGAAAAAAAATGAATTGGCGAACCGCTAGTACCTATATAATATAACAATTTATTTTTTTAATTACTAAAATAAAATAAGCCAGTTAGATATGTTCATAGTTGTTTCATTCCAATGTAAACATCACTGATTTGAATCATATCAATCCTGGAAATACAAATGTCACCTTACAACATGTTTGTCCCCAGATTCTTTCGTTCGAGCAAGTGCGCTCTGGCGTCGCTGTACGCCGTGTTCCGCGACGGGCACACGCCGGCGCGCCAGTTCCTGGTGGCGGCTCTGCAAGCCCCCGTCATGGCTGTGCTGGTGGAGGACGAGTTCTATCTGGACATTGACCCCGAGAAAGCCCTAGAGCGGTGAGTATATAATGATCTACAGGTACTAATAATCCAGCGAGGCTACGATGAATTGTCGAGTCGACATCTCGTTATGTCGATATCGTCTTATTCTCGCGATGATCTGTCAAAAATCAACGTTGTCGACAACGAGAAATCTTGTCATGTCGATGTCGTCTCTTATTTCTACATGTCGATAACAAAATAATATCGTAACGACGAACCTTTTGCTTGTCGACAACATGTTGTCGACAGTTCATAATAGGCTCGCAGGAATATTAGCGCTTCACCACGGAATGAGAGATAATCGGCTAAAGGAAGGTCGTCGAACACAGCGAAAAACGGACGTTGCCCTTTTTCTATTCGTCTCTGTCGCACGCGCGTAGTAATAGTGCCCTCACGCTCGCACAGTAACCTTCAAGGTTACTACGCGACCAAAGGACAGTTTTTTATAAGTATGTGTTAACCTTTTTTATGGTACCCTAAAACTTGTCTCAAAACCTACCTAACAGTTGAAGTTTTAACAATATTGTTATACAAACAGTATTTGTTCGTTATAACATTAAATAAATACTAAGAAACAAATGTATAAAGGCTCGGTAACAA